>OX424567.1:14277307-14899938 GCA_949152475.1 Terebella lapidaria
CACATCACGTACATGTAGATTAGCTTGTGCACTTCATAGATTTTCATCATGAAGTGCACATTGTCATGTTGTCACAGTATTTGCTGTCAGGAGAATGTTCCAAACACATGGTAATTCGCACACGTTATGATTTTCGTATCAATATTGCTCACGTTCTATATGACACCTGAATAAATGTTTCCGCATTCAGCACTTGACCAGGTTCCATACATTACTGTGATGAGAAGCGATATCTCACACTAGCATTGTTATATATACATATACAATAACTCTACATGTGATTGACGATGCCAAATGGTAAGGACATTATTTCCTTGTATATTTGTAGCCCTCCCCAATCTAGAAATCTGTGGGGCGGTTGTCTCCTAACTGTCCCACCAATTCCTGAGGTGAAGAGGGCCACAGCTGGGGTTGCATATATGAGTCCACAAAGTAATTGCAAACAATACTATACACAGCTCGCACGCACAGAATATTGTATGATTAGTGGTGTAATGAAAGCCAAATCATAGCGAAACTTTGTCTAAACATTGACATGATGTTTCTTGACTGCTTTAATGCATGTATGTTGCCTTAGGTCATTGTCCGATATTTATCCCAAGTATACTATTGTGATTCAACACATTTGACTTAACGAAGTGGACAGAACACAACTGACTGAGAGCTACATCAACCCTCAACACACACTAACAGAAACGTACATCAAACTTCAGCACTCACTGACAGAGAAACACATCAAACTTCAGCACACACTGACAGAGAAGTACATCCAACTTCAGCACACACTGACAGAGAAACACATCAAACTTCAGCACATACTGACAGAGAAGTACATCAAACTTCAGCACACACTGACAGAGGCGTACATCAAACTTCAGCACACACTGACAGAGAAGTACATCAAACATCAGCACACACTGACAGAGAAGTACATCAAACTTCAGCGCACACTGACAGAGAAGTACATCAAACTTCAGCACACACTGACAGAGAAGTACATTAAGATTCAGCACACACTGACAGAGAAGTACATCAAGATTCAGCACACACTGACAGATGAGTACATTAAACTTCAGCACTCACTGACAGAGAAGTGCATCAAGATTCAGCACACACTGACAGAGAAGTACATCAAGATTCAGCACACACTGACAGAGAAGTACATTAAACTTCAGCACACACTGACAGAGAAGTACATCAAACCTCAGCACACACTAACAGAGAAGTAGATTAAACTTCAGCACACACTGACAGAGAAGTACATCAAACTTCAGAACACATTGACAGAAAAGTACATTAAACTTCAGCACGCACTGACAGAAACGTACATTAAACTTCAGCATCCACTGACAGAGAAGTACATCAAACTTCAGCACACATTGACAGAAAAGTACATTAAACTTCAGCATCCACTGACAGAGAAGTACATTAAACCTCAGCACACATTGACAGAAAAGTACATTAAACTTCAGCATCCACTGACAGAGAAGTACATCAAACTTCAGCACACATTGACAGAAAAGTACATTAAACTTTAGCACGCGCTGACAGAGAAGTACATTAAACCTCAGCACACACTAACAGAGAAGTAGATTAAACTTCAGCACACACTGACAGAGAAGTACATCAAACTTCAGCACACATTGACAGAAAAGTACATTAAACTTCAGCACGCACTGACAGAAACGTACATTAAACTTCAGCATCCACTGACAGAGAAGTACATCAAACTTCAGCACACATTGACAGAAAAGTACATTAAACTTCAGCATCCACTGACAGAGAAGTACATTAAACCTCAGCACACACTGACAGAAAAGTACATTAAACTTCAGCATCCACTGACAGAGAAGTACATCAAACTTCAGCACACATTGACAGAAAAGTACATTAAACTTTAGCACGCGCTGACAGAGAAGTACATTAAACCTCAGCACACACTAACAGAGAAGTAGATTAAACTTCAGCACACACCGACAGAGAAGTACATCAAACCTCAGCACACACTAACAGAGAAGTAGATTAAGCTTCAGCACGCACTGACAGAGAAGTACATTAAACTTCACACACTAACAGAGAAGTACATTAAACTTCAGCACACACTGACAGAAGAGTACATTAAACTTCACACACTAACAGAGAAGTACATTAAACTTCAGCACACACTGACAGAAAAGTACATTAAACTTCAGCACACAATAACAGAGAAGTACATTAAACTTCAGCACACATTGACAGAAAAGTACATTAAACTTCAGCACGCACTGACAGAAAAGTACATTAAACTTCAGCATCCACTGACAGAGAAGTACATCAAACTTCAGCACACATTGACAGAAAAGTACATTAAACTTCAGCATCCACTGACAGAGAATTATATCAAACTTCAGCACATACTATTAAACTTAAAGAACTAGAGGATCAATGTCCTACCCACTATATCAGAAATACCAATAGCTATGAATTTCGTCTGTATTCCATTATCATGGATATTGTTTATCATCGGCTTTATAAGCCAACACAGAATTCCGAATATATACCACCCAAACGGTCTTTTCTGAAGATAAAATTTGCCAATAAAGGTATTGATGCAATTAACATCAGTAATATATTACATCATAAGTCTGTTCAGTCCCAGGTACCATCATACTTCACTGACACGGCCGCTCCATCTGTATCCTACTCATATACCAAATCTGTTGCTTCCAAGATTTTCAACTACAAACAAACATTGAATGATTTGGATATTGATGATCTCTTACATAACCCACCCTCCTGCACTTGCATTAACTCTCCGTTCACACACGATCCAGTTGGGCATGTTATTTCAGGCGACCTCAATATAGTGGAGAATGAATCATTGAAAGACATTTTGTCCAAAGGTCCCAAATATAGAGAGCCCACGTCGTTTTCATGGAGATACAATTTTAAGTTAATCATGGATGCAGTTGAGGAGCATGCCAGAAAATGGACAAAGCGAGAAAAGGCAGAAACTGATTCTCTGTCAGAATGGGTCAAACAGATTAGGTCATTGGTAAACAACGCATTAATGTTTTGTCAAGGTCAGTTAGTACTAAATATAGCTCTGTCTTCAATGATCCCGTGGTTACTAATAGTTTGTTGAAACTTCAAGAAATGTTCGTCATTGTCCCTGCTGATAAAGCTTCTAATAATGTTGTTTTTGTTTGTAAAGCATACTATATACAGTGCCTGTTTGACGAACTGGGTATTGCCAACGATACTAATTCCAATAGTACATACCAAGCCATTACCGTGCCCAAACAGGATATCTTATCAAATCGTTTGTCTGTATTGCATTCGTTTGGTATTACTACCTCATGTAAAGATTCTAATCTACCAAACTTATATTGGATCCCAAAGTTGCACAAAAATCCACACAAACAAAGATACATTTCAGGTTCAGCATCATGTTCTACCAAAGCCCTTTCTAAAATATTAACTATTATATTGTCTAAAATTAAACAGGGTCTCCAAAAGTACTCTGAAACCATCTATTCTAGAAGTGGTATAAACCAAATGTGGATATTAAAAAATTCCAAATCTTTATTGGAATATCTACATGCTCACACACTCTCAAAAGTAACGTCTATCAAAACATTTGATTTCTCCACTTTGTACACAACTATACCTCATTCTGAACTGAAGTCTCAGCTTAAAAAACTAATCAATAATTCATTTTTCTCTAAAAAGGGACAACGTCGGTACCACTATATTGTAGTTAAATATAATACCGCTTATTTTGTTAAAGGCGACTCTGATGTCCCATACAAATATACTGAAATAGATGTGGTAAATATGGTTAATTTTCTGATTGATAATATTTTTGTGGAATTTGGTGGTCGAATATTTCAACAAACTATTGGTATTCCCATGGGTACAAACTGTGCACCATTATTGGCAGACCTGTTTTTATACTCATATGAATCAGATTTTATCCAACATTTACAAAGAGGAGGTTCTAAAAAACTAACATGTAATTTTAATTTCACTTTCCGATACATAGATGATGTATTGTCGCTAAATAATCCCAAGTTTGGTGATTATTTGGATATCATATATCCTAAGGAACTTGAAATTAAGGATACTACAGAATCCGCTAATTTTTCCAACTGTCTAGACCTGAGGTTGGAGATTGATAATGATTCTAACCTGTCAACTAGATTATATGACAAACGTGATGATTTCAATTTTTCCATATTCAATTTCCCTTTTCTAAGCAGCAACATTCCTATGTCACCAGCATATGGTGTGTTTGTTTCTCAACTTATACGCTATTCCAGAGCTAGTTGCAAATATGAGGACTTTGTCTATCGAAGTGCCCAGCTAGTCTCTAAACTGCTACGACAAGGATATGTTTTACCAAGACTTATAGCTGCGTTTAAGAAATTCTATGGACGTCATCATGATCTGGTTGATAAATACAGCAAATCCATGTCTGCCATGCAACTAGATCTATTTCCATGTTAATTTTGGGGAATTCATGACGGGTGCCACTAGTGGGGCAGGAAATGCTCATTCTTTCCGGAACACCTGATTTCACCTCCTGATGGCCATTTACGGGGGCTCGTGAGTTTCCCTGTCATTTTTGTTTTCTCTCACTTCGTATGCCTGATATGACTTTCTGTCCCCGGACTATGAGATTGGATAACGGACCCTGTTTTGTTTGCTCGGAATACTTAATACTGGGTATTGATTCCACGTCTATTTAAACACTAGCACACACTGACAGAGAAGCACATAACATTATTGCGTGCACTGACAGAGTAGTAAATTACATTTCAGCACAAACTGACAGAGAAGTACCTTACATTTCACCAGACACTAGCAGTGAAAGTCCTCATGTTTCAGCACATTGCATGTCAGGTCAGGACAACTGTGCGATGCTTTACGATTCTACAGCATTTCAACAAAATAATCATTGGGATAGACAGTGTAGGGCCTTTAGATTTCATCATTTGACAATCAGTCTTCAAATGAGTGCAAATGTCGAAAAAAAAAATGAAATGCAGAGAAATATATCAATCATGCAATCATACATTGACCGAACATTGATACATGTAGGCCGACGACCACACCAGCAGTGCACCAATTGTGTGGTTCCACCATTTCACACACGAAAGGTATGCATCGTCGGAACGATTATTGGACTATATGAGCTATTGGAATCTATGAGTTCAAGGTGCTCAGGGGACAACATGCTATGCTCCTATAATCATTTTGTATTAACCACTCCGTATACACGCCAACAATCAATAAATTGATGAAATGTGGATCCATGACTGGCTGTTTGCACATATCTAGGACAGGGATCGGTGTGAGTATAGATGTAGATACTTTGGCCCATATGCATTTTCACACAACGAGACATCAGAGGGGTATTTTTTACAATAATTCTGTGATCATTTCTTTTCATCTCATCATAGTCTTATGGTAGATGACATAAACACAAAACGTTAATTTCACCACATATATTTACATAAATAAATAATAAGTCTCTCACTGGGTATACAAACAACTGGGCTGTTGCATATACATTTTATTATTTGAAGAAACATTTCCGAAGTATCGCTATGGTGCTAGCTTGTTTATAATTCTGTCACTTAATAATGTCATTATTCTATAATTTCATGAGAATTGTCACAATGAACCCGAAACTTATCATTATGTTATGAAATATATATGTTATGAATTATTCATGAAGTATTTGGGATAATTATCTCGATATAACTAGGAAATATCTCGATATTATGAGATATGTTTATCGTGAGTCATAAATCATCTACAATACAATGCAATGCGTTCACCAAGTAAATGTCGGTCAATTATGAAACAGCTTTGCAAGCTTCATTAAACAAATGGGATTAGTAATGTACAATAATGAGTATCTAATAAATTATTCTTGCAACTCTCTGACATGACATGACCACTTTGTACCCTCTGTTTTCGTAGGATACACCATCGAGGTCAGTGCGTGTAACACACACTCCTGCCCGGTAGATGGCGTGTGGGGCATGTGGTCTGATTGGTCAAAATGTCGGGCTACGTGCGGAGAAGGAATACGTATCCGATCGCGTGACTGTATCGGCCCGTTCTATGGCGGAAAACCTTGTGATAATATCAGTCCTAATGAAGTGAAACGGTGTGAGAGTCCATCTTGCTCAGGTACCTATGGCCCACCAACGGATCAATTTGGGGTCTAATCAATTGGCGCTCAAATTGAGAGATGAAAAAGTCCAAACAATACATATGTAGGTTGTACCCTGTTGTCAGAGTACCATGTTGAGAAGTCAATACAAACCTAGGAGTACACATGCAATACAATGCAATATATAGACATATTAAACTTTACTGAATGTGTAAAATACACCTTCCATATCAATATGTTATCATGCATGGGGTATTCGTATTCGGTATTCATATTCGAATATTATTTGCATACTTTTTCTCATCTATTCATATTCGAATACTTCTGTAGAATCCATGATGTATTCGTATTCGAATACATGGTCAAGGTATTCATATTCGCAATACTTTCATGAATACTGCTGAATACATCACATATAGGCTCATTTTCGACCCTTTTCAGAGTCCAATTCACACACGCCAGCCCTATTCCAAACACATCCACAGGCATACAGCCTCCCACCACCGAAACAACAATGAACTAATCAAACAATATATACACTGGTATGTTGATCTGCATCTGACAGAATGTGTGTGTGTGTGGTCTCAACTGGAACGGATGATTGATGCAAATTACTTGACTGTAGTATATTACTTTCTGAATTACTATTTAGCATTGTTTATGCCTTCTCTGATCCCCAAGTTCCTGACTGATATCTGTGGGTAAATATGTTGAATTAATCGGCCCAGATATCATGTTTTGATAAGATGACCAAAATTGCATGTGGAATATTTACAACATGGATTACGTCACTCGATTTCTCCCCAGTTACTCTACAATGGTTCTTCACACACGAATATGTGATGTTTTCCATTCGCGTTCCTGTAGGATTATGATGGCAATTATTTACGGAATATTCCGAAGTATTGAGCCGAGTAATCAGCTCAAATTTGCAATGAGTATTTTGTAGTGAACATTAATTATCAATAACTATTTTTTTTTGCACGTGATATCCTAGCCCGGAGACAAGAGTTATGGCAAAAGTATTCGATAATGTATTCATGAATAATTTCATAAGTATTTGTGCGCAAATACACTTGAAAAATATGTATTCATATTCGTATTAGTGTAAAAGTGAAGTATTCGCCCCGTGTTGTGTTTGCTAGTTCTTTATGGTTTTAGTCCACATTTGCAGAGAAGAACAGCGCAGTCCGCGAGGACTTGGACGTGGTCTATACTGAGTCAGACAAACAACCACTGAACCAGGGACTGGGCGGCATGTACCTAGGATTTATTGCCTTTCTAGGTGAGATCAGTTAGTGCTTCTCTGTCCGTGAGATATAAAAAATGAGATATATTCCAACAAATTCCATATACATACACTGAACTATACGCATCATATTTCAGGAGTTGCTGTGTTGCTGAGCAACATACCGACTATTTGGTCACACATTAGATTTGGGTTCCCGATGAAAAAACAAGACAAAAGGAAATCATAATTATGCATAATATTTACTCATTTTTTAAGGTTACCGAACCATGAGTCCATAACCTATTGCCAAGGTGTTTGGTCTTTTTATGTTACCGGACCTATGGTCCGAACACCTATTGGCGTCCGTCTTTCATTTTTCTGAAATTTTGCTACCTAAAAAATATTTCGAGAAGATTTTCATTATTTCGTTTTATTTCGTTAAAAATGGGTGCTGTGTTGACAAAAGGATGGCCCATATGATGGCTGTTTTCTCATTTATTTCCTTATTATTGCATAAGATGATGATATATTCTACTTGTGATTTGACTAAGTTTTCTTATACTCGAATTGCCGATCTGCATATGGTGACCATCTTGTTTTTTCACAGGGATGGTGAAAAACATTTTTCTTCATTCCAACTCGAGTCACTCTTCGTTTTGAGCCTTTTCCAGCCGATAAAACATTTTGCCATTGAAAAATCCATTATTCCTCCATAATGGGAGCTGTACGGAGTAAACTCATGAAACACTCCAGCATAGATCTTCAATTTTGGCACATGATGGGAAATCATATATGGCGGTTTCAGTGGTGACCTTGAATAAGACCTTCAAAGACCTTGAAAGGTCCAAACAACCCTTTTTGATCGAAATCTTGTCAGTAACTCTTTCTTCTAAATCATGTATATGATTCTCCATATGTAATGTGTTCCATTATATATTATAAGTTTAACTTTGGTCTATGTGGTCTGTGATTTTGTTTTGACGGCAACTTGGATTGACTTGGAAAATCAAGCATCTCGAAAATCACGCGAGTTGTGTGTAATAAAGTCCTAGAATACTTTAAGATAAAGCTGAAATATTGGCACAATCAAATGGAAAATCATGTATCACGGTTTCAGTGGTGATACATTTCTCCGGTAACCTTTCTTAGCCCTTTAGCTATGTTTTTTTCTCAAAATGGCGGCCATTTTTTATGGAAAACACGCAATTTTTAATTAAATGTCGGTCCTGTATTCGACCCAAATCGGTTTGAGCAATTTTCAGATCGAAAACGTTGTTTTTCACTTGCATGGATATTAAAAATTCAGATGGATTTCAAGTGGAGACCCTGATTATGATGTTTGATGACCTTTGAAGTTGACCTTTAAAGTTAAAAAATCTTCAGTAACGCATTCCTTCATCAATGCAATCCAAGACATACATTAGAGATTGGCAAAATCTAATGGGGAGTCATGTGGCGATTTGATTAGTAATCTCGAAGTTGATCTCCAATGTTATTAAAAGGAAAAAAATGACCATTTCATTCGAAATTGAGAAATAATTTTTATTTATTTTGCGGAATATAACTGCATGCCTACATTACGCCCGTGACCTGTCTTCTCCATTGGTCTATTTTTTTTTTTACTTTTTCTCATGTCATTTCTTGCATACATGTATCTTTGTACACGTTATTCATTTTGAAAGTATGCTTAATAATTGTTGTATGATGGATATCTGAACATTTCGATATGAAAATTTTCTCTGAAAAATTGCTCATTTATCAAAGTGCATGTTTTCGATACGAATAAAATATAGAGGTCATCAGAAAAAAATAACAGCAAACTTTTAGTTGTTTTTTTTTTCAAAGATCCTGAAATACAATTATATTGGATGCCTGTAGTGAGAACATTACATAGTGATCCCAATATTCTTTCTTATTTTTTCTATCATTTTTAAAAACATGTACCAATATATGTATATATGGTATGAACATTGAACATGTGCTTAGGAATTGTGACCATCAGATATATGGAATATAAAATATTACGTTGTATATCACATTGTATAACCATGTAATTCTTTTGTTTTATAAGACAATTCGATGATATTTATGCAAGTCATTTTTCATGTCATTTATTTCTTAAGATCTCATTGTTCTCATGAAATTTATACAAATACATATTCCTAGATATACGTGTATCTTGTTCTTTCTTGAAGATATTCTCAATGCATATATGATATGGAATGTACTAAGTTGAATATTTCATCACCATTATATCACCATGTCATTATATTGTATTATAAAGATTAGATGATAATCATGCCTATCATATTTGTTTATTCCAAAACAATTGGTCAATCTCATTTGCCAATCTCAAAACAAACAAAAAAGATTTAAACTTGTGCACAATGGATATCTGATAGGTATTGCGTATCACTGTTGTATTATGCAGATAAAACGATAATATTTGCTATTTTTTATGAGATCGTTATCTCAATACATTTCAAAAAGCATGCTATTCGTTCTAGAATTTATGTTTCAAGAGACGCTTTTAAAACTAAACCAATTTGAACACAATACAGTGGCATGATGAGCGTTCCACTAATGATCATCGTGTTGATTTCAACATTAATATATTTGTGACTTTTCGCGAAAAAACAGCAACGTAGAAACAAACGTTGTATACTTGTATCCACAAAATATTTTCCAGTGTAGCATTATTTCTGTTCGTCCCCAACTGAATAATCTACAATCAACACCATCTGTCGTAGGAGGTAGCTTCCTCTGATATGGAAGTTTGAACGAGAGAAATATGATGTGATTATCTTGAATATGGCTAAGAACGAGTTTATAATTCCAAACCATATATTTGTGACTGTTCGTGAATAAATAGAAACGTAGAAACATACCTTGTATACTTGTATCCACAGAATATTTTCCAGTGTAGCTTTGATTCTGTTCGTCCCAAACGGGAATAATCTAAAAATAACACCAAATATGGTTGAAGGTAGCTTCCTCTGATAAGGAAGTTTGAGTGGAACAAATATGATGTGATTATCTTGAATATGGCCACGAACGAGTTTCTAATTCCATAGTAAACTTTGTATAATCAGCCGTTATTTTTGTAATACCCTACGTACGCACAGTTTCACATGAGTTGACAGAACTCGCACTTTGATTACAGGTTGAAGGTAGACATGATATGATAACCAGGCAACACGATATTTCCATGTAGCTAATATCGTTGTAGATGCGATGAGTTTTTATAGTAGAAGGACTGGGAACCGCATATGAGTTCCATAGTGGTGACTTTGACTATGACTTTATCTGGCCTTGATTGATCAAGATGGTCACAAGTGACACCAGAAGATAGGTTATGAGCTTGAATCGTGAACATATGTGTATGGATCAAATAATGGATGTTAAATCTCATGCTCTGATTATGTCTAGATTCTCATAATAATCTTGTATTTGCATTTGACCCGCTCTTTATCATTATGGTATATGTCCGGATGATAATTATGCTCAAAATTCAGGATTGTCCTCGAGGTGGAATATATTAGAGTTGCCAAAATCAAGATTATAAATACTAATAATTGCATTAATATTTTCACACGTCACCTAACATATCATACCTTGAAACTTGATTATATATCTGTATTGTTTTGGTTTTCTTATTGCACCTTAGTGCACCACCATTGATTATATTTGTCGCAAGAGAATATTTGCCTCCAATGGTGTAGTAATCACAAAGTTTGCAACATGACTCATTGGAATGGAATAATTATTCGCCCTCATAGGGCATGCATATACTAGCAGAACCTTAATGAAACTTGGCTATTCTGCCTGTTGTAGTGGCATTTATTAAATGTGTCAAAATATTATGTAAAAATCACGTTTCTCCTGAATACAACCAAACATTCCATTTAGCTGAATGCTTTATTCACTGGGAGAAAACGCGACCTATGCGAATCGGTCCATGTAATGACCTGTGATGTCAAACACTTATTCTATGTTATAGTTGGCGAACCTCAATTTTCTTGGCTAACGCCATTAATACTAAAAACATGAATGCGTTGTTTGAAAGCAACAAGTCAAGGACAGATCCGACATCGCCTGATCAACATCAGAATAAACTGTGTATGCAAACGTTTATCACATATGAGTTCAATGGAAGTGCAAATTTAAAGGCTTGACGAAGAGAAAAAAACCCCAAATACATTCACAATAAAAGCACATGCACTCGGACAATGACGTTGGCGACTAAAAGCCAGGAAACTGGACTGCGAAGATGAGCTGGCACATGTATGACACTACACATTTAACAAGGCTTTGTGCTGAATACAGTCGGGAACCTGTACCAGCTAAGATGTTTCATTCATTAGGATTGATCTTTCGCCTTGCTCGAGCTCCTCGCACCGAGCTATGAAAGTAGAGGCCATTATAAGTCTGGAGACTTCATAGCGAATGACGAGGAACTAGAACGTTGATTTGGGTGGTCCTTTCGAATAGCACTGACATATATACGATTGCCGACACTGTATCAGGGCCTTCCTTGTGTAGAGAATCCGCAAATTTGCAAGAACTTTCTCCATGTTTGAGAAGATAATCACTCGGAAATACTTTTCATTAAGCAACAAGAATGTATGTGGTGATGTATATGGTTCTGGTTATTAGGGTCCACGAACAAAATGATGTGGCGATGCGATTTCTTTTGGTGTTGCTTGTATAATACAATATTTACTCACGCTGAGTGGAACCAAATTCACGATTCCAAATTCACAGTTCAACCAGACGAACGAAATCGGAATTCACCAATATTACTCAGTGGTGTCATATATATGAAGTTGTGTCTCTGTTGATTAAAATTGTTGACATTTGCATTCATATAACAAAATGATAACAAAATATGTTTAAAATAAATACTCCATGCATATATTTTTACCTGGGTACAATTCTATTATGTAACTAATGCTTGTATGATTGTGTAGAAAAAATCAGGTAAGATAAACCAAGCTTGATCCCTAGAGTGCGCAAAGTATGTAGGTGTATCAAAGCAACACCGTAGCATTGTAGCAAAACGATGTGATGCGTTCGAATTGAATTGAATGGCTTTCATATGAAAGTGCCGGAAGGCTCAATGTCGATTATTCTACACTGTAGCCTTCCCTCCATTCATATGGATTGCCTTTCTTACATTTATTCATTTAAAGTAGTACTGAACATAGTGGATACCCGTTTTCTTTCCCCGATGACTAGATCTACTCAAATGTAGATGTATACTATACAATAAGTCTGGCATACGCTGGTTAGGACACACTGGTTTATACGATATAGATATGCACTATAACCCCACTTGACAGTAATAATGCAAAAAATTTCCAGTGTCAGTTCCACCGACTTTGACGTTAATGTGTAACTGTGTAAACAATTATTGCCTTGTCATTAGGCCTAAAAAAATAATTTTCTGTTTCTCGTCCTCTTATTTTTTCAAAACTGGGTAGGGAGGGACTTTTTATTTTTTATTTTGCAAAAAATACCGTCCTCAGCTCAAGAGAAAATTGGGTAGGGAGGCACTTTTTATTCTTTATTTTTGGTGGGACGACATTTCACACATTTATTGATTGATTTGATTTATTGATTGATTAAAAAAACACTTGCGCACAGACGCATTCAAGCCCAAATAAATCAAGCCTTTTGAATTGAAATCATGTGTAACACATGACTTTAATGATTTCATTTCTAGAAGCTTGATTTATTTGGGCTTGAAACCTCTTGGCCGGGCACATTGGCACTACTGGTGTGCCATCATTATAGCAGTCAGCACAGACAGGAGTACTAGTAGTATTATTATCAAGAACCGTCAGTTGATAAGATATTTCAATGATGAGTAATAATATTGTTGAGAACCGTTCTATCAGTTAATATGTTCTTTGAAGTATAACATGAGAAATATAGTAAATCAATTCTTGATCACAATTGTATATATATATATATGTATTATTACATACACGTAACCACATAGAATAACTGTTTTTGAAAACTGGTAGCGTCTTTGTCTCATGTGGCGGAGAAGGAAAACAAGGAGGTAAGTTAAATATATGCCCAAGTTGCATGCTGTGATTCGGTTTCTCGATCATTCACTATCCTCAAAATAGGGGCGGGAACACTTTTTTCTTTTATTTGAAAATCGCAAATAAAAAAATCCGGGAGGCTGCTTTTGAACGCAGGCAGGCGGGGACGAGAAACAGAAAATTATGTTTTAGGCCTTAGAGTGGCTTTCTTCATGTATATTAGTGCAGTATTCGTATAGGACTATCCTGCTATGCATATCTATATATTTAATAATACATGAACCTGATACTGGTTGATAGTAACCTAATAGTAGGATTCATCAATACATAAGCAGTTAAGTATAATTACCACCACAATGCAGAGTGTGGTCACCATGAGGGTTTCCGTCAGGTTCTATAGGTTCATGCAATATTGATGATTACATTATGCCAAGATTCGGACCTATAAGGGATACCCTTATTATGGTAAAATTCGCAAGGTCATGTTTTGAAATACATTATTATTGGCACAAAGCCTAGACTCATAATAAATTAATTATTCGCATAAATTAAGCATTCGTCCACAAGTAACCAGGTCAGTTGATAGCGACACATGTCGTACTTACGACGTTCGTCATGAAAATCATGATAAATACGACGTTTGTCGTGCATATGTAAATTAACTGAACGACGAAGTTGCTCATAAATATGACAAATAACACACAGAAGAGTTTTCCCTTGTAACTATCGCTGTCATTCAATTTGGCGGACATTGTTTATACAAGGACCTATGGAAAGATCTTTCACAGACGAAAATAACCATACCAAATACGTCCATATTGATGCAGTAAAACGAAAATGAGAGCAGAGCATAGATAAATGTAGCAAATAATAATAATCAATGTTTAATATGAAATAGCAAATTGGTGGAAAGGGGGACACACCAATGAACTATTCCACCTGTTAGAGTGATTTGTACTGAAATATAAATATATGTGTTTGGTATATACTATATATGTTTGTTTTTTGGGATGTTCTGTTCTGAAAATAACAGACAACGTTTTTCACGAGGAGCCCTTCCCTGCCACACAGATACGATGATTAACGTATCTTAGAGGAGATTGCTGGCATGCTGCCGTATAGGAGGGTTCAACCTTTTCTCGTAACAAATATCTCCAGTACTCAAAATAGTTAGTGTGTCATCGAGTCATTTGTGCATAGCGATCTCGCTATTTGTGAGCTGATAGATAAAACTTGGTTGTCAAGAAACTTGTGTGTGAGTGATGGTCACATTGAAGCTTTCAACTAATTTTGATGCATACTGATTACTGAATGTCTTTTGTCCTGCGAATAATTATCACTGTGTGGCATGAAGCAAAATCAGTACGAAGTGTACGACATTCATCAACATAATTTGGAAAGCATATGTTAGAGATACATAATTAAATTATGCATAATTAATGTCTTAGTATGGTCAGCATCATCCCAGACATTTTTGACATGTCCGTGCTACGTGAAAGCATACACAATCAGAATAACCAGACAAAGTTATCTTGGTGTCTATTCAAGTCCCACGTAGAAAGATATAATTATTGACCTGTCAAAAAAAGCAATTGTACACTTTAAGAATGGCTGTACTTATGAGAATAAAGTGAATGGCTGTTCGTAGTAGACTGTGAATATGGATTGATAGCACGGACTTGTATTTTATTTCATAAGAGTTTTTTTCCAATTTTTCCTTAAATGGCGAAAAATTGATAGTGTCTGCCAAGAGCAGAAAGTTTGTAAGACAATGTTTTGCCCCTCACATCAATGAACAACCATTCTTTCAAAGAGATAGAGATGTAGAGAGAATGCATATATTGATTCCAACAACCAACAATTTTAATTCGATATCAATCCCTACAATCCTTACAATTTTACTGCACATAAATATTGAGTTTATATTGAATTTATGTATACAATATGTCATGTAGATGTAATTAGTAGATAAGAGTTGAATGCTATCGATGACGAATTCTGAATCTTCACGGAAATAATATTACAAGTACATGTAGTAAGTCACAAGTAGACATCAATATCATCGAGGGAGGATGTTTCATCTTATTTTGAAAAATCAATCCCCATTGCAACAACCAGAATGGATTGGCACAGATAGAAGCAGGACACCTCTTACCCCAGCTTGGAACATCTACCACAAATATATTAATGTGTAGGCCCGCGAATAAGACTGAATTTGATAGTAAGTCAATGAACTCATCCGTCACGAGTTCATGTTTGGCAAGTGAACAAACAGGGCAAATACTGGTATTGTCACTGTGTCAATGCGGTTTATGGTGACATATCAATATTTGATGACGGTCTTTACGTAAGATGTTGATACACATATAAGCGTATTGGTCGTGATGTCATTTCCGTGAACAGATGTGAAAACGTGGAAAGAACACAATAGCTCTGAGGTAAGAATGCATTATGCCACCGACTTAGTATCAAATAAATTTGATAGCATATATTTGCCTTCAATACTTCACCAGCCTTTTTCATCAAACTATCCTAATCTAGATAACACACCCACCATTGGCTCATGGCATAAGTTCTGGTTGGAATAACTAGAATCACTTTTCTTCATGAATTATATGTTCACGCGTTAGTGCGCTCGTTAGTGCACCTGAAAACCACAAGTCAAGGACATACAAAGCATGGCTTGAGCAACACCAGAATAGCGTACATATCTGTAAAAGATTTTTTCATTTTCTATGGGTGTTTCATGTGAGTTCAATGAAAGTACGAAGTTGCAGATCTGACGGACTAGGATTTGTGTGCATTCATAACAAAGGCGCACACACTGGCACAAGTTAATTATTAAAAGGCATGTCACTTGACTGGGGAGATGAGCCGGTGCATGTGTGCCATTACAAATTTACAAGGCTCTGTGGTGGATATTGTTAGAAACCTGTAGCCACCAACCTGTTTGATTCATTAGGATTGATCTTGCTCCTTGCTCGAGCTCGTTGCACCAAGAGAGCTACACAAGCACAAAAAGCAGTGCAAGTTGAGGGAACATAATGTACTCAGAGTGAGGAACGAAAAAACTCACTAGTGAATCGGAGGGCACCTTTTCGAATGAGAAGAAAAACTTCAAGTAAACACTGCTGTTGGCAAAAATGTCAATGACCCTTCTGTGTATGACAATTCCGATAATATTCGCAAGTGTGTCTTCTGTGTAATATGGTGATTTGTCGCTTGATAGTCATTGGCTAGCTATTGGTCATCAAGCAGCTCGAGGGTGAGTAATGATCAACAAGTTTTGAAGTATTTATTGTGCATACTAACGAATTGATGGTATTCATCTGATCGCATCTTATCATTACGTTCAACTAAGCAAAATAATCTTTATAATTTATAGACAATCTATGCATGGGCGTTTGGGAATAAACGTCTTTATCCATGATGATAATAAACTGATGTCTGATTGGTGGAGTGACATGACAGGGAGTTAAAGACATGGAAAGTTTGATGCTGAATTGCTTCAAACACAAGTAGAAACTGTGCATTCGAAGACTACTTGAACACGTAATATGTGGTAATCCATTATTGTGGAATAGTGTGGATCATTCAGCACTGACTTTCCAGTGTCTGGCATGAGCAGTGAGTTCATTTTGGCTTAAAAAATGACATTTCCTCTAGAACACGATGCAAAATACTTCGGCCATCAACAGACCACATTGTCAAGAAAATAGAGATGCACATACAGATATGTGCACAAATTTAGGTTAATAGGTTGAAAATGAGATTACTTTTACACCCCCATCTCTAACATGCACATGTTTGATTATGAACAATAACTATGTACTAATTAGCTGAACAGTACAAGTCCTCCGAAGTCAAACTCAAAATCTAAAAGAGTTCTGAAAAGTGAGAATGATGAGTATTGATCATACTCTCAATGTCACACTCTGTTGCGTCGACATGAACGCAATGGACACCATTCAGGAAGGGTGTACCTCATATCATACTTTACCAAAACAAATTTAAACTGAATATAGATGGCACACCTATTTGAGATGATAACAAGCAAGCGGCATGATAATGTTTCGTTCACTGGTATGATCAGGTTTACATAACCAAGAGAACATGTCCCGCCATGACACCTATTAAATTCCTGCTTTAATCAGAACGAAAAGGGTGAATACTGGTGTGGACAATCTGTCGATGCGAGGGTGGTTTATTGTGAAATATCAATATGAAATGATAGTCTCTATGTAGTATGTCCACACATCAGCGTATTGATTGTGGTGTCATTTCCAGGGAACGCTGTGGCAACACAAAATAAAATAGGAACATTGAATATTAAGTAGCATTATGTCACTGATCTCACTCCATAACATATATAAATGCCTCCGATATGTCAACATTCAGATTGTTAAAGTTATCTTTATCAAGGTTGCAATGGTGTTTCTGCATGTGACGTGATATTGCGTTCAATAACGTAGCAATGCGTGGCAAAAATGAGTTGTATTGAGGAGGGAACAAATGAGCTATCACAAAATTATATAACAAAAAGTGTAAAGGTATATAACTCAGTTTAATTAATAAGCATGACAACTTTTATTCTTTTGTATTCACATTATCAATCTCTATACATACATTACGTCAAGATCAATTCTAATTTTGTTAGAATTTTGTCATCAAGGAATCACCAAAGCATCAAAGATTTAGCTTCTTCTATTTACTATGCATTTACTTGTCAACGTGAAATTTATAGTCTATGAAGCTATGGTGCTAGCACTTTGCTTCGCTCATACTTGCACTTTTCCGCAATTGCACATGGGCCCGAAGTGAAATTAAGTAGTATCAATGAAATGATGAAGCAACACTTAATTTTCATTAATCGGGAATTAAGATTCAGGGGCACGAAAACCAATATTATTCCTATGGATGAGTTATTTGTTTTGGGAATGAAAATATATTGTACGGAAGATAATCAGGAAGGAGTTCGGAAGTAGAGTACGTTAGCTATTGAATAGGTATCACATGTCATCGAATTCATTGATCTCAACATACATTGTCACATGATAGGCAGGGGGGAAAATCCACATGTCACGTATAATTGCAACATCACTAACCTATCATTACAAAAATTTTCCTGGAGCACATGAATGGATGTGAATTTTGCTCAACTGGCTCCAACGTTGGACACATCTTACCTACAATAGAACAAAAACCGGTGGAAATTCAAACGCTATCTCATGTCAATTTGTTTGTATACTTCTGGAATGTTAGGTTATATCTTCTGTGTTTGTATTGTCGGATGATATGCCAGGATCTGTACGATAGTGTTAAAGAAACAAATGATCCCGGTTGCGTCCTGCTTTCATTGGTCAAGTCAAGTCAAGTCAAATTTATTCAGAACTGTATGTAACATTTTTTATACAATAATCATTTTGAACATAAACTTGATACAGTCCAGAGCTGTGAATTTGAGTCTTAGACTGTACCCTCAATTTACAAAGAATAATAATTATGTACACAAGTAATTACATATTTCCGCTCCCTGAGAGAAATTCACAACTCTACAGAACAAACCAAAAAACAAAAAATTAAACAAAATAAACCAGTCATACCTAAAGTGCAGTTGAATTCTGTATACTTTTTTTCCATATTCTGATGACTGTACATACATCTATATGTCTATGATGTGTCCCGCCCGGTGTCGCGTGTGCTCGTGCGCCGGGCGCGCTAGCGTCATTCCCCCCCCCCCCCCCCGGCCAAAGAGGTCCAGGCCCGCCCTCATTGATCGCTATACCCCCGCAAAGTGGCCCGCCTGAAGCGCGAGGAGAAACAAGACTTTGTTACTAGTGTCTGATGAGTGGCATCTATATAAAATGTTTCGGGTGTTTGATTCCATATTTCAGGTGCCATTTTTAGAATACTGATTGATGTTGCAGCTGTACGCGCTTTTATTGGTTTTAAATTGTAAGAAAGGCAGTGTCTAGTGTTGTGGAGATGTGTTGTTTTGGAAACTGTGAAAAGCTCATGCAGGGTTTTCGGCAGACTAGCACGTAAGAATGATAGAACATAACAGCATAGATATAATTTATAGATGTCTTGTAGTTTTAGAAGCTTCATATTTTTGAAAAGTGGCTCAGTGTGTGCATTGAATGGTGCTCCAGCTATGATTCTTATAATTTTCTTTTGCATAATGATTAATTTATTTAAGTGAGTGTTATGTGTGCCACCCCATAGGGTGACTCCATATGTTAAATGTGGGTAGACTAGTGAGTAATATAATGATAGCAGGTTTTGTTGATTTAATATTTTTCTGGTTTTGTTGATTGCAAAGTAAGCGCTCGATAATTTGTTCTTTATTTTTTGCGTATGAACACCCCATTCAAGTTTATCGTCAATGATCAACCCCAAGAATTCTACGTCATGACATCTAGAAATGGTGGTCCCAGCTAGTCTAAGGTCAGTTGTATCAATAATTTCTATGTTAGTGAAAAGCATATAGTTTGTTTTTGATACGTTTAAAGAAAGTTTGTTCGCTCTGAACCAGTCTGATAGTTTGTGTAGTTCTGTATTCATGGTATCGTAGAGTTGTGCTGTGTTTGATGATGACTGGTATACTGTCGTATCATCGGCGAAAAGAATGGATTTAGTAGAATTTAGAATAGAGGGAAGGTCATTGGTGTATATAATAAAAAGAAGTGGTCCAAGTACAGAACCTTGTGGAACTCCACACTTAATAATTTGAGTTTCAGATTTTATACCTTTATAACTGACATATTGTTTACGTTGTGATAAATAACTTTTAAACCATTCTTGGGCCACACCTCTAATTCCATAAAATTCAAGTTTATTGAGTAGTATATTGTGGTCTATGGTGTCAAAAGCTTTTGAAAGATCAAGAAAAAGAGCTATAGTGGATTGTTTATTGTCGAGTGCGGTTGCTGTGTCAGTAATAAATCTAGTTATTGCGTCTATTGTGCTATGTTTAGAGCGAAATCCAAATTGATTACCATACAGAATATTGTTTTGTTGAAGGAAATGAGATACACGTTTATGAACAATTTTTTCAATTACTTTAGATATCGAGGGCAAGATGGAAATGGGTCGATAGTTCCAGAAGTCGTTTTTTTCTTTAGCCTTGTAGATCGGTATTAATTTTCCTGTTTTGAGAGTGTCAGGCATAATTCCAGTACGTAAAGAATGATTAATAATCATGCTTAGCGGTGAACACACGGCTGGTCCTATTGTTTTCAAAAGATTTGTGCTAATGTTGTCGTGTCCTGTACTGTTTTTGGGTTTCAATTTATTGATAATGGTTAAAACTTCATTTGGGTCGGTAGGTGAGAGAAACAAGGATTTAGGATTACTTTTATTGTTTGCGTGCAGGTAGTGATGCGAGCTGTTTGAGGGTGCTGGGATTTTGTTGGCATAACTAGGTCCGATTTCTGTGAAAAACTCACAGAATTTGTTCGAGATAATTTTGGGATTTGTTATGTTTTCACCGTTTATAAGGAAGTTATGAGCGATTTCTGCTTTGTTGCTGGCTTTGCCAATTGTTGTGTTTATAATTTTCCAAGTTTTCCGCATGTCGTGTTTGTGCTCTTCAAGTAGTGAAGCGTAATAGTTTTGTTTTGCTTTTTGTTTGAGTCTATTAAGTGTATTCCTATATTGGGTGTAGAATTTGTATGCAGGGTCAGTTTTAGATTTTTTTACACATTCACGGTATAGTTTCGAACAACTTTTTGATGACTTCATTAGTCCTTTGGTAATCCAAGGTGTTCTAATGATATGTTTATGGGCTATTACTGTTGCAGGTGCATAAGTGTTTAGTATATTATTTATTTTAGTGATAAGGTCTTGACATGAATCATTGACAGACATTTTTTCCAAGTGGCTCCAATTGATCAGTCGGAGGGCTACAGTAATATTTTCTTTTGCAACGTTTGTTAGTTTTCTACTATAAATCTCTACAGGTTTACCTTTACTTGATTGTGATTTGTTATACGTGATTGTACAAAATGTCGGCAGGTGGTCAGATATGTCACTGATTAAAATAGCAGATATAATTTTTATATTTGTGTTATATTTCACATAGATGTTGTCAATAAGTGTGGCAGTTGAAGGGGTAATGCGAGTTGGTTTTGTGATAGTTGGAATAAGGGTATTTTCGGTCATGGTGTCAAATAATTCGGCAGTGGGTTTATGCGAGTCAATTTTTAATAAGTCAAAACTTTGGTCCGTTCCTATAATTACGTTTTTGTTGTTATCGAGTTTGGATAAGATTTGTTCATATCGTTTTATGGACTCTTTGGGGTTACTATTAGGTACACGATATACCTCACCGACTATTGTTTTGCTCGTATTTGGATTTGTTTCAACAAATATTGATTCGAATTCCCCTTCTACAAATATGTTTAATTCTTCCATTATCTTAAAATCAATATGTTCTTTAATATACATGGCCACCCCACCCCTTGTCATTTTTGTTCTATTTTTGCAGACAAACTTATATCCCGGTAATTGATATAAATCACTATTTGCTTCATGCAAGAACGTTTCACAGAGCAAAATGAAATCTACATATACATTTTTAGTTTCAAGGTCAGAAATAAGTTCTTGTAATGATGTATACTTTGAAGGCAGAGATTGAATGTTTAGATGAAGTATTGTGTAATTTAGTTCCTCTGATTCACTCGATCCGATTGTTTTTATTAGGCTGTCAAAATCATGATATTGGCTGCTGCTTAGGGAAGCTAGTATTGGATTTGTGGAATTTTCAGAATCATCAAGGTACTCATTCAGACAGGTATTCAAGTTCGGTGCATTATTGTCGTTCAGGTTAATCAAGTCTGTAATATCCATGGTCATTGATAGTGTGGGGATGTATCAGTTGTTGAAACTCCACACCCTTCAGGCCAACCACCACACGGAGACAATGCGACCAAACACACGCGCCCGACCCACCCCAGACCGAGAGAGGTGAAGAGGAAACGACAGCCAACCCCCAGCACCCGAGCACATACAAGACGACGGAACACATCATTAAAATATGAACTGTTGACTTATCCATTAGTCAGTTTCAATGAACACACACAAGAGTACTGGTGAACACCCGTGTCCCCCCAGTCAATTTAATTGTTCGTAATAAATCATAAATTCACATACACATAGAGTTCATGTATTTGAACTAAATGTGCTGGATTTTAAAGGTGGATGGAATAAGCAGTAATAAACTGCATTAGTAAGCAATGCCAAAAAGTTAAATGACTCAGATACTAATATTGCAGCAATTGGTTATAATCCCGCTTTAGAATTGCGGCTAAACTAGCAAGTGGCGTATTGAGCCAAGGTCTCCAGTAATCTCGGATTATTTGCAGCGTGTGATCGATGTAAGTACAACAATGCTCAGCTGGTCAGTTGGGACTCAACTTGAGGGCTACCTCTGCCCGATCCGCTGCTGCAATGGTACCCAGTATGATATAATGTTCCCCGTAGAACCGCTCGTAATTAGTTATATATTCAACGTGTCAAACTGAGTTGCCCAGTGTTACAACCCACTTGTACCAGCAGATGTCGTTCAAATACATGCACCGGATAGCAGAATACATCAGGATAAGCTTATTTCGATTTGAATACATATTGGGATAAATGAATCAAATAAATTGGATCTTGGTATTATACACATACATATGTACACTCATAGCCCCCCCCCCCCCCCCCCACACACACACACACATCTCCAACTGCATACACACTTACATGTATATATACATTATGTTCACCTGCGACCTGCGATTGGCACATGATTCACAAATCTATTTGAGAAAATATTCAAGAGGATGACATATTATGTCTGTTAATAGTACACTATGAACCTCGAACATGTATAAAAAGGCATGCAATTCGGGCAAATTGAACCGTCTATATCAATCCTTTAGAAAATGGATGTACAGTTTATGCTATTGAATATGATAAAATATAATATAAACATTAGACTAAAAAAATATGGTCGCAATACATTTGAGTGGTTCATGAATCGTATCCATAAAAAACACATCAAGTATCTGTATCCTTAATTAATTTCCATGCAATAAATATCTTCAATTCAATATGAAAAGATACCCAAGTCTCCCATGACATTATGATATGACTCGGAATATCAGACTCGGACTATATTGGAGACATGAACAGATAATGAACTGCGTGGGTTTATTGAACTTTGCCTTTATATGTAGGAAATCTCTATTGTTAGCATTGATCGGGTCATGCATGATTTAATGTCTGAGTACCTCCTATGGTATTTCAGAGACATTCGATTTACCTGTGGAGTGGTAAAGCTTTTTGAAACATAACAAAGGCATGCACAACTGGACAGTTGAATACCTGGTAATATAGTCTTTTCATATCCTGTCTGAATAAATGTGGCCATTGACAGAGGATCTCGTCTCCACAAGATATCAGGACATTGGTGTAAGATTGATTTGGAGACAAAATATTTTCAGAGCCTGTCAAAGTGATTATTATTGTGTAATTAACCTGGAATTCAACGCTGATAAACAAGTTCCAGCACTGACACGCCCAAGATTCTATCAGCTAGTAGCATATTGTTAGTGAATGGCTACCTTTCTTGGTGAAAAATACTAGTAGGTAACAACACTTCTAAATTCCAAACCTATATGTGATAGAACATGTGTAGGAAGTATCCGTCTTATGAAAACATTTCAACACAATGAGGCGGCTTTTCATTGACCATCATCGATCAGGATTCGCATATTCGAGCTAGAGCCTAAAGCCAGAAACATCCGAATGTAGAGGCCAACGTGATAGGAGTGAAAACTTGACGCGAGTCAGTGCAAACATTAGTATCATGTACCTGCTTGAGAATGAGATGAAAGTTTTGGCTGAAGTTGCGTTTATGCGGGAAATTAGTTAGTAGATTATTCCCATGAATAATTTTATGTATCTCCATGGTATGGGGACAAATCAGCATTCCATCTCAGTTGATACTTGGAATTACACTCAAGCAGCCGCATCGGTGAGTAGTAACCCTCGCCCCGATAAGACTGTGAATTGGATAGTAAGTCAATGAACTCATTCGTCACATATTAATTTCTTGTTTGGCAAGAAAAAAAACCAGGGCAAATACTGGTATTGTCACTGTGTCAATGCAGTTTATGGTTACATTATTCGATAACAGTCTTTACGTAAGAAGTCGATACGCATATAAGCGTATTGGTCGTGGTGTCATTTCCGTGAACAGATGTGAGAAGGTGGAAAAAACACAATAGCTCTGAGGTAAAAATGCATTATGCCACCGACTTAGTATCGAATAAATTTGATAGCTTATGCAGTCTTATTCTTCAAGCTAGCATTCTCTAGATACCAGACTCACCACTGGTTCATTGCATAAGTTCTGGTTGGAATAACTAGAAGCACTATTCTTCATGAATTATATGTTCACACGTTAGTGCACCTGAAAGCCACAAGTCAAGGACATACGATACATGGCTTGAGCAACAACGGAATAGCATACATATGTAAAAGACTTTTCAAGTTTCTATGGGTGTTTCAACTGAGTTCAATGAAAGTGCGAAGTTGCAGGTCTGACGGACGACGATCTGTGTGCATTCATAATAAAGGCACACGCACTCGCATGAGTGAATGATTAAAAGGCAGGACACTTGACTGGGGAGATGAGCCGGTGCATGTGTGCCATTACAAATTTACAAGGCTTTGTGGTGGATACTGTCAGAAACCTGTAGCCACCAACCTGTTTGATTCATTAGGATTGATCTTCCTCCTTGCTCGAGCTCGTTGCACCAAGAGAGCTACACAAGCACAAAAAGCAGTGCAAGTTGAGGGATCATAATGTACTCAGAGTGAGCAACGAAAAAACTCACTAGTGAATTGGAGGGCACCTTTTCGAATGAGAAGAAAATCTTCAAGTAAACACTGATGTTGGCAAAAATGTCAATGACCCTTCTATGTATGACGATTCCGATAATATTTGCAAGTGTGTCTTCTGCGTAATATGGTGATTTGTCGATTGATAGTCATTGGCTAGCTATTGGTCATCAAGCAGCTCGAGGGTGAGTAATGATCAACAAGTTTTGAAGTATTTATTGTGCATACTAATGAATTGATGGTATTCATCTGATCGTATCTTATCAACTACGTTCAACTAAGCAAAATAATCTTTATAATTTATAGACAATCTATGCATGGGCGTTTGGGAATAAACGTCTTTATCCAATATGATAATAAACTGATGTCTGATTGGTGGAGTGACATGACAGGGAGTTAAAGACATGGAAAGTTTGATGCTGAATTGCTTCAAACACAAGTAGAAACTGTGCATTTGAAGATTACTTGAACACGTAATATGTGGTAATCCATTATTGTGGAATAGTGTGGATCATTCAGCACTGACTTTCCAGTGTCTGGCATGAGCAGTGAGTCATTTTGGCTTGAAATATGACATTTCCTCTAGAACACGATACAAAATACTTCTACCATCAACAGACCACATTGTCAAGAAAATAGAGATGCACATACAGATATGTGCATAAATTTAGGTTAATAGGTTGAACAATTAGATTACTTTTACACCCCCATCTCTAACATGCACATGTTTGATTATGAACAATAACTATGTACTAATTAGCTGAACAGTACAAGTCCTCCGAAGTCAACTCAAAATCTAAAAGAGTTCTGAAAAGTGAGAATGATGAGTATTGATCATTCTGTCAATGTCACACTCTGTTGCGTCGACATGAACGCAATGGACACCATTCAGGAAGAGTGTACCTCATATCATACTTTACCAAAACAAATTTAAACTGAATATAGATGTACACCTATTCGAGATGATAACAAACAATTAGCATGATAATGTTTCATTCACTGGTATGATCAGGTTTACATATCCAAAATTACATTCCCGCCATGGCGAGACAATAAACTCATAAGACACCTATAAAATTCCTGCCTTAAGTAGAACGAAAAGGGTGAATACTGGTGTGGACAATCTGCTTCGATGCGAGGGTGATTTATTGTGGCATATCAATATGAATTGATAGTCTCTATGTAATACGTCCACACATCAGCATATTGATTGTGGTGTCATTTCCAGGGAACGCTGTGACAACACGAAATAAAATAGGAACATTGAAAATAAAGTAGCATTATGTCACTGATCTCATTGTATAACATATACACAAGCCTCGGATATGTCAACATTCAGATTGTTAAAGCTATCTTTATCAAGGTTGCAATGGTGTTTTTAGCATGTGACGTGATATTGCGTTCAATAACGTAGCAATGCGTGGCAAAAAATGGGTTATATTGAGGAGGGAACAAATGAGCTATCACAAAATTGTATAACAAAAAGTGTAAAGGTATATAACTCAGTTTAATTAATAAGCATGACAACTTTTATTCTTTTGCATTCACATTATCAATCTCTTCAATACATACATTACGTCAAGATCAATTCTAATTTTGTTAGAATTTTGTCATCAACGAATCACCAAAGCATCAAAGATTTAGCTTCTTCTATTTACTATGCATTTACTTGTCAACGTGAAATTTATAGTCTATGAAGCTATGGTGCTAGCACTTTGCTTCGCTCATACTTGCACTTTTCCGCAATTGCACATGGGCCCGAAGTGAAATCAAGTAGTATCAATGAAATGATGAAGCAACACTTAATTTTCATTCATCGGGAATTGAGTTTCAGGGGCACGAAAACCAATATTATTCCTATGGATGAGGTATTTGTTCTGGGAATGAAAATATATTGTACGGAAGATAATCAGGAAGGAGTTCGGGAGTTGAGTACGTTAGCTATTGAATAGGTATCACATGCCATCGAATTCATACATCTCAACATATCATATATCCCTGGAGCATATGAATGGATGTGAATTTTGCTCAACTGGCTCCAACACTGGACACATCGTATCTACAATAGAACAAAAACCTGGGGGAATTTGAATGCTATCTCATGTCGTTTTGTTTGTATACTTCTCGAAAGTTAGGTTTTATTCTCTGAGTTTGTATTTGTACGATAGTGTTTCGTACAGTTTCTGTACGATAGTGTTCAAGAAACAAACGATCCCGGTCGCGTCCGGCTTTCATAGGCACATGACTCACATATCCATTTGAGAAAATATTCAAAAGGATGACTTATTATGTCTATTCGTAGTACACTATGAACATCGAAAATGTATAAAAAGTCCTGCAATTCGGTCTAATTGAACCCTCTATATTAATCCCTTAGAAAATAGATGTACAGTTTATGCTATTGAATATGATAGAATATAATATAAATCATAAGACTAAGAAACATTTGAGTGGTTCATGAATCGTATCCATAAAAAAATCAAGTATCTTTATCCTTAATTAATTTTCATGCAATAAACATCTTCAATTCAATATAATAATATCGCCTCATGACATTATGATGTGACTCGGATTATCTTACTATATTGGTGACATGAACAGATAATGAACTGCGTGGGTTTATTGAACTTTGCCTTTATATGTAGGAAATCTCTATTGTTAGCATTGATCGAGACATGCATGATTTAATGTCTGAGTACCTCCTATGGTATTCCAGAGACATTCGATCTGCCCATGGAGTGGTGAAGCTTTTTGAAACATAACAAATGCATGCACAACTGGACAGATGAATACCGGTAATATAGTCTTTTCATATCCCGTCTGAATAAATGTGGCCATTGACAGATGATCTCGTCTCCACAAGATATCAGGACATGGATGTGAGATTAATTTGGAGACAAGATATTTTCACAGGCTGTGAAAGTGATTATTGGTGTGCAATTAACATGGAATTCAACGCCGATAAACAATTTTACAGCACTGACATGCCCAAGAATCTATCAGCTAGTAGCATATTGTTAGTGAATAGCTACATTTCTTGGTGACGTTAGGCAACAAAACTTCTAAATGCCAAACCTATACGTGATAGAACATGTGTAGGAAGTATCCATCTTTTGATAACCTTTCAACAGAAAGAGGCGGCTTTTCATTCACCATCGTCGAACAGGATTTGCATCTGGCTTTAGCTAGAGTCTAAAGCCAGAAAAATGCGAAAGTAGAGGCCAACGTGATAGGAGTGAAAACTTGACGCGAGTCAGTGCAAACATTGGTACCATGTACCTGCTTGAAAATGAGATGAAAGTTTTTGCTGAAGTTGTGTTCATGCGAAAAATTATTTAGGAGATTATTCCCATGAATAATTTTATGTATCTTCATGGTATGGGAACAAATCAGCATTCCATCTCAGTTGAAACTTGGAATTACATCCAAGCAACCGCATCGCTGAGTAGTAACCCTCGCCCCGATAGGCCACGATAAGACTGTGAATTGGATAGTAAGTCATTGAACTCATTCGTCACGTAGTAACTTTCTTTTATGCAAGTAAACACACAGGGCAAATACTTGTATTGGCACTGTGTCAATGCCAGGGCGGTTTATGGTGACATATCAATATTCGATGACGGTCTTTACGTAAGAAGTCGATAAACATATAAGCGTATTGACCTATCCCAAATGCCCTCAAAAGTTGTCCGAGTTTCACAAAATACGTCAGGAAACTTCTCTTTGGCCAATATTAACGTTTTGCAGAATATGTCAAAAATGACGTAAAAAGACTGGGACAAATTGGATTTGGGATAGGTCAATTGGTCGTGGTGTCATTTCCGTGAACAGATGTGAAAATGTGGAAAGAACACAATAGCTCTGAGGTAAAAATGCATTATGCATTATTATTTATTGATGCGAATAAATGTGATAGCTAATACAGTTTTATTCATCAAACTACCATTATCTAGATGCCAGACTCACCACTGGCTCATTGCATAAGTTCTGGTTGGAATAATCAGAAACACTTCTCTTCATGAATTATATGTTCACACGTTAGTGCGCTTGTTAGTGCACCTGAAAGTCACAAGTCAAGGACACACAAAACATGGCTTGAGCAACACCGGAATAGCGTACATGTAAGACTTTTCCACTTTCTATGGGTGTTTCATGTGAGTTCAACGAAAGTGCGAAGTTGCAGGTCTGACGGACGACGATCTGTGCGCATCCATAATAAAGGCACACGCACTCCCACAAGTCAATGATTAAAAGGCAGGACACTTGACTGGTAAGATGGGCAGGTGCATGTATGCCATTACAAACTTACAAGGCTTGGCGGTGGATACTGTCAGAAACCTGTAGCCACCAACCTGTTTGATTCATTAGGATTGATCTTGCTCCTTGCTCGAGCTCGTTGCACCAAGAGAGCTACACAAGCATAAAAGCAGTGCAAATTTAGGGGAACATAATGTACTCACAGTGAGGGACGAAAAATCTCACTAGTGAATTGGAGGGCAACTTTTTGAAGAAGAAAAAAAACCTTTATGTTAACACTGATGTTGGCAAAAATGTCAATGGTCCTTTTGTGTTTGACGATTCCGATAATATTCGCAAGTGTGTCTTCTGTGTATTATGGGGATTTGTAGTCATTGGCTAAGTATTGGTCACCAAGCAGGACGAGGGTGAGTAATGATCAACTTCAAGCTCTGAATTAATTATTGTGAATACTAATGAATTGATGGTATTTATCTGATCGCATCTTATCACGTTTGAACTACGCAAAATAATCTTTACAACTGAGGCAGTATCGGATATCAGTTTATAGACCATTTATGTATAGGCGTTTGGGAACAAACCGTTTGATGACTGGTGGAGTGACAGACACGGAGCTGAAGATATGGACAGTTCGGTGCTGAATCGCTTCAAACACAAATAGAAACTGTGCATTTGAAGACTCTTTGAACTCGTAATTTGTGGAAATTCATTACCGTTGAATATTGTGGATCATTCAACACTGACTTACCAGTGTCTGCCATGAGCAGTGAGTTCGTTTTGGCTTGCAAACTGACATTTCCTATAGAACGTGACGCGAAATACTTCGGTCATCAATAGACTACATTATGAAGAAAATAGAGATAGATATACAAATATGTGTATAAATAAGGTTCAACAATTAGTTTACTTTTATACTTCTCATTTCTAATATGCACGTGTTTGAAGGATAAACGATAATTATATAGTAATAAACTGACTGGTACAAGTCCTCTGAAGTCAAACGCAAAATCTAAAAAAAACCTAAAAAGTTAGAATAAAGAGTATTGATCATACCGTCAATGTCACACTATGTTGCTACGATATGAATGTTATGGACACCATCCGGAAAGGGCGTATCTCATATCAACGTTTACCAAACAATTTTAAACTGAACATAGACGGTACACCTATTCAAGATGATAACAAACAATTAGCATTATAATGTTTCGTTCGTTGGCATGATCAAGTTTACACCAAGATTGCATTTTTCTGCAATTGTGAGTCAATAAATTCGTTCGACACCTACACGATTCCTGCTCAAACAAAATTGTAGAGGTTTATACCTCAGCATAATTAATGAGCATGGCAACTTTTATTCTTCAATATTCACTTTCTCAAACTCTTCATTACATGCAGTACATCATGATCAGTACATCATCAACAATTTTGTTAGAACATTGTCATCAGCGAATCACCAATGCATCAAAGATTTAGCTACTTCTATTCACGATGCATTAAAATCTGAATTTACTTATTATCGTGAATTTTATAGTATGTAAAGGTGTGATGTTAGCACTTTGCTCCGCTCATATTTGCACCTTTCTGCAATTGCACATAGCCCTGTAGTAAAATTAAGTAGTATTGATAAAATGATGAAACAACACTTATTTCTCATTCATCGGGAATTAAGATTTAGTGGCACGAAAACCAATATTATTTCTGTGGGTGAGTTATTTGTTTTGGGAATGAAAATATAGTGTACAGAAGATAATTAGGTGAGAGCTCGGGAGTTGAGTACATCAGCTTTTGAATAACTATTGCATGTCATCAAGTTCCTATATCTCAACGTGCGTTATCATAGGCTAGGCTAGGGAAAAGTCACATGCCATATATAATTGCAACATCAGTGACATATAATTGCAAAGCTGGCCTTGAGCATATGATTGAAAGTGAATTTTGCTCAACTAGTTCCCACGAGGTATGTTTTAAAATCACCATAACTGATTGCCTCGATTCCACACCTTGATGTTGTACATTACTATTTGTTTTTGTGTGTATGTATGTGCTGTTGTTCATTGTTCCATGGCCATATTATATTCAAAACATAATGGTGCCAATAAATTGAAATGTATGATAAGGCCTGTGTATTCGGCCACTATGAGCCGTTCATAATGATCTTCAGAATATCATTAGATGAATGATATTGAATACAATAAGATAGGATATAACTTTTTTTAGAATATTAACTTATTAAAATATATGTTCGTAATACATTGAGTGGTTAAAAAATGGTATTCATGAAACACACATAATGCATCTCAATCCTTAATTATTTTCAATGCATTAAACACGTTTGATTTAGTATAAAATCGGATCTAACTTGCATTATGGCAGTATGATGTGATTTGCAACATCTGCCTATATTGGTGGAACGAACAGCTAGTGAACCTCGTGGGTTTATTGAAATTTCCCTATGCATTCAGGAAATCTCTATTGTCAGCTTTGATCGGTTCATGCATGATTTAATGTATGAGTACCTCCTATGGTATTTCAGAGACATTCGATTTGCCTGTGGAGTGGTAAAGCTTTTTGAAACATAGCAAAGGCATGCACAACTGGACAGTTGAATACTGGTAATATAGTCTTTTCATATCCCTTCTGAATAAATGTGGCCATTGACAGAGGATCTCGTCTCCACAAGATATCAGGACATGGATGTGAGATTAATTTGGATACCAAATATTTTATTAGAGTGCATTTAACCTGGATAACAACGCTGCTAGTAGCATATTGTTAGTGAATAGCTACCTTTCTTGGTGAATGATACTGGTAGGCAACACAACTTCTAAATGCCAAACCTATATGTGATAGAACATGTGTAGAAAGTATCCATCTTATGGAACATTTTAACACAATGATCATCGATCAGGATTTGCATATTCGAGCTAGAGTCCAATGCCAAAAACATCTGAATGTAGAAGACAACGTGATTGGAGTGCAAACTTGATCATGTTGATAGCGAGTCAGTGCAAATATTAGTATCAGATACATGCTTGAACATGAGATGAAAGTTTTGCTGATGTTGTGTTTATACGGGAAATTAGTTAGAGAGTATTCCCATAAATTATTTTATGTATCTCCATGGTATGGGGACAAATCAGCATTCCATTCTAGTTTATATCTGGAAAAACACTCGAGCAGCCGCATCGGTGAGTACTGGTAGTTATTCGTGTTTTGATACAATGAATGATAAAGCTGTTATCATAATAAATATCATAGCAATTATAATACATATTTGGAGTATGACAAATATATTCACACACATAAAGCATGTAACGTAAATGAATTCATTTGACAGCACGTTAATACGAGAGTGCAGGTTACTTTCACATCATAGTTTATCAGTTCAGATTTGGATACATCACTTCATGTTCTACACTCACTCTTCATTTTGTATACCTTATGCAGGGACATGTATGACCACAAGAGTGTGAAATTGTGTTCCAGAATTGATAAGTTTTTGTAAAGAATTGACGAAGGACTGATGAAGTTATTGTGTAATCATCATATTGTACTATAGTTTTATATTCAGCAGTACTCAGAATATGCTGTGAAAAATGAAATGGTGTTATGCCTCAAGTTTTCGTGTGCAAACCTTTTTCCTGATAACGTATTGTCGTGAAGTCATATCCATCGTCATTACTCGTTTGCCGTCCACATTCTATCGTTGAAGTTTACAATCACATCTTTCTGGAATATTTAATAGAAATGCCTGAACATAAATGGATTAGGACGTATTTTCTTAATTTCCACGCTTGAACTCCAGTGACCAATTGTGGCTCAACAATATACAATTTTCCCAGAAACATTCCTCAGCCTTTGAGATAACATTATGTTAAACAAAGCATTAAAGGTTTAGATGTATTGTTTATAAATGTGTTTATCCGTTGTGTATCACCAGAGATAAGATAAATAATGATGATTCCGACTTGCAAAATGCAATATTGGTATATTATCACATTAATATACATGTACATGATATACTTGACCAGTTGTTTGAGGCTGTCATTTTGTCACCAAATTTCGGAATTCAATGAAAAAAGCCGAACATCTCATAATGTAAGAAACGTACTTCGTCACTAACATGGCCGTCCATCTAAATGGGGGAACATCATGATCGATTTCCAAAACGTTTAATATGTGCTAAAAAGTAACTTTATGTATATCACGGTATATACTATATGTATATAGAGATATATAAACCGAAAAGTAGTGTCAAGCACACCAGAAAACATCAAACCAAATCGCTTTGTTGTAACAGACCGAGACATTAAGTGAATGCGTTGTAATACATGTAAAAGAGACATTTTCTCAATGAATCAACAAATGGAGTGAACGGAAGTGCAAATTACTACAAAACAGACGTATAGATCAGAACGTGCATTGCATAGTAAAGACATAGTAATTCGACTCCGAAGTGAGGTTTGAAATGTACATCCGATAAATGAGGGAAGTCTCCGAAGTTATCTGGTCAGTGAGCTGTGTTCCACGATGGATTTGCACGCGTTTGAATTGATCCGTTTTCCTCAATCGACTGTTGGCCACAACTGAATAGATGTGGAGGTTACCCGTTATTGAGGGACAGTTGAATGGCAGACTCATTTTTTTTCAATAACAAAATATAGATCTAAGTATACACAGAAGTTGGCTCGGTCCAGGTTTGTTATGTACTTCGTTCTTTTATTTCCAATATGGATTAAAAAGATGCTAGAGGATATGAATGGTGCGGACGAACAACGTCAAGGGCAGCAAAACTGGTGCTATTGTACAAGGCTATGAAGATGACTCTAATAGGTGAGTGTAAAATATGACCGATGGTCAGCCTGCAGAGGCGCTGCGATGGTTACAACGTGCATTTTCAGGTAGAGAAACATGCAATTTATGGAAAATTATATAACCAATTAACGCTGGTACTCATTTATCAATATACATATCATTATAATCTGATTTTTTTAATTGTCTACACAGGTTTTTGACAATATTTTATTGCGATGCTGAATGATATAGTTCTATAACTTTGCGTACTGCACCTGTAAATCAAACAGCAATTTTTGACTTTTTGAACATTGCAAAAATATCAACGAAAAAAACCCCAGTGTAAACTAGTCAGGAAAATCAGAGTATGTTTTTTTTTTCAGTGTTGTTTTTTCTTGCACGAGGCCAGTAGCGTAGTTGGGAGAACATAGCGGGTAGATATATCATTCGTGTAAAACCCGAACTGTGGTGCACATCGATGGTTCCGTTGGTAATATCACCGAAATGTTAAGGCAAACCCTTCGTTATCAAGATGTGACATACACATACTGTTCACGCAATCTTTTTATATTTTGAAAAGTATGTATGCCTGAATATTGTATTTCCATAACGTTTTTTAATTTGTAACAACATGTTTTTCATATGTTAGGTGGGAGTTTAGGAATTAGTGATTATACGATATGCCACATGTCATGAGTTACGTTGTGTACATGATCTAGAAATGTGATAGCGGGCATGTTGGTCTCATAGAAAATGTCTAGAGATGGGGTGAATTTCAGTGAAAAATCGAGATGACTCGACTGGGACTCGTACCACGGACTTTTCCACTGAAATTACCACGGACTTTTCCACTGAAATTTACCCCATCTCTAGACGTTGTGTACATTAGTTAGAATTATCAGTTTGGACTGACCAGTGAAGTGATGATACTCGCACCATTTATCTGAGATAATATTTATGATACGACAATTGTAATCCTGAACGTCTTTGGTGACTCTATGGAAGTACTTATACAAATAGTTAGGTATAATGATGGATGGCATTATGGATTGCCTTTCTGTTGATTTTCTGTGATTCGTCCAGTAAACGTGGACTTGACATATATAAGCTTCGCAATTCAACAATCCACAAGCCTTGGATATTGAAGATCATGTTCTTTTCAATTCTTTTCATGAAAATTCAGGCGGAGTATGTTTTGCTGTTACATATAGTAGCTCATCATCTTTTCACCGCGGTGCCAGGCGAATTTAAGTTTTCATAGGACGACCAATATCAGGAAGCAGTACAGTCCATCTGGTCCAAATTGTTCGGAGCTATCATTTTTCATATCACTGCACATCGTTGAAGTATATAGACTGATCAATATTGTATTGTACATTACTTACAGACATTATGTTCTTGACGATTTACATGATCTAACTGTAAAGTTATCGCCAGGAAAATGTCACGCATGCAGACAAGATTCAAAATTTTCACCGACTATGACAGTATGAACCGCTAATGGCACAGTTGAAACTAAATCAAACTTGTTACATGTGCAATGAATGAATATCATCACAACTGCATATGAAAAGTGTTTTTTTATGATGGAGACACTGTAGTTTGTGTCCAAGCTTATGTCACAGTCTCTCTCTAAGCTGCTCCAGAAAGAAATCTGGCAGTGATCATAATAAAATTGCAATGATCATCATCAATGATCATACATATCATGTTTTTGATACTTGAGCCCGAGGGAATTCATGATACAGTTAAGCAGATATTTGACATAAATAAAAAAAAAACAACGGTTCACGGATACATGACAATTTAGTAAATTCATAATACCTATCTATGGCAAATCATTTGTGACAAAGGTACACACCTTTTATTTTACTGTAGAATTTAGCTGAAAATTCGAACAAATTTAATTACAGAACGCGTTTTTTCAGATTTAGTAGGTTCTAGTGGATCGACATCACGTGTTATATAATGGGGGATTTTCCGACAAACTGTTATTTTTTATTTTTGCTTTGTTTTGGGGTAAATTTTGGGTTATTTAAAAAAAGGTTTATATAAGAAAAGAACTCATGAAGCATTTTCATTTTTGAGTCTTTTCAACGGATGAAACATCTTCTTTTTTGGTATAAAAGAGAGTTCAAGCCGCATAAGACATGATCAATATGTGGTTTGGAGTATTGTCTATTTGTGAAATAAAGAGTCAATTAATTGCACAGTCTAGTAAACTTTTCATGTACATGCAGAGCATCTCGTCTGTTAACACTGATCAAGTCATGCATGATTTAATAATGCATTAGTACCTCATGTGGTATTTCAGAGACTTTCAATTTGTCAATGAAAGTGTAAAATCGTTTTAGGAACAAAACGAACTCCAGTTCAACTGAATAGTAGGATACTGCTAGTATAATATTTTCATATCCCGTCTAAATAAATATGAGACGGGAATAGTGGCGCATTGTTAGTGAATATTCACATTTCACAGTCTAGGATAGGTATCAAACTACATTGGACACAGCCTTATGTGATACAATGTGTACAAATTGTTTTTAATCTGATGAAAATTTGTCAATATGGTGAGGTGACGTTTCATTCTCTCGCCTCAATCAAGAGTCGTATATATCTGAGCTGAAGGCTAATGCCCAAACTTATGCTTGTGGGGTTCAAGGGATCAATATATGGCTGCAAACTTGAACACCAGACCGCGTGAGTCATCAGAATCTTGGGAGCTTTCATGTGAACTTTCGTTAAAGTTTCAAGGGAATTGTTCAGCAACTCATTCACTAATTGATGTATAGACTCGCCATTTTTACCTATGACTGGTACAAGTTCCTTTGGCTTCGAATCAACGTATTTATGAAATAATTGGTAAAAAATCTAATCACTCTGTATTTTGGGCCATGTGCAGCTCGCCATTGAAACATAGTTTGAACTGATCGACCTGATTCCTTCATATTGGGAACTATATGGAGGAGGAAAATGAACTTCCAGATTATTCCAAGATGGAGATTAATATTAGCGCACCGAAAATGGAACTCTTATAAGGCAGTTTCATTTTTCATCTTGAATTTGACCTTTAATGACCAGGAAAGATCAAAACACAACCATTCTTGACTTTGACGGTCATTATCTCATAATCTGAGAACCATTTTTCTCAATGCTGCATTGTACTTCTTATATATACTCCTGCTCATTGTATTTTTTTCGCCAAATTGACGGAAAAAGAGTACTTCTGGTCCAAAAATCTCATTAGGTACGTATTTCATAATGTATTATCATAATGTAAGAAACTTACTTTATCCAAAATATGACCGTCCTAAGTTTCTAAGAGACTGCTACTGGGAATAGAATACGTTGACTCAAAGCCAAATATCAAATTGAAGTCTTGGCAAACACATCATAAAAACCACTTTGATGTAACAAACCAAGTCATGGAGTGAACATGGCGACAATACACAATTCAATGATGGAATATATGGTTCAATGGAAGTGCAAAATGTCACAAAACGGATATATAGATCAGCGCAGGCACATTAACAAAGACGTTTGCACTTCGATACCAAAGCCAAGTTTGAAAAACAATGAACATCTGATAAACAGGACGAGGTCTTCAAAGTTAGTGAGGTCAATCAGCTGCGTCCACGATTATTCTGCACTCGTTTGAATTGACCTGTTTTCCCCACTCGAATGGGCACAACTGATTAGATGTAGAGAAAATCTGTTATGGTTAGACACTTCTATGGAAGGCTTTCCGACTCTTTCGGTAACGGAAAATACCAAGATACTGATGTTGACTTGGTGTCAGCTCACGTCTGTCATGCTGCTTATTATTCTATCGACGGGTGAAAGGCAGAACGTCGTAAGTGACATTTCGGTAATTTTACAGGAGGACATGTTTTTCATCCCACACGTACCTGCATTTATCCAGCGATTGGAGTTTTTGATATATCATGTAAACTATCTTCCTTGTTCTTTCCGAATACAAATATATTGCAAATGTGTTTCTTTAAAGTTTTTATGGAACAAAATGTTACTTACGACATTCTGCCTGCAACTTCTGAAGGCGACGGAAAATATTTTCAGCCTGGCAGAAGGTCGTAAGTACATATTTAAAACCCATTTTTACTCATATTTATTGTTTGTATGCTCGCGGTAAACTAATACGACCTTCCTTGCATCACAGAGCAACACAATCTTCACTTTTAACTACGATTCAACAAGTTTGTTTGTTACGACGTTCTGTCGGACGCAAAATATCTGACAAGGGTGCCGATCGAACAGGCAGAATGTCGTATAAGTTTTTCAGGCAGTAGTTATTCGACTGCTATGGCAACTATAAGTGTATTTCTTAGCCTGTGTCTCTCTGGCTGGATGAACAATATTTGGATCGAGAAGTGTTCGTTTCAGACACACTCCCAGGATTTGGCAGCGATATATCGTATCTGACATATCATCTGAACACTGGCCCGCCAGAATGTCGTATCTGCCTACATGTAGGTTAGCATGCTCCCGATAATTATCAATGAAATTCGTTCGTATGTTCATTCCCACGGTCTCATTGCCCGGGTCTCATTGTCATACATGTTGGTACTGGGAATATAATAGTGATAGGAGTTGGCGGCCAACTGCAAGAAAGAAATATTATTTGTTAATAACCCTTGAGTTCAACCTTATTCCACACAAATATCGCTTCCTGGGCATTTCAGGCTCAGTACTGTGAAATTTTGGAACAACGTCATCAATATTGAGCGAAATGTCCTGATTATACCCCTGTCACACTGGAATGGCGGTGCCACTGCAGTACCACAACCGTTTTCTGCTAAAACCGTCATCACCGTTGTGACATATCCAGTAGTGTTTTCGTATTTTGCCCTACCCATCAAACATGTATTTTTTTTCGAGATGGTACTGAGGAACCAGAAAGGTGTCATTGAGGCCATACCCTTACGGCTTTGTTGGCGGTTTCACGGTGGTAGTACTACGGTGCTGGACTCAGCATTGAACATGTTGAAGGGCCACTGGCGTGCTACTGCGAGGATGGCAGTGCTACTGAAGAGACACAGGGCCAGCAAATGTAAAAGTGATGTGGTTTTCGGTCAAATTCATTACCATTTTTTGCCAAAGACGTTGCGTCACCCAATAAATATGTCGAAACATGCTACAAAGGGGAAACCAGCAATCAGCGCCCTCCTATACGCCCCTTCACCAACGGAAGAGGATTCTTCACATGATAATGATGCTGTTGCTTGTTCATCTTCTGCCTGCTGTTGCTGCAAATTTGCATGCGATCAAATTTCTGTAATTATCTGCCATTCTCAATATTAGTACTCGATTTGAATTGCTTGAAAACTTTTGAAACAATGAAATCGATTCAGGAAACCGAACTTTCATACTACAAAATATCGCAGTAACATGGTGCAAGCACCTATTAAATTGAACCTCTGTGCAACCAAATGTGTTTTTATATCCGGTGACATGTGATATTTGAAACAATGTTCAAAATATTAACTGCACAACAACATCTGCACGAGCGAATCCAGGATTTTGTAGAGAAGAGGGCTGGGGGCAAACACCAAAGAGAGTATATATGGGCTCAGAAGATGACGGTGATTAGGTGCCCCAGAGTGGGTCCTGTGCATGGTTGATTCATTCAATTCAGATAATTTTATTTACAATATGAATATACAGATAATTCTCCTATTTTACCATGGTGAAACCCTGTTTTTGCTTGAGGCTCTCTTTCCCTCACACCACCTCGCTATATCCCTATTTGACAACCTGATATTACAATCCTATTCCCGCTAGAAGGGTTATTTACGAAAAGGTTATCCGTTCCCATCGACCGTCCTAAACCCTTTAATGACAATGATTGGAACGCTGTACCCGCCTGAGATTTGAAGGACTCCCCCATCATCGCCCTCCTGAACCACTGTATAGACAAGCCTATCCAAGCCTGATATATTATTCGGGAACAAACTCTTCCCACCCCTCCTAAACTGTTATTTTAGAACGATTAGAAGCATATCCCCCCAGGAGAGATTTTATTTATCAAAGGTCTTTTCCGCTCACGCTGCCCCTCCTAAACCACTATTTCACAACAATTAGAACGATGTGAACGCCTAAGGTTTTCATTGACAATTGAAATCCTTTCTCCACTAAGAGTTTATTGACAAGGGACTGTCCCTGCAATCGCCCCTCTTGAACCCATATTCGAAAACGATTAGAACCACCTCATAGTTTACTCCTAATCCCCTATTTTACAATGATTGTAACCTTGTCCCCGACTGAGACTTTACCTAAAAGGTGTCTTCCTTTTCCGCCTCCCCTCTCATCCCTTATACGGCAAAGATTGGAACCCTTCGAAGTCTGAGATCACATTGATGAAAGGCATTTTCCTCCTATTGGCTTTCATCTACCCCTACTTGGCAATAAAAAGAACCATATCTTGTCAGAGTAACTATTTACGAAAGGATACTTCCCATACCACCGCCCCTCTTGATTCCTCTATTTTTGGCAACGATATAATAACCGTTATAATGCCGTTTCCTTACCACACCACCCCACCCATATCTGATATAGTGTTGAGTATCGGATCCCGTCTGCAATCAAATTATTATTATAATAATTATAATAATAATTAATAAATATTATTATTATAATCTTCAAAAAAACATCCTAATTGATTATAATGCAATATGCACCCAACAATTCGGAGACGCCGTTACTCACCTGTACAAGGACGATGAGTGCAGAGCTGACCCGCGTAGAGCGGAAATGTTTCAGAACAAGAAAGTTTATGTGAACTGGCCCTGCATATAACGAGCCAAGATGTTATTCGGAGATACTGATTCAAGATATGGCAATAGATGAATGCGGTCTCCCTTGTCATGATAAATAAGTTAATTGTGTCATAATAGCTAGATCAATATATTCCCGGGGGAAATTGTCTATAGCAGCACACAACCGGTTGCTTGCCCCCAATGAACGCTTACTATGCTTTCAGAATACCTATCACAACGCAATTTCTCACATAAATCACTGTCAAACAGATTATCGAAGATTTTAATTGAACTATTATTATTATGTATCCTTTTTTCTATTAAACTTGTTCACGGGGGACTATCCGTTCTGTACAAAATGGTTTACGGCGATTTGGTTCCGACTTACGTGTACCTGCCTACAGTCAAAACAAAAGCGACCTGTGCGATTCTACCTCAATAATTAGCCATTTATCACCAAACATTAACATATTATGTCTTTCAGGCATGTTTTTGATATATTCAACTACTTTCATCGCAACACACACAATTTTACTAAAAAACTACAAGTCTTTATGCCGCATCACAAGTTCCGTTTTACCGTCATGGTGATTCCGATTTACGTTGGTTTACATATTTTGATGTTCAGATTTACCGACACTTATATGTCTAGATATAAAGTAAAAATATCATTTGTTGAAAACAAATGCGAACGCTTACGTGGCAACTTTCTTACCTTCATACTTTGTGTCCGCATATGAAATGTGTATGCAAATTAAGTCAATTTCAACACACAACCTCGTATGATTTTTGCCCGTAATTTTGTTTTGGACCGTCGGATCAAATTGAATCTGTTTGAATCATATTTTTTTCATCAAATTTCAAATCTTCAAAACTGAAAAAGTTGACAATCTACCTCAGTGGTAAATTTCAGCCCCAAATAGGATCACGTGAATTCGAGCAAATTGAGGATTCTTCTAATAGTTGTGACCATGAACAATATACCAATTGTGATGTTTGTTTTAGTTTGAAGACATACAAGTGTATTTTGATCAAATATTCTCTTTCCAGAGCAATGTGTGATTCAAACATCGAATAACTTGCCAAGTTGTGATCAAACTCGCAAATATATTGTTTGAGGTGAAATTTAAGAAGTAGGTTGCCGACCTTACCAGTTTTTAAGATATAATTTTATGCCAAATGGAAAGATAAAAAATTCAAATGGATCCGACGAACCAAAATAAATTTATGGTAAAAAATTATTCCAGGTTTTGTGTTGAACTCGACTTTACATGTTTTATGTCATCACATGATGTGAAAACGTGGAATCTTATCAAAAGTGGAATGGTTGCAAGGTCACATCGGACTACTGGGGCGTGTCACCTGCATTTAACCCACATTCAGCCCAAAACACACATTTTCCAAACTTCTAGCTGTATGTGGCAGCAATGTAAGCAGTGGGTGAGTGATCAAGAAAACAAGCAATCAAACGAAAGAGCGTAAACGAAAAAAAAAGAAATGAATTCAATGTATATGATTAAATTATTTGGGAAATTCGCGAGTCCACTATTACCCGGTTCGACAGAAGGATGGGGTTAATGAACCATGGCAGAAAATAAATGAATAAAATTTATAAAATATATCAGAATAGAGCAGAACCGGTCATATTCCCTTCTATCTAAAGCTCCTTCAGTCATGAAACGTCGTTAGGTCAGATGGTAATTCAATATTTCAACTTTAATATGCCAAAGTGAATTTAAAACATTTCATAATGTTGTCTATTCTAATGTTTTTATACGTCTTGTAAATCGGAACATGAAACCACTGAAATCGGAACTGTGACCTGTGCTCGTTTCGGTGAATCGGAACATATCCAATATACCCCATACTACACCGAAACTATCATTTTCCCCACGCAAATAACACTTTATATACTCCCAGGCATTACATTATAAAAATAGGCATACAGGTCTCACATACAATCTGTTAAACTTTTGCCCACAATTTCTCTCACATGGCGAAACAAACAAGAACACGTAAAATGGAACCAAACCGCTGTAAACCAATTTATAGGGAACGGATACTCCCCCGTGCTGTTGCTAACAGTTGAGCGTGAAGAGGTTGACTTCAGTTAGCTATGCAACTTTCCAACTCCATCTACCATTTTCAAGCCCCCCCCCCCCCCCCTACTCCTCCCCCCCCCCGCACCCGCTAGGCCATGCTAAAGAGACCTGTCATATGCCAACACAATTTGAGGGAGGGACGTGGCGGTTTTGAGTTTTGGGATTAAATCAACAGGAATGTTATGTGCCTGCGTGTATCCATAGAGAAAAAAACGCACCCACACCTTTATGTGTACAGAGACATATCTGTTCTTTTGTCAAAATCCTGCGCGATGAGAAACATTTCAGTTACGATGTTCTGCCGGTATGGGATGTGCAGATACGATGTTCTACCGGTCTGGGATGTGCAGATACGATGTTCTGCTGGCATACACTGTTCACTTACGACATTCTGCCGGGAATCTGTGTTATATACGACATTCTGCCTGGTTGCATACACAGGAGTTGTCACTTACGGTGTATTTTAACATTTGCATATTTCGTTGTTCATAAGCTGACCTGAAGCACAAAGCGAAGCGTACATATCCGCGTGGTTACACAGAATGAAATGAAGCCCTAAAACCATTTTGTCCAAAAATGTCACTTACGACGTTCTGCCTTTCACCCGTCGCTATGCTGAATATGGATTAAAATGGTGTCAGATGGATTGAATCGTATCCCATTACAAAACAAAAAACAAAAAAACTACAGACAGCATCACCCAGCGTGGGTATTGCACGAAGAGTATATGAAGACTACACCAACTGTGAGCATGTAATATGATCGAGTCGATTGCCAACTCACTAGGATACCTCGCGCAATGGCCGTTCAAGAACGAGGCAATTGTCAACGCATTGGTGGGTATTTATTGAACAAATTAACGCCTATGATGATGAAGAAATTGTATTTTACTTCTTAACGCTTTCTGAAATCCTTTTGGTATTTTGTGACATATTCAGCGTTTTGTTCGTATTTGGAGCAAACACGTAGTAAAACGTAAGTGATGATGGACAATATATGCGTGGTGTTCAGTTTAGCTCAAGAAAAAAAGATGATACAGTAAAAGTTAAATATAATATTTGACGTCAGTTCCTTTATGGGCTACCTGATCCTTAACTAAGGTTATATTGGTATTAACACGACATTTGTCACTTAAGACTATTGTGTCCTATTTCTTGCTTTTTTAGGAAAAGAATTGAGACATGATCAAATCCGAATCAATGCAAATGCAATATCAAACCAGAATTGGGAGTTTGGATCAAGGATGCTATTATATCCTATACCTAACTTCTACCACATACGCTATATATATTATAACAACTCCCTTTCTAGACAGTTCGTGTATGACAGACAGGACCACAACATTTAATACACTCGTTCATTCGATATTTTTCATCGATACACCATTCGGCGAGGACTATAAATAAGGAGATATATGACCACTGTATAAAAGCCATATCCATGCTGATATAATACAGCAAGAACAATAGTGTTTTGTGAGAAACTATATCAATGTCCTCTTGCGTGCTTCAGTTACATTTATATAACTTGAGATATCACTTTAATGACTTATGCTGATTTCACCCACGCGAGTGAGTGTGCAACACTCTGGTAAAACTGATTGGTGTAGACGTGCGAATTCTGAACTAAAAACTTGTGCTTGGACTAGCAAGGAAAAGTTGTTGATTTTTGCTAGTTGTTGATTTTGCTCGCTGATTTATTGGATAAAGCACTTAGGTTTGTAACTCTACTTTGAGTTATGCTCATCCCACACCTAGTTAAAAAATGCACCTGTCAAATTTTACTTGTATGCCCAACACTGCAAGAGTTCTCCATAAACGACAGTACGAAAGCTTTCGGATTTTTTCCGTATTAGCCAGTGAGCTACTGGATATACGAAGTCATTTTCCATAATCTATCTATCTATACCGATGATATAGTACAATCATTAGTGTGTTCAATTAGCTAAGTTATGTTCCAATGTTTAATTCACACGTTCCATGTCTCTGCTTTCTGGCAGTATTAAAGATTGTATGTTTTCTATCAAGTAATCAATGTGATGAATTAAAACGTATATGAGATATGATACATTATTCACATGTTCATATGTTTGCATGTACTTTTACACGTGTCACTTGTGCAACTTGTATCTATACTGACAAGTAGCAAGCATTGTTCGTGACATAACATAATTGCATTTAATATATCATTCAGATGTTTGCTGGCGTGCTAAAAGGTTGAATAAGGGTACGTCAGAAATGATTTGACACTGGATGGGACTACACGGTTACACTGGATCATGGCTACCGAAAGACATCCGCCAATGATGGGTGAGATTTGTAGGTGTACTGAATTTTATATTCCATCCCAGAGATATTTCAATTCGTTAGATCCAATCGTGATATGGGAAATTGTCTTAGATTAGGTAGTTTATACCATATACATTTGGTATATAGTCTCATGATCCTTCGGTATCCATTCGTCGTCGTCAAATTTTGTTATTGTTAAAATTTGGGGTCGAGTCTCTCTGAAATTTCGTTGAAAAATGCCTAAAAAATATTTCAAAGGAGACGTGCGAATTACGGCCAATATTGGGCTTTGGTGGAAATTTTTTCACACAAAAAATTGTGATTTTTGTTTGAAGAGATTCCTTTTATCTACCTTTGTTATATATACATGTATAAATTTCATTGCCCCAAAATCGCCGGTCTGTACGTGGCGGTCATTTTGATATTTATCCATTTTGAAAAATTTTTAGGCTAAGAAAGAGCATCCTTCGAAAAAAACATTGGACTTAGTAGTTTTTGCAACTTTTTCCTTTATAATGGGAGTTGCTGCAGCCGCACTTCTTGAAAGTTTGAAGACAAGACGTAGATATTGGTACTTTGAGATGGAAAGTCATATATATAGCGATATGTGTTGTGACCTTGACCTTCGACTACCTTGTGAGGTCAAAACAGCCAATTTTGGGGTAAAAAATGCCAATTTTGCACTTTGCCATGTGTCAAAATCCGATCAGTTTTTAGGTTACCGGCCCTTTGCGCTGATAGCCTATACATTACTAGTATTTGAACGTTTGCAGTGGATCGCTTAAGGCCGAGAGGCCTCTTGTTTGTAATGAGAACACTATCGTAATGGCCTGGACAGAATAACGTCGAAATTGCACTGCAAATGTGAGTTTTGTACTGAATTGGCGACGTGTATTCTACGTGCATAACAAATGAAATATGACAACAGATATGTTTGTTGCTCGATCGTGGGAATATATATGCAATTGATATATAATCTAGGTATTGGTTCTATCCTATATTCCAGGTATGCTCTCACAATCGGTTGTGGTTGTCTGCCTCCTGTGTACTTGTCCGGTTATGGCGGACGTATACTTCGGCAGACAGCTTGGACTCATAGCTGTACCGTCCGACATTCCTGCCACAGCTACGGGCGTGGATTTGCGGGAGAACAACATTGCAACAATTCCAGCCGATGCCTTCAGCCACTTGACTAGCTGTAGCTACATCAATTTGAACATCAACAACATAAGTTTCATCCAACCTGGAGCGTTTTGTCAACTGTCATCGCTGAGATCACTGTACCTGGGGCGAAACCGCTTGACCAGCTTACCAGACTTGTCTTGTGTGGCATCACAACTGACTAAGTTCGGGATAAACAACAACCCATTTGAGGAGGAGACAGTGAGCGATGACATGTTGGATGAGTTCACTAGTTTGACGCAAATCTACTTGTCACAATTGCCATTAGGTCATGTGAACCTAACAATAATGTTGGCACCGTTTCAACAAATGCTCACCGATGTCCGTCTCAGTACTATTGGTACAACAGGATCGTTACTCGGAATACAGCTTCAGAACATGACTGAGCTGCGTAAAATCGTGTTTAGTTATAATGTGATCGGGTCATTCGACATCGATGCATTCAAAAACCTGCAAAATATAGAACAGTTTGAATGCATTTGGTGCAGACTTCAGGAGTTTCCTCTTTTCTCCGAGGGAGTCCCTCTTCAACGGTTGATACTAAAGACCAACCAACTAACCTACATCGATAAATATCGCCTCAATAGGCTACAAAGCCTCACAGAGTTTGATGTGTCCAACAATCATTTGGCTGAGAACATCAGCGTGATATTTGAGTGGAAAAACAGAAGTAGCTTACAAACACTTGACATAGCAGACACAGGTATTACATCCGAAATCTTATCAATACATTCTTTTGGAGAATTCACCAGTCTTACGTCGTTAGATATTGGAAATAATGGTCTGACATTCATGCCCAATCTGACAGGTTTGTCAGAACTAAGAGAACTTCACCTCTCAGGCAATTCATTTACGCAAATCCATCGGAATACCTTGACAAATTTGGTGAATCTGGCCGTATTAGACCTAAGTGAGAACAACATCATCAGTTGGTCTAACCTGAAGGGGTTGTATGAAATAATGTCGACACTAGGGACGTTAGTTTTGGATGAGAACCCCATAGCTGACGTGGCCGAGGGTATATGGAACTTCACATGGTTGACCAAGTTGAGTCTGACAGGAACCAATATAGGTTGCTTGGAAGAGGTGAGTTTCGGGCAGATCTTTTCCATATTATCTGAGTGGAATAAGAAACGTTTGGTTTTATTTGTACTGATTTGTTGGTTCTGCAATTTAAACAACGTGGATAGTTTCTAATTTACTGTGTATTTTATCGATGCATAATGAACATTTATTCTCAAGCCACCGCCCGAAGTTAGCCTGGAGTCATTAGACCTGACGGGTGCTGTGAATCTTGACTGCTCCTGCCTCTGTTGGATGAGAAACCAGAGCTTCGTGATACTTTCTAGTCAACCGTGCACACATCCGACCTCTGCCGTGGGTGTACACTGGGAAAACTTGACTGACGTACACCTAGGGTGCCCAGAAATGAGCACTGTGCCAGAAACCTCCACTGCTGCAGAAATAACATCAACAGATTCCAGGATAAGTACCTCACCGGTCATTACAAGTGGACATTCAACGCAAAACGTTGACGACACAACCTCAACAGTCTTCTTAGGTGGTCACTCAACACAACACGTCGATGAAACTACTACCAACATCAATACAGGTGGACGTACAACACAAAATATGGATGACACAACCACAGCTATTGAAGCCGGTGGACATACAACACAACTTGTCGATGGAACAATTACAACTGCCAATGCAGGTGGACATTCAACACACCACTTTGATGACAGTTCAACTTCATCGAATGAAGTTTATACTGTTGAGCAACGTGTCTTGCCTTCATCCACCTTAATTGACACACTCACTTCTCCAAGTGATGCATCAACTACCGATTATAACATTACAAGTTCAACCGAGATACAAAGTCAAGATGAGAAAACTACAACCATGCCATCTAATTGGACGACGACTCCAGACTATAACTCCAACATGCAGACAATGGACACACACACAGAAAACATGACCTCAATACAAGGTATGTTATTGTGGTGTTTCTTCTGCTTTGTAATCATTTTAAACATTATCTGATTATCAAGATTATTATACTTTTGCCGATAATTCGAATAGTTGTTGCAATATTTGAAGTTATTGAATTTGCGATCTTTGTACCATAGTTTGTTTTGTCGCCACCCTAATTGTGTCCCAGTCACTTCTTATTGATTGATTTGATCAGCTATACTCTTCCAGTTCATTACTTCGCCTGGTACAATACCTCTCCTTGTTCGTCCCAAACTTTGTGCTTAGTACACAAATTACTATGAAGATGTGCCATCAAATGACTGCCGTCTACTCTTCTCACCATACCTTCAGGTATCTGGGAATGATGTGCTACCTCCGATTTGTTCCTCGCTCAGTTTCTTGATCTCGGTTAATGTGTCTGGGAATGATTTACTACCCCCGGCCCTCTCAGTGTTTCACATCAGTTGATGTGTCTGGGAATAATGTGTCTACTTCTGGTCTTCAGAGTGAATGATTAATCAAGCATGAGCTAGATCTCAATTGAGGTGTCTGGGATTGATGTGTCTACTTCTGGTCCTCAGAGTGAATGATTCCTCCAGCTTGAGCTAGTTCTCAATTGAGGTGTCTGGGATTGATGTGTCTACTTCTGGTCCTCAGAGTGAATGATTCATCAAGCTTGAGCTAGTTCTCATTTGAGGTGTGTGAGAAAGATGTGTCTACTTCTGGTCCTCAGAGTGAATGATTCATCAAGCTTGAGCTAGTTCTCAATTGAGGTGTGTGAGAAAGATGTGTCTACTTCTGGTCCTCAGAGTGAATGATTCATCAAGCTTGAGCTAGTTCTCAATTGAGGTGTGTGAGAAAGATGTGTCTACTTCTGGTCCTCAGAGTGAATGATTCCTCAAGCATGAGCTAGTTCTCCATTGAGGTGTCTGGGAATGATGTGTCTACTTCTGGTCCTCAGAGTGAATGATTCCTCCAGCTTGAGCTAGTTCTCATTGAGGTGTGTGAGAAAGATGTGTCTACTTCTGGTCCTCAGAGTGAATGATTCATCAAGCTTGAGCTAGTTCTCCATTGAGGTGTCTGGGAATGATGTGTCTATCTCCTGCCCCATGGTTCCTCACGTAGGTGCTTGAGTCCAATGGCAGTGTAAGTCACAGCTCCATCCAATCTCTCATTAACTTTGAGGTGGCGGAAAGGTCGTATGCAATATTTCTGGCTATTTGAAATGGAAATGTGGCTCCTCATTGCGATTTGCCTTGCTGAGACGCCGTCATTGCTGTATTCCCTGAGTTATATTGTCCGTGAACGTGCTTAAAGTGAAAAACCACTCTCGCCTGCTATCGCCTTTTTTCTGCGAGTCGTCTCTTCGAAGAATCTCTATCACAAGCAACACCCACTAAATAAAAGTGCAAAAGGAAGAGTTAGCCTCGTTTGGAAAGCCAACCTTCCTGAGGAACCGTCCACAAAACTCACTCTTAGAAGGAATTGAACATGAACGTGAATGCGTGAGTCTTTCATACACGTACGCGTCCGCGAATGCGATGAAAACAATCATCGACGAGCGTCCGGTCTTAGTAGGCATACCTCACCAAGCATCTGGTTTTCTACACCCGTGGCCCTTGGTCAGCACACTACATTGTGGTGTTTCTGTAGTCGTAATAAATATTCCTCTCACTTTTCTATTGTGTGAATACGTGTATACTTGCTCATCGTGATCATCAAGATGATGAAGACATGAATGATGTCTTATATACATGCAAACGTGAATGCGGTCTCGTTCGTATGGTAATGTAAATAATAGCTGTAAATGCAAATTATCATTCACAAGAACACTAGTTGCACCTTTAAAAGTTAGTTAAATCAATTTGCCTCAGAACTACCCCCTGTTCCTTATATTAGGCACATCCCTTTCATTTATATGTTATTTGGATGGTGATAGCTTGTGTTCGTTGACCCATTCACGATTCTTAGAGAAGTCACCCGAATTTAGCAACCTTGTTGCCTCTCAGAGGGGCTCATTCTTTCCGAGCAGGGGTTGGTCATGTGACTCTCCTTTGATCATGTTAAACGTGCTTCCATGAAATATTCCTTAATTTTAACTGAATTTGACTCGTCTATAAAATCCAAATAACAAATCCTCAAGGCTCTCGATAAATATTGATTGATATGTAGTACATACTACTTATTGACCAGATGTAATCATTGAATAATTTTTTTAACACCAATGTTTAGATCCTGAGTTCACCCTCTCCTGGAACACGTGGCTGGCCTGGACTGAGTGTACACGCACCTGTGGCGAGGGAAGTCACTTCCGGCTCCGCCTCTGTCAGTCAGCGGATGACGTCACAACGTGCGAGCAACATCTATATTCAGACTCCGACCTGGCTATTGGTAAGATTTAATTGTCCAGGTTCAGGAGCCTTCTTATTCTTAAATGGATAATTTATAATGTATTTGTCATGCACATTCGTTTGTTCCAGATTTTGAAGGTGTCCATTATTGGACAGTTGTTTAATTATTTCTAACAGTAGAACCTACTACAACTTTAAACTGTAATTTTGAACGCCAGTGTGACATTGGAAGTGAATGTATGTTGTGTCGTTCTCTACAAATTTTACCGTCCCATGAACGGGCAGATCATACATGCATAGTGTGTTAGCTTGGCCCATAGAAAGCTAAGCCATTTTCGCGGACGAGAAACTCGAGGAGCTCAAAGAATTTGTTATTTTAATCCAGCTGTGCAGTGATGATATGCAGGCTGTGGAACTCGCGGAGAAAATGAGTGTGACCTCGGTATGTGAGGGTTATCAATATAATAATAGATAATCTATAGTTTATCAAACACAAATAGCACTGCCACCTTTGTAATAATTCATCATTCGTTCCCGATTCATGAGAAGCCGACATCAGCAATTAGTATTTATGTATTGTCATGAATAAATTTCAACACATTTCTGGCATCAATGACTGTGTATTGTTAATTGTGAATTTCATGATGTAACAATAATCTCAGAATGATTTTAATTCTAAAACATCGCTCGCCACCAATTCCCCACAATAGATCACTTTTTTTGGCAACAGCTATAATTGATGTTCGTGTAATACTCTAAACAACCACCCATAATTGATGTTCGTGTAATGATCTAAACAACCACCCTCGAGCACACTATCCAATTTCAGCTGATCCTTAAAACTTTGTGTTTCGATTTCTTCCAATATAGTAGTCTCCTTTATTGATCGGTACAGTGCATGGATCAATATGTGTCTTCATTTGTTATTGGCACATGAAAACGTCAATGTAAACAGCTTGTGCAAGGTTAGCCGTAATCGATCGTGGAGACACAGGGACATATCCGCGCTCATATGGGGGTCTATAATTTCACTGTAGTTGGTATCACTAGAGTAATGGGGGGGGGGGGGGGGTACGTGCCCCGCTGGATCCGTCAGTGAGTTGTTAAGTTGATGTACCGGTACGTTTGATCTGAAATGTGTGTATTGGTCTCTGCAGACAATATTTTTGTGGATAGATCTTAGGAATATATGATTAGGATATAAGAAGTCATGCTTGACGGATCGTTTGATATATTCCCGGTTCCTGACCACCTTATTCCCGGGAAACGGGAACTCTGAATCTCAATAATTCCCGGGAATTCCATTTCCTGGATTAAACCCTAAATCTTACATGGGTGAGTGAGTGAGTGAGTGAGTGAGTGAGTGAGTGAGTGAGTGAATTATTTCCAGTTTTCTTAAATACAAGGTTCAATATATAGGATAAAACACAAATGCACAATATGCAAGGGGCAAATACACATCGTATGTCAGTATATAGAATATTTGGGCATTTGGTATTATATTATAATTTACTATTATAATTTATGGTTTAATGATACTAGAATTTAATTTATATTATAAAGGATGATAATAAAAGTAACAGCAGAAAATATTAATAAGCCCAATGGCTAGGAAAGTTTGCGGGAGAAATGTACAATGTTGAGCTGTCAGGTTCGAAAAAAATATTTTGTTACACGCAAATTACTGTTTTGACCTTTCGAAGTCATCAAACAAGTATATATACATATAAAGTGTATATATGAGTGTAAATATAAGGTCAAATTTAGGGTCATTATTCAGGGCTAAATAATCAGATATCATTTACTATTCGGATGAGTCAATAATTTGGCTACAGGTATATCATCATCTATTCTATGTGTACCGTCCTTGCTGCTCCCACCCGTTGCAAAATAATGATTGCCACCATGCTAAGGCAAATTTGGAACTGTAATGGTTAGCGGTGTGTCGTATAATTGGCCACTGTAATACATGTAGTACAGGGTGACATGGGCTGGACTGTTCCATTCTTACACCAATGCAAAACTGTGACAAAACTTGCCGGTTGTGTAATAGACGTGGAATCAATACCCAGTAATAAGTATTCCGAGCAAACAAAACAGGGTCCGTTATCCAATCTCATAGTCCGGGGACAGAAAGTCATATCAGGCATACGAAGTGAGATAAAACAAAAATGACAGGGAAACTCATGAACCCCCAAAAAATGGCCATTAGGAGGTGTCAACCTAGATGATGATAGACTGACCAGGCGAGTCTTCATGTGGTCTTCAAACGTCACCCAAACCTCGCATCGCAGCTGGATCAGACTATGTCAGGGCAATTCCGGACCACGGCCTCGACGATCTGGCAGTGATAAATGCTCACCATGACCCCTGCTCCAGTGTGGCCCAACTGGGGGCGTCATTGCAAGCCGAGTGGGAGGAACAGTGGTTACGGGAGGTGTCGCGAGACTGTGCAACATCGGGTCCAGCGAGAGGACAAAACAAGTTACGGACACACCGCCAAATGAAGGAAAGGGTGGGCAGAGCCTTACGTGACCACACTGCCCCGGTGTTACAGGAGACCACTGGCGCAGTTCCGGTGTGGGTTGGCGCCCATACGTCTGGAGACGGACCGATACGAGAGCCTGCCTCTGATTGCCAGAACCTGTCCATTCTGTCCAGACGCTGTAGAGGATGAAGTACATGTGATTTTAAACTGTCCAGTATAAACAGACTTACAGACTTATGCAGTGAGCTGTTTTTAACCTGCCAGAACATTTTTCCTAACTTTTATAGTTTGTTCGACAGCGAAAAACTAGGTTTCATACTCAGCGACGTTTCAGTTATATTCCACAGTGCCAGACCCCTCTATCTTATCATGGAACGAAGACGCATACAACTATATACATGATATAACTATGTCTTATTCTACTGTAAAATGCTATGTATTTATCAGTCTCTCATAGGTCAACCATTGACTGGCCGGAAATCGGTTTTAATATTGTGTACAATTGCAATATTTCTTACTTATATTTCCAGGTGAGACTCAAATAAACAATATATATATTACTAATCTTGACAGGTATTGAGAATGATTGTTACCAATAAACATGTAGTTTGCAAAAACACTGTTCATTGACTCTTGACCAATATGACGGCTACTACAGCATAATGAGGAATGACGGTCAATATGACCATCTATTCGCAGGCACTAATACATTTCCTTGCTGCTCTATGCTGACTGGGAAAAAAATGATCTTTACTGTTTGAATATGCAAAGCCGTTACCTAAATTTCTTGTTAACATGGAACCACCTTGCTTCACAGTACATGACCAATTGTCAATAGGAACAATAATCATGCAGGTATGCTGTGTATTATGGTTTCTTACAATTGCGTTCTCAGATATGGACTTGATACATAAAGGATGGGGGTGAATCAATACGTGTCACATTGAAGAATTGTTAAAGAAAATGGCTTTTTATTGTTCATACGTGTGGCAAAATCCTTTAGGCAGCGAAATAAATAAACATTATCCCATTGTATAAGTCAAGTAAAGTGTATTTCGCTCTTTTCTATTACTTGTCCGTGTCACTGCTCACATCGCTGCCAATTGAACGATCTTGCTATCTGTTTTTTTGTGACGGTTGTAAAACGGTGTGCACTGCGGTTGACCTTGAAATAATGGCTGACATTCTACGGACTGGACGAGTGTCAATGTCAGGTCGATACAGAATTGTTCACTGGGACACAACAACTGGAAGCAAACAATCGCAGTTGTAAATAAAAAAAAAATAGCCCAAGGGCTAAAAAAGGTTACCGGATAATACTATGTGTTTATTTATTCAAATTCATGGTCACGAGAATATTCAGCATTTATCACTGCCTATATGTCCACAATTGATTGGTCAGCTGTGAATTAAAAAATATATATAAACCAGTTTGTCCTTTGACCTTGAAAATGAGGTCAAAGGTCAAATTCAAGATCATCAGAGTATTCGGACTATATCATTTGCTATATGTGCACAATTGTTTCCTAAACTGTAAGTCGATAATGAGCGAGATATTAGCCATTTTGTGCTCTGACCTTGCAAATGAGGTCAAAGGTCAAATTCAAGTCATGACAATAATCAGCATATACATCATTTCCTATGTGTCCACAATTGAATCCTAGTCTCTAATCTCAATATTAGGTTAGATAATAGGCATCATGTGTCCCAGTATAAAACATAGGAGAATTTAACATGGGAAAGTACCATTTGGGATCCGTCGAGAAAATGAAAATGGCCGCCACACGCAGACCGGCGATTCAGGGACAACGAAACTTATACACATCACAGAGGTATATGAGGGCAATCTTTCGAAACAAAAATCTCAAAACTGTCTGAACAGTTTTCGAGAAAATGGCCGCCAAATTTGAAATTGGCCGTTTTTCATCGAAAATGGCCGCCATTTGAAAAAAAAAATGCAAAAAAAACCCAAAAAAATATTCCGTTTTCAAAATATTTTTGAGCATTTTTGTGCAAAATTTCAGAAAGATTCACCCGTAAACTTTAATTTTTTTTTAATAATAAAGATATTATTATTTTTAAAGATAAAAATGTGGACGGACGACGACGCCGACGGACGGCGGACACAACGCCATGCCAATAGATTATCAGATCATAGGTTCGGTAACCTAAAAAAACAGGCTACTTTGTCGTTATCCAGAGCGATCCCTGGGCCGCAAAGAACAAAAGTGAACTACACAAAAGATACCAATGCCAAGTACAAAACATTTGACCCAACTGCATTGATTAGGGAATATCTGGAGCAAACATGTCCGTAACTTGTTATTCGACCCTGCGATCATGATTCAATAGTGTGAAATTGCTTTTGTTTCAGCACACCAGTGCTGTAACACTTCCTATATCAGTTGATTCAACCAAAACAGTTGTTGATTCAACCAAAATTTGTTGTCCATTTGATTATTTGTGGAATAATAGTGTGGTCCGGATGAACCACATCTGAATTATATATCTCCATGTTTCAGCCAGACAATCCATAACATATGCCCGAACGTTATGATTCACTTACCCACCGTGATTAAAAAAAGACCCGACTCAAATTTAAATCAGTCATGAAGACATGAACAGCTGATCAAGAGCTGCTTTACCCATGCCTGATTAACTCTTGAACATTGAAGATAATATTGTATCCTTATATGGCAAGCGTTTCTATTATGGAAAAATAATTTGTTGCTTACGATATAGTGTACCCCATTGAACGATAATTGGTCCAAACATCTCACACGAAAAGATATGGCATACTGTTCTGACAAAGGAGTTGAGTAAAAATATAATCTCCCTATAACGCTCATTCTGGTCCGGTGGTCTGGTCATTTCCGTCTTCTTGTGAGGGACAACGCAAAGTCACACATTGGCACAGCAAATGTCATTCAATGTGTTAAAAAAGCGTCGTAATCCAAATAAACGCCATAGAACTGCTAAAAAAGTGATCGCATTTCAGTCGAATTGTGTTTAAAGCATATATGTTTCCCCACTTTTTCATAGGATATACCATCGAGCTTGGTGCGTGCAACACACACTCCTGCCCGGTAGATGGCGTGTGGGGCATGTGGTCTGATTGGTCAAAATGTCGGGTCACGTGTGGAGAGGGAATGCGTATTCGGTCACGTGACTGTATCGGCCCGTTCTATGGCGGCAAATCCTGTGATAATATCAGTCCTAATGAAGTGAAACGGTGTGAGGCCCCATCTTGCTCAGGTAACTCATGGCAATCAACGGAATATTATTATCAAATAGCCAACCAGCGCTTAACATACAGACGAAACAATGTCCAAACAACCTACTTCCAAATTACAATTATTCTGAAATTCTACACACCAGCAAACACACTTCATCAACGCTGATACAAATTATGTTACGTTTACAAGTATTTATATATCACTTGCAGTACATGCCCTTTATAATTCTCAATGCATTTTACGTTCATTAAAATTCAATGATTTCAAAAGCGTACGTCTCTCTCCATCAATTATGTTTTTCCCTCTCTCTCTCTCTCTCTCATAATCCCTTTCACATTTGCAGAGAAGAAGAGCACAATCCGTGAGGGGTTGGATGTGGTATATACTGAGTCAGACAAACAACCATTGAACCAGAGTCTAGGCGGCATGTACATAGGATTTATCATCTTCCTAGGTGAGACCACTTGGTGCTACTCCGGCTGGTATCAATAATGCATTTACATTCAGGATATTTGGCGCATCCCGGTGAGCAGATATATTATAAGTATAAGAAAACACATATCTACGTAGAATGAGTACTCATTCGAATATCAGTAGATGATCTGGTTCAAACCAATTCAATACATAATATGTACCGCATTGCCTCGATTAAGGGCCCGTCGCTTATTTTATTGAGCACCCTTGACCCCCGGTGCTGCTACGAGGCAGGCGCTCATTCAAGGCCCGGCCCTCAACTTTACTCATTGTTTACTGAATTGGTTTGAATTTGCGCTGGTCCAGATTGAAATGAGTTTTTACTTGCTTTGAACCGTATTTTATTATCTACAAGGAAGACGGTAAATATTTCAGAAAAAAATTCACGAGTCCTTTATTGATAAATAAACTGTTCTGGATTCATATTTCAGGTGTGGCTGTTTTAATGAGCGACATGCCGACAATTTGGTCACACGTCAGGTTTGGCTTTGGTCATACGAAAACAAAGACAAACATACATGGGTGATAAATATACCATTTTTTTATTATTATATCTCATCAGTTTGTTCTTATCTTATCCATTGTAATTTGACGACTGCAATAAATATCCTTATTGCATTGTTGTTGTTATTATTAGATTACATTGTGGTCGTGGTTCTGGTCGATGTTCGTACGTCCAGAACTCCCCATTATCAACCAAAGTCGAAAATTTGAGATTCACACTTCCACGACTTGTATGTGTTCCGAGATTCAAGACCAACAAAAACCAGTTTTAATATTTATGAAACGTTTTCGTTCAGGAGATGTGCCTTCCAACAATTCTGTGATATTTCATGTCAATATAGAAGAAAATTGCAATACCTCCAGTTCTATTTTTGGCCTATTTTTTTTCGTATTTATTTTTTTTCCTTTCGTGTTTTTTTTTTATTATCAATTCTCCATATTCTATGTGGCCAATGGTCGTACGACCAAAATTTCATATTTTCGCCAAAAGTTGAGCGTGTAAGGGTCATCAGCTAAAATGACCGATTTGTGATATTTCAAGTAGTTTTCATTCCCAAAACTACGGAGCCGCTGAAAGGACATGGAAGAAATATTTTTTGTCATATGGTTATTGCGTTCCCTCGCAATAATATTGCGTTCCCTCGCATTCCGGATCGCGTTCCCTCGCGATCTTGTAGAATAACCTTCTCAGAAGTCATTGGCGTCAGCACAATGCGAGGGAACGCGATCCAGAATGCGAGGGAATGCAAAAAGATCGTGAGGGAACGCGATTCAGAATGCGAGGGAACGCAATAAGATTGCGAGGGAACGCGATCTGGATTGCGAGGGAACGCGATCTGGATTGCGAGGGAACGCAATAAGATCGCGAGGGAACGGGATCCGGAATGCGAGGGAACGCGATAATATTGCGAGGGAACGCGATAGTATTGCGAGGGAACGCAATAATATTGCGAGGGAACGCAATAACAATGCGCTAAAAATATTTTTCCCATGTCCTCTCAGAGGCTCCGTACAAAACACTCACGATATTTAGAAGAATGTTGAACATAAAGTATGTAGCATAGCTCTGACAGCGCATACATCGGTCAGCGTCAAGAATTCAGGTCATGGTCCAGATTAAGATCAAAATAAATAATCGCAATAACCATTTATTTTCGATATGATTATTGTAATTTTCAATGGATTATTGTAGTTTTGTAGATCTAGTTTTATTGTAGTTTTTTTAAGATCGAAAATCTTAAAAATTTGTGTGAAATCTCTGATTGCCTCGCTTTTGTGTTGAAAACCATAGAGACCATATAATCATACATAACACATTATATTGTAGACATATAATAAACCAAATACTGCTTTGAACTGGGATTTATTTCGCACTTGGTCGTTCCAAGTGTATACTGCGTTCCAAACAATACATAGATGGAAAAAATAAAACAGTAAATATAAATACATTGACATGGGTTACACAATGGGTGCAGCAAGGAATCTCGTATCCTTATCCTAATACCGCGAGTAAGGTTCACGAATTTGTGTGAAGATATCATCAGTTATCTACATAGTATGGATTTCTTTAGTGTGAGTAGAACCGATTGAACCTTACTAGTTGTGATGAGAGCGCTCCCTAAAATTGCCATGGAACACTAGCCTTACCAATTATAAACAGAAAAGTTCATACTAATTTGTAGACAGAGATAAACACTTACCAACTCTAACGTAACGGACTTACAGATCAGTTGCACGAGTAACTCACTAACAGTTGAAATATTCAATGTTCAGAATTGGTGATAAATGTACCAAGTATAACAGTAATAGTTGACAACACTTTCAAAAATAATATTTCTGATTGTTTCCATGAGGTTTTACATTTTAATCTCGTGAATAAAAGCAAAAACTGTGAGAGCTTTGCGGTATTTGTTGATTTACCGAAATACATACGCATACAGTAGCGCAACAAAAATATTTAGCTAAATTTCTGATGTTGGCAGAACAATTACGAAAGGTTGCCAACTTTTATAGTTTACGATATAGAAGTGATGAAATGTTGTAAATACCCATAGTCACGTATAATTCTTGTAAACCTTTTTGTTGGCATTATGATTAATTCCGTGGTCATAGTTGCACATTATCAAATGCTTTGTATTGTTCAAGTCATGAAGTCCAGTGGTTTAGTCGTGAGATATGTAAGCACAGGTTTGTGGCTTCAAGTCCCTAATAATCCATATAATTTTTATACACATTTTTTTCTGTTAGAATTTGTCACAGGAAGTGTTTTACAAGGTCGAGGTCGTCTCTCAAATGTGCTTCCATTGTTTTGAAACGTTTTGAAAATATGGGAAGATTTTGGATAAATATGAGCTATTGCTGGACACAAGTGTAAGTTTCATGTTTATATTTTCAATTAGATAGTTACAGATTAGATATACTAGACTGTCTACCTGTAGATATTTTTGTATTTTGTATGTAAAGCATTTCTCAGGCTTTGCCCTGTAGGTTACCGGATATGTTTTGGCAATGTTATTTTTCACTATGGTAAATTTCAGACCTTTGTATTTTTGTTTGCTTCAGTTTTTCTGGACCGTACAACTCTGTATTGATCAACCGATGCTATGCTGAATAAACCGTATGTATGTACGAGTTACCAGGACTTGTATCTCTCTTGCATATGAGGCGCTATCTGCACCTACAAATGTTATGAAAAATATTTTTTACACCAAAATAAACGCATAAACTATCAATTTGATCCAAAACATAGGGCAACTCTGATATTCATCTATAGATATGTTCTTCTTTGTTTATTATATGGAGAATAATGAGCAATTCAATCCAATATATTTAGGTTTTTAATCACATAAATTTTTTTTCCCATCCCAACATATTTCCGCTGGCCACAAAAATAATTCTCTCCACTGTAGGTTACTTGTTATCATTAAGGAATCAGGTTAGAAAGGCGGCAAAGCAAAATGTTCATGAGAAGCGTAATACCTTTATATTGACACAATGTAGAAACTATAATAGGCCACAAGATCCGTTGCATCAGAAATCCGTGCTTGAATAGAGCAGTCCCCATGCTCGGCCATCCTGTCTTCAAGATCCTACAATTTTGTAATCAGTATATAAAAATGGTAAATTGGGGGAAAAATACAAATCTGAAATACTGCGCTAAGTGCGGCTTTAAGGTGCCTCATGCCTAACTAACATTTCACTAACTTTATGGGTTTCTAAAATGTCACTTTGACACAAAGTGAGAGTCCAGGTCACTTTGACACAAACTTTCCTTAAAATGGGGCTAAAGTACGACATGTGCACCACAGTATTTTGTAAAGATAATTTTTCGCGCAGTGCCATTGAAGCAATTATATACTCAAGATTCTTGGAATTTCACATCTCGGTGTTCAATATTAACAATGTCATCACTCGTCTTTGTCATAAAATAGCATTTATTGGCAGTTGTCCAAGTTTTATTTCATAACTTTAATTTGTAGGTACATAATAACTTCTATGAAACATGTTAAAAACAATGCTGTAAATCGTGACGTTATGATAACAGCCAACATCATACGAGATTCGTTATTTTCTAAATATCTGTTCCCATTTGATCCCCTCATCCTGGATTTATATATGTATATATTGAGCATGTGATATATGTCGTTTTAGTTTAGTTTTGTTTTATTTATCTACTTACATACTTTTCTGTATGTCTGTGCACCTTTGTGACGTGCATATTTACTATGTATTTATATATGTCGAGAAATAAACATAATTTTGTAGGTGTTTTGTTATTCACTCCTCTGAGAATTACCGAGAACAAGCGTTCACTCTGATAAATACCAGGAAGTAGAAAACTCTTCAAGTTACTAGATGTGACAAAGTGATAACTGTTCACAACAAACATCTACGTTCGTATGATCTTGGAAGAAATAGTGTGAATTCATCTAGGATTGATTGACAGTTAATGGAATTCCCGTAATAACTAGTTGTTCATGCTCTACAATAAATCGAAAATTGCCCATGTCATGAATGACATACACTCTTTCATATCCACAAAATGTGTAATATTCTGGATGATATAGAATATCAGGTTTTACACACAAAAATGTAAATTCCTCGACACCTATGTCGTGAAGTATATTGAGGGGAAAAAACTAACGAATTCGTTCTATCAGGTTTTACACACAAAAATGTAAATTCCTCGACACCTATGTCGTGAAGGATATCGAGGGGAAAAAACTCACGAATTCGCTCTTGAAAACATGTTTCGTCACCTGTTTTTGGTTTCTCTCCCTATCCTCGTAAATCGTTTACTCGCTTCGTGTCCTTGTGAAATCGGTCTATGAAGTCGCTTGGAAGGCTCGTGAACTCGCTCCGTGGGCTCGTTGCCTTGGTTTGCAGGGTCGTTGTCTAATGCCTCGTTACCTTGCTTTGTGGGCTCGTTACCTCGATTCGCGGGTTCGTTACCTTGCTTTGTTGCTCTGTTTTGTGACCTCGTTGATTTGTTTTCATGCCTACCTCGCTTCGGGGCCTCGTTACCTCGTTTCGTATGATAGTTGCCTCGCTTTGTGGCCTCGTAGACTCGTTTCGTCGCCTCATTACCTCGCTTCGTGGCCTCTTTGCCTCGCGTCGTGAGCTCGTGATCTTGTTTTGTGCCCTCGTTGCCTCGTTTTCATGAGTTTGTTACCTCGCTACGTGGCCTCTTAGACTCGCTACATGGCCTCAATACCTTGCTTTGTGGACTCGTTAACTCGTTTCTTGTGCTCATTACCTCGCTTCGTTATTACCTCGCCTCGCTATTACTTGATCTTTCAGCTGCTTTTGACACGATCGACCATACAGTTTTCTTGGAGTGTCTATCATCCTGGTTTGTCTGGTAGGGTCCAATCAGTTAAGGTTAGCGACAGCCTCTCAGAGCCTGCGGACATAAAATTCGGTGTTCCACAGGGATCAGTTCTTGGTCCCATTTTATTTTCCCTGTTCACGACACCTCTACATAAAATTATCTCAGCATATAAGACGATTAACTACCATTTCTATGCTGATGATACTCAGCTTTATATGCCACTCACACAAACTAATTGTACTACGGTTCTAATCAAGCTCCAGGAATGCCTCAAAGATATTCAGAACTGGATGAATGCAAATAAGCTTAAGCTCAATCCAGATAAAACCGAGTTCATCCTGTTTGGTACAAAGTCTCAAAGGGGGCTAAGATGGCTGGTTGTTTTCCAGTTGATGTTCTTGGAAATGAAATCAGTCCTACAGACAAGGCTCGTAACTTAGGTGTTGTTTTTGACTCTGATTTTTCATTCTCCAACCAGGTTGTGTCTGTTTGTGAATCATGTTTTGTGGGTCTTCGTGACCTAAGGAGGATCAGGCGTAATCTATCGTAAAGCATTACAATTACATTGGGTAATGCACTAGTTAGTAGTAGACTCGATTATTGTAATTCACTGTATAGGTCTTTATCCAGTCGGGATTTGAATAAGTTGCAATGTGTTCAGAATACTTTGGCCCGCATTGTCACTCGCACATCTAAATTCTCTCATATTACCCCTGTTCTCAGGTCACTACATTGGTTGCCCATTAGGCACAGAATAAAGTTCAAAACCGCAACAATTATTTACAAATCATTGCACACTGGACTACCTGCTTATTTCAACGATCACCTAACTCGCTACACATGTAAAGTAAACACGAGGCGTGGCAGTCCTGATAAACTGTTCCTTCATGTCCCACTTTATAAACCTTCCATCAATAAATCAAAAGTTCAATTCCAAAACAGTTTTGAGTTATGACGGCCCCTCACTTTGGAATTCCCTACCAAATGATATTCGTTCTGCTCCTACCGTATTTAGTTTCAGGCATCAGCTTAAGACGTACCTATTTCGGGATGCCTATCCCCCTTAACCTTCTCAACACAGCCGATTGTCATCTTGATCACGAACTATTTCTGACCACGTTTTATGATATTGGTTATGGAATCTGGAATTTTGCGCCTTAGAATTCGTTAAACGAAATTAAGCACTATAAAAGTTTGACATATTATTATTATTCGTGGTCTCGCCTCGTCGCCTCGTTACCTCGCTTCGTGGATTCGTTACCTCGCTTCGTGGGCTCATTGCCTCGCTCCGTAGGCTCGTTATCTTGCTTCATGGGCTTGACGCCTTGCTTCAAAGCGTCATTACTTCGCTTCGTGGCTTCGTTATCTCCCTTCACTGGCTCGTCGCGTTTCGTGGCCTCGTTACCTCACTTCGTGGGGTCGTAAACTCGGCCGTTATACTCATGTCGAGTGTATGCAGCCAAAAGATTGACGCTATCGTACTCCATACGTGCGCACAACGTGCGCGTGATTCGTGACACGAGCCAAAGCACACAAGCCGGTTGGCGTTCGATCGATCAATACCCGGGGGTCATGTCGACATGAGAACAGGAATCCCTCGTAACCAGGGTCATCGACGGGGCAGCACAAGACTGTTGAGAGTGTCATGGTCTAGTGCCCGCAGCACAATTGTGAACCGGGGAAATTCACAGTAGGCTTACTAAAAATAACTAAACTATGTCGTATTTATAGCAAATGATTCTTTAAAGCGTATAAATATTAAATAGTTGTAGGATGTATAACTGTCGTTCGTGGTTTGATATGCCTTTAATGTTGTTATGATCATTGTCATTATATTCATATACAGATTGATTTTAGTTGACATGAGTGCTGAACCTTCTACAATTGTTAACATGGTTAAGTAATGTGTTTAGTTTTAAAATATTAGGTGTCTTCAGCACCTAAAAAATTGCGCATTTTCACCCTGGGTCTATTCAATCAGACTGAAAATAGTGAAAATATGTCGTCCCATTTATTTGTGCTTATGACGCAATGTCCGGTAGGTTACTTGATAACACTAACGTAGTGGTAAAACTGGTATTTTAGTAGAAAGGTGATTTGAATCACTAAAGTAAGACAATTCAACATTGCATTGAATGGGTAATTTGATTGGTAACACATATATATCTTACAATGGTACGTTAATAGATTATATTCATGACGGTACTGAAAGGAAAACCACGGCATAAAATGGAAGAGACGGGGGGGGGGGGGGGGGGGGGTGGTTACGCACAATTATTCCAAGCTGGCCGAAAGGTATGGAGGTGACTCAGTAGATAGCTTTGTATAATGATACTACATACTACATTGTACACTGTGTATTTAATGTAAATGAGAATTTAACAATCTTTGAATGTTAAAGGGAATATAGCCAAAACATACCCCACCATTTTTTATTCCATGCAGAGTATGTCCACCATCCTAATTTCATGGTGAAATGAGTGCAACGGCCATTTGGAAAATCAAGCTTTTGTATTTCCAATATTTTAAACTGACATACACTGTACTTGCAATATGCTAGAAATAAGATATGTAACATGTTGAGAATATGGATTCATAACATAATAGCTCTTCATTCATCAAGTAATACACCTAGTTTGCCCTAGTTTGCTGTTTTCTCCTCAATAGATTTATACATTCTAATAACGTTCAAGAACCCATTTAACTGTGGAAAGCATTTTTGTTTTGTACAGGCATAGAGCCGAGATACCAATGTACAAGCCCGTGCTGTCCAGTTCTCCATAATGATGTGATTTGTTCAGAAATAGGGCCTCGCTTACAGATGTGTTCCACAAATATGGAGTGTCCAAACATTGATCACAATGTCTTCGATACTTATGGCTCACATATATCATCATTGTATGAACTGGAGATTTCAAATACTTAAAACTTCATTCGTGAGCAATATAAATGCGCAATGTCATCTAATCATGCTAATTAGGGTTCTAATTATTTATTATTGTATCGCTTTTGGCGTGTCAACGCTCTGAAGACATGGTCTACGCTCCAAGGTTGCCCGGTCAAAGTTACATAATATACCTTCTCCGGGAAGTAAAAACAATCATTGATGATGTGTTATGGCTGTTTTGATGCACAAGGGACGATTCTCCTAAGTGGTGTATAAGAAGGTCCCATGAACCCGTCTTAAATATTCCACCGAAAGACTACCTAATACTGCAAGCAAATCAAGACTTGTGAATATGACCAGAAAGCATTAGAGCGTAGACCTGTCTTTAAAGCGTTGACTCGCTACAAGCAATACAATAATAAATTGTTAGAGTCCTAATTAGATGTCGTTGCGCCTCAACAATGAAGGTTTAAGTGATTGATATCTGCAGTTCAAACGGTGTTGCTGTACATGGGCCATAAGTATCGAAAATATTGTGATCAATGTTTGGACACTACATATTCGTGGGTCACAACCGCGGGCCAGGGCCTATTCCTGAACAAATCAGACTCATATGGATAATTAGACAGCACGAGCTTGTACATTGTTATCTCGGACACTGCATCGAATCCCCATTTTAAGACAATATGTTCTATTTACGTTTTTTTTTTTTTGTAGATGTTCTATTTACGTTGTTTTTGGCATCATCAAAATCTGACTATTGGTGGTAATAGATTGATACTTACATGGTCAATATTTGACTGAAATTTTATTTTAAGCACCATGTGTTGACAGCAACATGACCTGACCCTTAAATAAAAGAACTAGGTCGTTGAACGCTCTATGCCATTTGGCGGGGTGTACATATCTCGTTGACAACTAGGTATAACAAATCGACAATACTGTTATCTGGCAAAATATTTCCCAATATTATTTTACACAAGTCATAACTACTAAAGTCTGTGAACCATGAAGATAATTTACATTCAAAATTCAAAATTGTTTCAATTTTTTTTGTAACATCACAACTGTAAAATAGCTGGGATATTGTCTCATCCTCATTGTTACAAAATGGATAATCAACTGCATAACTTATATTTTTAGGTTACCGGACCTATGGTCCGATAACCTATTGGCATGGCGTTGCGTCCGTCGTCCGTCGTCCGTCGTCGTCGTCCGTCGTCGTCCGTCGTCGTCCGTCGTCGTCGTCCACATTTTTATCTTTTTTGTTTACGGGCGAATTCTTTTGAAATTTTGCACAAAAATACTTAAAAATAATTCAGGAAAGAGGTATTTTTTAGTTTTTTTATTTTCGCATTTTTTTCAAAATGGCGGCCGTTTTCGACGAAAAATGCCTCATTTTGGACTTTGGCGGCCATTTTCTCAAAATCTGTTCAGTAACTTTTTTTCTTTTTGATACATAACACTCCTGATATGTACTCCTATGATGTCTATAAATTTCGTTGCGCTTGAATCGCTCGAAGTGGGCCATTTTGGCCCAAACTCGGCCCAAATGGGACTTTCCCATGTTAAATTCTCCTATGCTTTATAATGGGACACATTATGCCTAATATCTCACTTAATATTGAGATTAGAGACTAGGAATCAATTGTGGACATATAGGAAATGATATATGCTGAATATCCTCGTGACCTTGAATTTGACCTCTGACCTCAATTCAAGGTCAGAGCTTAAAATGGCTGATATCTCGCTTATTATCGACTCTACAGCTTAGGAATCAATTGTGGACATATAGGAAATGATATATGCTGAATATTCTGATGACCTTGAATTTGACCTTTGACCCCATTTTCAAGGTCATAGGGCAAAATGGCTAATATCTCGCTTGTTATCGACTTTACAGCTTAGGAATCAGTTATGAACATATAGGAAATGATATATGCAGATTATTGTCATGACCTTGAATTTGACCTTTGACCTCATTTTCAAGGTCACAGGACAAAATGGCTAATATCTCACTTATTATCGACTCTACAGCTTAGGAATCAATTGTGGACATATAGGAAATGATATATGCTGAATATTCTGATGACCTTGAATTTGACCTTTGACCGCATTTTCAAGGTCATAGGACAAAATGGCTAATATCTCGCTTGTTATCGACTTTACAGCTTAGGAATCAGTTATGAACATATAGGAAATGATATATGCAGATTATTGTCATGACCTTGAATTTGACCTTTGACCTCATTTCCAAGGTCACAGGACAAAATGTCTAATATCTCACTTATTATCGATTTTGCAGCTTAGGGATCAATTGTGGACATATAGGAAATGATATGTGCTGAAAATTCTCGTGACCTTGAATTTGACCTCTGACGTCATTTTCAAGGTCCAAGGACAAACTGGCTCATATCTTGCTCCTCTATTGACTATGGCTTGGGGATCAATTGTGGACATGATATACACTGATATGATATACATGATATACATGTACACTGATATGATATAAAATGATATACACTGAATATTTTGATGACCTTGAATTTGACCTTTGCCTTCATTTTCAAGGCCACAGCACAAAATTGCTAATATCTCTCTGATTTTGAATTTACAGCTTAGCAATCAACTGTGGACATGATATATGCTTAATATTTTATATGCTGAATATTCTCTTGACCTTGAATTTAACCAGTGACCTGGCTAACATCTAATATATTAAACATTGTCCGGTAACCTATTTTTGGCCCTTGGCCTAATTTTTTTCTGTAACGTTAACTGGTTGTATATCGTGTGATAAATGGCACTGAAGATACAATAACTGTGGTGATTTAGTGAGAGCATACATCTTTCTAAAGTACAGAATCCAATTTCGCTCAGATATATCTGTATTTAAGAATGTTGACTAATACTTTTGCGCCCTATGTGGAAATCAACCTTGCTAACAATGTCTGGATACACGTATCATCAAACCTTATCAATATTCATAATATTACATAATTTACTTTTTTCCTTGTCATCACACTCTTTTTACAGATGTCTGCTTATACAATTCCAAGATTAGGTATTGCTGCTAACATACCATAAACAATACTTAATGCTGTATAATCTACTTCAATGCTGTATACACTTATGCACTGTTCAAGACCTTCAATTTTGGGCCAAAATTCAGAAAATGGATAAACTAATATACACCAATATACAAAGTGCCACTATTAATAATGGCTATTTTTCTGACTTTTTAAATCTTGAGAGAAGTGTTCGACAAGGATGCCCCATATCGGCATATCTGTTCATACAAATTGTTGAAGGAGTGGACAATAGCATCAGGAGCAACCGCAAAATAAAATATATTGAATTGAAGAAGCGGGAAATAAAAATAAGCCAGCTGGCAGATGATACGACACAAGTATTAGACGATACTGAATCCATCACACACGCATTGGAAGGCTTCAAACAATTTCATAGAATCTCTGGACTAAAAATAAATATTGATAAAACCCAAGCATTGATGATCGGAAAACATATACGATTCAAACAAGACATCGGTGTAGAGTGGAATGAAGGACCCATTAATTTGTTAGGCGTCCATGTATGTGATAACAAGAAAGACAGTTTTCGATATAATTATGAGCCGAAACTGATGAAAAAAAAAATAGATTGAAAATTTGGAAACAAAGAAATCTATCATTGAAAGGAAAAGTAACTGTTATAAATAGCCTAACGGCCTCATTCGTAGTTTAGACCTATTCGTGTTTTGAAACACCTGTGAGATTTATCAATTATAACAGTATGTTTCTAGAGTTTCTCTGGAACAGTAAGGTTAATAATATATAAAAAAAACACTGTTATTAAGAAGCTGGAAGATGGTGGATTGAAAATGATCGATATAGATAGTAAAATCAAATCCTTCCAGCTCTCCTGGATAAAAAGATCATTCAAATCCGAATCCATTTGGAAAATCGTTTTGGACAAAATCCTTATAAATATATCTTTGGACTATTTGATACGATGTAAATATATGAACCCATACACTTCTAATCGATTACCTAATTTTTATCGAACAATACTGAAAACTTGGTTTGAACTACGAAGTACGTTAACGTTAACAAGAAGACTATTTCGCAGAACCTTCATGGTTTAACTCTCATTTAAAACTAGACCCATATACGATCAATTGGATGATTTATCACCGCCATGGGTTGAAATATGTGCATGGTCTGTTTGATACTGATGGTAACATTCTAGGTCTGTAAGCAATCAATGACCGTTTTCATTTACATATCAACTTTTTCGAGTATATTAAAATCAAGCAGGCAATCCCTAAACAATTGAGTAGAATACATCAACACAAACATATTGAACTTTTCATCAGACTCAAACACATTTTGCATTAAATACAATGAAGATGTGATATATTCAACCAGTTTAACTTCAAAACATATCTACTGGATTTACATTGATATAAAAACGAAAAACCACAGTACTGCTTGTGTTCCTAAATGGGAACAAAAATATAATAGTATAAGTACGGAAGTAAATTGGATTGATATCTTCAAATACCCTTTAAGGGCATGCAGATAAATAATTTGCTATATAGGATAATACATCGAGTCATACCATGCAATAGTTGATTATTCACCAGAAAAAAATAGTATCATCCGATGTTTGTTCACGGTGTGACGAAGGTTCGGTTGATGCTATATGTCATTACTTCATATCATGTCAAGCTGTAAAACACTTCTGGTTATCTTTTAAAACCTGGTGAAACGATATAAATATTTATGTTGTCGAAGAACTCACTGATGACATTGTCTTGTTTGGATTTCCAGGCAACGATAATAATATCAACCTTTTGAATGTTTAATGTTAGCTACACATTATATTTACTTGTGTAAGCGACATGATCGTCCCATTTTCTTCCTGCAATATTTACAGATGTTGAAGGAAATAATCCTTATCGAAAAAAATATTTTGATGAAAAATTGTGAATACGAATTTAACGCTGTTGAAACCAGGTGGGAAAAACTATTTTCTTATTTGTGAGAAAATGTAATATGAATACTATGTCACAGAGTGTATCGATACAATTGTATAGTATGAACATATTTGCATGTAAGTATAATATTAATCATATCATTTTGCTATAATATATCCGATCACTATTAATAATTCATGCTCACGTGTGTCGCCGGCACTGGCCCAAGTATCATATCCTGCGCCTTCTTCTATATTCAATAAGCATTTAAAAGGTGCGAGAAGGATTCAATGGTATGTTTTCAGTGGACGAGTAGTATTAAGGAGCAGTGTAGGGTACTTGGGCCACGGCGGCGTGCCCTGAGGCCACATTATATTCTTGTCTTGCTGTGCAAGACTACATGCCCTCTGCATTATGTACTATATACTACCAAGTCATAATGTTCTTGTTTGTCTGAAATATGATTGCTATATATTTATACAGTGTGAAAATTGAGCAATATGATGTGCATCACTGATTATATGCAATAAAGAATTATTTTTTAAAAATAAACACTGTTCGAAAACTCGAAAGTACTGTTTACCAACAGGTCAAGAACACATGCAATTTCTATATAATACCAGTTATGGTAGAATACATACCTAGAGAGGGTGTGTTATGTGATAAGGCTCATGTGGCGATATCGCGACTGCATGTGTGCATGGACCCAGTCAATTTTATCTACAAGTGTACAAACTGAATATGCCCAAAACAACACGTGTTGGTTCATTAGAATCGCCTCGTCGACACTGTGAGTCGATGCGAAATCATATAGATACCATGTCCTAATATGTTTGTGGTGTTCATAGTAAGCTAAGCAAAGTCCCGGTTGTGTGCGCACTTGAAACACAAGGTAGAAAGAATCGTAGGTGATTTTCTTGTTGTGTTTCTCCCACTAGAGTCTATTCAGAAGGAATCAAAGACACAAGTACCTGGATTCGATGTCAATTGTCACAAGCTCATTAACTATCAAGCAGTTTGGGGTTCTTTCATTGCTAACATTGTGTAATTTGGTACCGAGTATACAGGTACCCCTTTTATCGCCCCATTCAAATGTCACAGTCCTTCACTGTCGTCCAAAATCCCAGTATATTAACCAGTATCAGCACAATTCGATAAAAATTGAAAAATAAAAATAGAAATTCATCATGCCAAAAAAAAGATACAGACCCGGACGGACGACGGACGACAGACGACGGACGGACGACGGACGAAAAACCACGATAATAGCTTATCGGCCCAAAGGGCTGGTAAGCTTAAAACTAAAAAATACGTCCTTCTTGAATTATTTTTAAGTATTTTTGTGCAAAATTCCAGAAAAATTCGCCCGTAAACAAAAAAGATAAAAATGTGGACGACGACGTCGGACCACGACGACGAAGACGGACGCAACGCCATGCCAATAGGTTATCGCACCATAGGTCCGGTAACCAAAAAATGTTAACAGATAATGTGGCGGACGACGACGACGACGACGACGACGGACGAAAAACCACGACAATAGCTTATCGGCCCTTATGGGCCGGTAAGCTAAAAAGCTTTCCACAACTTGTACACATAATGTTTAAAAAATCTGTGAAAATCCCATCATAATTGGTAATATGCTAATTAAGTAGCATAATTAAGGACAATTAACACATTCATGAAGAATTATCTTAGTCAGGCCATTTACAAAACCAGAGTTCTATCCAATGCATGCTAAATGCCCATGTTGCCGTAACATTCCATCCTGTGCGGCAACATTCCATTCCGAGCATCACCATTCCTCAGCAGCTTATGAAAGGGACCCAGATTTGGGAATCTGGATCATTCAGCGCTTAGACTTGGTCAGACACACATCTCTTATGAATTGTACAACCAGTTTTTTCGCCATCACAAAATAAAGATGGAAAGCACAACTTTTGCTTTCCGAACAATTCCGAACTGCAAACATTGTGTAATTTGGTACCGAGTGTACAGGTACCCCTTTTATCGCCCCATTCAAATGTTACAGTCCCTCACTGTCGTCCAAAATCCCAGTATATTAACCAGTATCAGCACAATTCGATCAAAAAATAACCAATGCTTTAGTTTTATTGAAGTTTTGTCTGAATATTTCATTATACACTAGAGCATTGCTTAGTTTTTTTATCGAATTGTGCTGATACTGGTTAATATACTGGGATTTAGGACGACAGTGAAGGACTGTGACATTTGAATGGGGCGATAAAAGGGGTACCTGTATACTCGGTACCAAATTACACAATGTTAGCAATGAAAGATCCCCAAACTGCTTGATAGTTAGTGAGCTTGTGACAATTGACATTGAATCCAGGTACTAGTACTTGTGTCTTTGTTTCCTTCTGAATAGACTCTAGTGGGCGAAACACAATAAGAAAATCATCTACGATTCCTTCTTACACCCGGGGTAAACGGTTGCGTGCGTACTGTTTTGAATGCTAAGCAAAGTCTCGGTTGTGTACGCATGCAAAACACAAGGTAAGAAAGAATCGTAGGTGATCTTCTTGTTGTGTTTCGCCCACTAGAGTCTATTTAGAAGGAATCAAAGACACAAGTACCTGGATTCGATGTCAATTGTTTCAAGCTCAACAGCTATCAAGCAGTTTGGGGTTCTTTAACTGATAACATCATGTAATTTGATACCGAGTGTACAGGTACCCCTATTATCGCCCCGTTCGAATGTTACAGTCCCTCACTTTCGTCCAAATTCCCAGTATTTTTTAACCAGTATCAGCACAATTCGATAATTAAATATATATATGATATGATATATGCTGAATATTCTCGTGACCTAGAACTTGATCTTTGACCTCATTTTCAAGGTCACAGGACAAAATGGCTAATAGTTTATAGGGTTATTGCACAATATGGGGTTTTATGCCCGAGGGCCAAGTCTTTGAGAAGCCCGACGCGAAGCGGAGGGCTTCTTGAAGACTGGGCCCGAGGGCATGAAACCCCATATTGTGCAATAACCCGTTTATCATATGCCAGTGGATGTCGGGGACATTTCAGTATGTTTCAAATGACCGAATCATATCCGATTAGAAAGAAAAAGCAAGAAATACAGCTTTTATTCACACATTTATTTGATTCACAGGCCATTTCAGAGTTCCAAGAGCATCAGCGTAAAACGTAAATCGGCGGCAAAAACGTCAAACATAACGGAATCGGGCTAGGAGAGCGACCATGTGCTTTTGTTTACCCTTCAAAATTATGACGTTTTCTTGAACAGGGAGCTGCCCGGGCAAGTGTGGAATTTACAGCCCGCCGGGCAGAAGTTTGTTATTGGAAATATAGGCACAGCTATTGAAAAACAAAATTCATAGAAATGGTGTATTTTCAGGTCTAAGTTTGTTGACAGTAATTTAAATTACTGTATAATAGCATTAACTACGCTATTTGCATCAACTGTCATTCTGGCATATATGATAATGCTTATTATCGACTTTACAGTTTAGCAATCAATTGTGAACATATAGGAAATGATATATGCTGAATATTTTCCAACTTTGTATTTGACCTTTGACCTCATTTTCAATGTCACAGGACAAAATGGCTAATATCTTGTTTATAATCGACTTCACAGCTTAGGAATCAATTGTGAACATATAGGAAATGATGTATTTTGAATACTCTCATGACATTGAATTAGACTTTTGACATAAATTTCAAGGTCAGTCACCTTCTTTTCAAGGTCAGAACACAAAATGGCTTATATCTCATTCATTTTCGACTTTATAGCTTTGGAGTTAATTATGAACATGTAGGAAATGATAGATACAGATTATTTTCAGGTCCTTGAATTTGAGCTCTGACCTAAATTTCAAGGTAAGTCACCTTATCTTCAAGGTCAGAATACAAAATGGCTATATCTCGCTTATTATCGACTTTATAGCTCAGAAGTCCATAGTGAACATATAGGGAATAATGTATGCTGAATATTTTGGTGATTTAGAATTTGACCTTTGACCCCATTTTCAAGGTCAGAGAACAAAATACCTAATATCTCGCTTATTATCGACTTCACAGCTTAGGAATCAATTGCGAATATAGAGGAAATGATATATACTGAATATTTTCGTGGCCTTGAACTTGAACTTTCCTATATTTTCAAGGTCACATCACAGAATGGCTAATATCTCACTTATTATCGACTTTATTATCGATTTCACTTATTATCGACTTTACAGCTTAGGAATCTATTGTGGACATACTAGAAGTGATATATTTGTTGAATATTTCATGGCCTTGAATTCATTAATGACTTTATTTTCAAGGTCACTGGACAAAAGGCTAATATCTAAAATGTATATTGTCTGGTAACCTCTCTTAGCCTCGATACCAGGTAACACTGATGTCATATTATACTTTAGGCAATGTCTTGTTTTTACCTGTGAAGCATTGTGCGACCATGTATGCAGGTGTACATGTATCACACTGTACAAGCCAGGCTGAAGTCAAGCAAGACGGGCGAGTCCATTTATTTCATATCCTGCTTTAGTATCGATATTCGGACCATTAATACGTAATACACTGTTACTGAAGCGATATACACGATATCATGCCGAGCGTCAGCGAAGCGTGATGATCGTGTATATCGCCGAGAGGTGCGGTATTTGACTTTCACCATGGTGATCTAACCCCCCTCATTGGCTAGAGAGGCCCCTAGCACCAACTCAAATATACTATAGCTCACTAATGTGCTCGTACCTCACCTTAAAAGCGCCGAGGGGTGACAGTGTATTATACATACCGAGTAAAACTTACTGTATTCCATACCAAATCAACCAGGACCTCCCCCAAATAACTTTTATTTACACTTGTTCCACACATACAAATGTACCACACTCTCATCCACCCTAATGTGAGAACTGACCTTACGACTGTCATGGTTGAACACCTTTTCTGTGAAGCGTACACCTCGGACAAATATTGCCGAACAAAAGTAATCCCCTCGGACAAACAACTCACAAGCATACACCGTCGTAAGGTCAAATTGACCTTACGCCAGAGTATGTGTTGAGTTGTTCGTCGGACGGGGTCACTGTTGTTCGGCAATATTTGTTGGAGGTGTACGCTTCACGGAAAAGGTGTTCAACATTGACTGCCGTAAGGTCAATAAGCCAGTTCGGAAATGTTTCTAGGTCAGGTCAAGTGGTATAAACAAAACATTCGTACACACCATGCTCAAACGCGAGTGACGCGGTGAACTCGAAGTAAACAAAGTATATAGTATTGTACAGGCGAAATCGAGTAATGTGTTGGTGACAGTGACTCGACAATGGTAGCGTGACAGCATGGTTCGGCTATGTTTATACCGCTTGACCCCGACCCAATTCCACTGACCTGACCTGAAAACATTTCCGAACTCACGTATTGACTAGTTCATAGAATTTCCCGCCAAATTCTACCGAGCGTTCCCGAAAAGATCAGGTAGCGGACCAAAGACAGCTGCGCGCAGATTTTGAACCGAAAGTGTCAACAACGGTAATCACTTCGATTTATTACCCTCGCCCCGATAGGGGCAGAGGGTATTGCAATTGGGTCTGTCCGTTTGTATGTTTGTTTGTTTGTTTGTTTGTATGTTTGTCTGCCCGCGCGCATATCTCGAAGGAGAATGGTCCGACAAAAACTGTTGCCATGGCAACGGAAAATGTAAAAATCAATAATTGACCATAACTCCGGTTCTATTCAAAATAAATTTTTCTAACTAATTTTGTATTTTTCCATGGCCAATTCCTGATCATCTGATATATGGCCCGTGGTCGTACGACCAAAACTCTCCATTATCGCCCGATGTCGAAAAATTGGGGGTCACGGTTTCGATTTTTTTTTGGCCAGCGACGTTTCAGTGCAAATGTCTGCGCTCATAACTCAAAGGCAAACGGCCCGATCGATTTGAAATTTATAGGGCAAAAGTGCTATGGTGCTGACTCAGTCCCTTCAAATTTTTGCCAAAATCGGATGAAAACGGTTGCCATGGCAACGGAAAAAAAGAAAATCACATAATTGGCTCTAACTCCGGTTCTACCTGATATTAATTTTTCCAACTATTTTTGTATTGTTCTTTGGCCAATTCCCGATCGTTTGGTGTACGACCGATCCTCGTACGACGAAAACTCTCCATTATCGCCCGATGTCGAAAAATTGGGGGTCACGATTTCGGTTATTTTTGGCCAGCGACGTTTCAGTCCAAATGTCTGCGCTCATAACTCAAAGGCAAACGGTCCGATCGATTTGAAATTTATAGGGCAAGAGTGCTATGGTGGTGGCTCAGTCCCTTTAAAATTTTGCCAAAATCGGATGAAAACGGTTGCCATGGCAACGGAAAAAAAGAAATTCACATAATTGGCTCTAACTCCGGTTCTATTTGATAATAATTTTTCCAACTATTTTTGTATTTTTCTCCGGCCAATTCCCGATCGTTTGGTGTATAACCGATGGCCGTACGACGAAAACTCTCTATTATCGCCCGATGTCGAAAAATTGGGGGTCACGATTTCGGTTATTTTTGGCCAGCGACGTTTCAGTGCAAATGTCTGCGCTCATAACTCGAAGGCAAACGGTCCGATCGATTTGAAATTTATAGGAATAGAGTGCTATAATGGTGGCTCAGTCCCTTTAAAATTTTGTCAAAATCGGATAAAAACGGTTGCCATGGCAACGGAAAAAAAGAAAATCACATAATTGGCTCTAACTCCGGTTCTACTTGATATTAATTTTTTGAACTATTTTTGTATTTCTTCGGCCAATTTCCCGATCGTTTGGTGTATGACCGATGGTCGTACGACGAAAACTCTCCAATATCGCCCGATGTCGAAAAATTGGGGGTCACGGTTTCCGTTATTTTTGGCCAGCGACGTTTCAGTGCAAATGTCTGCGCTCATAACTCAATGGCATACGGTCCGATCGATTTGAAATTTATAGGGCTGGAATGCTATGGTAGTGGCTCAGTCCCTTTCAAATTTTGCCAAAATCGGGTGAAAACTGTTGCCATGGCAACGGAAAAAAGAAAATCACATTATTGGCTATAACTCTGGTTCTAATCAATATTAAATGTTCAATCTATTTTTGTATTTTTCTTTGGCCAATTCCCAATCGTATGGCGTACAAGCGGTGGTCTTAAGATCAAAACTCTCAATTATCGCCTAATTTTAGTGACTAAATCTGAAGGGCGAGGGTCTGCAATCTCTGATTGTCTCGTTCTGCATCGAGTACCCACCACACCTTTCAAATTCTCAGCCGTTATGGCTGTGTAAACCACAAATAGACAGTCTACACGTCTTTCCGTTGTTATATCTCTAGTTCAGATGAGTGTATTGAAAATAATCGCCGGCTCGCACGACATGGCACTTTTCAACCGACAAATATCACGCGCAAATCTTATAACCACGCCCGTGAGTCTACTGATTCCCGCACGTGTTTACATACAGTTTGGGTTTTCGTTTATGTGGTTACACTTGTTGCCTCGGGCAACGCGCGCAGCAGTGATTGGTCCGTTCGAAACTAGAGATTTCCGAAGCTTAGTCCATGGCGGGAAAATTCTGTGAACTAGTGCATTGGGCCATAGCGGTTGTTTAACAACACATTCTAAGTTGTCAATGTGTGGGTGATATGTATACCTATACCAGGCTTTGACTGTCCACTATGAATTTGTATTTTGCCCCAGAAACAAACAATTTTCACGTCACCTTCATTAAGATTACTTGACAAAAAATGCTTCACATTCATAAGCTTTTTCGGGATAGAGAGTAAGAAAAACTGTTTCCATTTTGATGTTGCCTCCAAAGGAATACATTTCATCAAGGAAACCTGACCTTCGAGTTATTGACAGACCCCCATTTGCCTTTTTATTATAGACGACATTAGGCTTAATTTTACCTGACTTATTGTTCCACAAGAAACCAAAAATCTTCATATTCACAATTTCTATAAAACAATCAGGGGGAGTTGTCAACACTGTCATCGTGAAAACCAATTGAGATAGTAACAGTGATTTCATTATGATACCTTTCCCATGAAGAGTGATATAACTTTGACTCCAAATATTCGGGAGAGTTTATTCAAAATCGGTTCATAATTCAGTGATTAGATCATCATATTCTGGTGTTAAATTAATACCGGAATATTGAATAGAATCTGCGCCCCAATGTTTTCCTAATTCAGAGAGTAAATATATTACTGTTCACGTGTTGACCCAAATGGCATAATATTAGTTTTACTCTTACTTGTTTTCAATCCCGATATTTTCTGGTAACAAACTTATACCAGGTACGTTAAACATTATATGCAAAGATTTTTTCACAATACTGAAAAGTTAGAGCCATATCATTTGCATATTGGTTCGCCTTGTGTTCTACACCACCGATATTGATTCCTTTTATCTCGGGATTTAGGTTTGTATGAACAGACAGTACTTCCGCGCAAATAATGACCATTATTTAATATGCAACTGGAAATATTTTAATATATTTTTCCCCATTGATAACTTTCAGTCCAAAACGGGATCAAGTAAATTCCAACATTTTCAAGGCTTTCATTATGTTTATGCACGTAGATAATGAACTACTGCATTGTTTGGAATCGGAAAACATAATTGGTGTATAAGTAAAAACATGTATGCCTATTTTCAAGCGCCATATAACTCAAGCATAAAAGTTTTTTTTTGTGCAGACTGAAATTCCATGTTTATCGGGGCTGAAATTTAACATTGGGGTAGATTGCCAACTTTTTCAATTTTCAAGATAGAATTCTGAAATTTGGTGAAACATTGCGGAGTGATACCCAATTATGACACCCATAATTTCATGCTGATACGATGGTCCAAAACAAATCTACGGTCAAAAAGTGTGTTTCACTGATAAATGGAATCAATCTCAGTCGCAAACAAAATAAAGTAAAACATCATGTCAATGCAATTATTTGCAATAAAACATAATACATGTATAATATTGAAATCCATAATGAATATGGTCCCTCTTCTCACCTGGTGATGAACATTTATTTTACTTATATATTCAGTCTTGGAACAGCCATTTTTCATGTCCAAGAAATTTCGATAATTCCACATTGTAGGGGGAGTAGAATTCGTCCAGTAAAGCCCGTGTTTCAGGCCACATTTTATTCCGATATGACGCGTTTCTTGAATCAAGATTTGACTCATACAATTTCTTCTCCTTCATCGCAGTATCTATAGAATTCAGAACGTCAGCAGGCGCAGGACCCAGCCCAAGGAACTTGAACACTTCTTGTATGACGGTGACGGCGTCCGAGTACAGTTCCTCGGCTTTGATGAAGAGGAGCTGAGAGCGAGGGAAAACACTGAGCCACTCGACGGCGTACGGGTGATACATCCCCGCGTGGAGCAGGATCTTTTGCCTCATCTGCCACTGGTACAGCTTCTTATCGAAGAGACACGAACGCACGGACCTCTTCGCCAGACAGGTTTTCATTCTACTTACGGTTTCTAGCGTAAGTTTGTGAAAGTCCTTTCCCGAAACTAGTTTGCCTCCGGGTCGTCTAGGGAGGTTCTGTTTATAATGTGAGAATAAACGAAGAGATGGATTCCGCATAGTCACGATCAGCTTGGCTCCAGGATTGATGGCATACAAGGCATCAGCATTCGTACACTTTGGTTCGGCTTTCTGAGGCCAGGCACGACTCGGGATCGTAAAAATAAGTGGGTTCGCATCAAGTGTGACCATTTCGTGGTGTCCATAGGCGTCAGTACGCCTATGGATCTTTCTCGATGCACTCCGCAATGAATTAACGTATTTATCAAATTGGAAACTTTCACTCTGCAACCAGATTCCTTCCTTTCTCTCCGGTTCGGCAATGTCCGGATGTTTTATCAGTTGTGTGTACAAATACGTTGTCCCACATTTAGCTACGCCTAGTATGTAAAAATAAGGGAGACATCTTATACCTTCCTCTGTTTCAGTGGTGTCAAACCAGCACGGGTTTTTGTAGGTTTTGAGATACTTCGGCCACTCGCCGAGCGTCGATCTCTTGGCCAGGATATCAGAGCGAACACTCCGCAAGATTCGGTCCTTGGCATAATCCCCGCAAACGTGCAGTGAGGTATTTTTGTCCATTCCTAAAGTTTTATTTATTGTGGTATGATCGTTGCCATGAATTCCATTTATGCCCGTGATGTTTCTTCTCAAACCAATGTGAATGTCTGCTCCGATGTTGTCATTCCTTGTCCACGTTGCTGTAATTGTTATGATCACTGCACACATCACCAATACTACTGAGGATATCAGCGTGGAAGGTTTTCGAGATGAACGCCGGCTCGGACTATCTTCGATCACAGCCATTTCTGATCAAAATATGAATAGGGTTAATTTGTATCCAAACCAGACCCGCGTCACTCCTGAAATTTGGACTGTCTAGGTGACTTCGGCCCATGGTGACCTCGGCCCGGTGATGTCGGCCGGCCCTACAGGTACAGTAACTCGCTCAGCCAATCAGCGAGCGTTCACCTCACTTGGGCAATAGTGAAACTATTGTGTGACATCACCTCGTATACTTTTTTATCACATGAAACCGTGTTGAACAGTGGCATAAAGCCATTGCATATATTGCATATTTAACACGTGTAATAAAGCGGAACGTAACCATGGGGACATGACGTCATTACGCAAAATGACGTCATGAACTGTTGTTTTGAACTGACGTCATGAACTGTTGTTCAGCAAAAGTTCTTTGGCTCGTTTAATGAATTTGATATCAAATGGGCACTCATTTCTGCTTTAGGTCTATGATTTAAGATCCTCTATTTATGCCAGATTTATTGACGAGTGTATATTCTGTTGAAAGAACACACTGCTGGGAAATAATCACCCGGTTTTCAAGGCAGTATCTTGTTATCGTTTTTGAGGAGCGTATGAGCGTATTTACAAAAAAACATTATGAAGTGAAGTAAAATAATTAAATACACATACTCAATATTGACACATACATAATGTTAAATAGGTGTACCTAATATCAATTATCAGGTGCGCGGTGAAGATATCCTCCTCCTCCTGCAGTTCTCGTGCCTTATATAATAGACATGTTGGTAACCCGCTTTTTTGCTGGACCAGACATTCCTATTGTGAAAGATACGATAAAATACCGTACATTCTGCCAAGCAACATCTACACATGGCGCTGGACCAGTCACTGTACCCACTGGGTCGGAACGCCCGCAAAGAGGGTTTCTCCGAATCGTGTTCATGTCTGAAGAATGATATAATAAAAAGTTTTGAGAACACCAGGGCCTCTGCCCACTGATGCAGAACGCCCGCGACACGGGTCGACGCTTAGTAGTGACCGACAACACCCAGTCTCACTGTGGCGGAGCTTACCCATGCGTGAGAAGATTTTTACCGGAAATTGCCCTTGATTCTCCCCGGGATGCCCGCGATTCTTCCCGGTGGTACACAGCACGCTGGTTTATAGGCATGGTAAATATGTATTTCTCATTCATTATTTCAATTTGGTAGACGCATTGAAACAACCATTTACCTGTGAACATTGAAAATTTTATCCTAATGTAGATACACTGAGCAGTGCCTGTTTCCCATTTTTATCAAAAGCCCATGATTTTTACCTCGGTGTCCAGGATTTTTCCCGGCGTTTCAAACAGGGCCCATGATTCTTCCCGATAGTTCATGTGTATAAAAACACGTGTAAAAATGTTATAACTTCATGGATGACCTCACATGTGTGTAATTGAATAATATTATGTATTGTATATGTCCACGATCATTATCGCTGTTACCACTACAAAGCAAAATATGAAGATGCCGAAAAAACAATTCAACACTGTATCGAAAGCCACAATGATGAACCAAGTACAGGTGTTTTACCAAGTACAGGTATTTATATTTTGACATTGACGGTGATGATGATGTGGAGTGCAATCCTTCCAAAGGGACATTATAATATTGGATCTGGCGCGATTACTGTGCCCAGCGATATGCTGCTGCCCACGATGACAGTGATTTGTTGAGCCTATTAAATAAAATTGATCGTTAGTGGAACATTTCAATCTGAGATATACCTTTATGGTTTTGCCTGTGTTCCTTTTATTCCTCCTAATTTAGGCTATGTTAATTTTTTTTTCTACCTTCAATCGTTTTGGGGTTTGCGATTATTAAATCCAGAATGACCGAATGGAATTTGGATAAAAATTTCTCCATTTCTCCAGTATATAAAGTATATGACACATTCTTGTTTGTACCTACTGGGGTTCATGAGGACGGATTCAAGGTTGATATCTGGACTTCAAAGTCATAATTCGAGAAATCTTCAGGAAATGGATATGGAAGTTTGCATTGAGGTTCATACTAGGGAAGAATCCTATTGATTTGGGGATTGATGCATCACATTACCAGCATTTCTGCTGAGTCATCATTGAGCCTTCCCGTATATCTCGAGAAATGTGCATCGTAGAGGATATTATACGTTATTTTCGGACCCCCGGCCCCAGGCAAACATGTCTTACTCTGGTGAACTTTGCCCCCAACCTAAAACTTTTTGCTGAATCACCATTTTGGTATTTTCGTCCATATTCCTCCTCTGGTTGTCGTCATCACCAGCTTGAGCGGTGGCCATCTGGGAGCCAAATAAAAACGAATGTTTGCCAAAATTAGTAACGTAATCAAAGATAAAATATACGCTGCAATCGTTGAAAAACTTGGACGGACAAAAAAAAAACACGTAACATTCGCAATTTCTTCCATCCGTCAAAATATCATGAAAAAAAAAATCAATAAAAACTGGTGTTCGCATCGAGTACTTCACAATGGTGCCAATATTTCTCGTGTTGTCCCTACGGTATTGAAGCAGAACTTATTTTTTATAATATAATATTATATTACTTTTTGGAGGAGCATGTTGTCCGTCTTGGATGGACAAGAGATAATTTAATGTGCACTTTTAAATTGATAGTACAGAAGTTACTCTTGTCTAGGAAGCATGTACTTATATAAACATATCGGGAAATGTGTCCGTCTAAATCCGTTACTTTCTGAGGATTTATGAGCAAAATGATGAATAATTTTTTACCGGTTAGGCCGTGTTTTTTTTTCTTTGTTTCCCGTCAGCGGGCGGGTGAAAATAGCAATTTTTTTTAGGAAAAAAAAACACAAACCTTTTTGTCTTTTTCCCCTCAAAAATGATGTATTTCTAGCCACAAAAACACAGAACTTCGTGAAGGATAGTAAATGGTTTCCATTTTGCTGTTTCCCTCTCTGTTATTATCAATCAAGTATTCAATAGCTTAGCAAACGGTCAAATGCCATTTATTTTACATTTTTGGCATGAGTTACTTTGTGAAAAAAGATGGTATCGTGATGATAAACGTCTGTGTTTTTTTTCTGTGTTTGTTTTTTTCCCAGGCTGGCTGGCGGGTACTTTTCGAAAAAAAAGTTGACGGGAAACAAAGAAAAAACACAACATGGCCTTACAAACAGACTGTTTCTCGTATATTCGATCGATCACGGGTCAACAAGATTTAGAAACTGTGACCAATATTTAAAAAAAACTACCGACCATCTTTAAAATTCGCAACAAAATTTCTTGAGGGTGAAATCCGCCATATATAATGTAAATTAAATATGCTACTCGTACGTAACAATTCTCTGCCATATTACAGTAGCGTTCACGTTTGATTTTACAGGTTAACATGTTTGAAACGGCAGCATCTTATAAATAGTAATGGGAAAATGTTTGATATTCACCGGTGAAAATCCTGGCCGCTTCGGTGAAAATCCTGGGCATGCCTAAGCGAGCCGGAAAAAAGACCGACATTTCGAACCGGCGCTATTGGTGGCATCGACGAGTGACGGTAAGAACGACGCTTGTAACTGGCGGAATTGGCGGCATCGATGAGTGTCGGTGAGAACAACGCTTCTAATCAGCGTTATTGGCGGAATCGACGAGCGACTGTAAGAAATACACTCCTAACTGGCGCTATTGGCGGCATCGACCAGCGACGGTAATCGTTGTTACCGTCGCTCGTCGATGCCGCCAATAGCGCCGGATGGAACTGTCCGTCTTACCATTGCTCGTCGATGCCGCCAATACTGCCGGGTACAAGCGTCATTCTTACCGTCACTCCTCGATGCCGCCAATACTACCAGTTACAAGCGTCGTTCTTACTGTTGCTCGTCGATGCCGCCAATTCCAACGGTTAGAACTGCCTGTCTTATCGTCACTCGTCGATGCCACCAATACTGCCGGTTACAAGTGTCGTTCTTACCGTCGCTCGTCGATGCCGACAATACCGCCGTTTACAAGCGTCATTCTTACCGTCACTCGTCGATACCGCCAATTCCAACGGTTAGAACTGCCTGTCTTATCATCACTCGTCGATGCCACCAATACTGCCGGTTACAAGTGTCGTTCTTACCGTCGCTCGTCGATGCCGACAATACTACCAGTTACAAGCGTCGTTCTTACTGTTGCTCGTCGATACCGCCAATTCCAACGGTTAGAACTGCCTGTCTTATCATCACTCGTCGATGCCACCAATACTGCCGGTTACAAGTGTCGTTCTTACCGTCGCTCGTCGATGCCGACAATACCGCCGTTTACAAGCGTCATTCTTACCGTCACTCGTCGATACCGCCAATAGCTCCGGTTAGAACTGTCTGTATTACCGTCGTTTTCGATGCCGCCAATACCGCCGATTAGCACTGTCCGTCTAACCGTCGCTCGTCGATGCCGCCAATACCGCCGGTTGGAACTGTCCGTCTTACCGTCACTCGCCGATGCCACCAATACCAACAGCACCAGTTAGAACTGTCGTTTTTACCGTCGCTCATCGATGCCGCTAATACCGCCTGTTAGAAGCTTCGCTCTTACATTCGCTCGACTACGACGCCGATACCGCCGGTTGAAAGCGTCGCTCTTACCGTCGCTTGTTTATGCCCGGCCGCCAATAGCGTCGGTAACAACAAGCATCACAAAGGGTAGGAAGGTAGACGTGACTTTTCGTAGAGTATACTTATAGTCAGTTTCAGCTATAGATGCTGGATTGACAAAGGGTTATGATGAAGGAGTATTTATTCACTACGACACACATGTTGATGTTTTTATAAAGACAGCAATATCTGGTCAAGTGATGAATGTCCGCTCAGGAGACAAACAAGAGTCATAGAAAGGTAGAATGGTAGATGTGACTTCTTGTAGGATATACATGGAGTCAATTTTAGCAATAGATGCTGGAATGACAAATGGTTATGATGGAGAAGTGTTTATTTAGTATGACTCACAGGTTGATATCTTTATAAAGACAGGAGTATGTGGTCAAATGATGTCATAATGTCAGCCTGGGAGACACGCTTCGTAACCAGTGGTATTGGATGCATTGACGAGCAACGGTAAGACGGACAGTTTTAACCAGCGGTAATGGCAGCAACGACGAGTGACGGTAAGAACGACGCTTGTAACCGGCACTATTGGCGGCATCAACGAGCGATGGTAAGAAAGACGCTTCTAACCAGCGGTATTGGCGACATTGTCCAGCGACAGTATGAAAGACAGCCCTAACCGGCGGTATTGATGGTATCGTCCAGGGACGGTATGAAAGACAGTCCTAACCGACGCTATTGGCGTCATCGACGAGCGACGGTAAGAAAGATAGTCCTAACCAGCGGTATTGGCGGCAACGACAACAAAGACACGTAACCAGCGCTATTGGCGGCATCAACGACCGACGGTAAGAAAGACAGTCCTAACTGGCGGTATTGGCGGCACATCGAGCGACGATAAGAACGACGCTTGTAACCAGTGTTATTGGTGGCATCGACGAGCAAAGGTAAGAATGACAAGTCTAACTGACGCTATTGGCGTTATCGACGAGCGGGGATCAGAAAGACAGTTTTAACCGGCGCTATTGGCGCCATCCACGAGCAACGATAAGAGCGACGCTTCTAACTGGCGCTGTTGTTGGCATCGACGAGTGACGGTAAGAACGACACTTCTAACCGACGCTTTTGGCGTCATCGATGAGCGACGGTCAGAAAAACAGTCCTAACTGGCGCTATTGGCAGCATCGATGACCGACAGTCAGAACGACGCTTCTAGCCGGCGCTATTGGCGGCATTCATGACCGACGGTAAGAAAGACAGTCCTAACCGGCAGTATTGGCGGCAAAGACGAGCGACGATAAGAACAACGCTTGTAACCAGCACTATTGGTGGCATCGACGACCGACGGTAGGAAAGACTGTACTAACCGACGGTATTGGCGGCATCGACGAGCGACAGTAAGAGCGACTCTTGTAACCGGCGCTATTGGCGGCATAGACGAGCAACGGTCAGATAGACAGTCTTAACCGGCGTTGTTGGCGGCAAAGACGACCGACGGTAAGAGCGACACTTGTAACCGGCGCTATTAAGAAAGACAGTCCTAACCGGCGCTATTAAGAAAGACAGTCCTAACCGGCGCTATTGGCGACATCAACGAGCGACGAACCGGCGGTATTGGCGGCATCGGTGAGCGATGGTGAGACGGACAGTTATAATCGGCGCTATTGGTGGCATCGACGAGTGACGGTAAGAACGACGCTTGTAACTGGCGGAATTGGCGGCATCGATGAGTGTCAGTGAGAACAACGCTTCTAACCAGCGTTATTGGCGGCATCAACGAGCGACTGTAAGAAACACAGTCCTAACTGGCGCTATTGGCGGCATCGACGAGCGACGGTAACAACGATGCTCCTAGCCGGCACTACTGGCGGCATCGACGACGGAAGGTGAAAAAGACAGTCCTAATCAGCGGTATTGACGGCATTGACGAACGACGGTAAGAACGACAGTTCTGACCGACGCTATTGGCGTCATCGATGAGTGACGGTCAGAAAAACAGTCCTAACCAGCGATATTGGCAGCATCGATGACCGACAGTCAGAGCGACGCTTCTGACAGGCGCTATTGGTGGCATCCACGACCGACGGTAAGAAAGACAGTCCTAACCGGCAGTATTGGCGGCAAAGACAAGCAACGATAAGAACGACGCTTGTAACTGGCACTATTGGCGGCATCGACGACCGACGGTAAGAAAGACTGTACTAACCGACGGTATTGGCGGCATCCACAAGCGACAGTAAGAGCGACCCTTGTAACCGGCGCTGTTGGTGGCATCGACGAGCAACGGTCAGATAGACAATCTTAACCGGCGCTGTTGGCGGCAACGACGACTGACGGTAAGAACGACACTCGTAACCGGCGCTATTGGCGGCATCGACGAGCGACGGTAAGAAAGACAGTCCTAACCGGCGCTATTGGCGACATCAACGAGCGAAGTAAACGGCAGTATTGGCGGCATCGGTGAGCGACGGTAAGACGGACAGTTCTAATTGGCGTTTTTGGCAGCATCGGCAAGCGACAGTAAGATTGACATTTCTAACCAGCACTATTTTTGGCATCAATGAGTGACGGTAAGAACAACGCTTGTAACCGGCGGAATTGGCGGCATCGATGAGTGTCAGTAAGAACGACGCTTCTAACCAGTGGTATTGGCGGCATTGACGAGCGACTGTAAGAGATACAGTCCTAACTCGCGCTATTGGGGGCATCGACGAGTGACGGCAACGATGCTCCTAGCCGGCACTATTAGCGGCATCGACGACCGAAGGTAAGAAAGACAGTCCTAACTGGCGGTATTGACGGCATCGACGATCGACGGTAAGAAAGACGGTCTCAACCGGTCCTATTTGCGCCAACGACGACCAACGGTAAGAGCGACACTTTTAACCGGTGCTATTGGCGGCATCGACGACTGACGGTAAGAAAGACAGTCCTGACTGGCTATATAGGCGGCAATGAGGAGCGACAATAAGACAGTCCTAATTAAACAGTCCTAACCGGCAGTATTGGCGGCAAAGACAAGCGACGATAAGAACGACGCTTGTAACTGGCACTTGGCGGCATCGACGACCGACGGTAAGAAAGACTGTACTAACCGACGGTATTGGCGGCATCCACAAGCGACAGTAAGAGCGACGCTTGTAACCGGCGCTGTTGGTGGCATCGACGAGCAACGGTCAGATAGACAGTCTTAACCGGCACTGTTGGCGGCAACGACGACTGACGGTAAGAACGACACTCGTAACTGGTGCTATTGGCGGCATCGACGAGCGACGGTAAGAAAGACAGTCCTAACCGGCGCTATTGGCGACATCAACGAGCGAAGAAACCGGCGGTATTGGCGGCATCGGTGAGTGACGGTAAGACGGACAGTTCTAATTGGCGCTTTTGGCAGCATCGGCAAGCGACAGTAAGATTGACATTTCTAACTGGCACTATTTTTGGCATCGATGAGTGACGGTAAGAACGACGCTTGTAAGCGGCGGAATTGGCGGCATCGATGAGTGTCGGTAAGAACGACGCTTCTAACCAGTGGTATTGGCGGCATTGACGAGCGACTGTAAGAAATACAGTCCTAACTTGCGCTATTGGCGGCATCGACGAGTGACGGCAACGATGCTCCTAGCCGGCACTATTAGCCAGATTCCAGATCCATAACCGCATTAGTTAGGGGGCGAACCCTTCATGCTGGCGCCCGATCTAGAGAATCCCAAACATGATGAAATCAATAGCCGGCGGCCGTCCGGACCTGCCCGCAGACGGAGTCCAGGTCCAGACAATCACGATAGAGTGGCAAATTGACCTTATCTGATGGTAATGATAGGGATTAAGAACCACAAAATATGCTACACATGCAGAATACGACCCCTTTCTTAGAAGGAAGTCGGGGTTCCGGTCATTCCGGCTGGACCACGTTTTGTAAGGTGCGATATAGACGAAAATGAGCGTGTTCCGCTGCCACGGCTGGTCCGCACATGCGGACTTAACAGCCGGTCCATTAAAAATAATGGTTAAATGGTTTCCTGCTGCTAGAAACCTTATCCTACTATAAACAACCTTATAGTAGTGGCTCACGGGTGACAACGCACTGAAATGCGTTGTCTGAAAGCATCTGGAGTGCCGGACAAGTCACGCAGATGACCCACAGACATCAGTCCTCACATCCGGATACTCTCCCCACGTCCATATGCCAGTTCCCCAAATCCGTGGGAAGGCGCTTTTCCCGTATCGGACGTAAATCCCAACCTCAGCCTGGCCATATCAGAGGCTGTCCCGGGACCAAGGGGTGTCCGGCAAATCCACAAAAGTGGCCCGGCCAGCGCAGTCCACATGATGCTGATAGACCTGCTGCACGTCCCTAGTGCTAGAATCTATGGGAGGGCAGATGCGGAGCAGCGGCGTTACGACGTAAAGATATCCGCGGACCTCAACTCCGGAGATAGTCACAAAGTGGCCACTCACAGAGTAGAGTCGTGCGGATACCTACGAAACGACCTAAAATCCATCCCTGGTGTGATGGATGGATACTGCAGACGCATCCGCATGAGCGGAACGTTAGTCCCACCCATATCGGGTCGGCGCACGGGGTTTCCGGCGTGGCCGCCCATCATTCGCAGGTCCCTGAGGTATTAAGGGAACCTGCGGATGGCCAAGAACAGGTGCATTGTCATCCGGACTTCCATCTGATGCATCAGAGAGGTCCGGAAGACCCACCATACGGCACACACGCTCGTTAGGCGTCCGCGGATGCTGACCGGAAGTGTCCAGAAGAGGGACATCATCCTGTTCCGCATCTCGTATGCGCGGATCCATGACGAGCGGGCCCTCATACTTCCTCATACGGACCTTGGTACTGCCCAGCATCTGTGCTAGGTTCCGGAACATGTTGCTCTCAAATTGCGTGCCCTGATCGGAATGTACCTGCTTAGGTACACCATGGTAAACCACCCACTTATTCACCAGCAACCGAGCTACATCATCCGCGGTGTGGCGCCGCAGCGGGTAGGCATCAGTGTACTTGGTAAAATAGTCCGAGATCACCAGGATGTATCGGAACCCACGCGGAGTGACCCAGTGAGTATCCAGTATGTCCAAGGCGATCCGGTCGAAAGGCGCACCAGCCTTAACCGTGGTTAAGGGGTAATGGCAGGAGATAGAACTCCTTTGCGAGCCTGACACCGTGGGCAAGCTGCGCACCACCGTTGCATGCCCAATCCGCTAACAGGCCAGTGAAAGCGCAGTTGTAGCCGATGGACAGTCCTCAGGATTCCCAGGTGACTGGTTACCCTAAGGTCATGCAACTGATTGAGCACTTGTTTCCGCAGCTCCGCCGGAAGCACCAACTGCCAAATGGGTGACAGTGGGCTCGATGGCTCATAGCGCCGGTACAAGAGGCCAAGCCGCAAAGCAAGCCATTCCCACTGGGAGATTAAGGACTGTGTCTCCTCCCTGTAGGTTTTCCGATAAGCCTTAAAGGGCTTCTGGCCGGCCTCTAGGGCCTTTATAACCGGTGCCAGAGCACTTTCAGCTCCCTGCTTCGCAGGCAGTTGTGCAGGAGAGAAGCCGCCCAAGTAGTTCCGATCCACATCTGTTACGTCTGGCTGCGCACCAGTGGCCATCACCACGGGGGGTAAAGACCGCTCATACTCAGACTCATCCGAGGACGGGGAGGATACCCACGAGGAGTACTCGAGGAGTACTCGCTGAAGCTGATCCGCATCTCTGGTCCAAATGTGGGACGGTAACGGCGGGTCCTCACACAAGGGTGGACTCCTGTGGCTCAGGCCGCCGTGTTGTTTAAGGGGGCGGTGGCTGGCGGTCTTCCCGGAAGGTCCAGTTCCGAATCCCCAACGCGCTGGAATGGAGTCATCCCTGCACAATTGAGGTTCTTGCACTTATGACAACGTGACAGTCCGTCAGCGTTGCCGTGCAGCTTTCCGGCGCGGTGCTCAATCGGCATGTTATACTCCTGGAGTTTGACAAGCCACCGGGCCACCAAGCCGTCGGCCTCACTGTAATTGAAGAGCCACTGGAGCGAACTGTGATCAGTCCGCAACCAGAAATGCCGCCCCAACAAGTAATGCCGGAACCACTTGGTCATGGATACCACCGCGAAGAGCTCGCAGTGAGTCGTGCAGTAGTTCATTTGAGAGCGACTCAGAACCACACACGCATAAGCTACTACACGCTCCTGCCCATCCATGATCTGCGAGAGGACACCGCCGAGTGCAAAGTTATGTCAGTGTCCAGGATGAACTCACAGTCCGGACGAGGGTGCCGCTACTAAAGCTTGCCAGAGGTCCGAGAAGGCGATTGCCTGCTCAGCTTCCCAGACAAAATCAGTCCCCTTTTCCGTGAGGACAGTAACGGGGCGCGCGATCTCCGTGAAGCCTCGAAAAAACCGGCGGTGGTAGCTCGTGAAGCCCAAAAAGGACCTCACGTCCACCACGTTACAAGGCCAGGGCCAGTGTTGAGCGGCCTTGATCTTTGCGGGGTCTGGTCTAACTCCGGTGCACGTTACCATAAAGCTGGGCTTGCTGAGCTTTAATTTAAGGCCTGCTCCGCAGATGCGATGGAGTACCATCTGGAGGTTGGTAAGGGTTTCCTGGAACAACCAGCTATACACGATGACATCGTCGACGTAGATCACACATCGCTTCCAGAGGAACCCTTTTAAGACCATCTCCATGAGGTGCTCGAACGTCGCAGGGGCGTTGCAGAGCCTGAGCGGTATTACCTCAAATTGGTAGAGCCCGTTCTTGGTAACAAAGGCAGTTTTGGCCCTGTCACTCTCATCCATCTCGACCTGCCAATACCCAGAGGCCAGATCCAGAGCCTCTGGGCAGAAGTAGTGCGATCCGGCCAGGGCATCGAAGGTGTCCTCCTTGGGCGGGAAAGGATTTGAGTCCTTCCGCGTGGCATCGTTGAGTTTACGATAATCCACGCAGAACCTCCATGAGCTGTCCTTCTTCCTCACCATAACCACAGGACTGGCCCAAGGGCTATCACTGGGTTCGATGATGTCTAGCTCGAGCATCTTTTGCACCTCCTTGTCTATGACCTCTTGGTGCACGATAGCTGCTCGTCATAGACGCTGTTTAATCGGACGCTCGTCCAGGAGGTGGAAGCAGTGTCTGGCCACGTCCGTCTTGCCAACCGCACCACCAGGACTCATAAACACATCCGCATTCGAAGTTCATCTCAATCATCCCGGCTGCTCCGATATCCGCAACGATTGCCTCTGTTATATACACCTTGTCCCCAAGGATAATAGGCAGATTGATGATACCATGGATACGGATGCAGTTGTTACCAGCCCCAACGAGCTTGTAACTACCAGGATCCCACAACACTAGGTCAGGGAGCGCTTTCTCATGCTTAAAAGTTCCTGTAGCTACGAGGGTAACCTCCGAGCCGGAATCTACGAGGAACCGGACCGGCCCCCACCCGAATGACAAGGGCAGGTACCAGCATGGGTCCCTCACCAGCGGGCACGTCAGAAGACCAGGTCACCCGGGGCACTGGGTTCCACTACGGAGTCCTCGTTATCTGCCTCAGCTGCGGAGGAGTTAGACGGATCCTCAAGGACCACTTCCGGAGAAGTTATGTCTACTTGAGGGCCGTTCGGCTTGTCCGCAGTTGGGGCAGCCTCAGGCGCCACAGAACAACTGTCCCTGGACGCAGTGTTGGTCGCCACTACGTCCGGTTTCAGTTTCACTCACGCAGAGGTCGGCATTGCTGTTCCGGAGGACCTGGCCGATAGGAGGAATTCCTCCGGCGCAGCTCGGGAAGACCCCCTTGATAACCGCATGCCCGCAGGCGCTCCAACAACTTAAGCCAAAAGTGCTCCGGAAACTTAAGCCAAAAGTGTCCCTGCTTTCCGCAGAAATAACAGGGACGGTTCTGGGCTGGTCCGGAGGTGAACGCACAGCATTCTGCGGGTCCCAGAGCGTCGATCCCTGCACAGTGCGCAATCATCTGAGCCGCGCAAAAATCGTATTCCTCTTAGTCGCAATCATCCCAGGACGAGTACGACGCGGCAGCCTGTGCCGCTTGCGTGGGCATCCCGGAGGATGACGCCAGTGCACCAATTCACTGAGGGTTGGGCTCCATGGCGGGCTCCCGGGGAACCGGGGCAGGCCATGGGGCCACCTGCGATGCTTGCACAGGGGAAGGCGCAGGCGCCTGTGAAGGAACAACCGAGGCCAGAGCCTGGGCCGGAGGCATCTGTCTGGAGTGGACAGCTACCTCTATCGCAAGTGCGGAGTTGATCGCCTCCTCCATCGATGGCTTCTCATGAGTGGCAAGACCATACGATATATGGTATGGTTGCCCCTCAATGAACTGATCGATCAGCATCGGTTCAAACTGACTGGCCTCCACATCCGGATAGGCCCTCCGACCGAGCATGCGCAGGTTAAACGGGTACTTGGTTATGGATTCAGTCGGTAGGCGGAGTCGAGCCTTGAACTGCCTCTCAAACATCTGCCTGTTCGTCGTCGGCATGAACAGCAAACGATGTTGCTGGGCAACCTCGTCAAATGTAGCCGTCCCCACCGCTAGACACTGCATCACTCGGAGGGCCTTCCCTTCCAGGCTCCCCGAGAGGATATGCCTAGCCTCCTCCTGGGTCCATCCTTCATACACTGCCGTCCGCCATACCTGGAGTAAGTAATCCTCCAGATCGGCCTTGTCCGCGTTAAACTTCTTCCGCCAGGAAGACTGATCCGGCCTTTGGTCATGCAGATAGTGCGTCCGATAGGCGGATCCAGCTCCGGGGTCGGCGATATAGGACGGCAAGTACCCCTCTGCACTACCCCTCCCATGGCGGAGGCAGACCCATACGCCGCAGACGTGGGAGATGGTAAGCTTACGCTTGCCACCTGCAGATAACCCACCCTGACTTGGTGCGGTTGGGACCCCCGCCGATCCTAACGGATAGGATCCAGATGGAGCGGCATAACCGGCATAGCTGGGGGCCGAAGCCGCCGGTTGCCAGCTAGTCCCCAGAGCACCATAGCTGCCAAAATTGGCCGACCACGCGGCAGCAACTCCGGCCGAAGGAATGGCTGAAGCGGTCGCCAGCGTGGTGCCCCCAAGTCGCGGAGCAGGCGCGGGTCCCATGACTGAGACCATCGGTGTCTGCAGACTTGGAAGGACTGGGGGAGGAGCCACTGGCCCTGTCATCCCGGACTGTAGGGGATCGTCGGATTCACGCTCAATGCAGCAGGCTGACTCCACTTGTATTGATCAAGCGCGATAGAGATCAGCCGCTGCTCCCTCTCCGATAAGGGCCCCGAAAGGCTCTGTGGACTCGGCGAGGGCGAGCGGTTCCGTCAATCTGGTCATCCCTGGTGAGGCGACCGGGCACGGTCGTAGCGCCCCAAAGAGGCCAGCTCACTCAAAGTGTTGTTCAGCTGGTCCATTACGCCCTGCACAGACCGTCTGGTATCCGGACTAGGGGCTCGCGAGTGAGTCGACCCGGCCGGCGTTGGTAGCCGGAACAGTCTGTCCATTCAGCCGGAGTCGACCGCGGTGACCGGCACTCGATTCCGGATTTCTGGAGACATCCCGCGGAAGGGCGCCAGCCGAGGAGGCCATCCGAGCAAGGGCAGGCGCGGAGTAGAGCCGTTTCCAGCTCCGCCCACCGCACCTAACTCATCGAGGCTCGGCCTCGAAGGCAACGGCTGTTGCAGCCCCGCAGGGCTCGACTCTTCGTCCAGAGACGGAGTCGGAGACGCCGGAGTTGAATCCGCAGACTGGATCTGTTCTGGGGGTCGTCTGGACGTCTCTGGCTATCGCCGGAGCTGCCAGAAGGCTGCTCATGGCCGTCGTGTGACCGTGTACGGTCGGCAATGCTATCCTTCTCTTTTTCGCTCATGATTTTGCGTTCAAGTGTCCCGGAGGAGGCAAGAGGTCCCCAGGGACGAGGGAGCAAAAACACTGTGACGTTAGGCTGCAATGGAACACCGTCGGACTGATTCTGGTCACAGCACCAATGTAAAGTTTTAACGTCGTCGGCTATCCGGGATCCTCGAGGATAGTCCTCTCACCACGAGTCACGGTGGACGCACGCCCACTTTCCTCAGATCTTTGCGGATAGTCCGCTCACCGAGTGTCACTGCGGGCCCAGTGCCTACTCTATCATCAGAACGTTAACCAGGTAGCAGCCCGCCCAGCGAGCCCAGTCATACGGACACCACTCAGATACATGATCATCACTGTGGTGTTAACTGTGAGGCCAGCTCGCCGCGGTCTGCCGCGGGAGATGGAATCCCGGACAGCCCGACGGTCCGCGAGAGCCTGTGTCACACCATCCCAGGTGGGAGACCAGTGATCCAAAGGGCGTACACCCCCGAGTCATCAAGGTCTTCCCCACCTGGGCCCCCTATGGAAATTGTCCCCAGGGGCCCGCGAGGGCCTTAGCCACGGAGCGAGGACATAGAGCTCATGGCCGAGCCCTCCGTCGCTTCTCTTGCCTTGCTCAGAGACAACTTCTATGAACAACATGGCTCCAGCATATTCATACCCCAAAGCACGAGAAACGAAGGAAGTGACGTAAGACCATTGTTACAGCATACTGGGCGAAAGAGTTGGAGGCCGTTGCTAGGCAGCGCGTGCTTCGAACAGAAGCGTCTAAAACAAAGGCCGAGAAACAAGCGTGTTTAACAAAGAATCACCTGCCGCGATCTTTGGGCAAAATCGCCACAAAATGCTATCAACATATTGTGGGATATATCAGAAAAATATCTGAACATAAACCATACCAACCAATACAGACAATGGACACCAGTGGTAATACCATCCATTCATTTACAATGATTCTAATCGTTGGTGATTGTTCAGACCTGAATCGGTTGCTATGGATTGTGTTTTTTTTAAAGTTTGAGCCTTGAAGTCTACCTCAAATCAAAATGAATTTCAAGTTATCATGTTTTGTTTGATAGAAAATGCAAAAGGAAATGTGTTGGCTTTTAAAGAACCTTGATATCTTCACCCATTCTCGAGATATTACCAATTATATGTCAAGTTTTAATAAATATTTGTCCTTGAATTATGAAGCTCATTAGTTATTATAACAAATAGTCATGACGTCACACGAGTAAGTTACTACAATTATCTACGTTAAGAGCCTTTTTCTAAATGATCCGTGCATAGATTCGCTAAATAATTGTAACGAAGTACGATTTCAGACATGGCGGTCAGATTGTGTACAACAAAATATGTTGTAAACGACGCCATTATCATCAGCAATCGCACATTGATCGTATAGTGGTATGTTGTGTCGGGGTAGGCCGAGAATCCAGGGAGGGAGGCGAAATCCCTGATCCTCTGACTGGAGGCCATAAGCGCTCCAACAGAAGGTCCCCACGGCTGTGGGCTCCTAAATCCTTGGGCCGCAGGAGTGTATTTGGTGTATATTGGGTTACATTTCGGTGCAACTCCAACCAACGGGTCATAATTTTGGGGTCTCCCATGGTACATGGCGTCATAACCGGGGGAGGTGTAACGGGAACTCCAAGTCCTAGACGTCCGGGGTAACTCACGGGAAAACATTGAGGGCCGCCTTCCTCAATCTTGTGCTGGTCTTGTGCCGAATCTGCCATGCTGACCAGTGTGGAGGGCGTCGGCGGGACAACCCTCCACTCTCTCTCCTAAGTTGTTGTTCTCCCCTGTGTCATTTCCCTCCGGGTTATATATCGGCGAGTTTGTGACAGATTGACGTCACATGTGTCTAAAAATAGTAATATGATGTAATATGCGTGTGAGTGTGAGTTGGCGTGAGTATAGCGTACGTGTGTTGTGTGAAATAAGGACACACCTCAGTGTGTATGTAGCCTACCAATAATCGGCGAGTATGATACCGAATATCCAATAGAACAGCAATAGGCCAGAACAGTTTCCGGGTCAGTGAATACACGACGGTGGCATACTGGCCAGCCGTGCGTGCCGGTTGTCCAGTGGTCACAACTGCTCAGGGTGAGCAGATAGTACTACACACTGACACGGGGCAACGCTCGGGAGACTCTCAATGGGAAAATAACGTGCTTACTGGCCTGTACTAATACATAAGAGTATTATACAAAATATATACCCCTTTGTCACATAATATTAATATAAACATCATATTAGAAAATATACCACACCCATAAGATGTGTCTGATCACCATGTAAACCAAATTCAAAATACGGCCCATAGCAACGTGGTTGCTAGGGGGTTTAACTTGGGACTGGTATACAAAATGAGATTTAAAATTGTTGAATGGGTTTCGGATAAGGCTCTTGTCCACATTTCCACCAGTTTTGTGGTACCTAATTCAATATTCATGGCGTGGGTCCTAGCAACCACGGTTGCTATGGGACATATCTCGAGAATAGTTGCCTTGGCAACTAATTCTGGTAATTGAACACTCAGTATATCTCATACATGACAAATAAACACATATCATCGTACATATATGAAGATAGACGTGTCATTACCTTAATAAACTTGTTTTAAAGTTGTGACGTCATGAATACTCATTATAATTGTTAATCAGGTACAAAAAGGTTAGCCCGAAATATCCACTAAAACTGTCTTATCTTCATAGAAAATCGAGGTATTGAAATGCTGTATAAAACTATAATAATCCATGGAATTCAGTCTATCATCTGTCCAAAAATAAGTATCCTGACATTACGATCATTCTGGATAGAATAATTGCACCCATTAACTTTGCACGCTGATAGGCATAGTCAGTAATCAGTATTTTTCGAAATGTTGTTGTTGTCATGGTTACAATTCACCTGCTGGAGTCCCTAGCAAGCATTGGTTGCTATGGTTCCTAACTACCAGAAACAGGCGCTTTGAACGATTTTTGCTATTGTATACAAATTATGCACACTGGCGGATTTAGGGGGGGGGGGTGCACCCGGCGCGCACCCCCCCCCCCCCTATTGGGCCGTGAAAAAAAGAGAAAAAGAAAAGAAAAAAGAGAGAGCAAGAAGAAAAGAAAAAAGAGAGAGCAAAAAGCTATAGAAAATGTGGGTATGCACCTATGTAACGAAATATGAGTGTAATTTTCCTCGTTTGATATTTTTGACCGGGAGCGGGGGGAGGGGGGTAGAGCCCCACAATATATTTTCAACAAAAAAATCTGTGACTCAGAAATATGTTGAGGTGCATTACAGCGTTATATAGGCCTAACATTCGTTGGTCAATAATTATGCAATCGAGTGTCATTAATCATGAGTTCTTCAAGTTATATGACATATGATATTTAAAGTGACAATGAGTAGTTTTGGGATAAATAAATTTAAATACCAGCAATATTTACATGCATGTGTGGAATGAAAAATACTCAATCAGAGCCAGAGAGAGCTCAGAATCAACCACAGAACATGAAAAAAGCTCTGGCTTCTGGGGCCCCAGACCCCACGCCGTGTAAGCTACCACCTATCCACCTCACTTTGCTCGGTTGCTTGGCTCCTCTAACCAGCTTGACACCCCCATCCACCCCTCCAATAATAAATCTAGTCCGACACACTTGACTTCATACTGAAACTGTCATTGAATATACACAGACAGGGTTCTTTAAAACTCTGGATATAATTCTGGATGTCGGCATAACTTGGAAGATAATTATATCTTATCTTTATTTTTAAACGATTGACCATCACCATGTCTGGTGCATAAGAACCTTAGAACAGCCTTAGAATGGTAGGACTAATAGACCTTCCTTTCTTTGAAAATCTATCCTTCATTTACAACAGAACTAAGCAGACTTCTAAAGTAAAGTTCTACTTATTGATTTCACAAGGTACAGTTGTAAAATACACCTTAGAAACCATCTCAGAGACACTAAATTAAAAAAATATCTCAGGGGCGTACAAATATCTCAGGGGCTAGTCAGTGATGTATCCAGGGGCGGGTTTAGGGGGGGGGGGCAAGGAGGCCTTGCCCCCCCCCTCCCACAAAAAAGGGAAAAAGATAAGAAAAAAGAAGGAAAAGGAGAAAAAGAGAGGGGAGGAAGTGTTTTCTAGATAAATTACACCGGGAAGTAGCTTTAACTTCTGGGGCCCCATGTCGCATGCAATGTATTCACAGTGCTGCCAGCCAACATTTTGGAAAAAAAAGTACTGAAATCCTCCAAAAAAAAGTACACGCCAGTCCAAAAAAAAGTATATATTCTGATCGACATACCTGTTTTGATGCATATATTGGCTAACCAATAGTACCTTCAGCATTCCATTTTTCATTGTCACACCGCATTGTCAAGGGCCCACTGCGTGTCTTTGCATGTGCCGTCACCTGAAACTTGTGATCCATGGCACTGCAGACATCAAGGCGTGCATGTTCTCCTGAGCATCGGTGTGGCAATGGAATGGAATCTGTTAAAATATACTAGTACAACAATGTTTAGATATTGCCTTCGCGGGCTTTTTGGCAGTTTTGCCAGAAAAATCTGACATAAGCCCCCCAAAAAGTATAAAAAAGGACCCAAGGCCAAAAAAAGTATAAAAAGTACCCAAGGCCAAAAAAAGTATTCTGGCAGCACTGTATTCACTCGAAAGCCTCCCCGCCTTTTCTCATTGAAAGCAGTTTATGCCCTTCACCTTCTATAATGATTTGAGAGCATTGAATGGCCAAATGCACTTGATCATTTGATGGGGTCCAAAACTAAGTAATATTTTATGTCATATTTTGTTTCAACTAGAGTGATCAGGCATTTATGGAGTTAAGTAATGCTTGATAGTTAGATCCAGGAGAACTCTGGGATGGTGTATTAGGCACGCGAATACCGCCAGCTTCTGGGGCCCTTGAGCGGGCCCCAGACCCCCGACCGACAGGGGCTTGCTTCAACTTGCCTAACATCATTTCAGAGCTATAGACTTTCCCTCAAAATCCTAGATTTGCCTGAATCAGCCATGCAACACACTCTTTAGGGATTGGAAAATGGACAGAGGACCACTGCATGTCCCTTCAGCTTCTGGGGCCCTCAAGCGGGTCCCAGACCTTGGTTTTCACCACCTCGCTTCACGACATTTCTTATCTTGGCCTTCCTTCAGAACCCTCAATCCACCCCAGATCAGGCATTCATAAACTCTCCAAGGCCATGAAATTGGTCCAAGGAGAGCCCTAGAAAACACACCATTGAGGGTGCATAAACCTTCAGCGTCTGGGGCCCTTAAGCGGGCCCCAGACCCCCGGCCGACATGGGCTTGTTACGCACACGGGCCACATACCCTCGGCCTACGCCAACTCACTTCGCAACATTTCACATCTTGGCCCTCCTTCAGAACCCTTGATCTACCCCAGATCATGCATTCATGAACCCTCCAAGGCCATGAAATTGGTCCAAGGAGAGCCCTAGAACACACCATTGAGGGTGCATAAACCTTCAGCGTCTGGAGCCCTTAAGCGGGCCAAAGACCCCCGGCTGCCGTGGGCTCGCTTCGCTCGCCGCTCTGTCGATCAAAGGTTTTGCCCCCCCCCCCCTTACAAAATTCTATACCCGCTCCTGGTATCCTCCATTCACAACAAAAACAGACTCCTAAAGTGAAAATCTACTTAGTGATTTCACAAGGTACAGTTGTAAATACACCTTAGAAACCATCTCAGAGACACTAAATTCCAAAAATTTATCGGCGGGCTTTCGGCGCCCCACAACCCCCCACACCGCATTTAAGGCTTCGCTCGCTACGCTCGCTCACACTATTTCAAGATTACGTACATTTAAGAAGAGCACCCCCCCCCCTATTCAAGAATCCTGGATCCGCCCCTGATGCATATAACGTCAATAAATTTTCACCTTTCGTTCTGTTTATTTATCAGCTGTTTATTGATATGTCTGTGGATTTGTGTCATAGCAACCATGGTTGCTAGGGGTCTTATATCAATACAGGTGAGCTTATCAACAAGGAGTCCAACTGCATGCCCGTCTGCTATTATTTCACTTGAAATCTGCACTGTAGTATTCACGCATACATTACTCGAAACCTTGCAAAGAGGCATCTCCGTGTGTGGTACGGCAGAAGGGCGTATCTCCAAGAAAGTCACATACGCCCTTTTGCAAAATGAATCAGACACGAGTTTGGAGTTACGCCCTAACATCAAAAGTTGTAAGTTGGCAATGAGAAGTGCTAGGGACACCTGACAAAGTTTAAAACATGCTGATTGGTTGTCAGAATCACCTTAATGGTATAACTAGAAAAACACGATTTTTGGAGTTACGCTCTTTTGCCAACCAACAGCAGAGTGGCGTGTTTAGGGGGGGGGGGGGGGGCACTGGGGTAACCCCCCCCCCCCCACCCTTCGAAAAAAAAAAAATATAGTTTCCATAGGCGGATTCAGACCTCCTGCCCGAAAAAAATTATGTCGAAATATCGTATTTGAATTCAGGTTGATCATAGTGAGTTTGTTTGAAATGTATACTCAGGAGAGACCAGTATGATCAGCTACCACAGAACATAAAAAGAGTTCTCGCTTATGGGGCCCTTCAGCAGGCCCCAGACCCCCGGCCCAAATGTGCAGCCTCTCTTCTACATTTTTTACAAACTTTTCAGAACATGGTAATCAATAATTTTTAAGTGCGGTTTATTCCCAGGGAAGGCTACAAATTGATTCAGAACATATTAAGCCCTTCAGCGGGCCCCAGACCCCCGGGGCTACATTTGTTATTCTTTTACAACTTTTTTTCAGAAAATGGTAATCAATATTTTTTTAGTGCAATTTATTCTCAGGAAAGGCCCCTAAATTATATCTTAACATAAAAAAGCTCTGGGGCTCTTCAGCGGACCCCAGACCCCACGCCGTATTATGTTGGACCCCTCTTTTAAAACAATCCCTTACATTCAAACTCGCCATTGCACAGAAGCGTCCCACAGCCAAAATTCTGTATTAAATTTAACTCTATGTACACGTGTAATGTATCTAAATAAGGCAACAAACCCACCAAAACTCTTCCCAGGGCCTCCAGCTTCTGGGGGCCTTGAGCGGACCCCAGACCCCCTGCCGTCATATTGTGCCCCCCCCCCCCCTTTCCCGAAATTCTGTACACGCCCCTGGAGCACGAATATTTTATATCGTTCACGTAGAATATGTACAAGAGTGATCCAAGAATAAATCCTTGTGGGACACCGCAAAATATATTTAAATATGTTGAATTTCGATTGTTGAAGCTTACGTATTGTTTCCCACCAGTAAAATAGTTTCTAAACCAATCATTCACCACTCCTCTGAAGCCCATCATATTGAGTTTATGTAACAAAATTTCAAATTTCATTAATGACGTAGAACGCCTAAGACAGGTCACAAAATATCTCTATTGTGTATTTGGGACTTACTCTTAGATCATCTGCCATAGTTTCCCTGCTCTTAGTTAAACGACGGTGGAATGTATCAAGTTGTGTACTTTACAAGGGAGTCAAACAAGTGTTTTTCACCACATTTCACATTTCACGACCTCAATGATTATGATAGGACTAGATAGGTTTTCGAAGATACAGTAGGTGTATGACAATAACCACAGTCATAGATTGTTAGTTTTGAAACTGAAATGACCATTTTAAATTTCAGGGTCATTGAAGTCAAGTTCGAGGTCGCCACTCGAGTCGTCATACGTGACGTCCCATTTAAACGTGCTATGTATTAGTTATATTCTGAACTATTCCAGTTTACTCTATACAGCTACTAGTATTCCGTGGTGATTCATTTTGGTATTTTTTTCGTCCAAAACTGTAGAAAGGTTTGACCGTCGACTACAGAGAAAAAAAAAATAAAATGTCAAAAAAGCGGACACAACGCCACGCTAATAGGTTGGCAATCTACCTTAAAATTTTAAATATCTGCCCATAACCCTTGATATGCACATATCAAAAGGAACAATGATATTAAACTGCCTTCGAACACAGGCATTATTTCTGAAAAATGCAGCAAACTGCGGAAGACGACATTAGAGCTCGAGCACATCATCAGCACCACGACAGCTGAATATATCTTACACAACGTTAGGCCTACCCCCCCCCCCCCCCAAAAAAAAAAAAAGAAGCCATAATTTCATCCCCTATGTGATTCCAATTCATTTCCGTATACTAGGATGAAAAACATGGCCTACTTCATTCATATTACTAATAAGTAAACATTTATTTTAAAATCGATCAATGGAACAGATATGCCTGCTAAAATGATATGGAACCTCATTAAAATATCCTCAAAACATTGGAAACTATGAGGAATATCTGCATCTGATAACATCAGATATAGCCTAACACATGCCTTTACTGGGCAAATTAAAATACCAGTTAAGAATAAAAAGACTTCGCAATCCAGCACAGAACACCAGCTTAATTGTCATGTTATAAAATACGTCAAATTACGGTAAATGTAGCCGTGGCATCGCAGACGAATCGCTGTGTTTACTTCATAACGCCAAAAAAGTCCACACGCAGATGCCCACAATAAACACATGCATGTATGCATACACGAACTGCTGAACAGAAATTGTGTTTCAAAATACGCATCATTGTGGTAAAATTTGCTTTGCATTCTGGGAACGTCAATTTCCATCGGCTCCGCCATTTTGGGACGTTTCTAGATAATTTGAACATTTACGTTATTTTCTCAAACCTAGCACATCGATTCATGCCTCATATATCTGTGGAATTGTCAAAGTTTCCCATCAATTCGAGAGATTTTATGTCAAGGACAAAGAAAATCCTCATTTGAAGTAGGTATCTAAACGTTTACATGTCAAAACGTGCGTCGATAGGTTGGCATGAAACCTCCATGAAAAAGTCAGCACATAGACATGTAGAGGGTTGGGGGCTTCGCCCCCAACGCTCTAATGTCAAAAATATATTTCATATCAAACATGTGAAATTAACTGAATGAGACGTACTCATCAAATGTTATGACTGCAACCAGCCTCTGGGAAATTTTGCTCATTTGCTCAACGGCGGTTCACGGGTAAATACATGAACTGTATCTATCACATGTATGCAGATGTAAACAAAGCATGAAAGTGCAGAATGGACTGACAATTCCAGGCAAACCATGGTATATCACTGATTATTTTCTCATAACTACACTATAAATGTAGATACAAACTAGAAATACTGATATGGACTTATAAGGTCAATTTGTGCATTTGTTTGCATTCGGGTTTGATGGATACGCTTCGTTTGTTTACATACAAAACTGGCATAAAATGTGTATTAAATATGAGTCATTTATGGTGAAACGGATGTATGCGTGTGCATTTGGGGAATGAATATTGTTATGAAATGAACTTGTGGCACTAATACATGTAAATTCTTTCTTGACATTTTTTTTTGTGTGAGTTCACTTTTTGTCACATGTGTGTGAAACTAAACTTACATGCATGTATACTGAGCCATAGTAGGCCTACATGCATGTATTATTATCTGTTCACGCAAAACCAATGAGTCATAGAATACCACACAAAATGTGCATAATACTCCTATTCTGTGTTTCCTGAAAACACTCCCAGGTGCTCTCAGAAGACGCCGAAACCAATCCCCTCCGCCCCCTCAATCCCCCCCCCACCCCCCCCCCACCCCCGCGACCGTTTCCAAATTCCCGGATCCGCCCCTGAATGCATCATAATATATCGGCGTCATGACTTTGGTGAAGAAACTATCAAAAACTGGGTCAGGCTTCGATGCTTGCCAATATCATACCGCGAAAGCGCAAGTGTGTGCATATTTGGGAGCCTGATGATTTCAGAGAGCATTCAGAAGACTTTTTCAGGAAACGTTATGATATTCGAGTAGCACAGTACGGCCGATCGATATCACGCGCTGATTTATATGACGTTAACGCTAGTCATATTCAGACGGGTGTATAGCTCAGTGGTAGAGCATTCGACTGCAGATCGAGAGGTCCGTGGTTCAACTCCGCGTGCGCCCTGACTTTTTTTCAGCTCTTTCACTTTTATGCACTGAAATCAGTCTACCAACGTAATAAATTATCTCTTTTTTTAACGTTTTGAAACTACATGGTTAACATGTTAAAATAGCGTTTTTGTTGACTGACACAACACAAGTGTTATATTGCGTTAATATTGTAGGTTATGTAGATCTATATTTATTTGTATTTAGTAGGCCATTGGGACTGGCATCGTGTCTGTTCAGGACAAACATGCATACAATGTTATATATTACTTAGGATCATATGGACTATGGAGTTTCCCTCTGCGCACACGCCTTTACAGAGCAGATAAACGGTCCTCAAGACGTCACTCCGCGCTGTTGTTGTATTGAGCCTAACCAAAGTCTAAAGACCCTCATCCACAGCCTAGCGGCTTGGCTTGGTCCCATTCGACTGCATAGGAATTGTTTCACCTTTCAGCCGCGCACTTGTTTGATCGCCTGCATGCCTCTTGGTTTCATTGGACCAGAACACACTGAGAGGCAGCGGCCAGCAATCTTATCTCTTTCCTCCTTGTAGGCTATGGTCTACATTATCTATGACAGTCCATTGTCGTAAATTGTTTACATCCATCAGGATTCGAAATATTCTGGTAACTTTGAACCAGAAGATACACTGGGGGTGTATTCTGCACAAACATGTTGATTTTGAAACATGGCTCAGCTACAAAACCGAGCAAATGCACAAAATGGTGTGCGGGCCTAGGAGTTAAATAACAGGGCTAAATTTAACTTTGGGGTAGATTGCTATTTTTTTCAATTTTCGCGATAGCTGTCTGAAATTTGGTAGAAAATTGCCGTTTGACTCCCAGGTGAAGTATCACTGGGTGTAAACCTGATGTAGGTAACTAAGTTACCTACATCCCAAGATGGCCACGGGACAGAACGCAAATTGCTATCGGCGATTACAGATTATTTACGAGGCTTTGGTTGAAGAATTGTGTATAATTACATAATAATGGTTATAGTTCTTGACATACAAGCGTCGTTGTTCATTTAATAAGCAGGAAACTTGCGTTTAGAGCGATTGTTTTTTTCGAAGGGATGTAGGTAACGGAAAGGTTCGCTATCAAGAAGATGTAGGTAACGTGTGTGGTAAGATGTAGGTAACGGATTATTCACAAGGTGAATATATTGAGCGATAAATTCAATACATGCTGTTTTATTACTGATTACTTACTTCTCACATTAGCTGGTTCGACGACTTCAGCGATAGAGGTCGAAATTGAGGTAATTAGACGATCATTTGTTATTGAACAGTGCATTTGACACATTTTTGCAAGGGTAATGCAAGTAAAACTATGTGTATACACCGTTTTTGGGGATATATCTGCGATGCTGCATAGTTTCATATCATAATTTGGCATATTTCATATGGGAGTCAAGCGGCAATTTTCTAACAAATTTCAGAGTTCTATTGCGGAAATTGGAAAAGTTGACAATCTACTCCATTGGTCAATTCCAGCCCAAAACGGGATCTCAGGAATCTGAGCATATTTCCGTGTTAGTCATGTGTACATCCACCAGGAATGGAAGTATTGTTATAATTTTGGACCAGAAGACATTTGGGGGTTTTCAACACGAATAAGCTGCTCTCAAAAATCAAGCAAATGCACAAAATCTTGTGGGGGTCATGAAGTTCTTTGGCCCATGTAGCACACTGTACTCTACTAATACTACTCACCCACTGAATGAATGTCATATTTAATCGGTCTTTCACATTTTTAATCTTCACATATGGAATTTACTCTGAAAAGATTGCATGTCAATAAGTGAAATAATAGAATGCAATTTGGGATGAACATGCATACTATGATACTACTCGTTAATACATCGTTTTCTACGGACATTTTCACGACGATGGATGGTATCGTATGTTCTTCATCTGGGACTCAAACGGCAATTTCCTACAATGTTTTATACTTTTAGCTCGGAAACATGAAAAGTTGGCAGTCTACCCCATATTGAATTTAGTCCACTATACTCGGATTTTTCTAACTCGTTTACACTGTTTTTCGCTAATATTTTTGTGATGCTAAATGCTATCGTTCCATAACTTGGCATACTTCACCTGGGAGGCAAACGGCAATTTTCTTCCAGGTGAACTTTATATTTGTATTATGAGTCTAAAGGCAGTCACATCAAGTGGTTCTTGTGGTGACCTTGAATTTGACCTTTTGATATTTTAAAGCAACAATTTTACTGAAAACAAGTTTATATCTAACACCGTATATTACTCCTGTAACCTTTCTTAGCCTTTGGGCTAATTTTGCTTTTTAAAACATTATCAGTTCAAGAATGATAGCACCTGCTTTGGGTGATTCGAACCTGTTTAAATGTGAACCACTTGTTTTCTGACAAAAATGACAAGATTTCAAGTGAACTACATGTATGACTGAATGTATTTGTAGAAGTTGTAGAAATGCATTTTATACACAATATATACAAACTGCTGTTGGCGTTTTATCTATCTTTTCTGGATTCCATACTAAATTAGTCCATATAATCTTCAGCAGAGTGTGTTCTATTAGATTCTCCAGCAATGACGTTTCAAACTCACTTGCCTTAAAACTCCAAGAGCAAACGTAACTACATTATGTCAATTCAGGAATAATCATTCCTTTTACTTTGGAACCACCAGGTAAATCGATTTTATGCTGTCGCGTGGCAAATTGGAAGCACTGCAGTTAATTGGTCCAAATGTGGAAGAGACTATATTGCATAATGTGATTGCTTGACCTGAGACACCTGTGATCGATGTTTCATGTAGTGAGTATGACCTATTATCTCATTGACATTCGTATTCAATGAGTTTTTTTTATCAAATTTTACGTAGGGAATAGTGCTTGTTTCCAGACTCTTTATTATTGGGTGGGTGATCTTTTATATATACTATCACTATTGCACAGCCTGGTTCAATCTTAAATTAGATTAAAATGCACTTTAGTAAATCTACATGGAGGTGCAAAATCAATGGGTATCCATCTCATAGTGTTCCATGCGATATGCACAATGAGTTGATTCTTTTTTACAGAAGTGGTATGCATCAATTAGCAAAAAAGCTACCTAACAGAGTTTGAGAAAACGACCGCCAAAGTCCAACATTTGCCCTTTTCGTCAAAGATCAAATCCATTTTGAAGAATAAATCGAAAACCAAAAAATTTAAATTTACTTCTTTTATGTTTTTTCTTTGCAAAATGTCAGAAAGATTTGATAGTTCTGACTTTCTGAAACTTTAAAGATAAAAATGTAGACAGACGACGGCGACGGACGCAATGCCATGACAATAGGTTATCGGATCAAAGGCCGGGTAATCTAGAAAGTGACACTTTAGCTTAAATTAAGAAGTCAGTTCACCATCGAGACCACATAATATAACTTGCATTATATAACTGTACAATTCACAGCGTTGTGCATAAATTCAAAGTGGAATATTCTGAAATTTCTGAAATTCGTCATCAATCAATTAGCTAACATATATTAAATGACATAGCACCATTACAACCCCCAAAATACGTCTGGATGACCCTACAGTGGGGTTTGAACATACCGTAAAAACGCCCGATGTGAACGAATTGTTTACATATGCTCCTACATAAACAAAGACATGGAAATCCCTGTATTGTCGTTATTTGCAACTAAAAAGATTCAAACTGAATATTTGGGATTCCATTATTATGATATACCATACATATGCGAGTTTCAAGTGACAGGGCTGTGTATATTTTTCTATATTTTCAGTTATTTTTGTTAAGTTTGCATCACTGCATGGGAACCGTTCCGTGCGAAACTATTTCAAAATCCGATTTTCAATGTCAAATTTGGACAAGTTTGGGTGCGCATTGCAGCTTGTGCACAATACAGGTGCTCTGGGAGCAGCTGTTGATCACTTTTAACCAGACCCCCCCCCCCCCCCAAAAAAAAAAAAAATAAATAAATAAATAAAACGATTATTCAACTTTAAGATAGACTACTCATCAAAATAAAGAAAAACATTCACTTTCATCATGTGCACATATTAAGTGGTCTCAGTAATTCATTCTGTTCTTCTCGATAATTCTGTCAAGTCCCTTAGACTCATTCTATGACGTGCCAGCATTTGACCATTAAATATCGGAGGCTCGTGTCAGTAAGTGACCACAAGGACAAAAGTACAGTCTAAGGAGATAGTATTTGTGCAGATAAAACATTTCAGTAAGTAACTATGGATTCACTAATAGCTACACACAATTATGTAATTTCCGTATCACACACGGACACTACCGACACTAACGTCCTAGCCGAGACTTTGACAATGCAACCCATGTCCTGTGTCGATACTGAACAATTCCTTTCCTAGGGTCTTTGGCCGTACTCAATCAACACCACTTGTTGTGTATACACCTGCTGTGAAATTAAACAAGTACTGTTTTAGTTCTTCTGCCTAAATCATGTTTAATCATAGTTTTTAGTATTTGTGTATTCTGATCAGTCAGTCATACTTTAACAATACTATTATACATTTTTTTCATAAAGCATTTCCATGATTTTTTTTTCATATGTCTATTACGCAAATATGTGTGATATTATTGTGAAATACATTCACAGTGTTTTGAATGGCAACTGTTTGCAACAAAAAATGTCCCAAGTATATTCAGACAACTTTTCTATTTGGTGCATTGCATGCCACTTTATCTAATCCAAGGGGGATCCTGAAATATTCAGACGAGCGCACAGGCTGTTTTGTTTTATACCAATATCATACCTACATTATATTTTCGAAAATAAAGGGACCCATGTAAAAACATTTCACCAAAATCCACATCGAGCAAAACAGAACAACCATGTAAATTTCAATTAAGTGTATTTCCTTGACCCCAGATGAAGGTAAAAAAGTATTAGTGTGCACCAACGGAACTTGTGTACACTCTCAAGTGTTTGAACAATGGTCGAATTCAGTGTACGTATCCTTCGGGGCCTACTAGTATTTTACTTCCATCAATATACATGAGTAGCTGTTGTTTTGTGCATGAAGAACGGTATTAACCAGTATCACAAATAATTTTCATGATTTTATTTTTGTGCTACATGTCTATGGTATAAACCTCGTTTTTTTCTATAAACGATTGACATGAAAATAACATTCAATAGGGCAAATATTTTCTGAGAATATGTGTACGCCACATGCAGGTTTCCAAGCCACCAATACCAAAAAAATATAAGATTCAAAAACATATCAGTCATATTCATTACAAACAACATCATCATTAAGTTGAACATCTTCTTTGGAATTTTTTTTTCAGCGATTCATCGCTTTTTATCGCTTTTTCGACATTGCCACTTTTTTCAGAGCGAAAAAAATGGTATTCCACCACGACACTTCTCAGAACAGCCTTCTGAAAATCAATACCGCTTAGGCAATTCCCCAGATAAAGCTATTGGGTTTGAGGTTTTAAGAAGTTTGTGGTCTACAAAACATTAATGACCCGCCGGAAACGGAACTGACGAAAGTCAATACACCTTTGAGGCATATTGTAAATGGGATCCATGCAAATTTGCCTTTATTTCCTTTCCTATCCAAAGTGTGAAAAACAGACTGTTATCTCTGATAATCCTCCATTTTTGAACAAGTGAGTAACTTGTCAAACCATCAGACAACATAACAGTTTTAAAGAAAACTAAACAATGAAATTTACTTCCATAGTCAGGAATGATGGATATAAGTGTTTTACCCCATTCACTGACTTCCTGTGAGTTTGGTCGCGTGATGCCTGATGATATTTTCTTCTCGCAATTTGCCATGCAACTGATGTGCAATCTGTTGCTTGAGTAATTACATGAGAGAAATGTGCTACAAGTGAGATTGAGGGCTGAAAGCGACAGTCACAAAAACTATACGGAGATGTACTTTGAATTCACTATGTTGCTTCGAGCGCCATGCTGTTTCAGATAGCAATGTCAGCAAAATTATCGTTATAGAAATGTTACTTACGGCAGAATTTGCAGCAGCGAGGTAGACACGCACGACAGGTGCCATTCAAATGTCTCTCCGATATAGAGGAGATCAAATGATGCCATGGAAAGTGTTTGTTTGAAGCTTTTTAGCGATGCTTCATCTACATCAATAATAATGTTTCGAGTTTGTTGCTTTGTTCTTACTTCAATGTCCTGTAGGTATATTCCAAGAAACGAAACGTGACAATCGTTTGTACGAGTCACTTTCCCTTGATCATTAGCAAGAAAATTCCAAGAAAAGACAAAATCACGAGAAAGGTCTCAGAGCAACACAACGAGTCGATTATGAAAATGAAACATCTTGACAGATTTCGTCTCAGATTCTAGGTATTGAGCTCATTAATAAGTTGAATGGGTGGCTCATAGTCATATGTGCGTTTCCAGGAACAGTCAAGTCACATGAACTTTGTCTTTTACATTTAAGTGACATCGATCATTTATGTGTCGTACGAGTACAGGGATATACAGCTATATCATCACAAACAGTATTTTTAGGCTTTTCATTTGTCATACATAATATATGGTTATGTTTTGTTATAAAACACAGTCATTTTGACCAGGCATTTGTTTTGGGTGACTCGAACCAGTTTTCAATTCAATCCCAAACTCTGGCCAAACTGATAAAGATCCAATTGAAATATGATGTAGAATAGTTTCAAAAAATAACATAATATTGATGTTATATAACACAGCACAAAAAACTTTAGGTGAATCTTTCTCATCTGTGGTTTGAACGTAGTTCAACATTTACCCCGGTTTGAGTCATGTTCAGAGTTTAGTTATAAACAATTCGTTTAGTATTCATTTTTTAACCTCAATTTATATAACAATCCAGGTTTGATGCTAATTTTAATTCAGTTATTTTTCTTAATTATCCTATGGTGTTCTCCTTTGAGGAGTTTGTGGAACATGTTGTGGAACATGTAGCTGAGATCAATACATTGTTTGGACATGCATCAAGCAATGGATTAAGGTCATGGCATAACAGATTTCAAACCTGATAACATGTGTTTTTTTACTTAATTAAAGGAGATGCATTAGTTTTCAGTAGCTAATGGACAGAAAACAACCTTTTGTCTATTATTGTGCTCAGCAAAGTGTGACATACGGTATGTTATTTTATGAAAGTCATTCGGTTTCTGCAACTCAAATACTTTTCAAGTACACTAACAAGCTACATGAAGTTAATCCAAGAATCATACGTTCTACCGTCAGCTGAATTGATTTTGTGCTGATGATGGCAAGTTGAAAGCACTGCAGTTAATAGTCTCAAGTGTGGAGTAGATTGCATTGATGCTGAAAATTGTCTGACTTGATACGCCTGTGATCGATGTTCCGTGTAGTTAGTAGTGTTACTTATTATCTCATTGACATTTGTATGAAACAGTTTTCATATTGAATCCTCATCAGAGAAATCAAATATTTTAACTTCAAAACTTACGTGTTTCATACGTTTTAATGGGCAGGGCATCGTTTGATATATGACGTGTATAGCACACTCTCATTCAATCGTAGAGTTGTGTGATACACGATAGTAAACCTAATTGCAGATGCTACATGTAACAACCCTAATCAATCCATAGTGTGCCATGCAGTATACACATTGAAATGAGTCCATAACCTTCCCTTGCGAGTTGAACTTACTTGTTTCATAATGGTGAAAAATCTCACAGACTGAAGATATTCGTTTGATAGTATTACTAGAACTGATTGTGACGTGTCATTCAGAGTGTGTTCATGAGATTCATTCGCAATAATTCATTGGTATAGGCTGCTACATACAATTTAGAAAATACAAATGTATGTGGAAGAATTGTCTGGCTACTAAAACCCTCATCGCCCTTGTCATTCTGATAACCATCTCACCAACAACAGTGTGTCGGTCTGACTTCGTTTGTCAGCATATATCTGATGGTGAACAGTGAAGTATTACTTGATATTGATATGGGACAGATCTGCATCGAGTGAGAGATGGTATTCAGCAAATGACCGAAAGCTCGAAATTGCGTTTGCATGATGTTGTCATAACTGTGTCAACCAATAGCATGCCAAAATATCGGGGAAAAATATTGAACGATCCTCTCGCAACATACAGGAAGGAACCAATGTTTCGCCCCCATTAGGGAATCAAAACAAACGCAATGATCTGTGGTAGAGCTGCTGTGAAGATCATTGTTAATGGAAAAATAAGTTTTCAATTGCCAGTGGCCAATGGAAATGTAATGTTTTTGTCGGCTTTGTTGCAATTGTACGAACAGAAGTTAGGTATGGGTACCTACCCCATTAAATGAGGTCCATGCTATACCAGGATCAGTTCTTTATAACAACATAAATTGCATGGTGGTTTTTAAGCGAATCTATTGGAATATCACAAAAGTGTTTCCGTACTCAACGAAATCAGTATTTCGAACCAAGCCATATCCAGTCACTGTTGAAACCACACAACATAACTTGCATTATAACTTACACTTAACATACACTTATACGTGCATTTATAACTTACACATGTCACAGACAAAGTTGAGCAAAATTTGAGATGCTTCACCCATGATAGAGGGCTTTCGAATTCGATGTGTGCGATGAGTGCTCTCAGTCATTACATTCTCTTTGTTCTGTGGCATTATCTCAAGTCCTATTGACACGCACTATGAGTGCATTTGGTCCATTAAATGCCAATGTTTCATGTCAGTAAATCGACGCAATAAGATAGACATAGTCGGACGGCAAAATACTTATGTAGTGAAAACATCTAATGCCTGTAGATCAGCTAATGATCAGACACATTTACGTGCTTTCCATAACACACATCATTTCTATCCTCACTGTCCACCTTTTATTCAATAGAGACTTCTTGGCAACTAATTTGCTGAAAGGATATGGCATTATTCATGACAGTTAACAAAAGAAAATCAGAGAATGCTTACACATAATGTTGCATTGTTGTGTTTTTCATTTCATTTTTATTTTGTGAAACATATACAAGACAAAACGTACGAGTCATACTCTGGGTCTGGGTAATATAATGACATGAAGACGAGACGTTGTATATTTCTGAATGAAGTTATATCTCGAAAAACCCATTCTATTTTACACATTTTTTTTCCATGTAAATCAAGCTTTATAACGAAAATCAATTAAATGGTTTTGGTCTGTTTGATGATCTCTGATTGATTTGTTGCGTCTGGAGTCCATCGTCCACATTGACTCCATGTGGACGAGTCATTATTTATCATTGAAGTACAATTAAGTTACATGTATTTAGTCATTATCTAAAACTATGTATTAACGTACAATTTGATTTTCAATAGTTAAAATATTAGTAGCTTTCAGTTTGAATATTGGCACATTAAAAAGGAATTCTTATATAACATTCAGTAGTGAATGATTTTAATTTTTATGGCCTCAAAACATGGAAGTGAGAAAAAATATTTTTGGGGTATCATATTTATTTAACCAGTAACCTTTACAGCGTTTTTGTTAATTTTTTTTTAGTTTCCAAGGAGACACAACATCAACCGATTGATATGAAAGTGAAGGTGCGATCGAAAATAAAGTCAATGAAATTCTATATTACAAGTGATTATTCGTGGATGCGAGTGAGGTCAAATTATTCGCCTTAGTTTCTCTCTTCTGTATACAATGGCCTGTTTTCTATAATGAGGGAAATTCGATGATGTTCCTATGTAGCGAATCGATTAGAATATCGAAGAATTGTGTTACTCCCTCTGGATATTGACACAAAGGCCCCCATAGACTTATGTCAAAACAACCGATTGATATGAAAGTGAAGGTGCGATCCAAAATAAAGTCAATGAAATTCTCTATTACAAGTGATTATTCGTGGATGCGAGTGAGGTCAAGTTACTTGCCTTAGTTTCTCTCTTCTGTATACAATGGCCTGTTTTCTATAATGAGGGAAATTCGATGATGTTCCTATGTAGCAAATCGATTAGAATATCGAAGAATTGTGTTACTCCCTCTGGGTATTGACACAAAGGCCCCCATAGACATATGTCAAAAATGCTAGGGTTTTTTTTGCCTGTGTTCACTGCATCTTTTATGTACGACCCTTTAAACAAAATAAACCATGGATGAAATACAGCGGCAACGATTCGCAGGTTGAAGTACATATTTAGCATAATATATTCACACCTTACATGTTTATTATATTTCACATACCGACAACATCAGAAAAGAATTGACCAACACCAAGAAAAGTTGAAAAAAACTAAACCATGACATTTTTTCCCACACTCGCAGTTGATATTGGTTCTATCCCAAAATAAACTCTCTTCACAAACTGTTTACATTCAGTCCATTCATACATGATGATAATTGTGTTCCATTGTATGTCATGCAAATGTTGCGCCATTTGTTGGTGGGATAGCTTCCTAAATGAGGCGTGCAACAGGGGAATTTGAAAGGAAATATCAATCATGAAAGATTAAACACGAACTGTGTATGATTGTATGATATTGCTTTGAACGTCCTGTCTTTTGGTTCACATAGCAATATCAATAAAAAATATGTTCTCTCTAAAAATACCACGTACAGTAGAAATAGCGTGCCACGATGAAGAAAACACAATAGATGTCAATCAAATGCTGTTGCTCTTCCCAGGCATAGAGTAGATCAAATAGTGGTATCATCAAAAGTGTGATTGTGATGTACGCAAATACCCATCATAACTATGCATATTTTGTGTTTGTTATTTTATTGCGACTTAATTGTGCAGTTTTCCCATTGAAGTCTGAAGACAAGAAAGGCAAAATCGCGAAGAAATGTCAGAGAACAATACACCAATTTACTACATGAATAAAACATCTTGACACATTTCTTCTCGGTTTCCGTGTATTTGCCTCTTTGATGATCTGAATGAGCGACTAATTCATGCGTTTCCGAGAACTGTCTTATTCTCATTTAAATGGGACATGTGCTCAACTTTGCAGAAATATAGACCACTTATGAGTCGTCAAAGTACAAGGATGTATATTGTGTACTATTGATGCATGTGTTATATTTTTAGATTACCGGACCTATAACCTCCGATAATATGGTCCGATAACCTATTGGCATGGCGTTGCGTTCGTCGTCCGTCCATCGTCCGTCCGTCCGTCCATCTGTCGTGGTCAAACAAACAATTTTATCTTTATAGTTTACGGTCGAATCTTTCTGAAATTTTGCACAAAATTGCCTAACAATATTTCCAGAGTGAGGTATTTTTTGTTAGTTTTTAGACTTCTTTTATGCTTTTTCTTCATCATCGAAACCACATAATATAATTTGCATTATATAACTGTACACTTCACAGAGTTGGGCACACATTTAAGATAGACTACTCATCAACTAAAAAAAACATTCAAATTCATTATGTGCGCATAATGGGTTGTCTCAGTCATTCATTCTGCTTCATCTCGATAATTTGATCAAGTCCCTTAAACACAGTTTATGATATGCCAGCATTTGACTATTAAATATCAGAGGGTCATGTCAGTAAGTGAAAACAAAGACAGAAATAAATATAGCCTAAGGAGTATTTGTGCAGATAAAGCATTTCAGTAAGTAACTATGGATTCACTAAGAGCCACACACAATTATGTAATTTCCGTATCACACACGCACAGTACCGACACTGGCGTCCTCGCCAAGACTTTGACAATGTAACCCATGTCTTGTGTCGACACAGAATAGTTCTTTTCCTAGAGTCCTTGGCCGTACTCAACCAATACCACTTATATACACCTGTTGTGAAAATTAAACAAGTATTGTTTAAATATTTCTGCCTAAATCATGTTTAATCATAATTTTTAGTTGTAGTGTTTGTGTATTCTGATCAGTCGATCATACTATAACAATGCTATTATAGATTTGTTTTTTATAAAACATTTCCATAAATTTATCTTTTTATATGCAATTATGTGTGATATTATGCAATCGCATGTGATTCAGAGTCGCATTCAGTGTAACGTATTTTACTTCCATCAAAATACATGTATAGCTTGTTGTTTTGTGCATGAAGAACAGTATCACCCAGTATCACAAACATTTCTTTATGATTTTTTTTAATGCTACATGTTTGTGGTAAAAACCTCAGATTATTTTCTAGAAAATTGACATTGAAAATAACATCCAATAGGGCAAATATTTTCTTAGACTATATGTATGCCACGGGTTTTCAAGTAAACAATACCACAAAAATATACGAATACAAAACATAATAATTATATTCATTACAGACAATTTCATTATTAACGTAGTCCGCTACAAACAGTGAGGTAACGGAGAGTCAAAATTTAAAGGTCATTTCTTGAATATTATCTCTTCAAAATGACATTATTTCATAGAGTAAATGATCAGCAGCTTAATACTGAAAAGAAAATAGGGGGTCACCGTGCTTGTTTCTTCTACATATTCGATCAAAATCACACATATTTACCTAAAATGACATAAATACTGGCATTTTTGCACATTTTTTTGTCCATATTCACATCTTGCATCGTGTTTTCCGTGCGAACGGATACGGTGACCCCCTATTTTCTTTTCAGTTTTAGGATGCTGAACAGTTACTCTATTAAATATATCATTTTGAAGCTCTAGATTATGTTGATACAGGTATTTATTTTAGAAAACCCTTTGACCCCCTTCCCTCACTGTTTGGAGCGGACTACCTTAAGCTGAACATTTTCTTCCCGAATTTCTTTAGAAATCAAAACATTGAAAACATAACAAAATTATCGCTTTTGCAACATTGCCACTTTTATAGATGCAAATAAAAAAAACAGGTGAATTGGAATAGTCTTCCACCACGAGACTTCTTAGAACAGGCTTCTAAAAATCAATAAAGCTTATGCAATTCCCTGGATAAAGCTAATGGGTATCTTAAGAGACTCGTGGTCTACAGAACATGAATGACCTGCCGGAAACGGAAATGACGAAAGTCAATACAGCTTTGAAACATTTTCTAAATGGGATCCATGCAAATTTGCCTATATTTCCTTTCGGTTCCAAAGTGTCATAAACAGGCTGCTATCGTCGTCACTCCTCCAGTTTTGACCGAGCGAGTAACTTTTCCAAACCACCAGACCACATAACAGTTTTGAAGAAAACTAAACAATGAAATTTACTTCCATAGTCAGGAATGATGGATATAGGGGTTCCGCCCCATTCACTGACTTCCTGTGAGTTTCTTCGCGTGATGCATGATGATATTTTCTTCTCGCAATTTGCCATGCAACTGATATGCTATCTGTTGCTAGAGTAACTACCTGAAAAGATGTGTAACAAGTGAATGTGAAGCCAAAAAAAACCAAGCAATTCTTTATGTTACGTCGAACATCAAGCTGTTCCACATAGCAATATCAGCAAAAATGTTCGTTGTGGAGATGTCACTTACAGCAGAAATGCCATGTCACAGCGATCTAGACAAGCACGACATGTGCCATTCAAATGTCTCTCAGATATAGAGGAGATCACATGATGGCATAAAAAACTGTGTGTGTGAAGCTTTATCTTGATGCGTCATCTACATCAATACATGATATATTTTTTTTACTTCATTGTCTTTTAGTTTTGATGTCACTGTCCAAGACAAATACTACATGCAAAGTATATTCCAAGAAGCCAAACTTGACAATTAAAAGTTTTGTACGATTCACTTATCCATGATCATTAGCGACAAAATTCCAAGAAAAGACAAAATCACGAGAAAGGTCTCAGAACAACACAACGAGTCGACTACAAAAATGAAACATCTTGACAGATTTCTTCCCATATTTCAGGCATTGAGCTCATTAATATGTTGAACGGGTGGCTGATATGTGCGTTCATGGGTCGTAAGAGTGCAGGGATATAGAGTTATAAAAATAGTTTTTTAGGTTTTTCATTTGTCATGCATAATACAAAATTGATCAGGCAATTGTTTTGAGTAACTTGAACCAGTTTTCGATTGAATCCCAAAATCTGGCCAAACTGAAAAAGATCCAATTGAATGATGATTTATAATAGTTCGAAATACCATAATATTGATGCTATACACAGCACAAAAAAACTTTGGGTGAATTTTTCTCATCTGTGGTTCAAACCTACTTGAACATTTACCCCAGTTTGAATCATGTTCAGAGTTGGATAAATTACAAACCATTCGTTTAATGTGCGTTTATTAGCTTCAATTTATATGACAATTTTTCTCAGTTATCATATGGTGTGCACCTATGAGTTTGAATATTAATATCGATCACATTGTGTTTGAAACGACAGGTTTGGCACAATCAGTGTCAAGTACACTAACAACCTACATGATATCAACCCGTTCTACCACGCGTTCTACCGTCAGCTGAATTGATTTTATGCTGTTTTATGGCAAGTTGAAAGCACTGCAGTCAATAGCCTCAAGTGTGGAGTAGATTGCATTATTACTGAAATTTGCCTGACTTGATACGCCTGTGATCGATGTTCCGTGTAGTGAGTAGCGTTACCTATTATCTCATTGACATTTGTATTTAAACAGTTTTTATATTGAATTCACATCAGAGAAATAAAATATCTAGACTACATGTTATTTTTTTCAGACCTTTTAGTTCGTAGGGCATCTTTTGATATATGGCTTGTACAGTTCACTCTCAATCAATCTTAGAATTGTGTACACGATGGTAAACCCATATGTAGGTGGAAAAATAACGAAAATCATTCCATAGTGTGCGATGTAGTATACACATAGAAATGAGTCCCTAACCATCCCATTCGAGTTGAATTTACTTGTGTCACAATGGTGGAAAATCCTAAAGACTGAAGTTATATTCGTTTGACTGGATTGATGCTAGTACTAGAACTGATTTTGACGTGTCATTCAGAGTGTGTTCATGAGATTCATTCGCAATAGTTCATTGGTATAGGCTGCTACATACAATTTAGAAAATACAACTGTATGTGGAAAAATTGTGTGGTTACTAAAACCCTGATCTCCTGTGTCATTCTGATAACCATCTCTTCACAACAACAGTCCGGGACTGACTTCCTTTATCATTATATATTCGCTTGAGAGCTGTGAAGTAGCATTTGATATTGACATGCTCGAAGTTTGCATGATGTTGTCATACCTGTTCAAATCGATAACTGAAAAAAAAAACATAACAAACGTTCCACTCGCAACATACAGGAAGGAACCAATAGTCCGCCTCCATCAGGGAATCAAAGCAAACGCAATGATCCGTGGTAGAGCTGCTGTAAAGATCACTGTTGATGGTAAAAACAAGTTTCCAATTGCCAGTGGCCAATGGAAATATTATGTTTTTGTCTACTTTGTTGCAATTGTACATACAGAAGGTGGGCCTATTTGTGGGTACCTACCTCCATTAAATATGGTCCATGCCATACCAGGTCCAGTTCTCTATAATAACATAAATTGCATGTTGCGTTTGTAGCAAAATATCTGGATATCAGAAAAAGTGTGTTAATCTTAAACGAAATCAATATTTCGAACCAAGTCATAAGCGGTCACTGTTGAAACCACATAATATAACTTGCATTTATAATTTACACATGCCACAGACAAAGTTGAGCAAAAATTTGATATGCTTCACCCATGATAAATAGCAAGAGTGCGATAAGTGCTCGCAGTCATTATATTCTCTTTGTTCTGTGGCAATATCTCCAGTCCCATTGACACACACTATGAGATGCTTGCATTTCGTCCATTACATGTCAATGTTTAAATCGACACAATAAGAGAGACACACTATATTCATGTATATTTATGTAGTCGAAACTTCTAATGCACATAGATCAGCTAATAACCATACACATTTATGTAATCTCTATAACACACATCATTTTCACCCTCACTGTCCACCTTGTATTCAACCGAGACTTATTAGCAACAAACAAAACCCAGGAATATACATTTTCTTCTGTTGATGCATCTGATTTACTTTTCCAGGGACATTGGCCCTACTCATTCAGACTCTGAAAATCATTCAGACTCATGCACGATTTGCTGGAAGAATATGATTCCACGTCTATAATGATACGAAGATGAAACATTGCAAGTATTCAAAAGAATTCATATTTCAAATCATCCATTTCGTTATACACAGAATGTTTATGTATATCAAGCTTTATAACGACAATCATTAAGGATATTTCTGACCTCTCTGATGATCTCTTATTGATGCGTTACATCTGACGTCTGTCGTCAACATTTTTATCTCTAAAATGTCTGGGGGAAAATGCCTTGAAACAATTTGGTATACTACATTTGATTTAGTCAGTCATTATAACAATATATGTACATCCATTTTTAAACCGATGCATTGGACTCCTCATAGGCACCTCTGTAACCAGTAAGAGTTTTTTTGTTCTTCATTCTGTGGTCTGTGTTTGGCGGCCATTTTTTTCAATTGTAGTTGAGTGCGATGAGTGTTCTCAGTCATTATATTCTCTTTGTTCTGTGGCATTATCTCAAGTCCCATTGACACACACTATGAGATGTTTGCATTTCGTCCATTAAGCGGCAATGGTTCATGTCAATAAATCGGCGCAGTATGAGAAACATAATCGGACGGCACTATATACATTTATATAGTGGAAACTTCTAATGCTTATACATCATCTAATAACCAGACCCGGTTATGCGATCTCTATAACACAGTCATTCCCATCATCGCTGTCCACCTTGTTTTCAATAGAGACTTCTTAGCAACAAAAGCAACCCCTAAACATACATTTTCCTGTATTGGTGCAGCTGACTTCATTTTCCAGGGTCAATGGTCTAGGACAGCACGATTTGCTGGAAGGATATGCCATTATTCATGACAGTTAACAAAAGAAAATCAGAGAATGCTTACACATTGTTGCATTGTTATGTTTTTCATTTCATTTTAATTTTGTGAAAAAAATATAAGACAAAATGTATGAATCATACTCTGGGTCTAGGCAATATAATGATATGAAGATAAGACGTTGCAAGTGTCCAAAAGAATTCATATCTCAAATCACCCATTTTGTTATACACTATTTATGTATATCAAGCTTTACAACGAGAATCATTAAGAATGTTCCGGATCTCTCTGATGATCTCTTATTGATGCGTTACATCTGACGTCCGTCGTCAACATTGTTATCTCTAAATGTCTGGGGGAAAATGCCTTGAGAAAAATTGGTATATTACGTTTTGATTCAGGCAGTCATTATATCAAAATCTGTACATCCATTCCAGGCACCTTTGTAACGAGTATGAGTTTTGTTTTTCTTGATTCTGCGGCCTGTGTTTGGCGGCCATTTTTTTCGATTGTAGTTCTACTCTTATTTTGAGCCAACTCCAGACATTGAATTGTCTTATTTACTAATCGGGGTATTTTAGTTATTTGGTTTTTTTTCCAAACAATCGAGCTGTTCCTATCATTACTCCGGGGTGCATCATAATAGTTAAAAGATTCGAGTTTAAAGGTGCAATGCAAATATATAGTTAATGAAATTCCCTTTTGCATGTTGCTATTGTAAGTGATTATTTGTGGATGCGAGTTTGGTCAAATTACTTGCCTTAGTTTCTCTCGTCTGTATACAATGGCCTGTTTTCTATAATGAGGGAAATTCGATGATGTTCCTCTGTCGCAAATCAATTAGAATATTGAAGAATTGTGTTAATCCCTCGGGATATTGACACAAAGGACCCCATAGTCAGTTTGAAATATGTCATAAACCCGTTTTTTTCTGTCCGTGTTCAAGTCATCATCAAAATCTAACTGTCTTGGTTAGAATAGATTGACACTTACATTCACTGCATCTTTTATGTACGACGCTTTAAATAAAATGAACCATGGATGAAATACAACGGCAAGGGTTCACTACTTGGACAACCTATTACTCAAAATATATTTACACGATACATATCTATCATAATTCACATGCAGACAACATCAGAGAAACATTGAAACACCGAGTGACAAACAAGTAGGAATTGGTTGAAGAAAAAAAAACAATCACTCTATTACTGCTGTACCAGAAACCCCAACGATTAGTTAAGTACCATGTGCAATGTTTTATTTTCCTTATGACATGTCGTTTCCTTGGTTGTTGGCAACATGTATCTTGCTGATCCATGCAGAAGAACTTTGTCAGAATCGTGACCAAACGTGAAACACATTTCTTGGATGTATTATTTCGGCAGTCACTTGCGCGATATAGAACATCCTTTTCAAAGGACCACTGACCATACAGAGTGGGCATGATCGTCAATACCCAATGTAATTCCTCATCACAGTTTACAATGGGCCATTAGAGTGCATAAGAGTTACCTACAATTTTATGAGCTTTACCTTGGGGATTTAGACGCTATATCAAACGTTTATTCAATTTTTTTAGAATAAATTTTAGAATAGATTTTCATGTTTTTGAAATATCTTTTTTCAGATTTGCAACACCATTGAAAATTGACCAGCAGTATAGTGATTTCATGGAAAATTCAGGAATGGTATCACAATTTGAATTGAAAATGGCGAAATAGCTAGAATAAAAAAAATAATAAAATGTCTGTTTGTCGGCATCCATTTCTACTTTTGCTACATAATGTATGTATAGAACCAGCAAAATATGACTGGAAATATTTATACATAATAGTGAACACACACATACATAATAAGAATTAATATACATATATTTGTTTTTGTATACATTTATTATATATTCATATTTTATATTATTATATATTATTATATTTTATTATAATAAAATAAAATTTATTATATTTTAGTATAGTTTTAGTATTTTAGTATTCAGATTTCTGAAATAATGAAAATGTAATTAATTTTCATATTGTCATAATACTTCCTAACCACAACTGATATATATTATATATCAGGTATGGAGACTGTGCTATATCAACAATACATGTATGCACTGTTTGGAGTCAATGTGTGATATACTCACGGATATGAAACTTGTTACACATTTTGAGCAGTTGCTGATTCTGCATTCGTATCTGCTAGCTGCACTTTTGAATGATAACTACCACCAGTGGATCCATTATCCAGTAGCTTTACAATTGTCATCTTGAGGTTGATTGATCCATGTTATCATACAATTTAAACGTTCTGATAATTAATGTCCTTCCCTAAATGTTAGAGTATGATCTGGCACATAATAAAGTCGTACTCTGTAGTGTGGCAGACCGTTCAGTGACAATTATTACCCACACAATGATTATTTTCACCTAAATAAATTGTTTGAATTTATTTTGATAATATCACAGTAAACAATATTGATATAAAGATGAGTGTTAAGGAAATTATGTATATCCAGCTATGCTAATACCATGAAAAGCAGGTATAGTATAAAGATGAGGAATAAACATATTCATATGGGTTCATATCACAATACTCGGACTCACAGGGTTCATTGTATTTAGTGTGGCTTTATTGTAAAGTGGACATGGATTTGATAATATGTTTGAGTATCAATGCATACATATATATATACGGAAGCCCGTAGAGGCCAGATAATGGAAGGTGTGAAAATATATTTATCTGGCGGCCGCCACATAATTATCTGTAGGTTGTGGCTTGAAATATGAGGAGATTCTTGTAAAGCAATATACATATAGCTGATTAGGCCCTAGTATCCAAATAAAAGTCGTGACATACTGTATTAATGACAATACTGTTTTTATTGAGACAATGTTATATGGGGGTATTGTGGGGGGGGGGGGGGTGTTGATATGCAAATTATTCAACAAAACTTAACTTTCACACTTAGCATTATATAGGGATTATCAATGAATTCATGTTATTTGTTGTGGCCATGGCAACTGGGCCCTCTGCAATCATGGTTGCTACCATCGATATATAGGTTAAAGGGATATGTGAACAAATAAAAACAGTGCATATTCGATAGTGGTGACAAATATTCGTCAAATTATCTGATTAATATTGTGTGTTCCTTTTGTCTTTTTTTCTCCCCTATGTATTGAAAATTGCCCTATGGTCCATAATACCAATCACTGACATGAAAATATGTACATTTCATCCCCAAACAAATATTCGTTGAATTTATTGAGGCATTCTTGGACCATATATGTTACAAAATAAATCGGCATTGACCGATCAGAGTCACTTTGCATGTGACTAACGCGCACCACTCCTATGGGATGCTGGTTTTCGAAGGGGGGGGGGGAGATTTTTTCTATATTTCGGGTTAGTAACTTGATAATATCGACTTAGTATATCGACAATGTATCTCCTATAAAATGTAAATTTTATTTTATTTTAAAATGAATTCCTATGGATAGACCAAAATGCTGTGTTAAAGCACTAAATAAGTGGCGGCCGCCAGATAATTATGTGGCGGCCGCCAGATACTTAAGTGGCGGCCGCCAGAAAATATGTGGCGGCCGCCAGATAATTAAGTGGCGGCCGCCACTTAAATATATTTTCACACCTGGCACTAACGGTCTTCCGTGTATATATATATGTTACAATAGCCACTTAATTATCTGGCGGCCGCCACATTATTATATGGCGGCTGCCACATATATCTTATATATATATATATATCAACAGATGTGCAATTGTTTAATTAGTTTCAGGTGAATATAATTTATTTTTGTAATGAACTTATCATATAATTTCCACCATCCTCTATCCACCTTGTCATGTACCAATAGATATAAATAAAGCAAGTCTACGAATTGTGATTCAATATAGCTTAGATCATTTAATGAAGTTCTGACATAGTCCATAAGTGCAAAAACCTTAACATTAGACCCATTCATATCTTGTCTTCTCCAACCTCTCACTATGAAATGGTGCTAATTTTCGTCAATTTCCATGACTTGTGAATATGAAACAAGCAAGTCTACGAATCTCGATTCCGTAGCAACGTGGTTTACCTGTAAAGCAAACATTTTATCTGAAAATCCTCATGACTGCGTTCAACAGGCAAAATAGAATTTTAGATTTTGTCTCCTTGTTCCCCCAACAAACCCCAGATTGATCGATCATTATTTTATCGCCTCCAGTTCTTCTGGTAGTGTTATTGGCTTGCTCTCTCTCTCTCTCTCTCTTCAATCGATTATGCCTGGCCCCGAAGCGAATGTAGCGCTCATTCTGATTGGACGCTATTGTTGCAGCATCCTGACATTACATCAAACATTGCGTGTCACCACAATCCGTTCCACTCTTTTGAGAGGAATACATTCACATTACATTATTCAGTATTGAGAGTTTGCTGGACTCGGTATTCGGAAGCGGGATGATATCAACTGACAAGTAGGTAAGGAAAGTTTCTAAATTAATATAAAATGTCCAGTATCGAAAACGTTGTCTTTCTGACTTACATTGGGGTCACGTGAGGGAAATGCTATTGTGCCTGTATGATATACATTATCATGCTTTCGATTCAATGGGGAAAACGAAACTGAAATGTTTGCCTACTTTTATTTATCTGCGTATTATAGTTATCATCACACGAGCATTCACTATGCACACATAACTTAGTTCTATAGTTCTTGATATATTCCCTGTTATAAGTAAAGTTTGGAGTCTCCATGTGAGTTTGTGAATAAAAGGTACTTGTTATGTTCACATAACAATTTATAATTGATATATCTAATATTTTTCGGACATTAAATGGGTTTTCACATGTCTCACTATACAATAAACTCTGGTGTGTGTTGTACAAGCTTTCCTCATGTAAGAAATTGGCTGTCCGCTGCAATCATTTCTAGGAATGACGATCCACCTGTAATTATCTACAAGCAAACGTTTACAATTTTCGCTTGATTGTTGAATAATACATGTTGGAAGTCACGCAATCATCCATAAAAACATTAGCTTCAGTATAAAAGACCAGTCAATAAAATAAAATGTTTGTCCTGCAGCGGGGCATTCGATTTTTGTTTTCCTCTTTTATATCCTGCCTACTGAATGATATAGTCCTATCTTCAAGTGTGGAATCATTATTTATATCTTAAACTAGGAGACTAAACAATGTCCATTTGAGCCGATGTATATAATAATGCTTTCCTTTCAGAAATACCACCTATTCCGCATAGAACCTCCTCAAAACCCTTACTGAGGGAGTGCAAGCGTAACCTGCAATGGCATATTCTATTTGCCCATCAATTTTTCTATTGACAAAGCGGACGAACACCCTTTTTCTGCCTTTGTTTCAGTCAAATTACTTCAAGCGAACTATTCAACTGAATATTACATGTCTATGAGTCAAACGGCAATAGATTTGGATAAACCTGGCTTCCGAAACGCTACATGTTTATTTCAAAACACACAATTTCGAGTTAAGCGAGGATACTCACTGCTGTAGTGCACTGCCATATTGTCTCGTTCATTAGGTACTAATAATTCAAGTCGACAAGTTCAAGTTAGGTACTATGGGGGCGTGCGCTGCAGTATATGTACCAATTACATGCTGGGACGGTCCCATTCCTAACCGGCGCTCCCTGCGTAAATCATCCGAATAGACTCTTCCGTCACGTGCTCAAAATAAATAATGTATGTTGACATGCGGACGAAAAGTTTTCAGGAGAAATTTATCATTGCAGTAGATTGCTGACTTTATCAGTTTCATGGGTAGAAGTCTGAAAGTTTGCAGACAATTGTCGTTTGGTCCCAAGGTGAGCTATGACAAGTTATAACACGATACGGTTTAGCATAGCAAAACTATCTGCTGACAAAAATGAAGCATCCTGATCTGTGATATTGTGTTTAAATCAATCTTATCTGTGATGTAGGGTTTGTCTTTGATATGTTCTTGAATGTTTCCTGGCTCAGATCCTTTATTTCCGGAGGTTTTATTGTTGTTTCACTCACGAAGCGTGCCCCTGCATATTAAGAAATAACAACAAACAGTCAATTGTCATTTGGCATTTGATGTTACCTCCCCAATACTTGCTGGTGCATGTGCTTTCATATTCACATGGAAATTGACGAAAATCAGCACCATTTCATAGTGAGAGGTTGGAGAAGACAACATACGAATGGGTGTTATGTTTTTACACTTATGAACTATTTCAGACCTTCATTAAATGATCTAAGCTATATTAAATCACAATACTATATAACTGTTTTGATCTGTCGAAGCAGAAGGAACCAAGGTTATTGAACAGTGGTAAAATAGGTAGTTGTTTCACTCACGAAGCGTGCCCCTGCATATTAAGAAATAACAACAAACAGTCAATTGTCATTTGGCATTTGATGTTACCTCCCCAATACTTGCTGGTGCATGTGCTTTCATATTCACATGGAAATTGACGAAAATCAGCACCATTTCATAGTGAGAGGTTGGAGAAGACAACATACGAATGGGTGTTATGTTTTTACACTTATGAACTATTTCAGACCTTCATTAAATGATCTAAGCTATATTAAATCACAATACTATATAACTGTTTTGATCTGTCGAAGCAGAAGGAACCAAGGTTATTGAACAGTGGTAAAATAGGTAGTACCTATTCTAAAAATACAGAAAAAAATTATGCGCGTCAATTTCTTCGCGTCAAGTTACAATGGTTAGCATTAAGTTGAAAACGGTAATGGACCATTTCACAGGGATTATTTCCGAAGTCTGGAAACGTAAACATTTTTGGACCAATCAGAAGCGAGGGGCTTTGAATCAGTTTCAACCGTTTTGTGTGCAACTTCAAATGATAATTGTTTACATATATACACCACATTTACATCAAATAAAGCTATAACTCGACTCGTATGGCCTAAATATATGATACAAACACAAACGTTTCTGTAAAATGTCACATTTTGTTGTACATGTCCATTTCTTCACTCTCAACGGTTTTTCAGCATATAACCATGTCGCATGACTGCTTGTGCGTGCACGCGGCCGAACACGCGCATGCAGCTAAAGACACTTCGGAATCTCGTGTGTGGTTTTACGCTCCCATGGAAGCGCGTGTTCTGCCCTCAGTAGCCATTGGTCCGTTTTGAATGGGGGGGGGGGGGGGCAATTGTGAAATGGTCCATTCTGAATCACGGCGGGCAAACGGCGAATGTGAAATCCTTTTTCGACGCATTATTTTGATGACTTTCAAGGTGCAACTTGACCATGATGACGATATCGGCATATGCAATTTCTTGATATGTCGCGGGAGAATGACACCCCTCATACAGCTTACTCTGGCATATGACATCAATCATGTTTGATGGAATGGTCACATAGCCTCACCTGATCAAAAAAATTTTTTTTTTCGTTTAAATCAGCATATACATCTACTTGCACATCAATTTACGTATTGCCCAAGGCGAAAATGTTTGATGAAATGTTTTATTTGTAACATTTACTGGGGTACAAGTAATGTTTGGATGCTGAACCCTGGTGTATATGTACAAACATATATATAGCACTGAAAAATGTGTATACTTCGTTTAAAACTATTTCATTGATATTGCTGGAACGATGTTAGTGTATTTATTGCGGCATTAACTGTGATCTAGCCAATGACATTCAGCAAAATACTTGCCTTTGTTAAACAAATTAACTATTCACATATTACATATTTCCGTGTCGCTTTCAATACAGATCATACTGGAGACCATTAATATTCGAGAAAGAAGAAAATATTTACGAAGAACACTTTAATGATTCACACAATCCATTCAGTGTTTTTACGGCTGATTGTACTACAAACCAGTTTCAATTCAAACAAAAATGGTGTCCATAACTAATTTCCATCATAAAGTGCAATGAACTCCTTCACCCTCATCGTCCAAATAATAATGATATAAAATTTATTAGTTTTTTTCTGCTGAAGAAGCTCTAAGCCTAATAACCTTTTTTTGTAAAAATACTGAACAGAGTCAGAGTGTACCTCAGTTGGCTTTTTTTTCAGTAATACATCATGAAGTGTTGAGTACTTTGTCGTCTTTATACTTTGCTATCTGTTGCATGTTTAATGCTATCAAACTAACATCACAAACCGCTCATTGTTTCTCAAATTCTCTATATCATTACCAGCTTTTTGCATGGATTGACAAACCTTCATTAAAGCGGTTAAATTGGTCGGTCTTCACTCACAATAATTAAATTGAAAGATCCAAGAAATGTGGTATACTCCGAAGACATTCCCACCGTGAAGTCCATTTATTTCATCAGAGAAAACAACAGACATAGCAACAATTGGAAGTAAATGACGCTGGAAACTGGCAAGTTCACCCATTTGTTTTGATAATGTTTGGCTTTTATCAAAATCGCTGGGAATTATTGATCATGAGTTGGAGAATTTTTCATTTCTCTCCTTATTGGAGTGAAAATTTGCAAACTTCATGAAGTAGCAAACAGCAGATAGCTGAAAAACTTGAGAAATTCATCTGGACTTAGAATGCTGGCAATCTACTTTGAATTTACATTAAACGATACGATAACATAGATAGACAGATTGATGGGGAGATAGATGGGGAGATGGGGAGATAGATAAATAGATAGATAGACAGATAGATAGGGAGATAGGTATCGCGATCTGTCCTTATGTCACGCATTTGTGTCCTTTTGTTGCAGGCAATTGTCACTTTCGTACAGTGATGGAAACATCCATGCAACTCAGTCTGACGCACAACGTAAATCCTGTAATATGGAATAATTAAATGAGCTCATTCTTCGGACTATTTGTCTGCGTCTATACTACTGAGGCGATATTTGAGTATCTGTTCTGCTCACATAATTGTATGCATTAACGTGTGCACCAAAATTGGAATAAAAATCATATGATTTATCACTCACATTTGTATGCGCTCAGTATTACAAACGCATGCGAGCACTGGATGTATATATATATATATATATATGGAAATCCATGAAAACAATTTTATCATCAAAATAGTTTTTAGGTTACCGGACCTATGGTCCGATAACCTATTGCCGTGGCGTTGCGTCTGTCGTCGTCGTTGTCGTCCGTCCATATTTTTATATTTGAAGTTTACAGTCCAATCTTTGTGAAAATTTGGGAAAAGATACCTTAAAATAATTCGAAAAGGAGGTATTTTTTAATTTTTTATTTATTTATTTTTTTTTTCAAAATGGCGGCCCAAACTGTTCCGGCCCAGATCGCATTACTATCCATTTTGGGTCATTTCTAGACAATAACTTTTCACTCTTTGAAAAAAAAATTGGACTTTTATTTATTTTTTGGGCACTTTTTTCCTTCGAAATGGGTGCTACCAGAACTGTACTCCTACAACGCCTGAAGATAGAGCTTAGAAATTGGCACTTTCAAACGGGAAGTCATATATGGCGACATGTGTGGTGACCTTGAAGTTGACCTTGGATGACCTTGAAGGGTCAAAACAGCCATTTTTGGGTCGAAAAATGCCCAAATTTGCACCTTGTCTGTCTTTTCCCGAAAACTGTCTGATCAGTTTTGAGATTTTTTTTTCGAGAGATTCCCGTTATGTACCTTTATGGTCAAAATAGGGTTGACAATATATGTATATTTGAGCTTTAGCGTGAGTACCCCTGACGTATTTATTAATTTTCCTTATAGACTAATCATACAGAACTTTTCAAAACTGGCCCAGAAAACTTTTTTCGACATTGTTAAATCAACCAATCCGTGTATATCGTCATCCGATGCGAAGGTCAGTATCTATCCATCCAGTGATGTTCAGTATGTTTATGCTATGAATTCTGATATGAATACTCTCTAAACATTGCTTTTGGCTTGAAGTTTCAATGTGAATACAAACCGTACTGGTTGAACTTCTATCCATGAGACTGAATAAACACTCCCAACTAATTGAAACTTGTCCTCGGGCAATTATTAATGTAATCCCTGTCAAACATGGTGATTTTGTTGCTTGTTTGAAGTGTTCTGTCAAGATAACAAAATACTTTCATATGAACAAAGGAATGAATAACGACCAAACTCATCGGTGTAAGGGAATTGGCGATAATACCATTGATATACATTTGTTATTCCCTGGTATAGTGATATAGATGAATATTATGTTAAATTGCATGTATCAATCTACTTATCACATGCATCATCTTTAGACACATCTCTCAACATAGCTAAAAAGTCGAAAATGTAAACATGGCCCACTTGCTAGAAGGAAACTCTAGCAGCTAAATAGATGATGAAAGTGGAACCACACTGCTTCATGGAAATATATAATATATCTGGTCATGCAACAACAACTTTCACATCCATTGGCATGTGTCCCCACATCTTGAGCATTCTCTGGGCAAAATATGGTGTTATTTTATATGGTGTTATTATCGTATTATGTTGGAAATGTGTTAAATTCATCAATAAAGATTAATTTGCCAGGATAACCTGAAAAAGGAATATTGTTGGCTATAAAGCAAAATATAAATGTAGAAATATGTTAGAAACATATATTTTGCAGAATAATCGTCCCAAACTGGTGGTTTTCCACACAATGTGGTTCCACACTATTTCCACACAATTTATGGAATGTGAGCGTTTTGGTTGGTATTGTCGTACTATAACATTGCAAAACATCTGACGGCTCGTCATGCCACTATCAAAACCATCACTGACCATATCTGCACATATAATCAGGACTCAGTTCAGTCAGGACTGGTGTGATACACTGTTCTGAATTCAGATTGTGTATTACTACTTGGCACAATCTTAGATTTTCGCCAATTATGTTGGTCATTTGCAGATGTTTGTCTCCTTGTTCATCTGTTTGCACTTGCGAAGTAAAATCGAGTAGGTCACAATATCTCACAATCTACTGAAATTAGAAGAACGAAAGTAAACTTTAACAATGATTTTGACCCTAATTGTTTTTGAAAATACAGAGTGACTGCTTTGGTTTTCTTCTGCAATTGGTGATTTTCTATTGTGCATAATATAATATATTTTGATTTGCAGAGCCCAAAAGTTGAAGGGGACAGCCCCCTGCTGTGTGAACTGCGTGGCGATGCTTGCCATGACAAAGTGACATTAATATCACTCACATATGGACCTGACAAATCAAATGGTGTTAGCACCAAACGTTTGTGTGTTTGCTCGGAACGTGCCAAGTAAATTAACTGAGTACATTGTAGTAGAGATACGAGGTTGCAAGATGTTGTGACACGAAAACCATTAAGAAATGTGAAAATTTTCATGGAAAACAGGCAGTTAGTGTCATTTCATCGATATGAAATATTACAGGTCATTGAAATTATCTTCTATTTGCACGTTGCAATGCTATTTGAGGGGCTATCTATGAATGCCTGTGGGGTTGAATTACTTTCAATCATACACAATGGTTTCTGTTCTGTAATGAGGAAAATTCAATGATGTTCCTCTGTGGCAAATCAATTGAAATATCATTGAATCAAGTTCATACTTTAGGCTAAGGACACATAATGCAAAATTGTCAGATGCAATAAGTCATCAACCCGTTACTTTTTGTGCAGGTATACACTGCATCATTTTATATACACATACTACCCTTCAAATGATACAAAGATTGAACAAACTACAACAGAAGTTGTTCGCAGCTTGAAAACATATTTTGTTATAATGTATTTACAACATACATATTTGTTGAAATTAATATATAAATCGTGTACATCACATGCAATTTGAGATATAATTTTGAAAGATACATGATTCCATGCGTTTTTAATGTACCAGACAAATTCAATTCCAGGAAGTAGTTATCACACCCTAACTCCAGACAACATCACAGATTGAAGGGAACTGGGTGACGCAAGAAACGGAAATCACTGGATGTCAAAAAGTATGCTTGGGTATAATTGGTGAATGTGAAATCCCAACGAAAATATGGATTGCTTATATGCCATACATAGTGACGTAATTTCCCTCATACATGCCGGTTTCATGGTTGTTACCAGTGCCACATTCGCGACCAAACATGAAACAAATTACTCTGATGCATTAATCTAGCAGTCACATGCGTCAATAAAAACGTATTTGCTGCTTTTCAAATGGTCATTGACTGCACTAGGGGCGCCACCCTTTCGTCCTCATTGGCCTCAACCAAATGCTGCCCTACACCCGAACTTGCGAGAGGCGCAAAAGCGACAAAGGGCAAATTAAAAGAATGTGTAAGCAGTACTTGGTTTATTATATATTTAGAATAGCGCTGACAAGTGTGTTATTAATTCAACCAATCAAAGCACGGGTGGAATGTGGGTGGTTGCTGACTGGAATACGGGATTTCATTACCAACCCTAGGCCTATGAGATATATAATAATGTTTTTAGACTCCAGCATGACCCATTTTGAATTGTGCAAATAGCCGTGTTGGGGAATATGTATTGAATATTTCTAGCATATTATCACTTGTCATGCCGTTTATTAGAGCACTGTTTATATATGAGCGAATGAGAATAGCTGTTTTGAAGATAGAGCGGTATCGAAACCAATGGTTGAAAAGCGAGCGATTGGGTTGTTCAAAGGGCATTCTGTCATAAACCTATCAGATACACACCGAACAAACATTGTTTCAATTGATGTATGATATTGCATGTATTTGCCGATTTTAAAGGAAATAAATTGGGAAATATCCGACCGAGAATAGTTTCCATGCGGAAATATGTGGTCTCAAATCCATTAACGTTTATAAAACTGAGTTTAAGGTGTTCTGGAGGCCATTACAAAACTATGGTTCGGAGAATATTTGGGAATCTTTGCAATGTCTTTCAGCTGTGTATGTTCTAGTAATAATCAAAGTTCAGGAAAATTCCTTGAAACGGATATTTTTATGTACCAAAATAAATTAGTAATCAGTACATATGTAATGAGTACATATCACTCAAAAGTTCAAGCCTGTGGGGTGCATTACGACGACATGATGTACTTGTATCTTCATAATATATTTGATGAAATTTAATAACACATTTTATCATTCAAATAGGAATGGGATACAAAGCATACACAACTCTAGAAACATATCCACATTTAATATCAAGATCCAGCAGTGGGTTGAACACGTCGGTGAAAAAAGTTTTTATAAAGTGTCTAACAATCTAGTTATATTTCACCACACGGTGGCTAGGCGTTACGCGTTATTCAGGGAGTGCCGCGTAAAATCATGAGTATTACGCGTTATTCGTGAGGAAATGGCACAGGAAACGACACAGGTCCCCACTTCAAATGAGGAAAATTAAAGAGAAAGTTAATTTTCTTCCTAAAATTTTGTTTCCACGGAACATCCCAATGAGCAAACATTGCGCATGCTACAATGAATTACTTGTATACATCGTTATATTTCACGAAAATGGACACACAGTTCGTGACAACACCCGCAACCTTGCGACTCGTTTGGGAAATATCATCGGCTATCAATTGAAACCAACAAAGGGCGTGTTGGTAAACCATAGAATGCTCAGAGAAATCTTTCCTCATTGTTACACCATGCACAGAGTTGTTTTAATAGAGTATTTTAGGAACTGAGAAGCTTTTTATTGTTTACGCGTATCAGCCCGAGGGAGAAAATCTGCACACGCGTTACAGCATGAGGAACCATGTGAGCGTTGTCGAGGATGATAGAGCTGGTAACGCATACATAAAGATTTTTAAAGTATGATTTGAGGCTGCACATGTTCCAAGTACTGACGATACTTCTCACTTATCATATATCCTCCATATGTTCCTCCCAGTCTTCATAAATCTGAATTTGGCAAGATTATGAGTTTTCGTGTCTTTCACACAGAAGCTCAAGAAGTGAAACCATTATCTTTTGAACTTGAATTTATTCCATCGAATGAGCAGTAAAACAGGAGAAAAATTCGCATTGAAACAAGAAATATTCCAATCTCAACAAAATATTTACTCATGCACATATGCGTAATGCCTTCAGGCAAATCGCGTAAAGTATAGCAAATAAACAAATGATACAATCATGAATATGTTTAATGTTCCGTGCAAACCCAAATCCGACTTTCCAAAACGGTATAATTAGTGAAATTGTATGTTTTTCCTGCTAGGGGTCAACCAGAGGCTGCCATTTCCTCACGAATTTACGCGTAATACTCATGAATTTACGCGGCACTCCCTGAATAACGCGTAACGCCTAGCCACCGTGCACCATGTCATTTCAAAATGAATAGTATTCCATGAAACAAGCAGTCAATTTTCTTAAAATTTCAAATTTTTATCGTTAAAGTCGATAGCATCAATGTATCATATTTTCAAACAGATCTGTGGTAACAAAAAGTCAACCCGAAAGTCAGCATTGGCCTCCAGACAAAAAGAAACGGGACACTTCCCCATAAGGACATCGAGAAACATATTATCTAATTGATGAATATGGTAGAACAGGACATTGTTAAACTAAAATTGCAAACACCAGACTAACAGAATCATAAATTATAATATTTCTTTCTCCTCACTCTTGTTTCATTGATTTTTTCATGGGTGAACGCAGGTACAGTTCGCGAATCCTACTGCTCTACAGTTCAATTATGTAAATGAACCCACCTTCAGTAATTCGGTAAATGAGTTCGTCCTCACTCAGAGTAAATCAATCGAAATACCCAAGAAGTGTGTTAATCCTTAAAGACATTCGCAGTCATTGTTATCAGTAACAACAACAAAAAGAACAATAATATGTTTGTGTGACAAAATATGTTTCGTATTAAAATATTGGTTCATATTGCAAGTAAAGTGCTACGTCTTTACATATGGTCAAAACATCAACAATTTTGCAAAGAAAGACACATTATTTAAATAAGCTCGTAACGTCTCGTAAATATATACATATATACCTCTCTATTGTATCTAGCATACACGTACAATATCACATAGAATTTGGAGTTGATATGTGAAATTTTCCTTTCCTACTCACCTCGGGTTTCTAAATTGTTCTAGTATAGGATTTTAGCTGTTGCGAAGTCGCATACTGGTTGAATTTGGTACACAGTGGAAACACGTGTTATACATGCACTCTCTTCAATTAATTAAAACAATAGTATGAAAGGTGATGTAGCTTTCCGGCCGACTTAGCTCAAACGTGCTATAGAGCTTCGATACCAGTCATTAAGGTTATATGTTAATGAAACAAGCCTAAGCATTCTGTACATGCGTATTGACTTCAGAGGCCAATGCATGTGTAACGTGCCTTTTATGATAATATTTCTGGCCCTTTGAGCCACTCAAAATACACCATTGAGCAGCCCAACGTGTGCAGCATCAACCAGTCTGAAATTATTGCATGCGTTGAGACAGATATCAATGATAGATTGTTATAAACAAATCGTATAATTTCTGTAAAGTCTATTCAAGTTGCCATTAAAAAACAGAACCAAATCTCATACCTATATAAAGAAATATTTCATGAATGAAGATAAATCTTTTTTTTTCCACAACATAAAAATGATACATTTGAAATTTGGGGAGTGGTACGTCTATATTTGGATATTCCCTCACTTGTTCGTACGGATACAAATGTTTTCTGGTTCCTGTCATGACTAGGATCAACAGGCAAAACATTTTGAGATTCTGGTGACTCCCCCCCCCCCCCCCCCCCTGATAATATCCTGTCCACGATCATTCTTTTATTGTGTTATTTCATCCGGTTATGTTGCGGGCCTGCTTTCTCTCTTCAATCAATGCTGTCTGGCCTCTGACGACATACGACTTTCTACACCGCCCGCTGCGAATGCAGCGCTCGTTCTGATTGGACGTCGTCTTCGCAGCTTGTGACATTACACCAAACATTACACGTGACGACCACAGTCAGTTATTTCTTTCAGAAGGAATACATTCATAGTGTATTGTTTAACATTGGGAGTTTGATCGGTAGCTGGATGATATCAACTGACATGTAGGTAAGAGAAGTTTATATGATGATATCAAATATCAATAATCAAAACTGGTTTCTTTCTGACGTGTTATCATATGCGTGTTACAATACCTGGTGAAAAATGAAACTAGAGTATTTGTTTCTGCTCAATATCATACTTTAATTCTCATCACATGGACTCAGATTTTGCACTTGAAACATTTTGCAGCTTTCCTCTCGATGTGCTTTGCTGTTATCAGCAACCATTGAGGTCTTCATGTGAGTTTGTGAGTAAGTAGGGCAGATTATTGTCACATAACCTTTGAAGCAATATACATATTATGCTTAATTGATGCTACCTGCCATGTCTCCCAGGACATACATGTAGGAGTCCCATCTCGTTGATAGAGTTTTAGTCATCACAAAATGCATTAGTAACAAAAATTGGTGGTACAAAAGATAACTTAGTCAACTATAGAATGTAATATGACGTGACATGTTGCACAAGGTTTCATCATACCGAAAAAAAATGGTGTCCACTGCTATCATTAAATGGAATGGCATTCCATCTATATCTGTCCGCACCTATACGTTCTATATTGTTTCCCTGGCTGTTAAATAATAGACATTGCGTGATGCAGCTCAAGTCATGCCACCATCCATCAAAGCATTACCATCCGTATAAAAGACCCAGTCAATGGCATGTTTTCCCATGCGGAGGTGATTCGGATTGTTTTTGTTTTCATTCTATTTTATTTCCTGCCCCCTATATTATCATCTGAAGGTGTGGAGGTATCATATCTATCTTGAAACCCTGTTTAATTCAGCTAATATAGGCTTTGATTCCCCTTGAAATCCTTACCAGAAGACAAGCAGCATAACCTGCAGAACATTGTTTCATTTGATAGGCAACACCAGTCAAGTGAAAGCCTGTTAAAAATGCAGATACGTGGAAGTACGTATAAATATGGTACCACGCACTCATTCTAGATGAAAAACGACTTGAGTGATATATTGCTGGCGGTTTCATGCGGAGGAGTAATTGGACTACACAAAAGCACACTAAGGGAATAATCAATACTAAATATCTTTGACTATACGTAATATATTCCCTATCTAGAATTCCAGCTCGTGTTGACAGATGGTCTATTGATGAAAATGAGGCATGGCGAATGTTGTAATGTTGTGCTTGTCTTTGGTACGTTTGTGCATGTGTCCTGGTTCAGTCCCGTTGTTTCCTGATGTTTTATTGTTGTGTCACCCATGACCCTGCATCCTCCAAAAGGAAAACACATAATCTCCATTTTACATGTTGTTATCCTCTCAATAATTTCAATAATGCTGCATGTGGTTCCGTATTCACAATGAGAGTGGCAAAAATTAACACTATTTCAAAGTGATAGATTGGATAGCACAAAGAATGAATTTGTCTAATGTTGTTTTTTAATTTTCACACTTATTACTGTGTCTGAACTATATTCTAACTAATCTAAACTGAATCCTGATACATTCTAACTGTTATGATATGTGAAGTTATGCAACATGAACCACTATAATTGGATTGGCGTAGAATGTGTAATACCAGACGGAAATGTGTGAACATTTCCACCTCAGTATACAATGGTTAGCAATATGTTGCGAAAAGTAATTCTGAAATCATGGCAGGGAAGCGGAGAATGTGAAATCCAGAACATGTGAAATCCTTTAACAATGAACTATTCTGATGACTTTTAAGGTGCAATTGACCATGATGGTGGTATCGGTCTATGCAATTCCTCGATCTGTCACGGAAGAACGACACAATCATGCAGCTTTACCTGACACTTGACATAAAACATGTGTCATGGAATGGTCACATAACCTCAACTTATCCAAAAACAGATCTGCGTCTACAACATTCAGGCAATGTCTGGCTATGTTTTCTCTTCATATAAGCGTATGCATTTTGCATGCAAACGAAATTAATATACATATTTCGTCACAACTAAAATGGCCGAATGTTTGACATTTACTTGGTTAGAAGTGAATGTTTGTATGTTGAACACTCGTATGTACTCGAATGAAATGTGTAAACATTAACTGGGACTAGTTCTTCTTTAGTATAGGGCAGTTGTGGCGACAATGTTAGTTTAATTATATATGAAAACGTGGAAGTACCTGCGATCTAATCAATGACATTAAACAAAAGGTTGCCTATGTGAATCGAACTAATGGTATTCACAAATTAACTTTTGCCTGTTGTTTTCACTACAGATAATTTTGGAGATCATTCAAGATTTAAAAATATAAAACATCTTCACGAATGACATTTCCACAATCCAAATATCCATTCGGTGTTTCTAGTGCAGATTACATCAGAGCATTTTCGATTATAACAAAACAGGTCTTCAAAAAAATTGTTTTGGTGGAGTTCAATGAACTTCTGCATCTCTATTGTTGATATGAAACTGCTTGCCTGTACATCTGGTGAATAATAGGGGAACGAATAATAAACAATTAATATGAATGCACCACTCAGATACCCTACAACTCACGGGGAAAGAGAGGAAAGCACAAAAAATAATTAATTTTAGTAACAAAATTCCCATTTGTGAAAAGCTAAATGGTTGTGCGATAAAGTCCTAACTCCGATACAGATGCCAATAAAATCGTTTTGCTTTGTTCCACACAAACAAATGATACCTACCTTTATTCCGTATACATCTCTCTTCCAAAATCTGGTACGCAAACCCACCTCATCAAAATGTATATTGCTTAATTACACTTTGAAACATGATTTCAACTTTTTAGACAACCTCTGCAGTTTCAGGACTGATTCTCCAGGTGGCTCTGGTCTTGAATACTACTCTTTTGTGGCTAGTGGTTTAAATACGAGCCTAGGCTGCACAGTAACATTGAGTATTTCAAACATTGACATGAACATACAGATTTTATGAAATAAAAGTAGGTATCATTCGTTTGTGTGGAACAAAGCAAATCGACTTTGTTGGCATCTGAATCGGAGTTTGGACTTCATCGTTACGTGCCTTGTTATTATATTATAGGCGATATTAGGTGATAGCCATACTCGACTGGTGCCATACGCCTGTGAGGCTGACCTAGTTTTAATGATTTGTTGTGGCGAGTTTATAGGCATGCGTTTCTTGATATAATGAGACCTTGAGCGCTAAAAATAGTAATAATGTTGAAATTCAAAATTCCTAAGTCACTTCCCATTTGAAAATGCCAATATTCAGGCTCTATCTTCACGCATTCTATGAGTACAGTTGTGGCAGATTCCATTATGAAGGAAAGAAGTCACATACAATGTTAAAATTGGGCTGGTCACATACAAAGAAATAAAAATTGGGCTGGAAATGGCTTAAAACAAATAGTGACTTGATTTGGGACAAAGTAATGTTTTTCACCGACCCGTCGAAGAATCAAAATGGCCTACGGGCAGACATTCTCCTATCTCATAATATTTGGGATGCTCTCCAATGTCACATTCGTGATGTCCAAACATATCGTGCCTTCGAATCAAAGCCTATTACTTCGATAAAAACGTTGTTTAAGGAAATTATCACTTGTTCGTTTGTGATTCACAATATACATGTATTGTACAGCGCCGCTGATTATGTTGTAAAATACTCTAATGTTCGCTCTATAAACGTAAATGTGAATGTAAAATAGAACTTGACAAACTGCATAATGACTAATGCAAAATAGTCAAATTTCATGGATTCAGACAAATGTAATTTCAAGAATTAGTTGTGAAACACTTCCTAAAGACAACATCGCAGATTGATGGTAACTGAGTAACAAAACAAACTTGAGTCATTGGATGGCAAGAACATTACTGGTGAATGTTAATAACTGGTAAATGTTAATTACTGGTAATTGTGAAACCCAATTGTAAATATGGATATATCATTACCATACACAATGATTATAATATCCGTTATACATGTCGTTTTCATGGTTGATTTCAGTGCCAAATTCGATGTTCATCCTGTTGATTCATGCAACAGGACTATGTGAATTCTCGAGAAAACATGAAACAAACTACTGTGATGCATCAATCCTGCAGTAATAAGTTTCAATTAGAAAACTTATTTACAAAGGACCACTGACTGTTTTTCCTTTGTGTCTCTGATTTTGTACACCGGTGAGATCAGATACGCAGGAGATTTAATACTCTACGGTTCCACTATATAAATTGACCTACCTTCAGTAAGTAGGTGAATTGCTCCGTCTTCACTCACAGCAAATTAATCGAACAAAACCAAGAACTGTGGTAATCCTTGCAGACATCCACAGTCAGCATAGTCCATGTTCTATTTCCAGCGACCTATTGCTTGTTGTCAAAAACAGAAACAACAACGAGGTTAAGGACTACAATGACAATAAGTAACAATAACAAAAACACTTGGATGGAAATGAAGTACGAAACTGGCCAATTTAATTTTTTGTGTGTTTTGAATTGAACTGTCGGCTCATTTTATTTAACCAGACGAAATTACACTCTCTTGAAAATGACTAAAAACGAATAATATTGTAAAAAAACAACCCCCACTTCCACATATTGCACAAGCTTGTTGTGTCTCGTAAATATATATATACCACATGTTACCACAATTGATAGATAAATATGAAAAGAGACGGTAACTGTGCTTTTAGTATCATGCACATGTACAATGTTGTATAACTATTTTGAGTTCGTGTCCGACAACTGTTGTTTTCCACTAAATGACACTTGCAATTCAACAGTTGGTAGTTTTGCACTTTCACGTTTTTAATGATAATTACCTTGGTCGATCCATCGTTTGTTGACTCACTATTGTCGTTTTGAAGTATATAGATCCATGCTGTCTGACATTTTAAATAGTTTACCAACAGCATATGATGTGACCGACCATCTGTGATAATTACATTTTGACAGTATTCTTCACAAAATAGATTGCTGGAAATCACAAAATATTCACAGAATAGATTGCTCAACTAAATCTCAGGGAACAGTATTGGATATTGAAATGGTCATCCAGTAATTTAAAACCAATTATGATAATACCACCATGTGGGGGTATGATGCGTGACAAAGTACTTTACGACCCAATATACTTGCCACAATAATAAAATTACATATGAATAAAACAAAATAATATGCCAAGGGTAATGTAACTTACACACAGACTTAGGTCAAACATGGCATTGGGCTTTGATAATGAAAGTAGTCTGAGGTCAAGTTTAAGGTCACCAATAGATCTACAACATAAAGTTCCCTATTTCCCATTGAAAGTTTTCTGATGTCTAGCAAGGTCAACAAAATATCCAACACATATGGGTTTCTCTATACTAGTGAAACAAATAAACTAGGCACTATCTACATGAGAGACAAATTGACGCATTCTGGGTTAGACCAGACTTTAAGCTTTAGTAATATTGGGGTTTATTGGTAATGCAAAACAAAATATTCTGATTCTCGTCATGACTTGTTTCTTTGCCAACAAACTCTGACGATCCTTCGTTATTGCCTTTAGGTATTTGATAGTGTAATTGGGTTGCTTTTACTGCTTAATATATACTGTCTGACTTGTAACAGCATACGGCTACCTATTACCAACCGTCAGGAAGTATAACAAATTTTGCAGACATTACATCAAACACAATCAGATTATTCATTTTAAGCGAATCAAAATCACACAGTATATTGCTGGGTTTGCTATTGGGTAGGTGGGTGATACCAACTGGGATGTTTGTAAGAAATATTTCCATGTTGATATTGTATATCCAGTATCAAAATATGTTTCCTGTCTGAAGACATTTTTGAAGCCACTTGTGTGGTGTTTCAATATATAATTCCTGGCGAAAATGACACTATCGTTTGTATTCATTCTGAGTATATCTGTTTGTTATATTGTCCTGGGCCATCCAGTGGACATCGATTTCGAATGTAAGACTATTTACAGCTTTCAGTTGATATATTCTCTCATATCAATAACGCTCGAAGCCTTGATGTGAATTCGTGGATAAAGAATACCGAATATGTTCATATAAGGTTGCAGGCATTGTGATTATATTTTCCTGTTAGCTACCGTGTGCACGTTGCAATCAAATGACGTCTCATGACATAGAAGCCCCATCTCCTTGCTAGAGATTAAGTCGTTGCACATATATTATTATTTGTTCAGTCTTGGGAATATTATTTTCGAGTACGGGTTACAGCAAAATGTAAAAATTTCAGCCTGACTGGTTCATTTTGCGACTATGAACTAGTGTGTTATTGAAGAATGATGAGGTGAATTCCTCAATGTTGCAAGGCTGCACATGATGTCATAAATTGGGTGTCGACTGCAATCATTAATGGGGATGGTGTTCTGTCTGTATCTGTCTACACCTAGGCGTTTTATATTGTTTCCCTCACCGTTAAGTAATACCAATTCTCATCATCCATCAAAACGTTAGCATCCGCATAAAGGACCCAATCAATAACACATTTTAGCCCTGCACCATGTGATTCAAATAGTTTTTGTTTTGTTTTCTTGAACCCTCCGCCCATAATACCTTTATCTGCAAATGTGAGTGTATTATTACTAAATGTGGAACTATTTCCAATTGTTCGTAAATAGGTCATGCTTCCCCTTGAAATACGCAATATAGTTTCGCTGGCACACCCTCAATACTTACTAAAGAAGAAACAGCACACATTACAAGTGTTCAATTTGATAGGCAACATCAGTCACGTGACAACATGTCCAAAATGCAGACACCTATAATAATTTTGATGCAGTACACGTGGATGTATTACATCCATTCCTGTTTAATGAAGAACGGCCTCAATGATATATCAGCAGCAATATGATCAATAAAAGCAAGTGGACTACTCCAAATCACACTAGGGGATGAAGTGAATAATGAATGCAAAATATCTCTGACTGGACGTTAGATATTCCTTCATGGATATCAAGCTCTTGTTGACAAATGCTGTGCTGACATAAAATGAGGCCTTCTGAAAAATCAATCTAATCTGTGATGTTGTGTTTGTCTTTGATATGTTATTGGACGTGTCCTGGCTCCGACTCGTTGATTACGGAGGTTCCATTGTTGCATCACTCCCGAAACGTGCCCCTGCCTTCTGTGAAAGAACAACAAATAGTATGATCCCTATTCCGCATTTGATGTTATCGTCTCATTATTTGCTTGTGCATGTGCTTCCATACTCACAGGAATAATTATGGAAATTAGAACCATTTCAAAGTCAGAGGTGGATAAACAAGATATGAATCTGTCTGATGTTGCACGTTTTAAAACCTGAATGACTGTTTAATAGTTCTATTAGTTGAACCTAGCAATACTGAATTTTAATACATTATAACTGTTTTGATATGCGACAAGTGCGGAGTGAACCACTTTAAAGTACTAGTAACATGCAAATATGATGTGTACTCATATGAAAGACCTCATTGATCTGAGTAAAATGGTCCTTACGGCATGTCAATATCACTATCCGTTCAAAAGTTACAGCCATTTGAAACTGCCATCCCGGCACTACATTACAGAAAAGTCTCAGCAACTCATTAATATGCAAATTAGATGTTAATGAGAATTCATGACGTCATGAGGGGAACAAATTTTAATTAGAATATTATAGGCCATGAAAAAAAAAGATTCTCATTGGAGGTTCTGACGATCTGGCTAGTGCATATTGTTATGTACCACAAATAGTCAATATTCACACAAACTGTACTGTTGCTATGGTTAACAGTCTTTCCCTAGAGCCTTAGTTACCCATGGTTGCTATGTCTGTTAACTGCCAAGTCAAGGTATGTGCAGACTTTCTGTCGTTTATTTATGAATTAAATTAATATAGTGCTCGAGTTGGCACCGTTTTTATTTGTGTATACCCTATTCTAAGTGGGTTTCTGGCCCTAGCAACCATGGTTGCTAAGGGCCATACCAGGCAATTGGTTGCCTTGACAACAACTTAGAAAGTGGAAACACTGATTATTCCTATTGAACACAGAATGGAATAAGTTTTCATGAATAATCATAACACTTAATGAATGAATAATACATTTTAAAGTACCTAATTAAAACAGCTTCCACCAATGACGTCATGAATATCTCATTTGCATACTAATTAGCTAAATGATTTTGAAAAAGCAAATTTGCCGATTTCAATCTTCAATGTGCTGTAACTTTCGAACGGATTGTGATAATTACGTGCCGTAAAGACCATTTTGCTCAAATCTATCAGATCTTCCATATAAGCTCACATCATATTTGCACTTTACTAGTACTTTATTTGGACAGTCATAATTTAGGTAATACCAGACGAAAATGTATGAACATTTCCACCTCAATTGTATAAAAAAAGGAATTATGAAATCATGGCAGACAATAGGGAAATGTGAAATTCAGTAAATATGAAATCATTTATCGATGAATTATTTTGAGGTTCAACTTGCCCATGATGAAGACATCGGCCTATGTATTTTCTTGATCTGTCACGGGAGAAGGTAATATGCGTGCAGCTCTCTGACACATGCCATGCATCATCTTTCGTGGAATGATCACACAACTCCACCTGATCCGAAAACAAATCTGCACCAACAAAATTCTGGCATTGTATGAGCGTGGCTTTCTGTTTACATAAGCATATGCATTTATGAGCACATGAAATTACACTGCTCAAAACATTATCAGAATATTTTTCAATGATTTACCTTAGGTTTAAATTGTTAGTCCTCATTCATGGGATTCTGTATTTTATTCACACAGTAGCCAATAGATATTCAGATATCTGTTAAAATAAATCAAATAACATTGATGAGCCCCGGGTTTTAGGACGTATGGTTGGGTAAATTTTTGCTCAGATTCCTGACGCAATAAAGCCTCAGTGTGGCGCAACGATGGCAAGTTATTTGTCGCCTGACATGTGGTGCTACACGGTCTGATGTTGCACGAAGATATAAGGTGTCACATTCTGTGATATCCCAAATTTATTAGACATATCAGAGCACGGAGGTGGAGATTGCAGCGACGGGTTCACACCTCTGTTATTGAAATTTTGACGCTATTGACATTGTTTTTTTGCTAACCTTGTTGTTAGCAGGCCATTACTATGTCACAGATACTTTTGCATTGCACTTGTGGGACAATACAGGACAGGTACAGGACAGTTGTGGCGACGATGTTAGTATAATGTTTCACATGAATATGTGGAAGTAACTAACCAATGGGATTCATCAGAAAGCTTGCCTATGTGAATATTTTGATACTGAGCCCTGGTATAAATGTGAGCACACACATAAATACAAATAGCAATGGAAATAGTGAATTTTACCAACAGCATATGATGTGGCCGACCATCTGTGATAAATACATTTTGACAGTATTTTTCAGAAAATGGATTGCTTGAAATCAGAAAATATTCACGGAATATATTGCTTAACTAAATAAGGGAACAGCATCGGATATAAAAATCATTATCCAGTAATTTTAAAACCAATTTTGGTAATACCACCATGTGGGGTATGATGTGTGACAAAGTACACTGCGAATCAGAACCAATTTACTTGTCAAATTAAAATATGAATGAAACAAAATAATAACGCCAAAGGTAATGTAACTCACGGACAGACTTAGGTCAAACATGCCATTGGGCTTTTATACCGAAAGTAGTCTGAAGTCAAGTTTGAGGTCACCAACAGATCCACAACATAATGTTCCATATGTACCCGTGATACAGCCATAAGATCCATCTGTAATCATTCTGCATGCAGAGGCCAAAATGCCTAGTTCATGTTAAATATGACTTCATATTTCCCATTAAAAGTTTTCTGATGTCTAGCAAGGTCACCAAAAGATGCAACACATATGAGTTTCTCTATACTCATAAAACAAACCTAAGCACTATCTACATGACAGACAAATTGACGTTTTCTGAGTTAGACCAGACCTTGAGCTTTGGTAATATCGGGGTGTATTTCTGGTTCTGGTCATGACTTGTTTCTTTGCCAACAAACTTTGACGATCCTTTGTTATTGCCTCTAGGTATTTGATAATGTAATGGGCTTGCTTTTACTGCTTAATATATACTGTCTGACTTGTAACAGCATACGGCTACCTATTACCAACCGTCAGGAAGTATAACAAATTTTGCAGACATTACATCAAACACAATCAGATTATTCATTTTAAGCGAATCAAAATCACACAGTATATTGCTGGGTTTGCTATTGGGTAGGTGGGTGATACCAACTGGGATGTTTGTAAGAAATATTTCCATGTTGATATTGTATATCCAGTATCAAAATATGTTTTCTGTCTGAAGACATTATTGAAACCACTTGTGTGGTGTTTCAATATATAATTCCTGGCGAAAATGACACTATCGTTTGTATTCATTCTGAGTATATCTGTTTGTTATATTGTCCTGGGCCATCCAGTGGGCATCGATTTCGAATGTAAGACTATTTACAGCTTTAAGTTGATATATTCTCTCATATCAATAACGCTCGAAGCCTTGATGTGAATTCATGGATATATAGTACCGAATATGTTCATATAACGTTGCAGGCATTGTGATCATATTTTCCTGTTAGCTACCGTGTGCACGTTGCAATCAAATGCCGTCTCATGACATAGAAGCCCCATCTCATTGCTAGAGATTAAGTCGTTGCACATATATTATTATTTGTGTAGTCTTGGGAATATTATTTTCGAGTACGGGTTACAGCAAAATGTAAAAAATTCAGCCTGACTGGTTCATTTTGCGACTATGAACTAGTGTGTTTTTGAAGAATGATGAGGTGAATTCCTCAATGTTGCAAGGCTGCACATGATGTCATAAATTGGGTGTCGACTGCAATCATTAATGGGGATGGTGTTCTGTCTGTATCTGTCTACACCTGGACGTTTTATATTGTTTCCCTCACCGTTAAGTAATATCAATTCTCATCATCCATCAAAACGTTAGCGTCCGCATAGAGGACCCAATCGATAACACATTTTAGCCCTGCACAATGTGATTCAAATAGTTTTTGTTTTGATTTCTTGAACCCTCCGCCCATAATATCTTTATCTGCAAATGTGGAAGTATTATTACTAAATGTGGAACTATGTCCAATTGTTCGTAAATAGGTCATGCTTCCCCTTGAAATACGCAATATAGTTTCGCTGGCACCCCCTCAATACTTACTAACGAAGAAGCAGCACACACTACAAGTGTTCAATTTGATAGGCAACATCAGTCACGTTACAACATGTCCAAAATGCAGACACCTATAATAATGTTGATGCAGTAAACGTGGATGTATCTCATCCACTCCTGTTTAATGAAGAACGGCCTCAATGATATATCAGCAGCAATATGACCAATAAAAGCAAGTGGACTACTCCAAATCACACTAGGGGAAGATGTGAATAATGAATGCAAAATATCTCTGACTGGACGTTAGATATTCCTCATTGGAACTTCAAGCTCTTGTTGACAAATGCTCTGCTGACATAAAATGAGGTCTTCTGAAAAATCAGTCTGATCTGTGATGTTGTGTTTGTCTTTGATTTGTTATTGGACGTGTCCTGGCTCCGACTCGTTGTTTACGGAGGTTCCATTGTTGCATCACGCCCGAAGCGTGCCCGTGCATCCTGCGAAAGAACAACAAATAGTATTATCCTCATTCCGCATTTGATGTTATCGTCTCATTATTTGCTTGTGCATGTGCTTCCATATTCACATGCATAATTATGGAAATTAGCACCATTTCAAAGTCAGACGTTGGATAAACAAGGTATGAATCTGTCTGATGTTGCACGTTTTAAAACATGAAACCTGTTTCATAGTTCTATTAGTTGAACCAAGCAATATTGAAACTTTAATACATTATAAATGTTTTGATATGCGACATGTGCGGAGTGAACCACTTTAACTGGACAATCATAAACTAGGTAATACCAGACGAAAATGAACGAACATTTCCACCTCAATTGTATAAAAAAGTAATTATGAAATCATGGCAGACAATAGGGAAATGTGAAATTTAGTAAATATGAAATCATTTATCGATGAATTATTTTGAGGTTCAACTTGCCCATGATGAAGACATCGGCCTGTGTATTTTCTTGATCTGTCACGGGACGAACAATGCGTGCAGCTCTCTGACACATGCCATACATCATGTTTCGTGGTGGAATGATCACACAACTCCACCTTTTCCGAAAGGTATGAACGAAAGGCATTGTATGAACGTGGCTTTCTGTTTACATAAGCGTATGCATTTATGAGCACATGGAATCACACTGCTTTGAACATTATCAGGATATTTTTTAATTATTTACCTTTGGTTTAAATTGTTAGACCTCATTCATGGTATTCTGTATTTTATTCACACAGTAGCCAATAGGTATTTATAGATCTGTTAAAATTAAGCAACTAACATTGATGAGCACCGGGATTTAGGACGTATGGTTGAGTGAATTTTTGCTCATATATACACAGCTCATATTAGACTAGGAGCAGCACACCTGTTCTCGGAGGTCAAGCTGCACCCCCATTGTTCATGGTCACATCATATACCAAAATGTAGGTATGAGTCTCAAGATTACTTTTGGGGATGATGTGGTGATTTTAACGTGTGCGTTGCCATGGCAACGGGATGCTGAAGACATGCATATTGAGCGGCGACCGCTAAACTGATGCGTAACGCACAATTCCCTTGAAATAAATGCGTATATTCAAATAACTATATTTCATGAACGCTTTGATGAAATTCCCTACGATTTGGTATATACGTTACCCAGGGTCTTGGGTCATGTGTATAGTGAGCATATGCCGTAGGGGAAGATAGAAAGGTCACAGAGGGCAAATGTCATGACTCTATCCACCCCCGCCTATTTCCACAACGATTTATACTGGAAACCAAACATTTTTGCACAAAAATTTATACTGCTCCTAGAGTAATAACCTGATTGGGACTGTTATTGGTACCACTGAATGAAGCAGGTTTCCAGGTAAGCCACTGCCATAGGTATTGTCGCGATGAAGCAATAGCGCCCCCTAGCGGCGGGAATGGAAAGTACATGTGATCCACCTGATTTACGGTAAAATACAGATGTACGTTATTATAAAACCGGGAGGGCATTATAACTTCGGGGTCTTTATGATCTCAAATCGCGGCTTATTATGATCGACTGGACCAGCTCCAGGTGACCCATGCTGAACAACAGGGGTAATACCTCATTACCCCCCTGGTTGCAGAGCTCGGAACTACCCCAAATTTGGGGTAAAACAGCACATAAAATACAGAAAACGGAGGGTATTATTAGTTCAAGTGATAATATGAAGATCGAATAGCGGCATACATTTGTATTATGATCCACTGCATTGCTCGCGGATGATCCATGCTAAACAAAAGGGGTAGCATCCAACTCCGCTTTAATACCTTGGTGACAGATCTCAGAACTACTCCAAATTTAGAGTTAAAAATCACATAAAAGATAAGAAAACTGGGTATTAGATTGTTCACATGATCTCAAATTGCAGTGTATCATGATCCACTAGGTCATCTACGGAGTGATCCATGCTAAATGAAATTGATACCACCTCACTGGTGGCTGAGCTCGAAACTACCACAAATTTGGGGTAAAACAGCGCATAAAAATTCAGAAAACTGGGCGGGGTGAACTATTATTATTTCCTGGGTTCACATGCTCTCAAGACGCAGTATGTTATGTTCAAAAGCAGCATCTCATAAAAAAAAACCATGGTGGGAACTACCCATGCATATTGGTGGGGAAATTGGCAAAACTGGAAATACTTTCAAATCACTCAGTATTGGATCTATTGCTAACTATAACGGCCACTATGCGCTGTCAGGATTTGATCGTCATATGAAAAAGGCGTATATAATACAAAATTGTACCCGACATTGTAGTCAATAATTATATACAGTTTATTCAATATTATACCATGAAAAGATCTCTCCAGCTACGTCACAAAAAAATTCATTGGTATCAGTAATCCTTGATGTAATAGGTCTAACAGCTATACACAAATTGATGTATAATAATCGGGGCAGTACCACTACATGAAATATGTCAACGGAAAACAAGGCGTGCATGGATTAATAAGTATTCGAGATATAAAAATACTTATTATTTTGAAATAATGCTGGTAATTATATGAAAACTATTTATACACATAATATTGATATAAGCTTGTGAAATATACATAGCTTCTGCTGTTACCTTTCATGGCCTACGCTGTGTATGATCATAAATCTATTGTGTAAGTTTTAAAACATTCAAAACGTAAGAAAAAGTTCTATGTTTATCTGCATGTTTATTTCTGCATGCTTATTTCTGCTTGCATATTATCAAAAACAACAAACTTATATGTATTACAATTTACTGACATTCATTGCATGGTATTATAATGTATAATCTTTCACATAATGCTGCACTATGATGATAGTGTTGGCGGAATGTTGGACTAATTGTATGTGTATAATGAACATATATATAATTATTACAGCGTGGTTATTAGTTTCAGATACATCAAAAGCAAGCGTGTACACCAGTGCATCAACAAGGCAAAACAAATGCCTGACTATGTTTACACACTATGAACGTTCGAAACACAAAGCTGACCTTCAGTGCATAGTACACACAAGTACCCAAACATCACAGAACAGGTGTGAAGTCAGTCGTCAACGTAGGCATCATCATTACTATCTGCGTCATCGTCATGATCATTTGTGGTTATGTCCTTAGCAGTCCATGGGTTTTCGCATGCCTCATTCGCCATACAGCTGCAGGATTCAGTGCATGACATGTTCATGCGTTTGCAAACACAGTTTGTTCTCTGACAGGCTGATTTCTTGCACTTACATACTGTCAGTTCTACCAAGCTTTGTGGGGCGGGGGCTTGGGTCATCAGGACTGGCTGTAGAGAATTGTCCTTTAGTGCCCAACCATGTCCGTCAGGTGATGGCATCATCTGAATGGCCACAAGGGCCCATCGCCAGATCATGGCCTGGTAGTTGGCGCGTTTCATATGCTGTTGTAGGCTGTCATATGTCGGGGGAAGGCACTCATTCTGGCAGTTCTTCTGACAGAACATGAAGAACCGCACCTCATTGATGTTTGAAGCAGGATGTGTACCGTTTACAGTGTACAATTCACGCACGAAGGCTGCACAGGCATTAGCTGTGCTATCACACAGCTCGGACTCTACCCCCAACAGTGCCAAACCACTCTGGTGCTCTCGACTTTGAATGAGGTTACACAGCGCTCTCCTCTTCCCCTGCCCTGACAAGGCACTGGTGCTATCGCACCCTGTCAGAGCATGGAAACCGAGAAGGGAGTTGCTGACACCTGGCCCCAGCTCTTCTGTCAGGCTGTGGATCGGTATGTAGCGACCTTTGTCTTTGATGCCAGTTCTGAACCACAGTTCTCGACACTGCAGTGCATTAAAGTGTGCGATACACAGAATGGCAACATCAGTGTCTGGTGAATGTACAACCACTCTGGCGTGGTCATTAGAAGCATACTTCGCGTGCAATAGTATACGCGTATCAGCTTCCTCATGATCGCATTGAAGGATGGACAGTTCGCCCTGGATTTCCCGGGTGACCAATGCAGCTCTGCTGGCATCCTTGAATCCTCCGCCAATGATCACTTCTTCGTCGTCCTGGAGGTTGCTCACTCCAGTGATACACCAGGTCTCGGCTAGGAAGGCACAGAGGTTGACCTTATTCTGTGGATTACTGATGTACTTGTCCCACTGTTTTGGAAGAGGAGTTGAAGGCCCGTTGATCTTCACCTCGAGACCTGCAGCTGTAGATCCTCTCTTCTCACGCTCTCCAGCTTTGATGGAATGTGTGTTGTAACGATCAAAGACCACATGGATCTGCCGACAGCCGTTTTTGCCAAGAGGAGCGGTGATGATCTGGTAGTATGTTGCAGCCAGCTGTCCAAATGTGGTTACACCAGCACTCTTTGTCATCTGTATTACTGCCATCATGTCGAATATGTGTGCAGTGGATATTTCCGTGTTCTGTGGCAGCTTTGGAAGAGAGTCCACTTTCCTCTCCATTTCAGACAGTAGCACACATTTGTTCGTCTTCCTTAAGCTCCCGTCTGGGTGGGCTAAGGAAAATGGCACTGATGACAGTTCATAGCAGAGGACTTGTTTCAGGTTGATGCTACGAGACCTCGCTGCTATCACCAGGCGGCCGAACAGTTCCCGATCAGCACGGACTGTGACAGCTTTCTCATCTTTTTTTTTCATGGTTTTGGTCTTTGTCAACTTTGCAAACGTCGGAATCTGGAGTTTTGGTGCCGACTCCCAGAAACTAACTTCATTTGTGTTCAGCCTCTTCTCTACAAATGTTAGCATCTTGGCTGTACCAAGTTCAGTAGACGTGAGGAGGAGTTCAGCGGATTCTACAGGCATTCTAACCCCAGTTACAATGTTAACTAGGGGAGAGACATCGCCATCATCTTCACTGAAGTGGAATGGATCCGTCATCATTTGTGATTTAGCAAGAGACACTACATCTGTCTCGTCCTTTTCCACTCTCCCAGGCGCTGCATCTTTATGGGTAGCATCGTTCCTTGGCTCGTTGAGGGCGCACATGTCCTTGAGGGCACTTGTTATTGCCGCTCTCTCATGGCAGGTAAGAAACCACCTCTTTAGAGCGCCAGGCCTCTGGCTAATACCGATGACTCCACCACTTGTTTTCATGTCGTTGTTAATGGACTGTTCGAGCGCCATGTCAGTCCACACTTGAGAGAAAGGCTGCATTGAACGACTGATGGCATGGTTTCCTCGCATAAATTCTTCGTAGACAGCTGGATGCGACTCCGGGAGCAGGTTCATGTCTGCCAAATACACGGGAAGCCATCTAGAGTAATTTGGTCTATCCATGGCGAAGAAATACGACGTCATGGCAGCAGTGGTAGAGAGATGCAGTGACCAATTACCAGACCTCTCGGCCTTGATGAACTCCAACAGAAGCTGAACCATACTGGTGTAGTCAGTCCAGAAAGCAAACATCATGGACTTTCTCCTTCCCTCGTTATGGAACTGTTCGAAGATTGGCTCGAGCTCAGAGACAGTGGAAGCCATTTGCTGCATGACATTCTGTATATCTTTGCCTTCTACTATGGCCGACCGACAGGCGTTGGCTTGTTCAATCACTGCCTCAATGACCACAGCGTGGTTATTTTTCTTGGACAGCCATTCTGTAAAAGCACACCATTCTAGACGGGACATGGCCTCCAAGAGTAACTTGTGTGCTCTCACCCCGCGGTTGTAGGACTTCCCTTTCATTATAGCAGATGCTGTTGAGCTGCCATACATTCCTGACTCCACCAGTAAATCTTCAATCCCAGACATCTCATACTTCTTGCCAATCAGTGCCAGAAAATTTAGTGCAATGTGGAAACCTCCCAGTCGAATCACTACGTTGCTGAATTCATCTGGCTGCCGCCACTGGATTTCCTTTGCCTTCATGTATATTGCCAGGTCAAAAGTGATCACGGATTCCTGCTGTCCAAGAACTGACATCATGTTCTGGACCATCTTGATGGTTTCGTTGATCGTGTTGTATTCTACAGGAGAACCGTCGATCATTGGACAGTAGCCAATGTTTGTACGATCAGGCATCTTGGGGTGTACAATAGCTTGGAAGCCACTCCAGCCAGGCACCTCCTGCTTGTTTGTTGGTGATAGTTCCACTTCAAATAGTTTGACTGGTGTCATCCTCACCAACGCCCACGCCATGTCCATCTGAGAGGAAGAGGGAGATGGGAATCCAGAAGAACTAAGCCACTCGGATTTGATCTTGTTCTTGAGATGGCTAACTGCTGGACGCTTTCCACAAGCACTGTATTCTATGAGTGACTTAGATGACAGTGCTGATTGAAGCGATCTTGTCCTTTGTGTGTGGTTTGCATACACTTTGTGTTCCACTGGTCTGAAGCTTCCCCGCTGATACAGTACTAGAGTCGTTGCATGTGTGGTTTTCTTCCCATCTATGGTTTCCTCATTTATGTCGCAGTTGTCTGCCGCCGCTTGTACAAACGCACCAGGTGTGATATTTGGTGGCAGAACGGCTCCGTACAGATCACTTTTCTCCAGAACCTCTTTTGCAAGACTCGTGTCCATCGCTTCGATATCATCATAGCTCACACAGTGTCCCATCCTGCTTAGAATGGTGATGAGCTGTTTTGATCGCGTTAGATGATGAACAGCCATACCAAGAGCCAGGTGTTTGGGCATTTTGATTCTGGCATTGGTGGCGCAGTGAACCAGGTCTTGGCCGAGCATCAAAACACGTCTCTCGTCTGCGGAGTTCGCACATACTGGTGCCGTGATTTCATCTTTGTCAGAGCGATGATCCAACGCAAGAGCCAATATAAGCTCTGTGGAAGCACTGACTTTGATTTGACAAGTGATAGATCATCTAGACATGGTGGGCGAATTGATATGCCAACACAATCCTTGATTTCAGATTTGATGAGCTTCGCAGTGTTGTACAACAGCTGTTGATGGGTGATGTTGTTCACTGGTTTGGCGTTGACACCATCAAATTCAGTTTTCTGGAGGCACAGATCTTCCTTTAACTCAGTGGCTGCGCGCACGGCATCTTTCAGTGAGATGGAGCTGCTAAGGACAATGCTGGACTTACCAGGCTGTGTGAGGATAGTGATGGATTCACCAAAGTAAACCTCTAGGCGTTTTCGCAGTTTCTCGCTCCTGTAGTTTTGGTTCTGTGGAGTGTCAGGAAGAAGAGATTTGTATCGTTTTAGCAGTGCAGAGAGGCGGATAGCCTTTCCTTGGTGGAACAAGTCATCTAGTGCTGCAGGATGGGCCACCAAATGGGAGGGGACCCAACATGGCTGTACTACATTTGTCTACATGGTTTTTCTTGCAGATGTATATATCTAGTTGATGAAACACGATGATGCCAAGCCAGCAATCAAGGGGAAAATAAGTTATGAGCTTTTGAAACAGGGTACCGTATACGAGACTTTGTGCAAAAAATCGGTTAGTGATATTTAGGGGGTAGGGTTACTCAACAGGCTGCCGTTCCTTACTGACTCGAAGGATCCCCACATATGGTGTATCTATGGATAGGTAATGCAATTGCCTTTCTAATGACATCTGCTTTTCTTACTTGTATCGAAGATTTGCCTCGTTATTTCCAGTATAACCTCATTGATGACATGCAGCTTGATGCTATTTTCACTCAAAAAAGCAACACTTTAGAGGGTATACTTCACACCATTTCTTTTTGCTGTCCAGGTCACCGCGATCATTTAATTGGAATCAGCATTTAAATACCTTTCCAGCATTATCTGGATTATAGTTTATTATGCATCAAAATCTCATCAAAATCTGACTGTATTGATGGTAATAGATTGATACTTACATGCATGTAATTTAAAAGTACGACGAAAAATCAGATGACAATACTTCATCTAGATAGGAACAACAGTAATAAGGTGAGTCAATATCAGGCTGGGACGGCTGGGACCCTGCATGCAATCACCAGTAATCACATGGAGTTCACTACTTCAAGTGCACACACAAAAATCACTACATCAAATACACACATGGAAGTCACTACATCAAATACGCACATGGGAGTCACTACATCGAATACACACAAGGAAGTCACTACATCAATTACACACATGGAAGTCACTACATCAAGTACACACAACGAAATTACTACCTCATGACACACATGGAAGTCACTACTTCAAATAAACACATGATGGACAGGCACAGACACGAATGCACTGGACAGTCTTGTGTAGCTGAGGGCAAGAACATGAAAAGGACAGGTCGGTTACATTTAGGAGAGGGAAGAAACAGAAGGGACAGGTGGAGAATATTTAGGATAGGCACAAACACGAACAGACTGGTGCAGAGGTAGGAAGGGACAGGAGAGCACTGAAGCGAATGGAGAGGTATGGTAAATGTATGAAAATGCATGGACATGAAGGGACAGGTCGGATAAGTGTAGGAAAGGACGTGAACACAGGTTGAGTACATGTGGGAGAGGGCAGGAACATGCATGAAGAGGTCGGGTATATGTAGGAGAAGGTATCAACTCAACAGATCAGGTAGATGCAGGAGAGGGCATGAACACGAGAGATGTGCTAGGTACATGTAGGAGATGGAATGAACACAAAGGGACAGGTCGGCAACATGAAGGAGAGGGCAGGAACATGCACGAACAGGTCGGGTATATGTAGGAGAAGGTATCAACTCAACAGATCAGGTAAATGTAGGAGATGCAGGAGATGACATGAACACGGAGAGATGTGTTAAGTACATGTAGGAGATGGAATGAACAAAAAGGGACAGGTCGGCAACATGAAGAAGAGGGCATGAACATGCATGAACAGGTCGGGTATATGTAGGAGAAGGTATCAACTCAACAGATCAGGTAGATGAAGGATATGCAGGGGGTGGCTTGAACACAGAGAGATCTGCTAGGTACATGTAGGAGATGGAATCAACACGAAGGAACATGTCGGCAACATGAAGGAGAGGGCAGCAACATGCATGAACAGGTCGCTTATATGTAGAAGAGAGCATCGACACGAAGAGACATGTCGGCAACATGTAGGAGAGAGTATCAACTCGAAGTGACAGGTAGGCAATATGCAGTGGCCCAGGAGCACGAAGAGGCAAGTCGGGTACATGTATGATAGGGCAGGAACATGAAGGGACAGGTCGGGTTAATGTAAGAGGGCAGAAACACAGGGTCGGATAGATATAGGAGAGGACATCAAAACGAGGAAACAGGTCTGGTACATGTAGGAGAGGGCAGAAACACGAAGGGTCAGGTCGGGTACAAGTAAGAGAGGGCAGGAATACAAAGGGACAAATCGTGTCTATGTAGGGGAGGGCAAAAACAGGAAGGGACAAGTCGTGTCCATATAGGAGAGGGGGTAGGAACACGAAGGGACAGGTCGGGTAAATGTAAGAGGGGGCAGGAACACAGGGTCGGATAGATATAGGAGAGGACATCAAAAAGATGAGACAGGTCAGGTACATGTAGGTGAGGGCATCAACACAAAGGAGCAGGTCGGGAACATGTAGGAGAGGGCATTGACATGAAAGGACAGCTCGGCAATCTGAACGAGAGGGCAGGAACACTCAGGGACAGGTCGGGTAGATGTTGTTGAGGGCTTCAGTATGAAGGATAGGTCGGCAACATGTATGAGCCCAGGACCACGAAGGGACGGGTCGGGAGATGTGAGAGAGGGCATCAACACAAAGGGACAGATCGGCAACATGCAGGAGAGAGCAGAAAAACGAAATGACAGGTCGGGTATATGTAGGTGAGGGCATCAACACAAAGGAGCAGGTGGGGAACATGTAGGAGAGGGCATTGACATGAAGGGACAGCTCGGCAACTTGAACGAGAGGGCAGGAACACTCAGGGACAGGTCGCGTAGATGTTGTACAGGGCTTCAGTTTGAAGGATAGATCGGCAACATGTATGAGCCCAGGACCACGAAGGGACAGTTCGGGAGATGTGAGAGAGGGCATCAACATGAAGGGACAGATTGGCAACATGCAGGAGAGAGCAGAAACACGAAGTGACAGGTCGGGTATATGTAGGAGAGGGTACCAACACGAAGGGACAGGGCGGCAACATGTAGGAGAGGGCATCAAATTGAAGGGACAGGTCAGGTAGATGTAGACGATATCATTTCGAAGGTTCAAGGTACAGGTTGGCAACATCTAGGAAAAGGCAAGAACACGATGGGACAGGTCGGGTATATGTGGAAGAGGGCAGGAACACGAAATGACAGGTCTGGTACATGTAGGAGAGGGCATCAACACAAAGGGACAGGTTGGCAAAATGTGGGAAAAGGCAATAACACGAAGGGGCAGATTGACAAAATGCAGATGGCAAGAACATAAAATGATAGGTCGCGTACATGTAGGGGAGTGCCACAACATGAAGGAAAGTTCCGCAACATGTAGGAGAGGGCTGGAGCACGAAGGGACAGGTCGGGTAAATGTTGGAGAGGGCAGAAACACAAAAGTACAGGTCGTGCACATGAAGAGGAGAACGGGAACATGAAGGGACAAGTCGTGTCGATGTAGGAGGGGACAGGAACATGAAGGCACTAGTCGTTTACATGTAAGAGAAGGCAGGAACATGAAAGGCTAGTCGTGACCATGTGGGAGAGTACAGGAACACGAAGGGAAGGATCGAATACATGTAGGAGAGGGCACCAAAGAGACATGTTAGGGAGGGCAGTAACACAAAGGGATAGGTCTGGTACATATGAGTGAGGGCAAGAACACGAAGGGACAGGTCGGTACATATAAGAGAGGGCAAGAACATGAAGGGGCAGGTAGGGTACATATAAGAGAGGGCAAGAACACGAAGGGACAGGTCGTGTTCATATAAGAGAGGGCAAGAACACGAAGGGACAGATCGTGTACATGTTGGAGAGAGCAGGAAAACAAAGGGACAGGTCGGATATATAGAGGATAGTGCATAGAACACGAAAGACAGTCGAGTAAATGTTCTAGAGGACAGGAAGACAACGAGAGCATCAAGACGACGGGGCAAGTCAGATACATGTAGGAGAGTGGCGGGAACACGGAGAGACAGGTCGGGTACATGTTGGAGAGAGCAGGAAAACAAAGGGACAGGTCGGATATATATACAGGATAGTGCAAGAGCACGAAGGGGATAGGTTCCTGTCTGATACTCCAAAGGCCAGTCCGTTGTTCCGTTCTGAGTATTTAAATTATTGTTATATGTTCTGGTCTATATAAGGATTTGATTTAAACAGTCAGCCAAACTGTTCTGAAAAATTGATTACTAATCAGTTCTTCCGTTCTGAGAGATTAAATTATAGTATTTTTTTGGTTCTGCAAGTTTATATGCTAGCCAAGTATTGCTTAGAAAGTGTACATGCATATCAGCATTCCTGCTTGGATAAAGAATACTGTATATGGTGTACCACCATTGGCAATAGTCAATGACTATCTGCTCAACTTCCTGTTTTAGTGACCGAATGCAAATCTGCTGTTGTGTTCAGAGGGTGATATCATTAGATGTTATTTGCTAACTGAGTGGTCTTCTGAATAAATGTATGTAAATTACGATGCTTGTTTGTGGATTGTTCTATCATAAATAAATCGAAACAATGAATTGAGTTTTTATCCTACGAAAAAAATCCCTCCAGACGACGATGCTTCAACTGGATAAAACTAGCAATAATAGGACAAATCATTATCAGACATGCACAACCATACATTATTGGAAACGTATTTCAATGCTGATTCCAATGTGGTATAACATGAAATGCTTATAGTGTCCTGGACAGCAAAAAGTACTTTGGTGTAAGTATACCCTATAAAATGTTGCTTTTTTCGACTGAAAGTAGCATCAAGCTGCATGTGACCAATGAGGTTATACTGGGAATAACGAGGTAAATCTTTGACACAATTAAGAAAAGCAGATGTCATTAGAAAGGCAATTGCATTACCTATCCATAGATACACCATATGTGGGGATCCTTTGAGTCAGAAAGGAACGGCAGCCTGTTGAGTAACCCTACCCCCTAAATATCACTAACCGATTTTTTGCACAAAGTCTCGTATATGGTACCCTGTTTCAAAAGCTCATAACTTATTTTCCCCTTGATTGCTGGCTTGGCATCATCGTGTTTCATCTACTAGATATATACATCTGCAAGAAAAACCCTGAGGACAAATGTAGTACAGCCATGTTGGGTCACTTGAAAATTAGGGCCCTTTTTGAGTTGGCCCTGCAGCACTAATCGTCTATTTCACTCATAAGCTTATTGAATGCGGCACTATGAATGCTTTCTGTGGTTTCACAACTCTTCTTCCGTAGGAAAGGGACAATGCAGCAGTCGTGGTATTTGGCCTCCTTGTCAAGGAGATTAGCCCCTGAGATGCGGACGTGTGTCCTCTCATGTGTCTCGCTTTGACCAGAAGCTGCTGCTTTTATGATTGTCGTCTCTCGTCTTTTCGTACTGATCTGATGCAATGAGCTACCATGGCGTCTCTTTTGACAAATGATACATCTAGACCAGTCTGTTGTAGGGACATTCGACCGAGTTAGTCGTGGTGAAACATCTTGCTCACCAGAGCTGGATTCACTCTTATCAGAATGGACATGTGACAGATTTGTGACACTAGTATGGGACTGAAAACATTTGCGGTGATATTTGACATTCTTAAGAGAAAGACATTCAACAGTCACAGCATCCAGTTCTGAATCCAGTCGTTCCAGGACTAATCCTTGTCGCTGTTCACAGGCTGTGATGAGGCTTTTCAGGCCGTCAGGACGGGCAGTGCTGAGGTTCTCGTCATTACGCTCGGACTGACATATAATGCACCTGGTCCAGTCTACACTCAATCGCAGCCTTTTAATTTTGACGAGTTGAACGGGACTGGCGGTATCTGCTTCACAGCCTGTGTGTGCTTCACCGACCGTGGGCGTGCATGCTTCAATGAGTGCGTCCATTTCAGGAATTACTGAAATGGTAACAAGGCTAGTTTGTAAATAAAACTGAAATATTAACTGCACAATTCGATAGTTACATATAGCACATAATTCAGATGGATTTGAGAATATATAGGGTACAAGCCACTATTTTACCTCAAAACGTTCTCAGATACTCGCTGCAATCGCAGTACTGTACAACGTACCTGAGATTAAACTGCCTCCGGTTCCACCAGTGAAAGAGACACTTGCGAGGTGGAGGTGAGAGTCGCACACTGAAGTCCTCGTCAGTCCTGCATTTAAAAAGAATATCACCATTACGAGTCATCAAATTGCTTTGTACTTGAAGACAAAAGTATAATATATGATGATACCGAGAACTGGAAGTCATACTGATACCTACCATATGCACCGCACGCCAGAAAGAACAGCAAACAACCTATAACTTGTGTAGTATACATGCATCCTGAAGTGACAGAAAGACCTATTCAGTCAATTGAATAATATTGTTGATTATCCTATTTAGTGTTTTAATTCAATGCAACTCATGGGATTTTCACAAATTGAAATAAATACATACTAAAGGTTTGAGTATATTACCACGGTCTGACGTTTCATGAAACTCAGGACAGAGTTACTCTAGAGCGAAAATGTGTGGGCCATGTCAAATCTCCGGTTTATTAAAACAATGGATTAAAACAATGGACTATCGTAAACACTAGCTCTTACGCACCGTGTTGCACATAGTTACACATATCTGACAATTCATTAGATCCATTGATACAGTGAAACGGCTAGATCTCCTAGAGATGGGCTGATCAATAGGAGTGTAGGCCTGCATGATGAAGGCCTTAGGGGTGTAAAACATATACTTTTTCAAAGTGTTTTAACAACATGAACCGGCCATATTCTTTTACTCACCATATAATGTGGCAGGTCTATGTGAATAACGTGTGCTCACTCTTTTGACACTATATCTGGGCAGCAGTGGCACTTCAGGGGTCTTCAGGAGGTCTTCAGGAGCTGTTCAAGGCCTCCCATGTTATATTCGCAATGTCATCTATGACATCACAATTATCAACCGTTGCCATGGTAGCATGCTCATTTAAATTCAAAACTTAAAAATCATAGAAAAATACCTGCCACTATTCCCGCCATGAATTGAACTCCTCCTTTGACCACGTTATGAATTAAACCCTGTCACATTGAACTTTATAACTTTGTCATCAGGCACCCACCCATGGGGCTATTTCCATGGTAACCAAAGTAACCAGTTCTCAACTTGATCAACTGGAAGTATAAAACCCTGTTAGTGGTAGGTATACTCATTCCAGTTATTTACCACCGGTAGATGTTCCAGTAGATCATAATATGTCTATATTAGATCATATAAAGACAGGAAAATAACAATACCCCTCTTTTCTGCAATCTAAGCTTTTTAACACCCAAATTTGGGGTGGTTTCAAGCTCTGCTACTCACGGGTATTGAATCGCAAGTGCTAGGACTCCTTTTACTCATGTTACTTGGCATGGATAACCCGCAGACAGTGCAGTGGATCATATGCCACGATTTGAGATCATATAATCAATGGAACCAAAATTAATATTTCTCCGTTTTCCGCATTTTATGTGCTGTTTTACCCCCAAATTTGGGGTAGTTCCGAGCTCTGCCACCAAGAGTAATAACGTGTTGCCCCTGTTATTCAGCATGGGTCACCCGGAGCTGGTCCAGTCGATCATAATAAGCCGCGATTTGAGATCATAAAGACCCCGAAGTTATAATACCCTACCGGTTTTTTTAATAACGTACATAGTCTGTATTTTACCGTAAATCAGGTGGATCACATGTACTTTCCATTCCCGCCGCTAGGGGGCGCTATTGCTTCATCGCGACAATACCTATGGCAGTGGCTTACCTGGAAACCTGCTTCATTCAGTGGTACCAATAACAGTCCCCATCGGGTTATTACTTTAGCAGCAGTATAAATTTTTGTGTAAAAATGTTTGGTTTCCAGTATAAATCGTTGTGAAAATAGGCGGGGGTGGATGGAGTCATGACATTTGCCCTCTGTGACCTTTCTATCTCCCCCTACGGCATATTCTCACTATACACAAGACCCAAGACCCTGGGTGATGTCTATACCAAATCGTAGGGAATTTCATCAAAGCGTTCATGGGATATAGTTATTTGAATATACGCATTGATTTCGAGGGAATTGTGCGTTACCCATCGGTTTACCGGTCGCCGCTCAACATGTATGTCTTCAGCACCCCGTTGCCATGGTAACGCACACGTTAAAATCACCACATCATCCCTAAAAGTAATCTTGAGACTCATACCTACATTTTGGTATATGATGTGACCTTGAACAATCGGGGTGCAGCTTGACCCTAAAAATACGCGTCTTTGGAGACTGCTGCTCCTGGACTATATCGCCTCTTGTGAAGAATATTAGGCAGAATCAGTGTGTGTGGCAGATGACTTCTCAAAGGATGAAGAACTGCGCATGTTGTCGTCTTCATACTTGGGTATTTGTAGCATGTTTAATGCTGTTGAACTAACATCACAAAAGCATTTCTCATTGATTGTGTACAAGGGTGAACGCACGCACTGTACGTACACTCCTAAAAAAAAGTTAAGGAATTTTGTTAAATATTGTATAAAATATCATAATATGTACAAATTTTGCTAAAATTGTTTTGATTTTGTGATCTTCAATTTTCCGTAGTGACAACTACTCAGTTCACAATGTTTTCAACCCGACACACTACTCTTTCATGCTTGATTGACGCTGAAACAAAGTTTGCTCTTTTGCTTGTACAAACGTTGTTCCTTCAACACTTTTTTGTGTCACCAACGGCTGCTGATTTCCAGTGTTTCATGATGGCATCAAATGGGATTCTTGTCTTCTTGGTGATTTTATGGTGTGTCCAACCTGTAAACAGTGTGAGGCGACGTCTGGATGAACATGAGGTGGCTAGAGCTGTGCAACTCCTGGAGGATGGTGCCAAGCAGTCTGAGGTCGCCAGGAGGTTCAATGTGAGTCCCAGTGTAGTGTGTAGACTTTGGCATCGTTATCAGGAAATAGGTTTATATGGACAGAGACCCAGATCCGGACGACCACGTGTACTGTCAGGCAGACAAGACCAATACCTCAGAAATTTCGCCCGCAGACATCGTGACCAGTCTGCAGTTTCTCTTCGAAATGACCTCCGAAATGCAACGGGAGTGCGAGTTAGTGACCAAACCTTACAGAATAGACTCCATGCTGATGGTTTACGTGCCCGAAGGGCAGCGGTGGTGCCTACACTCACTCGTGCACACCGTCGAGCGCGACTGCTCTTTGTCACAGAACACGTGGGTTGGGATCTGGATCAGTGGGGCCATGTTCTCTTCACAGATGAATCCAGATTTTGTGTGTCAACCAATGACAGACGTCAACGCATCTGGAGAGAGCGTGGCACTCGATATGCTGAGGGCATGTTCCGAGAACACGACCGATTTGGTGGAGCGTCTGTGATGGTCTGGGCAGGAGTAGATAGATAGAGTTTATTTCAAATGTGCACTGTAGCAAATAAGCTTAGGCAGTCGTACAGATCTCCATGTGTTTGACCGAGGGTCAGTGAACGCTGAAATCTACCGGGACACAATCCTTCGTGACATTGTCAGACCATATGCAGGCGCAGTGGGTCCAAACTTCATTTTCATGGACGACAATGCACCGATCCACCTTGCCAGAATCGTGCAGCAGTACCTGGTAGCAGAGAGGATCACTCGGATTGACTGGCCTGCTGGCTCTCCGGACCTGAATCCGATTGAGCATCTTTGGGGCCTCATTGGCAGAGCTGTTCGACGTCGAGAACGACCACCGACATCGCGTGTGGAGCTGTCAGCTGCCCTCGTTGAGGAGTGGACGGCGTTGGACCAAGCACTCGTTGTACGCCTCATTTCCAGCATGTCCCGCCGTTGTCAGGCATGCATAGCAGCACGAGGAGGTCACACAAGATATTGACGCAGAAAATAGACTGATGACATGTAAAATTATCGTTTAAATTTGTTTTGTGAACCATATGCAGAATAGAGACATTTTGATGGCACCATGTTTTCATGACAATAAATGAGTTATTTTCGACATTTTGAACAACATGTTCCTAAATATGTTACTGCAGAATTGATCTGCACAGTTGGTACAATTTTGCACAGTTTTTGTATGCATAACTAAAATATATTGAAAATTTGAAAAATTCTTCAACTTTTTTTGAGGAGTGTACATTGTTACGAGTTCCTTGGTAATAATTGGCCTACCTTTAGTAAGGAATTTAATCACTTGGTCTTCACTCAAGCCGAAACAATTGAAAGATCCAGACGATGTCTTATTCTCGTATACATTCACAATCAGAGTAGTCCATTTATTTCCCCAGAGACAAGAACAACAATAGCAACATTCGGATTTAAATGATAAGCTATCACTCGTGGATCAATTGTCTATTGGTTCTACAACCGTCATCGTGAATTTGTGTGGCAGTTTAAACGTTCTGGTAATCAATTTTCTGCGAAGAGCATTCAATTTTTTCGGGTACATAAAAAAGCTGTACTGAACTTTGATCAATACCATGTAATGTGGCAGAACATTCAATGATAATCATATTTTGACAATACTTTTTCACGAAAAGGTATTACGTGTAGTCAACTAAATCTCAGAAACCAATATTGATATAAACATTGGTTATCACGTAATTTCATATCGTGTCATAGTAATATCATAATGTGAAGACGACGTGCACTATAAATTATAACCAATTACTTGCTGTGATAAAAAGAGAAGAAGAAATGAAGTTGAATGAAAAAACAAACAACACTTTGTTTCTATATGAAAAAAAATTAGCCCAAGGGCTGAGAAAGGTTACCGGACAATTTTAGTTGAAACAAGACAGGTGAGATATGACGTTCAGATTAACCAATCACGTCATCTTCGTGAACTTCAATGCCATCATTAAGTGTGCAGCATATGCTGGCGGACGTTAAATCTGTCCCCGAGGATACCATCAACTCAGTAGCCTTCTGGCTTGTGATTGGGTACTTTTGTACTTGTCATGTATCTATTCCATGGGGTTAGTTTCGGATTTCTAAGTTATTTTCATAGGTTGTTGGGCAGTTGTATACTAATTCCATCAGGTGTACAGTAGAAACAACTACATTTAACACACTGTCTGCCCCTGATGACGCCAGTGTGTCTTTGGATAAACTATTTGGTTGGGCTTTGTTTCTATTGCAAAATGTTGTTCTTTACGTTTCTTATTGGCATCATCAAAATCTGATTGTATTGGTGGTAATAGATTGATACTTACATTCATACCACTGAGTCGGTGTCACTGCTGGCGGACGTTAAATCTGTCCCCGAGGATACCATCAACTCAGTAGCCTTCTGGCTTGTGATTGGGTACTTTTGTACTTGTCATGTATCTATTCCATGGGGTTAGTTTCGGATTTCTAAATTATTTTCATAGGTTGTTGGGCAGTTGTATACTAATTCCATCAGGTGTACAGTAGAAACAACTACATTTAACACACTGTCTGCCCCTGATGACGCCAGTGTGTCTTTGGATAAACTATTTGGTTGGGCTTTGTTTCTATTGCAAAATGTTGTTCTTTACGTTTCTTATTGGCATCATCAAAATCTGATTGTATTGGTGGTAATAGATTGATACTTACATTCATACCACTGAGTCGGTGTCACTGCTGGCGGACGTTAAATCTGTCCCCGAGGATACCATCAACTCAGTAGCCTTCTGGCTTGTGATTGGGTACTTTTGTACTTGTCATGTATCTATTCCATGGGGTTAGTTTCGGATTTCTAAATTATTTTCATAGGTTGTTGGGCAGTTGTATACTAATTCCATCAGGTGTACAGTAGAAACAACTACATTTAACACACTGTCTGCCCCTGATGACGCCAGTGTGTCTTTGGATAAACTATTTGGTTGGGCTTTGTTTCTATTGCAAAATGTTGTTCTTTACGTTTCTTATTGGCATCATCAAAATCTGATTGTATTGGTGGTAATAGATTGATACTTACATTCATACCACTGAGTCGGTGTCACTGCTGGCGGACGTTAAATCTGTCCCCGAGGATACCATCAACTCAGTAGCCTTCTGGCTTGTGATTGGGTACTTTTGTACTTGTCATGTATCTATTCCATGGGGTTAGTTTCGGATTTCTAAATTATTTTCATAGGTTGTTGGGCAGTTGTATACTAATTCCATCAGGTGTACAGTAGAAACAACTACATTTAACACACTGTCTGCCCCTGATGACGCCAGTGTGTCTTTGGATAAACTATTTGGTTGGGCTTTGTTTCTATTGCAAAATGTTGTTCTTTACGTTTCTTATTGGCATCATCAAAATCTGATTGTATTGGTGGTAATAGATTGATACTTACATTCATACCACTGAGTCGGTGTCACTGCTGGCGGACGTTAAATCTGTCCCCGAGGATACCATCAACTCAGTAGCCTTCTGGCTTGTGATTGGGTACTTTTGTACTTGTCATGTATCTATTCCATGGGGTTAGTTTCGGATTTCTAAATTATTTTCATAGGTTGTTGGGCAGTTGTATACTAATTCCATCAGGTGTACAGTAGAAACAACTACATTTAACACACTGTCTGCCCCTGATGACGCCAGTGTGTCTTTGGATAAACTATTTGGTTGGGCTTTGTTTCTATTGCAAAATGTTGTTCTTTACGTTTCTTATTGGCATCATCAAAATCTGATTGTATTGGTGGTAATAGATTGATACTTACATTCATACCACTGAGTCGGTGTCACTGCTGGCGGACGTTAAATCTGTCCCCGAGGATACCATCAACTCAGTAGCCTTCTGGCTTGTGATTGGGTACTTTTGTACTTGTCATGTATCTATTCCATGGGGTTAGTTTCGGATTTCTAAATTATTTTCATAGGTTGTTGGGCAGTTGTATACTAATTCCATCAGGTGTACAGTAGAAACAACTACATTTAACACACTGTCTGCCCCTGATGACGCCAGTGTGTCTTTGGATAAACTATTTGGTTGGGCTTTGTTTCTATTGCAAAATGTTGTTCTTTACGTTTCTTATTGGCATCATCAAAATCTGATTGTATTGGTGGTAATAGATTGATACTTACATTCATACCACTGAGTCGGTGTCACTGCTGGCGGACGTTAAATCTGTCCCCGAGGATACCATCAACTCAGTAGCCTTCTGGCTTGTGATTGGGTACTTTTGTACTTGTCATGTATCTATTCCATGGGGTTAGTTTCGGATTTCTAAATTATTTTCATAGGTTGTTGGGCAGTTGTATACTAATTCCATCAGGTGTACAGTAGAAACAACTACATTTAACACACTGTCTGCCCCTGATGACGCCAGTGTGTCTTTGGATAAACTATTTGGTTGGGCTTTGTTTCTATTGCAAAATGTTGTTCTTTACGTTTCTTATTGGCATCATCAAAATCTGATTGTATTGGTGGTAATAGATTGATACTTACATTCATACCACTGAGTCGGTGTCACTGCTGGCGGACGTTAAATCTGTCCCCGAGGATACCATCAACTCAGTAGCCTTCTGGCTTGTGATTGGGTACTTTTGTACTTGTCATGTATCTATTCCATGGGGTTAGTTTCGGATTTCTAAATTATTTTCATAGGTTGTTGGGCAGTTGTATACTAATTCCATCAGGTGTACAGTAGAAACAACTACATTTAACACACTGTCTGCCCCTGATGACGCCAGTGTGTCTTTGGATAAACTATTTGGTTGGGCTTTGTTTCTATTGCAAAATGTTGTTCTTTACGTTTCTTATTGGCATCATCAAAATCTGATTGTATTGGTGGTAATAGATTGATACTTACATTCATACCACTGAGTCGGTGTCACTGCTGGCGGACGTTAAATCTGTCCCCGAGGATACCATCAACTCAGTAGCCTTCTGGCTTGTGATTGGGTACTTTTGTACTTGTCATGTATCTATTCCATGGGGTTAGTTTCGGATTTCTAAATTATTTTCATAGGTTGTTGGGCAGTTGTATACTAATTCCATCAGGTGTACAGTAGAAACAACTACATTTAACACACTGTCTGCCCCTGATGACGCCAGTGTGTCTTTGGATAAACTATTTGGTTGGGCTTTGTTTCTATTGCAAAATGTTGTTCTTTACGTTTCTTATTGGCATCATCAAAATCTGATTGTATTGGTGGTAATAGATTGATACTTACATTCATACCACTGAGTCGGTGTCACTGCTGGCGGACGTTAAATCTGTCCCCGAGGATACCATCAACTCAGTAGCCTTCTGGCTTGTGATTGGGTACTTTTGTACTTGTCATGTATCTATTCCATGGGGTTAGTTTCGGATTTCTAAATTATTTTCATAGGTTGTTGGGCAGTTGTATACTAATTCCATCAGGTGTACAGTAGAAACAACTACATTTAACACACTGTCTGCCCCTGATGACGCCAGTGTGTCTTTGGATAAACTATTTGGTTGGGCTTTGTTTCTATTGCAAAATGTTGTTCTTTACGTTTCTTATTGGCATCATCAAAATCTGATTGTATTGGTGGTAATAGATTGATACTTACATTCATACCACTGAGTCGGTGTCACTGCTGGCGGACGTTAAATCTGTCCCCGAGGATACCATCAACTCAGTAGCCTTCTGGCTTGTGATTGGGTACTTTTGTACTTGTCATGTATCTATTCCATGGGGTTAGTTTCGGATTTCTAAATTATTTTCATAGGTTGTTGGGCAGTTGTATACTAATTCCATCAGGTGTACAGTAGAAACAACTACATTTAACACACTGTCTGCCCCTGATGACGCCAGTGTGTCTTTGGATTAACTATTTGGTTGGGCTTTGTTTCTATTGCAAAATGTTGTTCTTTACGTTTCTTATTGGCATCATCAAAATCTGATTGTATTGGTGGTAATAGATTGATACTTACATTCATACCACTGAGTCGGTGTCACTGCTGGCGGACGTTAAATCTGTCCCCGAGGATACCATCAACTCAGTAGCCTTCTGGCTTGTGATTGGGTACTTTTGTACTTGTCATGTATCTATTCCATGGGGTTAGTTTCGGATTTCTAAATTATTTTCATAGGTTGTTGGGCAGTTGTATACTAATTCCATCAGGTGTACAGTAGAAACAACTACATTTAACACACTGTCTGCCCCTGATGACGCCAGTGTGTCTTTGGATAAACTATTTGGTTGGGCTTTGTTTCTATTGCAAAATGTTGTTCTTTACGTTTCTTATTGGCATCATCAAAATCTGATTGTATTGGTGGTAATAGATTGATACTTACATTGTATTCATGTATGTTCAAAATACAAATACAAGGTATATCTACAAGTCTTTCGTCTATAGACGAAATTTTCAAATTTCTTGTTGGACGTGACCCTGAGATATAGCACTCAATGTCATCTGAGGTCAAGTTCAAGGTCACCAAAAGAAGTGGTATATATGACTTCCAATTCCAGCTATACCTACAAACATTTTTTGGCTGTAGAGGCCAATTTACACACTCAAGGGGCCTTTTAAGCAATTCAAAGCACTCCATCTTTATACACGATGTCAGGGACCACAATTAGCACGTTTAGCATCAGATAAATTTGAAGGAAAACGACCAAAAATTAAATTTGGGGCCTATTCAGCCTAGATGAGCAATTCAAGGCACTTTATACACTATAAACATCTTTATACACAATGTCAAAAACCCCAATTACTATGTTTTGAAATAAAAATCTCAAAACTGATCAGTCAGTTTTCAATTAAAGACAGACGAGGTGCAAATTTGGCCATTTTTCGACCCAAAACTGGTTGTTTTGACCTTTCAAGGTCATCCAAGGTCAAATTCAAGGTCACCACACAAGTCGCCAAATATGACTTCCCATTTAAAAGTGCCAATTTCTAAGCTCTATCTTCAAGCGTTCTGGGAGTACAGTCCTGGCATCTCCCATTATGAAGGAAAAAGGTGCCGCAAACTTTACAAGTTCAAAATTTTTCTCAAATGGTGAAAAAAAAATTTTCCTCAGAAATGACCCAAAATGGATAGTAACGCGATTTGGGGCAAAAAAAAATTCAAAATGGCCGCCACACAGAGACCGGCGATTCAAGGGCAACAAAACTTATACACATCATCGAGGTAAATAAGGGGAATCTTTTAAAACAAAAATCTCAAAACTGATCAGTTTTTGAGAAAATGGCCGCCAAATTCCAAAATTGGCCATTTTTCGTCAAAAATGGCCGCCGTTTCGGCAAAAATGCGAGAATAAAAAAACTAAAACAAAACCCCTCTTGAAATATTTTTAGGCATGTTTGTGCAAATTTTCAGAAAAATCCGCCTGTAAACTTTAAAGATACAGATGTGGACGGACGACGGACGCAACGCGACGGCAATAGGTTATAGGACTATAGGTCCGGTAACCTAAAAATGAGTTGGTGCATATTTCAATACTGATCTCATGAGATTCAGTATGTCTGAAGTTTACTATGAAGTGTGCATGAAGATGTGGCTTTACGAATATGTTTGAACATCAGTGCACACAATTAGTATAAACTTGACGCAAATATAAATATAATATTATGAACATATCATGAGACACATTTCATTATCTATATATAATATATAACATATATAAATGAAGTATTTATAATTTTTTTAAGCGATCAAGAGTTTTTCACTTTCTTTCCAGCAAACACTAAGCACAACCGAGTTTTATGTCTTCAGTACTTCCGTTATGCTGCGAGCCTGCTTTCTCTCTTCAATCGATGTTGTCTAGCTCATAAGGACACAAGGACTTCCATCCCAATTTGGGCGAATGTAGCGGTCGTTTGTTGCACTTTGTGACATTACACCAAACATTGCGTGTGACGACTACGATCACGATAAGGTCATTTCTTCTGAGAGCAATAAAATATTATTTCGAACTAAAAGTATGCTGAGATTGCTGTTCTGTAGCTGGATAATACCAAATAGCATGTAGGTAAAACTATTTCGAGATCAAATGTTCAATATCCATTATGTTTTCTTTCTTTCACATTAATAAAGCCATGTGATTGCCATTGTGTTGTGTATCTGAACATATTGGTGATTGAATGTATAATACCAGACACTGAGATATCTGCTTTCCATGTTACTGGATGTTTTCTGGAGTTTTCTGGATGTGAACATGTATTTGCACCTATATTTTCGACATATTCTCTATTATCAGTATCCCCGGATGACCTCATGTGAGTTTGTGGGTACATAGATTTCATTCACGTATTTTTGGGCATTACAAATTTAGCTACCAGGTGCACAATACTCGGAAATGTCGTATCTGGGCATGTAAGTCCTATCCTGTTGCTGCATTTTTATTCAGTACGGAATTACTAGTATTTATTCAGTTATGGTGATTCTCTTTAATAGTACATGCAATGGTGACGCTTTCAGCCCCATTGCTAATTTGGGGATTGAAACATATATGCAATGGGATAGAATAACTGAATTTTACCACATCACCCTATAATAAACTATGATTTCACATATTGCCCAAGGTGGTCAACAGAACATAAACTGGTTATCGACTGCAATCATTAATTGGGATGCCATTCCATTTGCATCTATCTACGCTTAGACAATTCTTACTGTTAAATAATACCTATTGCGTGGCGCGAATCAATTCAGATCATCATCCATCAAAATAATAGCATAGGCCTGAAACACCCAGTCAATAAATGATCTTGCTTTCCACCAGGTGATTCAATTGGTTTTTGTTTTGTTTTATTTTATTCCCTGCCCATATATATTTTTTATCTGCAAGTGTGATCACTGTCTCAAAATATATGCCCAATCGATCTGATGGAGGCATGCTTCTCCTTGAAATATACCATATAGTCCCGCTGGCAACTCATGAACTCTCAATAGAGGAGGAACAGTACAATCTCCATTAATGTGTTGTATTCTCGATCGGAAATTCAAACTGGAGTTGATATATGCTCTGTTGATAACAAAGAGGTTTCCTGAAAAAAAATCAATCTGTCCTTTGATGTTGCGCCTGCCTTTAGTGTGTTATTGGATGTGTCCAAGTTCACTGGTTCAGTCATTGTTGCGCCATCCCCACCTGGAGCGTGCCCCTGTGTTCTGCAAAATTATAACATATAGCAACGTTATAATCCACATGTTGACAATTGATGTTATCTTCTCATTACTTGCTGGTGCATGCGCTTCCAAAATTAATATGGAGATACATGAAACTTAGTACCATTTCAAAGTCGGAGGTAGAAGACAAGGTATAAATTAATGTTGCACATTTTCATACTCACTGACTCTTTGAGAAATCTATTCGTTTAACCAAGCTATATTGAAGCATAATACACTGTCACTGTCAATGTCGTCAGATGAAGAAGGAAGTTATGTGAAATCTGTCTTGCCGAATTATTCTGATGCCTTCGAAGGTGCCATTCATCCATGGAGAACCAATCTGTCTGTGAAATTTATTGATCTGTCACATAAGACCGACATAGCCATGTAACTCAATCGTACGCATAACATTATTTGTAAATTGTGTGTACATTAACATGATTAACATGATTAAGGCTACTTCATCAATAATTGTACCGTAATAATATATAAATATTTTGGAAACTGTTATCTAACCAGTGACAGTAAACAGTAATCTTCCCTATTTCTCACCTATTGCTTATTGCATACCATACTGGAGACCACTGTTATTGTAATTTTTTTAGTTTCCACAGAATGACATTTTCACAATTAACATGATTAATACTAGTAAAACAAGTTTCAATTCAAACAAAACTGATTTTGAAAGTTTTCTTTTTGGGTCAAGTTCAATAAACATCTTAACCCTCCATCATCTATATGGAACTGCTTAGTAATGATTCATTATGTGCGATGCACATCATGTAGGTTTTGAGATGTCACAGTCTAATAACGCTCCTCGTGATGAATAATCAACAGAGTCAGAGTGTACTTTGAATTTTCAGAGTTGAGGGGCTGAGCACCCTTTATTTCATTGAATATTTTAAGGCAACATGGCGACGAGAATGACATTCCGCTTCGGATCTTGCGATATTAAACCTGTTGTATCCGGATTTTTTTCTCTGAAACGTGGTCATGATTAAATATGATAACGAGATGTCGCTCTTTGATAACATAGCCTGGGAAAAGATTGTGTCATGTACTTAGAGAGAGCTAGGAGAATGGAGATAACTTCACAAAGGAAATGTTCGTGTGGGTAACGTATCGCTGGATAACTTCACTATGAGAACTTTTGGAATTGAACAAATCAGTGTCCGAATGTAAATATTCACGGTTGTTCAATTTGCGAGAGATATTGATGAAGAACCAGCCGATATTGATACATCCTGCTCCCGTTTCAGAAGTTCACATAGTGTTCAACTGTTACAGTCTCCTTTTGAAAACAATCATTGTGAAAGAAAGTATTATTATTATGTAAACGACAATACAGATGCTTCGAGCCGGTGGCCAATGCATAGGCCTGTGCGACTCCGTCAAACTTCCAACTCTTTTCCCCGTCAAATTTCCTCGAATTATTCTTTTAAAAATGATATTCTGTTCTCCATTATCAGTTCCGAATCAGTTAGCAGTGCTAGTTCGTTCGTATCTTACCAATAAAGGAGACTTACATGTATGTAGAGAGTGGTAATTCAATTCAACCAGCTCATATAAATGGTATTCTTGTTTTCCTGCATGACCGTCGCATATGCATATGGAGCATATGCAAACTGATTTATTTCCTCAAGCTGTTCAGGGTCATATTTGTGGGAGAATAACTGCAACCCATCCTCAATCAACAATGATGTGTGTCACTGTGACATATCTCATTTGAATGTCGTTTTTTACAGATATGTCCCCACTGAAAACATTCCACGTGGTGTGATCTTCCCGTTGGTGTACATTTCTGAACAACGATGGGTGAGAATCATGCCACAAAATTCATTCAGGCATATGGTTACCACCTAATTTTCATGTTTTTCATTGTTTAATAGAATTCCATTCTATTTCAGCTTGGTATACCCTCTGCTTTCTCTTGATTTTCGTCAAAGGTCTGACAAGTCAAACATATAGTAAAGACAATAATGGCTTGACTACATTACCGAGTGATATCCCAGAGGAGACTACGGTGATTTCCTTGAAATATAACAGCTTGACAACTATAGGCGCTAGGGCATTTAGTAATTACACAAGGCTCACTACATTACATCTCAGCGACAATCGACTTCACAGCATTCATCCAACTGCTTTCTGTGGTACAAGCCTCATAATATTAAACTTGCAATACAACGACCTAACCTTGCTGCCAGACTTATCCTGTCTAGGTGCCAGTCTGAAGACCTATCGTCTGCACGGCAACCCCTTGGACAAATACCCACTCGAGGCATTAGATGGCGTTACCGGTCTCCAGACAATTGCCCTTCACACCGTCCAGATCCCGACAGAGAACTTGACGTTCCTCAGTCCGACGGCTGGATCCCTAAAAACTCTCCAAGCCTGGAAGTCTGGGATTACTGACTTGGGACTAGTTTTCCAGAACTTCACAAAGCTGATGAACTTATACATAAGCGACTGCCCAATCGGTCTTATCGACCATGATGCGTTCCTCAACTGTGGACGTCTGTTCAATGTAGATCTATCGAACACTGCACTTTTGGAGTTTCCATGGTTCCCACCTACTACAGCAGGTGCTTCTCTACAGGCACTGCGCCTGGACAACAACAGTATCTCAACCATACCAATTGCCTACTTAAATGCCATAACATCACTTCAAGACCTCAATGTTGCCTTCAATCCACTGGGATCAAATTTCAGTGTGTTTTTCAACTGGCATGGACGTGGTGAAGTCCAGTATTTGAACGCCACAGGTATCAGTTTGATGGAAGGTACTCTCGAAAATCAAAGCTTTGGTGGATTTGATAATCTGCAGTCTCTGTATTTGAATGACAATGATTTAGGCTTGTTTCCAAACATTTCTGGTGCGGGGAATACCTTGACTACAATAGGTTTGAGAAACGCTGGCATACAATTAATCTCCTCGGATATCCTGAAATATATGGTGACTTTGCAAAATCTGGACCTTGCAAATAATGATTTCACAAGTTGGGTAGATATCTCAGGCTTGTTTGAACTGGAGGCACCACTTACTCTTCTGGACCTTGCGGGGAACACATTCACCGATTCAGATCCTAGGATATGGGACATGACAGTTGTAAAATTGAGATTAACAGGCAGTAATGTGGGGTGCTTGGCTGAGGTAGGTTGTTTGTTTGTTGTATGTGGACGTATGATAGTCATTCTGCTAAAAAAAAGTCATAATCATACTCAAATAGGTAGAATGAGGTACACTTGAAGGTGTAGTTCTGTTTCAATTCAGATCAATTCATTAACGACCAAGCATCATGAGCATTACCTGTTCTGCATTTTTGTTGTTAGCCCACAGGCGTTGTGCACGTACAGGAAGTTGATATGACTGATGCCGTTTTGGACTGCTCCTGCTTATGTTGGTTGAAGAATGTCACGTCATTAACAGTGACATTGTCAGACAAACCTTGCACGTACCCAACAAGCATTGCAGATTTGTCTTGGTCATTCATCACGGAAGATGATATGAAATGTGACGCAGTTGAAACAACAGTTCAAACATCCACCATGTTAGACGAAACAACAGTTCAGACATCCGTCATTTCAGATGACACAACAGTTCAGTCATCCGCCATGTTAGACGAAACAACAGTTCAGACATCCGTCATTTCAGATGACACAACAGTTCAGTCATCCACCATGTTAGATGAAACAACAGTTCAGACTTCCACCATGTTAGACGAAATAACAGTTCAGACATCCACTTTGTCCGAAGCAACAACAGTTCAGACACCCACCATGTTAGACCAAACAACAGTTCAGACATCAACATCTTATGACGAACTGATAGTCCGCACATCCGCCTCGCCCGAAGAGATAACAGTTCAGACATCCACCTTGTCAGAGGAGGCAACAGTTCGGACATCCCCATTGTCTGAAGAAACGACTGCCAAAATATCCTCCATGACAGGCGACACAGTGACCACAACTCATTCAGAAGTGCCGATTGTATCAACATTCAGCTCAACGGATGACGTCAGATCGTCATTGTCAACCACTGTATTTTCTGAGGTGACAGACACATCCCCGAACGCAACCGGTCCTGTTGGCGATACAATGAACTACACAGAATATTTTGGAACTAGTACGATAGCAGCTCAGACAAGTTTTGGTTCTGAACGAACGGTGGTAATGACCACACAGTCTCCACTTGGCTCCAACAACAACAACACCACAGAATCACTTCCTTCAATCTCGAGTACACCCGCAGTCCTTCAGTACGACCTGAGAGATACTACAGAATCAACCATAGGTACAACAGCTCCGACCACAGGCGCCAATGATTGGAGAACGACAATCAATGACAACCGTGAAGAAATGTTTCTGCAAGTTGCAACTCCCGCAACCAGCCTCACCCCTGGTAGTATCATCCATGTTGAAATACGAAACTGCATTCAATCGCATTATTTTGCAAATTTAATTCATAATATATGAGCAAACATCTGATAGTTTGTGAGCCAAGGTCATCGTGTCAGCTTATATACATAACATACAATAGTCTAACAAACTCCATTGTGACAATATCATAATTTCTGCCATGAATCATCCCACCAAACGTTTAGACGCTCGTGGCACCCTGGCCTGGAACGAGTGGATAGCATGGACGGAGTGCACTCGCAGCTGTGGCACTGGTACTCGCTACCGCATCCAACTCTGTCAGGAGCAGGACTCTGCCAAGAACTGCCCGTATACGCTTTGGAGTGACAACTATAGCTCAATTGGTAAACATTGGCTACCAGAGACACCTGATTTCTTTGGAGAGAATGTTCGATGCAATTATTGTCAAATTATGAATCAGACTATATACATTTACACACACTGGAGATAAGAAGTGTCATCCCCTGTATTACAAGACACATCAAAGGGCATTTTAAACTCGGCAGTTTGCGGTCCAGATTTCGGTCCAAAAGCAGTATTTCTGTGTTGGTGTGACTGAAATATTATCTGATTTCGTTACTGAGAGAAGTTCATTATAATTGAAGTTATTTATTGTTTAGTAACTATGTTTCGTTGTCTGTCTTTTTGGCGAGAATTACCAGGGGGTGACACTTTTTATGTCCAGTGTGTGTACATGTATATTGCATGAACCGTCATATGTTGTTAGAATTTAATTACATTTATAGCGGTCTGCACAATGCCACCACGGTATGCAAGTATGTTGTTATTGCAATCATCAAAATTTGGCTGTTTTGATGGTAATAGATTGATACTTACACTTGCACTGTTCAATTTCACTGTCACCCAAGTTCTTTCATTTGTTGCATTTGTTTCTCGTGAAGCTATCGAGTTTTGAGCGAACTTGTATGAAGTTTTAAGTAGTTATCATATTTTACGAAATCTGGCACTCTATTAGTCTATATTCCCACAGGATATGGTGTGAGGCTCGGTGAGTGCAATTTACGGGGTTGTCCAGTAGATGGCGCGCTGACACAGTGGTCTGATTGGTCAGACTGTCGAGTCACATGCGGAGAGGGCATCCAATGGCGAACAAGGAAATGTGACGGCCCACTACACGGCGGAAAACCCTGTCCGGAGACAAGGAAGACTGAAATACACAGATGTTTCAGAAGGGAATGTCCTGGTAAAGCCCTGTTTGATTCGGTGTATAACTTCATGGCTCAAGGATTTAAAAAATATATATGTTTTATCTGCGTTATATTTTGTGTGTGGAAACGTTTTGATTTGTATTCAATTAGATAAGCTGGAATCCAGTCAGATTGGTTTTTGAGTTTTACGTAAAACGAAAAGGTCATATTTGTATGGTCTATATGTAATAACAATTAAAATTGATACTAATAGGCAATATCGTGTCTACGTATATGTAAGAGTATCGATGTGTACATATCAAGCGCTTATTTTATGTTATCAATGCCATAAGCATAAAATTTTCATGTCGTTTTTTTGTTGTCAGATTCGGATGGTATTCGTTCAGGTCTTGATCCTGTGTACACAGAGTCAGATTACAGAGTATCCTCCCAGAGTATTGGTGCTCTGTCTATAATCTTGGTGACGGTTTCAGGTAATACGTCGTTACCACGTGATCCCAAACTTCCTGGTTAAGTTTGAAATATTATTTATTTTTAGTTGGAAGTTAAATTGAGAGTATACGCCAATTTTCATTCCAGTCATGATATTTGTGGTGGGAGATCTGAGCACGTTACATGAACAACGGAAAATTTGTGCTAGAAATTTAGGACTTTCCACAAAATAGGTACGTGTGTATATGTACAAGCTGCTATATATATATATTCCTCATTGAAAATGTGTTGCATTTGTTTAACGTCCATGGCTCAAAATAGGATAAGGGTTTCGTTTTCACTATCTTCTTCCGGTCGGGAAACTCTTTGATCACGCCGGTCAATCATAACGCATCCCGACACGATTAACTGTGTTCATATGAAATTTCCACCTTATTTTTTAAAACTACTCTTGTCATATATTGTATTTACTTGTATTTAGATAGTCAATTGAACATTTGGAATATAGGTCACAACGAGGATATGATATAAACGACGGACTTGAGCCAGCCCAGAACCCCCGCATCATAACGTTCCATCAAAGACTCGTCATAACGAATCTCAACTCTCATGTATGCCTGAATTGGCTGGGCATATTAAAGAAAGACTGCGATATCATGATATCATGTTCTCAATCCAGCTCACAACATTCAAATGCACGGCACCAACATTGTCATTTTGAAGATATTGTACTGTATAATACTCTGAAAGTAATTGTGTTTGAATGTTTTGGTGGTGGCAAGTTACCAATTATCATGTTTGTGAGATAAATACATATGTTGTTATGGTGATGTTCGTGTGTGTTTTGTGAACGCTTATGTTTTGTTTTTTGCTTCTAATAAATAATGAATTGTACGAGTACATAGCGACATTTGAATTAGCCGTTCCATGATGTGTGTTGACATCCCGTAGTGGTTATAAGTTCATGCTCAATGGTTGCATAATGACGACAGTTTACAGTAAAACCAAAAAGATGCATATGGTGTCATTGATGTCACTGCCTGTTACATTGGGTATTTTCACAGAGACGTCGCGCAAATCATGCGTAAATTGCATTTAATAACATTCGGCAATTTTCGGTGTTGTTTTATCGTTGATGGACTACACTGCAAACAAGAATAGGACATCTCTCTGGGAACCTTCTGCGGGGAAAACTATATGGAGTGGTTCATTGTGTAGCTGTAATATTGTATTATAACTGAATGACCACGAGTAAAGTTGAATGCACTATAGTTGAATGGACTCGAGGTGCTCGTGATAATATCATTTGACCAAACCTCTTTCATCATGATATGGTTAAAATTTGGTGGCATTGGTGGTAATAGATTGATACTTACATTCACAAGAAACCTTTGACATAAAACGTCTCTTGATTCACCTTGATGCAAATTCCACTTGGTAGCTTTATCTTGCGCTTTTTAATTTCTTCTGATTATATAAGATATACTTCAGCTAGATTGTAGGCCATTGTCTTTAAAGTGCTTGAAGTCGGGTTGTTGGTACGAGCCCAAGACCTGCCGAGCATTGAGAATTAATGTTTCCATACCTGGGGACTATTCAACAGCAACAGTTCAGACAGTGCGACTTGTCTCTTATCAGCCTGGCAATCAAGTTCAAAGTAAAAACAAATCCGATCATCAATATATTGATATTTTGTGTCATCATCCAACAACCCACCTCCTTTTGGCCTGTGATTGAGCAGTTGAGTACTTCCTGCCCATCCACATGTATATCCTAGGGTTTGTCTTGAATTTTTTTATTGAGTTGTATTGACTGCATAGTGGAAATTACTTTATTTAACACAATGCGTGCCCTGACGACATCAGATGCCCTGATGTTCGTTCAAATCATTTTTTTCCTGGTAGTATCAGATTGCATACGATCACACAAAATGTGATCATGCATCAGGTTACTTATGAATATCGTGGAGAAGGATTTAGTAGCTAGGGTTGTTATTGATATCTGATATGCGTCGTCTGAAAAGGGTGTTTTGTTGAACGATAGGCCAAGGTCTTACTAGCTATCAAAACATACAACACACATGCGTCTGCATAACATATACTGCCACATTATGTCACGAACGCACGATTCTATTGAACGTAAACTGCACGTTCTCATGAGATATTCAGGAATATTGATTTAACATCATCATTACTGTTTGAATCCGGGACAGCAGTTACTCCTGTACTCACAAGCTAACTCTAATATTGTGATAGTATCGAAAGGGGCGTAGATAATGCATTAGGGTCGGTATGTTTGTCTGTTCGAGCATGTAACTCGGAGAGGAGAGGAATTATCCGATCGGCCTGAAAATGAAAGAGATGAATTGGATTTCGGTGGCTCGGTCCTCCGCGTTGCTGGAGGAAATCGGGTGAAAATGATTGCCATGGCAACGAAAAATGTTTAAAAACTCACGTGTTTAAACAAATCACTATAGAGACTTCAAACTTGGCTCATATTGCAGAGCAATATGGCAAGCTTCGGTAATTAATGAAATAATTACTGATCATGTGTTTCTATGCCTTCAGTGTGTAGCCTGGTTACAGCCAAACTTTCGCCCACACTGCGTCCATGGTGTTATTCTTCTAGCCGTCATAATCACCGTAATTAGCGCCCAGCAGATATACTAATGGCAATTGGTATCCTAAATATCACCACTCTGCAAAACTCATCAGTCACAATCTTGTGACACTCATAGTGCAATCGAGTGGTGATGATAATTACTCATCGTGGCTGCCTGATTAAACACTCGTATGGATATTAACCCCATGGAAGGGTTATTTATTGGTGTTATATTGCATCTGGTAAGCAGAGTAAGATATCATGTATAAATTAATAAGATGTATGCATAATTCTAATGGTTAGTCAAAATGGCTCTCGTGAATCAAAGGAATTTTATACAAAAGGGGATTTTCAAAATTATGGTATACTGACTTCTCTGCTGATTCGATACATATTTCTAAGGATTGGTTACTGAGGGGATCTGACATAAGTATTCAATCTTGATCAGTGGGTGTGTGCAATCATGGACAATGTATCATTTACAGGGCCTTTAATAATAAATCAAGTACAGAGAAATATATTGGCATTTTAAATCACAACGATATGATTACTCTGTGCAAGTTTAGATGTCGTAACTCCAATTTACCTGTTTTTAAAAAAATGTACAATGATACCCTGAGCAGTAGCTGCCTTCTGTGTAATTCTGAAGAAATCGGTGATGAATACCATTATACATTTCAGTGTAAACATTTTGCAGAAGAAAGAAAACAGTATGCCAGGAAGTTCTATAGAAGTAACCCTAGCAAACAAGAAGATATTGAAAGGTCTTGTAGCATTTATCACAATAATCAACAGTGCCTTGACATGAAAATGAATTTTCATCTGTGTAGAAACTTGGTTAACTCAGAATGTCTTTTCATATACTATTACTATTGTAACAGTTCCATTGAATTATCATTGTATTGTTTTTATACATGTATGATCATCTATATTCTGGGTATATTGCCGCTGTTATATCGCTGTTATATTGCTGTTGTCTATGTTCATGCTCATTATAATTTTGTTTTGTATCTCCAATACCCCATATCGGTGTCATGAGAATGAAATTGGAAATTCACACGAACGTTCGCAAAGGTGCGTTTCTTCACATTAATTAGTACAGGTCACATTTACACAATTTTTGTGAATGAAAATATGACTTTGACTGACAATGTACAACAAATATATCATGGTCGTGATATACGAATTGTAATTTACACGGAAGAATACTAAGTCCCAAATACATTGCCCTAACAAGCATCTAAAGATTTATTGAACAATACCTCCTGTGAGTAATTGATTAACATCACACTACATTAATTGTACGCAATTGTCAGCAGTATGTATTGACAACTCGATCTATACATGCGTTTGAGGTGGACTCGAAAAGTCTACAATGTCCCTCCATAATGAAGTGGTGCAAACTATTGACCAGCTGGTCAGATAATTGGCCAATGTCTCACTAGGTTTCAAATTATACACGACACATGAGTCTAGATAACACATGTTGCCTCATTAGGTTACAAGCGCACGATTCTATTGAACGAAAACTGGGCATTCTCCTAAAATATTCACGGATCTTTATTTTTAACAGCATACTATTCGCATACAGGACAATATATACTTGTAGATATCATGATAATTGAGATTGTTATTATGGAATCATTGTCACCAATGCCTTTTATTCCAGGACTGTTTTCACGAACTCGGCTAGGGTTTTCTATTGAAATCGTCTATTATGCCTCTATTGAAAATACCTAATCACTTTAATGTTTAATGAAATTTAGTCTCAGTTAGCTTTTAGCATTTACTTAACGTGTGTACTAAAATCAACCACAAGATAGAATCATGTTCCGATTTGTGTATCATTAGTCGGAATCATTTTGCTTTCGATATTGAAAGCACTCTTTTATTCTACGCGATGAGGTTGGAACTTGGAGCATTGAATTTAAATCTTGAGATGTGTTCTGCTCACTCATATTGTAAATTATGGAATAACGATCAATTAGTCTGATCTCATATAATTAAACAGCTGCAAATCAGTGAGTTGAGGTGGTGTACGTGTTTCTTCTCGATAGCTTAGCGCACTATCATTAGACAAAGTATCAGGCAGAAAAGAAGTTCATTTCCGTGGGCGTGGTGGTGATTTTACTATTTTTGTGACGAACTGATCATGTGCTCATAACCCGCCACGAGCGTTAAAGAATATGCCAAGGACAACTACAACTATAAATAAATTATCGTCGGAACAGGTCCGTATCCATTATTTCAATAGGTGTTGCATCGCTCACGGCGAGGCGTCACAACGCACGATCATTTTAGCGTCTTCCAGCAGTTGATAGATTATACATTTTGCGAGAAAAATATAGGTCAACCCGATGACAAATTTCCAGGAAGTCAACTCGACCGGATAACTAATCAATACATCCTGTTATACGATTCCCAGTAATCATTTCAATTTGCTTTTATATACTTTTATGCAATTATAAATCGGTATAACAAAATTAGCTATTGTATTCGTTCACTTCTGCAAAAAAGGCATATGTAGTTCTTATGGGAGTATTGTAGTTTCCTCAATAGCATCCACTTCTGAACCATTCAAGATATCCTTGACAATATGTGCGGACAGAAAATTGACACTGAGATGCCCCGCAGAATGATTTAAATTAGATGACAGACAACTCTGCGTTTCGTTATCAATAATACAATTGATCCACTCCACCGAAATTTGAACATACAGCGCAATATAGACAATCTTCATAACAATTCCATGTATGATTCATGAATATCACGATTTTTCTTCACATCGGGACAACATATACTTTAAAGTGATTGGTAATATCATGATGATAGGAATTGTTCATTATGAATTTAATGAACCATTTTACTTTCAATACTTGCTTCGGGCACTGAAGCATAATTTTCCTGAAATGGAGCCTAAATTAGTATTTTCAATAATATTCAGTACACTGGAATTTATATGAATGACTTTATTTTCCCAATTTCAACAGCACATTGTTACACAAATATTATTATACATAAATCAGAAAATTGGGCAGACCAAAATAGTACGAAATTGTACTGTCTCCCTTCTGGCCTGTTATGAGTAGACATAAATTTACTACATAAAATAGATACTGATTATATCTCACAATAATACTATTATATACTACTATAATAATACTATAAACTATTTCATGAAATTGTTACTCAAAACCATGGAAATTATTAATTCGGCTGGTTAAATTCTATGTAATGAAATTTACAATTTATGTGTATCTACTATTGCCTTTCGTCAAAATTATTATGCAATGAAATGATCAGACGTCATTGATTTCAGAAGGACCACTGGGTCGCATTCTGGACAACATATACTTGCTAATGAATGAGCTCCTGTAAAATTCACTTTACTCTCTTGTTGGAATCTTAAAATATTAAAAAATAGTATAATGCAGAAAAAAATGCTGAATGGTCCAACCGTTTAACGGAAAAGAAATATTATTCAGCAATTACAAAACCGGCGGTCAAATTCCTTGCAGATGAAAATAAGCTTGGATTTTTCTTCATTTCCTCACAATAACACAGGACCAAAAGTTCCAGCTGGCCACCTCCTCTATCATTGCGAAGAAATCTTGTGTTCTTCTGGGATTATCTACTTTCAATGTTCATAACAGGTTGAAAAAAACACTTAGTGCGGCCATACAATATCGAAGGTCGGACATTGATTTGATACGTGTTCGTCTCGAAGATGATGTTTCACATTCAACCATCGCATAATTATTGGCCGAGGTCTCAGTAGGTTTCAAACTACAAGACACATGAGTCTGCGTAGCACACATTTGCCACATTAGATCACAAGCGCACGATTCTATTGAACGAAAACTGGACAATCTAGTGAAATATTTATGGAGCTTCGTTTGACATCAGGAATAATATTCGCATTCTGGACAACATATACTTGCAAGCTGTTTTTATTATCATGATATTTGAGATTGCCAATTATGACACAATTACACTAATATCCCTACTCTCCCGACTGTTTTTATGAACGCGGCTATGGTCTCATATTCGACTTCACTAATTGTTCTAATGTTTGGTGAAAGCTATCTTTGGTGATCACTGTGGATCTAATTGGATGCTAGTGTTTACTAAATCAACTGTATGATAAAATAATATACCGATTTTGCTTTCAAAATTGAATGCACCTTTTTTTTTTATTCTATCCGACAAGTTTGAAACTTGAAGAATTGGGGTTAAAATCTTGAGACTTATTGTGTCACTCATCTTCAACATTTTGAAAGATAGTATTACTAAAAAGTAGCATAAATGGTTTATGAATTCTGGTATAGATCGATAGGTTAGTTTCTATTCGCTGATGCAGAACTATTACATCGTGGCCCGGCAGTGAATTTGAACATACCAAAAAGGCATGAGGTGAACGAATTGTTTATACCTGCGCCAACACAAACAAAGGCATGAGTTTACATCAGCATCACAGAAGAACAAAATAGTTTGGTGTTCATCACTGTGAAACAAAATCATATTTTCTTTGCCAAGTAAAAAGAAACACCTTTGTGCCCACAATGAAAATATTGCACTGTACATCAGCTTTGCAGACAACTATTTGATACTGGTGTCCACAGGATCATGGGGAGATTACCTTTGTGCATTTTATATGCGTGTTAATATCATCATTGAATAAATTACGTTTAAAGAAAAAAAGACAGCTATTTATCAAATTCACATGTAAGCCAAAAACCGATTATGCCATTAGTCTTTTATATAATGGAGTAGTTGAAAATTGCTGGGTTGAGGAAGATCCACAGGTTTCTTAGTGGTAGCTTATAGCATTGAACAAAGTACTGAACCCTGGTTTAAGCAATAGAATTTACTATATCTCAGAAAATAAACAGAAAAATGGTATATCTTTCAAATGATGTTATAGTTTTCAAATGATGAGCTTATTCGTTTTCCCCCAAATGAGCCAAAACGTTAGGGGTCTTCAGACTACTTTTCACAGCAATAAGGATGGCTTTCGAGAAAAGTTACAAACTAATGACATGCGTTGCAAATTGGTCATATGCTCAAGGTCAGCCAAGTGTCTTCAACTGTATAACAGGAGCGTGGAGTCAAATAGCTACAACAATTGGTCAAATGTCGTCATAGAACAGGTCAATATTCATTGTTATAATGGGTGTAGCATCGCTCACTGTGAGGCGCCACAATGCATGGCCATTTGAACATCTTCAATCAGCTGTTAAAGTGTAATTTCCGCGAATTCCAAGAAGCCCACTCAATGTAGGGCCACTAATCATTACATCCTATTGTACGATTCCCAGTAATCATATCAAATTACTTTTCGTGACGATATAATTTGGTATAATCAAATTGTCTATCGTATTCTTCCGACTTTGGAAAAGGGCTTACAGTTCGTTATGGGGGTATCATTATAGTTTTAATACCATCTCCATGGCTATACTTTATTGTTCATTGTATCTAATTTGATACTGGTGTGCACTGAATCAACCGTGTGATGAAATCGAGTACTGATTGTCAAGAAGGATCATATTGATTCTATTACTTGCTCGAAATATTGGAGTACCGTTAGACGTCTTGAAAATGAAGCCTGAATCGCTGTTTTCACTCAGCTCCTTTTGAAATCTCCTAATTTTAAATTCGATTATAGTTTGATGATACACTTCATTAGAAGGATTCTCTGGCGAATGTTGATATTCAAAATGTGTTCGCCTCCAAGACATTGTTTCGCATTCAACCATCGAATGATTGGCCAAGGTCTCACTAGGTTTCAAAATACCCAAGATGCAGTCATGGGTCTGCATGACACATATTGCCAACTTCAAATACGATTTTACTGAACGGAAACTGGGCGTTCTCACAAAATAATAACGAACTTTGACATCGAATGCTGTTAACACCCGGGACGATACATGCAAACTATTGTTAAAAGTATGGTTATTGAGATTTTCAATTAATAAATCATGATCTTACATTTAAATTTACTAATTGCTTTGAAGTTTGATGAACGATAATCTTAATAAAACTTAGGCATCTAATTGGATCCTTGTTCGTACTAAATCAACTGTAGGATAAAATAATGTGCCGATTGTCGAGAGGAAGTCCATTTACTTTTGATTATAAAATATCTTTTTTAGCCGATGAGGTTAAAACTTGAATTATTATCATATTGTAAAGCTGAGTAGTTGGAACTCAGGATGATCCCAAGGTAATTGTTAATCCTTAGCCTCATTCACAATATCATGCACAAAATTTGGTTTCCCTTGTTTGGATGAGAATACTACTATTTTTGTGAGCTTGACTGAAGTACTTAGAATAATATATATGTCTGCCTATCCCTTGCTATTAACTGACATACCGAACTCGAAAATGTCCAACCCTGTAACTTGTTCTGGAAACGCCCATTTTAATTTAGAATGTATCATTTTAGAGTGATTCACTGGTAAATTACCGTGGATATAAGTCTGGTAGTGCTGAGTTTGATACATGTACATGTCCTGCCAGCGTTCTCTGGAATCAAAAGTTAGTCTCATATATCGATATAAAAAACCATTCGCTTGACGACGCAAGATTTTACTAATACTGGAATGATTTATATCAAGTGAGAGAAAAGTCTTGTGTTTTGCTATTGTTCATATCATTGACTCGCTGTAATAAAATAAAATAATGCATCCTTATATAGACGTATAATGGGCAATGTCTGATGTAGGTTAATGCGCTGTAGTCACGTGAATGACGGATCATACCGATTGTCACTGCGACACCGCAATTCTTTTCATTACAGTGAAGCCAATCAATGTCCACATGCAGAATGATGCTGGCATTGGGGCATAACTACTGACATGATTACTTATCCATTAGTAAGGCTGACCCAAAATCGATACGGAATGGAATTACTGTTAATTATATAATATGAATTATATAATATGAAATCAATTATATAAAATTAATTATATAATTGATTATTCTGATGTCGATTATAGCAAACCTAAACCACAACCAACTGTTTTCTGTTGATATTTAAGCAACGTCTAATCAATACATCTAAACAAAATTGGTATGAAGAAGTGAAAACTAATTCCAAACTTGAATTGTATAGTACAAATGATCTTGTATTTGAACATTACCTCCAAGTAAAATTGTGTGAAAAAAAACCATTTTATAGCACTAACACGTTTCCGTTGTGGAAATCATAAGCTACAAATACAAATAGGAAGACATAAGAACATAGACAAACAATCCAGAGTGTGCAGTTACTGCAAATCCGAAAGTCATAGAGGATGAATTTCATTTTTTTACTTGTTTGCCCCTTGTATTCAGATATTCGAGACCAGTATTTAAAGGAACACATATGTTATAACTTTACCCTAGTAAATAACTTTCAACATATCATGTCGGGAAAACAGTGTATTCCAAGCTTGGCCGCGTATGTTTATAACGCATTAAACTTCCACAATAACTACAATTCCATAAACAATTTAGAACCGAGTTGAACAATGATGTATAATATGTATGTACTCCATTTTTGCCTGGAAATGTATGTATGTATGGAAGTGAGAATTTATGTTTGTGTGTTATCGCGCAATTGAAACATTGCATAAATGTATATGGGCCAATGGCCTAAGTGAACGAATAAAACATAAACATTACTGAATCAAGTAGTGAATTGTGTGCAATGGCATATGTTTCCTTATGGTCATGAAACATTCCACATAAGATAATGTCATGTGAATAACAGGTTACTAGACCCAGCAGCAGCTCCAATTTAGAAATCGGTATTGGAGGTTGGGGACTGGTCTGGGAGTGCACCTGCCTCTCGCACTGAACCATGGAAGTCCTTTTTGTAGCAAACTGACTACCCAAGACTGGTTTATTTCTGATCTACACATATTAACCTACCATGGGAATGTGTTCTGTATGGAATTCCCATTACAAAAGGCAACATGGCACTTGCGAGCTATAAATTGATATGGACATACGACCTACGAGTTATGAACTGCGACATGCAAAATGCGAGCTGTCGTAACAAACTGCGCCCTGTGTGCAACAATATGCAACTTGGATTTTTGGTATATACATTCTTCCATAATGAAACCATGGTTGCACAGAATAAGTCATATTCGAGATAATTTCTCATTTCAATTCCTCATCAGCTCATAGGTACGCAGTTGTGTTTATAGCTCACAGATCAAATGTCGCAGACCGCATTTCACAGGTCGCAACTGACTTTTCGTAATGGGAGTTCCATAGGTTATGACATCCGCACAACTTTTAGCAGGCAACAATCAATCTTGGTAGAACATAACTTTCGAAGAACAAAAGACGAGTTCGATCACTAACCCCACATTACCAGTACTGTATTCAAGCGATCAATAATATCAAGAAAAAAACATTGAGTTAGTTCAAAATTCAATAGAAGACACAATACCATAAGATCCTAGAAAACGCAGAAAGGAACAGGGGCGAAGCCATAAAATATGGCTATATATTCATGGTATCAGAAGTGTTCACTGTTCGTGAAGCAGATATGATTTTTTTCTATATTTATCCCAGACTTAAAGCAGCTGCCTTCGATTGTATGTAATATTTTCTTAAAACTAAATCTTAGTGCAACACATCTAATACAAGATAATAAAACATGTGCACATTGATTTTGACGATTACATCCCGTCCGAGTTGTCTTTGTATCTGATTTAACACACATTTTATGTCAGTTTTGTTTATAAACAAACGAAGTGTATCCATCAAACTCGAATGTAAACTAATGCCCAAATTGGCCTTAAAATTCTACATTGAGTACATTTTCCAGTTTGTTTCTGCAAATATGGTATAGTTATGATGATGATACTTTATTCACAAAGGGGCCTCCGGCCCATATGCAGAATAGACAATAATGAGTGATTCACCGTTTTGTGTGTGGAATTGTCAGTCCATCTTGCATTTTTACTGTGTGCGATGGATACAGTTCGTTTGTTTATATACAAAACTGGCATAAAATGTGTGTTAATTTGGATGAAAAGCAGCTCGGACGGAGTAAAATCGTCAAAATCAATGTGCACATGCAATATTTTCTTCAAAACTAAATCTTAGTGCAACACATCTAATACAAGAAAATAAAACATGTGCACATTGATTTTGACGATTTTACTCCGTCCGAGTTGTCTTTTCATCCAATTTAACACACCTTTTATGTCAGTTTTGTATATAAACAAACGAACTGTATCCATAACATTGAGTTATTTCAAAAGTCAATATAAGACACAATACCATAAGATCATAGGAACGCAGAAAGGAGCAGGGGTGAAGCAAAGATGGTTATTTATTCATGGTCCCAAGTATCAGAAGTGTTGAATGTTCGTGAAGCAGATGTGATTTTCGTTAATTTATCCTAGACTTAAGTTAGCGTTGTCATATTGTTAAAAAAAACCTATCATCTCACTCCATAATCTCCATGTGGGTTAAGGTCATTACTTAGTTAAGTAGTTTATACTGGTGACATTTTGTGCCAAAGATTCAATAAACAAACACCATTTGTAAAAATCTAGAGCAATCCTGCTGATTTGCAGACCATAAGGACTATTGGAACAAAGTAAATGAACTGTGATGTGAGTCAATAGTGGCGCCAATATCCACTGACCCACTTTCGTTATTTTGCCCCTGAACGAACTTAACCAATGAATATGTCCAGTAAACACTGTCAATGGTTGGCTATTTACCCTCATTTGAATTTGCTATCATTGACGCGGGTGCCCCCAAAGTATTATTTTCTGTATTTGTGACTTGCATACCAGTTCACTATTCCTTACATTTCATTTTATCAGCTATAGTTCTTATATTCATCTTTTCCACATCAGCTCACTACGCAGTTATGTTTACAGCTCGCACAGGACATGTTGCAGTGATTTCCGTAATGGGAGTTCCATAGGTTATGACATCCGCACAACTTTCAACAGGCAACAGTCAATCTTGGAAGAACATAATTTTCGAAGAACAAAAGACTAGTTCGACACGTCATTGAGAATAGTACATCTTTGATGATAAAATTCAAAAGCTCCTACACACTCAGCATATTGCAATGATATCTCCAGAGCAGAATGTTGCCAGGTTTTCTTGGCAGACTTGAATTGATTTCAAGCAGACAATTAAGTAAGATGTCCGAAACGGGGCACTGACCCAATTTAAATATCAAACCGGAAAAGAACAGGTACATTGTGCAGTGTCCACACTCAATCAATAGTAACTCGGACGTTTTCGATTAGAGCAGTTTGTTTTCCCCCTACAAAGTTTCCTGTCAATATCTTGAAGAACAGAAGTCCGTGATCAAAGTAATCTTCGATATTCTAGAATTGGTCTTTCCCTGTACCGAATGTCCCAGTAAATCACTCGTGTTGTCAAAAGATATCGGGCATCATTCTTTTCATCCCAGAGAGGATAATTCATGATTAATGAGATCGAAAAACATATTATAATACACAAAAGAGATCAAATAAGGTATAATTGCATGTTAAGTCGGTGTAAATAATAACAACATTGTTTGGTACAAATTTGTATTTAACATAATTGCAATGAAATATTGGTATTTTATGAAATATAAATCATATAAGATATGGATGATATGTGATGCTTGTTCGCATCGAATACAGACCTAAAGTAAAAATTTAAACCAAGGGCGAAGAAAGGTTACCGATGAAATGTACAATGTTAAGTTGTCACAGTCTGAAATGGTAATTTCAAGGTCACTACAAGGTCACTTCAAGGTCACTACCAAAATCGTCATATATCATCCCCTATGTCAATGCGCCAATAACTAGCTCTATCTGCACACATTCTGCAGTACAGTCCACACTATTCCTATTACAAACGAAAAAAGTCCTTTGTTTTTAAAGGGATTTTATTCCTGCTGGGAATGGCTAGAAGCATATAATGACTTGATTTGTACAATTTTTTTTTCGCAAACCCATCAGAAAATCAAAATGGCCGCCACATGCAGGGCCACAAATCTCACATACGTCACAGACGTACTTATGGGGACTCTTATACATCATTTACAGAAAAACACTTCCCTGCTGAAACTAAAAATTACTTCCCTGCTGAAATAGTCTTGGGTATTCTTTTGCAAAATTTCAAAAAGATTCGACCACCAAGGTTAAAGAAAAATATATAGATGGACGACGCCAAAGGACAGCGACATGACCGGACCGGGAAACAAATTACATAAGAGCATGCGGACATTGTGAACCCCTTTGAGACTTGCGTAACTGATCTAAAGATCTTTTCTTGTCAAAATAAGGTCACGGAAATAACAAATTGTATATACAAGGGCGGATATTTAGGCAAGCAAGTCTGATTCTGATTTGAGTGAATATCATTGGAACAACACGGTGACATTCCGTCACATTCGGTAGCCCCTGGGTCACCATTTTCTTTGGAATTTCCCTATTACATGTACACAGATATTGGGTTTGTCAAATTCGGTTTCGATCAACTGGATAACAGAGTTTTGAATTACTCGAATGCTTGAAGCTGAAGTGACAAAGGTGTTCCTATTTGACTTCAGTGTAGTTGGAGTTGTGTCGTTAAAGAAAAAAGAACTCAAATGTACATGAATTGAAATTGACTCCTTGTTTCAAATTCTATCACTGCTTCGAATCGCATATAATATCACGTACTTATTTATATTAGTAATGATTCCATCCTTCAATACTAGCTATACTCAAGTTCCGAGTTCAAATGATATCACCATTTTAAAATGAGAGTATTTATTAAACCAATACTTTAAACTGCATGATCCGTCTTCACTGCCGTCTTAAGCCATTCCCGTAAGTAGCATTTGACCCACATACAATGTACTGCAGTGTTGATTGACTTCCGTACATGTGAACCCTGTCTGTGATCGGTAAATGAACACATTTCTATGACAATTTTAACCGTAAAACTGTTTGCACGCTGTGAAGTTCCTTATGTTGGGTCGAGAAAGCATGTTCTTCATTCTGACAAGCCTCAATTATACAAGGAAGCAATTGTTTGCCCCTGATTGACTTCGAGATCGGACCCACATTTCGACTGAACCGCGGTGACTCAACTACTTGGCATCGATGAACAAGAATCGACGAGTCACAAGAAACGCACACATATTTCTCTATGACACCGGAAGTTGTGTTTGCACAACGAGGCGATATCGGATAAGGACACACATGGGCTTTTAATTTTTATGTCACTGGCACGGACATGATTCGCGACTCGCGAAGGGAATCGGTTATCTGTCAACAATCATGCAATATTTACATCGACGGAACACTATTTCCAGAATTTCAACCCCGTCAGCACACTGTTTTGCCTAAATCCCCATAAGGTACATAAATACCAACAAAAATTGTGTTTTCACCATAGACACACTGGAACCGAGCACGCATCAAGTAACAATAACCACTAAACATAATGGAACTGTTCACTTCTATGATATATAGGTGTCACGCTAATTCGTTAAAATATAAATATGTTTCGTCATTAATGAATTAGTTCCATCATTGACATCGCCAAAGGACAGAATGACAAAAGAGGCCACTATTGCCAATCGTTTTACGTTGTGAAACGAACGCCTCTTACGTATGCAAGATGAGAATGTGGAGACATGGAAGTTATTGAATTGGATGCACCAATTAGAAGAGGGTTCAAATAAAAATCCAGGTAAAAGTACGTAATTTCAAAATGCGAAGCAGAAGTTTTGCACCACCAATATACCATTCTCAGTTGTTAATATCCTATGACATGAAATGAATATGTACTCTGGTTGACCCATGAAAGTTTTTTTTTTGCTCTGGATCTAGACCTAAAAGTGGAACTACGGCAACATAATACTGCTGCCCCACGGAGGACTACTGGGTATGTCATCGATACATGAATTATATATCACACTTGCCTCATTCGTCGTAGATGGTTTATCCCTTAGAATCTGACTACAGAAATAATATGTTGATTTAAACCTTCCATTTCCCGTCATTCGCCCAGTAGTTTATTTGAATTATGTCTCTCTGGAAATTTTAAAATAGAACGGTATCAATTGTAAATTGTTACATTTTTTCATGTACAGAGATGACTCTATCGATTGATCTTTCATATCACAAGTGATTTTCACCACAATGCTAAATTCGAAGCAAAGAACATAAGCAAATGCACGTCGTGTGTGCGTCCGAAAATATACCTGCAGATCATAACAGGTTGGAATTTTTGTTTTCTGATACAAAAACGAATTCAGGTGACATGAAATGACACATACAAGAAATATTTACCGTTGTGCACATGTTAATAGATCCATTAACATCAAGGAGTTTGCTCAGCTTCATCTGATCATTTGCAAATTCAAATATACGTTTCAAGGCACTTGAGTTCAAAATGGTATCCTTGTAATCGTTTGTTTGTTTGTTTTTATTTCTATATATTGAGTTATAAGATGCCAGATGATTTTCACTTCCTTACAACATAACTGGTCCGTACAAAGCTACATTTGATTCAACTGGTTGTTTTCAATGCTTTGTTAAATTTGACCTCATTCTTAGAAAGAGACAATGACGTCACCTGAGTCTTATTACATGACGAGCCTATATCACAACTTTAAAGCCCTGAATGATGGACAAAGAACTATCGTTATGTACGTTGATTCATTTCAATTGTAAAACTTTGTATTGATTAGGTCCTTTCATGAGATTAAGTACATGTTATGTACTTAACAAAAAACCCTTTATATCAGAAATCCATCAGATATAATTCCTTTACCCAACGCCAATGAGGACGGGATGTATATCCAATACCATCAACATTAATCAGAAAAAAATTATTACAATATGACCATAGAACAGATTACAACCCACGTATTTTCAGTTCATCGACTCATGTCCTGGTCTATGGTCGTATCGTCCTGATGATTTGAACAAAAATACTCGATTATAAAGCCATAGAAAAAATAACTATATTTTATTCCTTTTCTCGCTTTTTTCCAGTATGAGGGTTTCATTTCAATGAAAACGCCCGGATATTTTGAAATATCCATACGTCTTCCTCTCTGAGAACATTTTAGTGGATAGTTTCGAAACGTATATATTGATAGACGTAGAATAAATACCCACTATTAAGTATTCCGAGCGAACAATTATAATATGGGATAGACGGTAGAAACTGATCTATTTAGATTTTTTGGCCATATGTTTTTTTTGGTGGATTCTTTTTTCTTTAAGTTGCCTATAAATTGAGAGCAGAGAAATTTGAAACGTCTTATCTTCCGAGACTACTCACTGAATTGTTTTGTATGGTGATACATGGGGTACTCCTCACAAACTGATATCTTCTAAATTATTACCCCCCCCCCCCCCCCCTTGCTGGTGTTTTTTTTATTTTTCAAGTTTAGAGAAAATTGTCAGTTTTGGAGAAAATTGTCATAAAGACGGAACACTTGCAGATGATATAATTCATGATTCTAGTATGTTTACATAGCCGTGTCATATATGTTGGACGTTTTGACACATGGTTACTGTTTGAATCCGGGACAACAGTTACTCCTATACTCACAAACTAACTCTAATATTGTGATACGGATCGAAAGGGGCGTAGGTATTGCATTAGGGTCGGTATGTTTGTCTGCTCGAGCATGTAACTCAGAGAGGAATTATCCCATTGGCCTGAAAATGAAAGAGATGAAATGGATTCCGGTGGTTCGGTCCTCCACGTTCCTGGAGGAAATCGGGTGAAAATGATTGCCATGGCAACGAGAAATGTGAAAATCACGTTTTCAAACAAATCACTATAGACAAAGATTTTCTGCTATAGATACTTCAAACATGGCTCAGATTGTAGAGCAATATGGCAAGCTTCAGTAATTAATGAAATAATTACTGATCATGTGTTTCTATGCCTCCAGTGTGTAGCCTGGTTACAGCCAAACTTACGCCCACACTGCGTCCATAGTGTTATTCTTCTAGCTATCATAATCACCGTAACTAGCACCGAGCAGATATACTAATGGCAATTGGTATCCTAAATTTTTTTTTTTTTTTGCATTTATTCAATTTTTTTTATCACACACACAATCAATTCACATCATATCATACACACAATCATTCAAAATTCCCTTCACCAGGTCCAATATACCCAAGTAATACACATACATGCGTGATACGGATAGTTATGCAAAACAACTTTGTCCCATGTCCCACACGCCATAATATCCACAAATACATACATCCCCTACCATAATATACAATCCAATTATATTCGTATCTTCACATAATCATCAATCACTAATGTATTATTGTATTTTATATAACATCTTTTCTCTTTGATACCTTGAAATTAACTCAGTCGAAGTTTTCAATTTACATGCCACAATACTTTTTTTTGCAACTAGCGTAATATAGTTAACCTTTTTCCAAACTTCTGCATCCATGTTTCCATCCCTAAAGCCCAATAACCTGTCCCTTTCATTAATATTGACACAAGTCCTACCCATTAACAAAGCCACGTCCTTCTCAACTTCTGTCCATAGTGCTTGTGCTTGACAATTGGCGAAAAAATGTTCAACAGTTTCTATTTCATTACAATACTGACAATACTGATCTTGTGTTACTTTCATTTTGAACAATCTCTGTCGCGTTGGATAAATATTATGTAATATCCGCCACTGCAGGGTACATAAACTGGTGTCATTAGTAACTGTGAATGGTAGACACCAGGTTATCTCTGTTAGAGCATTTTCATTATATCTCAGATTCCAATGGCTAGTAGTGACTGTATCCAAAGTTTTATTCTTTACTAGAAACATTCGGATTGATTTGGAAGACAATTTTTTTAGCGGGCTATTGTTGAAATAAATTACGTCGTCCCTATCAGAGTACACCTTGCGTTTTTCGACAAACCGTAAGGTATTAACAATTACATTATATTCCATCAAGGTTACCCCATTGTCACCTAATTTGTTCGCTATGACATCGTAAGATAGTACGCATCCTCTACATAACATGTCGCTAACATATAAAATGTCATTTTCTATCCATCTTCTAAAGAAGAGAACATTCCCTTTGAATGTGATAAATTTGTTATTCCACAGGCTTTGTGTACTATTTTCAATATTATGTTTGCTATTCAAATTTTGGATAGAAAACCAATCACGTACAAGTGTTATATAAAAGTGAGGCATCCACCCAGATAGACCCCTAAAACGATCGATATCAACATTCATTTTAAATACAAAGAGATTTTCCCTAAAGCGGTTGAGAAATGATTGTGGCAAGATGCGCCATGCTCCATTTCCAGGTTTCTGTAATAAAGATATCCATTTTATATTTAATGCTCGCTGCATATCAAATAGATCTATCATATTTAACCCCCCTTCTGATAGTGGCTTTATCATGATATTACGTTTCAAGCATTCCATGTTGTGCTTTACGATATCTACCTCCCGGTGATATTTTTTATTGCACCATATATAACTGAAGAAGAAATTATTTATCCTCTTCAAAATCGGGGCGGGAAGTGTAACTCCCTGCATAAGGTATAGAAATTGTGACATTAGAAGTGATTTCACTATTGTGATTTTCCCAAAAATGGACAAATGCCTTCCCATTAGGGATTTAATTATGGACTCGCACTTCTCAAACCTTATATCGATATTTTCAGCTATTTCGTGTGCCACACATTCCGATTTAAAATATACCCCCAACAATTTGATTTTGTTGTCCGGAAAGAGTTTCCAATTCAAATTTGCTATATTTTTCCTCCTATATTTCCAGCAGCCTACCCATATTGCTGTCGTCTTATTGGTATTAAGCTTCAGTGCGGAAAACTTAGAAAAGCGCCTTACAATATTCAGGCTACTGTATATCGATTCGTCATCCCCCACAAATATGGTTGTGTCGTCAGCGTATTGAGCTATTTTGATAAATTGTTTTCCACCAGTACGGTTTCCAACTTCAATACCTTTAATTAAGGGAGATTGGCGAATTTTGCACGATAATACTTCACACGCTATGATAAAACACAGGGGCGAGAGTGGACACCCCTGTCTGATACCACAGCGTAACGGGAAACACTCCGATAAATATCCATTGTAGGATACACAACTAGTAGTTTCAGAATTGATAATTTTCATCCAGTGTAAAAAAAGACGGACCAAAACCGAATAATTTCATTGCTTTTAACATGAAATCTTTAGATATAGAATCAAAAGCTTTAGAATAATCCAATGAGATGATGGCACCCGGTATATCTTTAGCATTGGTAAATTCTATTACATCATCTATTGTCCTTATAACGATGCCCGAATGTCTGCCCTTAATGTAACCACACTGGTCCTCATTAACAATGACACTTGCCACTTTCTTTAGTCTATTCCCCAGTCTTTGTCAGTATTTTATAATCCGTATTGGTTAGGCTTATTGGTCTCCAGTTTGATAGATTATTCCTGGATAATTGTTTCCCTTTATGAAGTAAAATAATTATCCCTTTTCTCTGGGACAGAGACATAAATCCAGACCCATAGGACTCATTGTAGGTTTTAATTAACGTATCCTTTATAGGCTAGCGGCCAGGTGCCCAAAAGGGCCATATTTAAGGAGTTTAATCACCCAACTGTGCACAAGGCTGAATTATCTATCAAAATAAACGGTAGACTCTACTGGTCATTTTCCGTCATATTTTACACTCTGCATCCAGGGGTTTGTCATGGTAATGGGCCTTGACTACGGATCCCTAACATTGGTGTTCAAATCTGGATTTTTGCCTAATGTATGATTGAGATAAATGTATTGTCATATCCAGTTCCTTCATCAGTGTTTTATATCATCTGACCATCTTGTTTGTACCTATATGTACTTAGCCGAGTCGCATGGTTATATTAAGCATGTTTTTTGGATATTCAGTAGGCAGAATGCTCAAATGCAATCGAATAAATATATCTATAGATTGTCTCGAAAAATGGAGACTCAATAAGAAGTTTTTTATGCTCTACAAAAATGGATTGATAAATATATCTATATCAAACACTTCCAATTTAAGTAAATGTCATATATTCAATGTTTAAAATAAATAGTTAATAATTGAATAATAATTTGACCACACGGTTGTCAAGGCAACCATTGGAGTATTCAGGATTAGGTGTACATTATTCACAATTATCAAAGAAACTGTGCATAAAAATAGGCGGAGATGACAAATATTCAATAATGCATCAGTTATATTTTGCAGACAGCATACCTGTATATAGTACATACGACAGGTGTAGTCGAACATTGCCATACCATCTATCCCTTAGATACTGTCCATAGCAACGCCGTTGCTAGGGAACTTTGCTCGTAACTAAAAAAAGTTATCATGATGATAAGGCATTTGTTTTATGTTTTGCATGAAATACATGCATGTTATAATGTATTTTTGACAAAAAAAGTTGCATATTCATAAAGTTTGGGTCCATAGCAATCACCGTTGCTAAGGGCAATATTTCGGGCGTTGTTCCCTTGGTGACGAAATGATGTTATTAAATTCTGATGTTTTAGTTTAATTCTGATAATTTTCATTTTGACTGGACCCCCACTTTAAAATTAAATCCTATATATTATGTCAAATACATCTACATATACTATACACATATTTACAGATTGTTTCAATCACGGTTGCCATGGCAACCATGAAGTTTCAAGGGTAGTCTTTATATGATACTAGTACCTTGTCTTCAGAAATCACGTTACATATCTGGGGAAACTGTAAATACCGGCAAAATCATGCTTTACATCTACCTGTGTACGTCCACCATTTCCATAGTTAGGAATCATTTCACATATATGTACACGTATTCTGTTTCTAATATATTGCAACATGTACATTTACTAGCTGTCAGATTATAAATTTCTTGTGAGAATACAATAGCATACAGTTTCCCCCAACGCATTTTATCCATCAAATATCCACATTCAGCAATTACTCCACATACTTTCTACCTTATCACTGTGGATTTGAAATCAACTGAACCTTGTTGAGCAAGTACTAGTAGATTATGAAGAGTCCACATCATTCTCATCAACGTTTGAGTTGTTATGGCAACGATCGCCACCACCACATGAGCACTGGTCAGTGCATGGCATGTTGTTCCTTAAACATGTAGAGCTTGTACTGCACAAGTTTCGTCCCTGACAACCAGAGAGGAGATCTTCCATCATCTCGGCAGTAGAAGGACCCTTGAAGAATACTGGATATAACAGACCGTCCTTCATTCGCCATCTCGTGGTGCGCACCGCCCTGAGCTGGAATGAACGGCACAAACCCTGGCGGAAGAGATAATGGGTGTCTCTCCTATCCGGAGTTCGCCGGAACTAAAGTCCGCGATCACCCTGTGGATCCGTAGAAAGTTCATTCCAATGATTCCGGCTGCCCCGATATCTGCGACGATCGCCTCTGTAGTGTAGGTGATACCTCCAAGTTTGACTTGGAGGTCGATCAGTCCGTGGATACGGTTGTTGTTGTTACCTGCTCCGTAGAACTTGTAACTGCCAGGATCCCGCAGCTCCATGCTGCGGAAAGCGGGTTCCCGCTTGTACGTCCCAGTGGCGACCAGGGTGACCTCTGAACCGAAGTCAACAAGGAACTGAACCAGCTCCCGCCCAAATGGTAAAGGCAGGTACCAGCAGGGGTCCCTAACCAATGCGCACGATGGATGACCAAGGTATCCTCGTATCCTCAAGGACCACTCCCGTTAGAGTTATATCTACTTGAGAATCGTCCGGCTCGTCAGCGGGTGGGGCAGCTGCATGTGCCACAGGAAAACTGTCCCCAGACGCAGTGTTGGTTGCCACCACTTCCGGTTTTAGTTTCCCTCACGAAAGGGTTGCCGTCTCTGTCCCGGAGGACTGTGCGAAAGTTTGAGTTTCTCCACCGGGACTCAGGCAAGCTGCCTTTGTAGCCGCCGGCTCGCAGGCGTTCCAGCAACTCAGGACACTGTAATCAGAAAATACCCTGTTTTCTGCAGAAGTAGCAGGGCCGGTTGGCGTTAGATCCGGAGGTGAAAGCGTAGCAATCTAAGAGCCCCAGAGCTGCGATCCCAGCGCAGTGCGCAATCATCTGCGCTGCACTGAAATCTGGTTTCAGTTTCCCTCACGAAAGGGTTGCCATCTCTGTCCCAGAGGACCGGGCGAAAGTTTGAGTTTCTCCGGCGGGCCTCAGGCAAGCTGCCTTTGTAGATGCTGGCTCACAGGCGTTCCAGCAACTCCGGACACTGTAACCAGAAATGACCCTGCAGAAGTAGCAGGGCCGGTTGGCGTTAGGTACGGAGGTGAAAGCGCAGCAATCAAAGAGCCCTGGAGCTGCGATCCCAGCGCAGTGCGCATTCATCTGCGCTGCGCTGAAATCGTACTTTTCAACATCACCCTTGTCCGAAGACGAGCATGATGCCGCGGCCCGATCAGCTTGAACCGGCGCCATCATTGGCTGCACGGACGAACTAACCCACGGAGGGATTAGTTCCTGGGTGGGTTCACGAATGGCCGGAAACGCCCAAGGAGCCACTTGCGATGCTACCGTGGAAGGAGGAGCAGCAGCCAGCGAGGGAATGGTCGGCGGCGGGGGCCGGTTCGAGGCATCTGACTGGACCGGACAACTGCCTCTATCGCTAGTGCGGCGTTGATAGCCTCCTTCATCGTCCGTTTCTCGTGGGCGGCCAGGGCATACAATATGTGGTACGGCTGCCTCTCGATAAACTGGTCGTTATCGGCTCGAACCTACTCGCCGGCTCTTCTAGGTAGGCTCGGTGGCCGAGTTTGCGCAGGTTAAATGCATATTCGATCACTGTAGGCAAGCGGACACAAACCACAGAAGTCGCGCTCGGTGCAGTGACCGGACTGTGCTTATATTCGCGAGCGCATCCTGTGGGCTGATCATCCTGCATGGGGTGATCGGCCGCGGTCGTAACGGCCATCGGGAGCCAGCTCTGTGAGCGAGTGAGCTGCTCCACTGCTCCGCAGATAGCTGGTCCGACACCTCCGGCAGCTGGACCGGGGGTACGCAGGGGGATCATCCTGGCTGGCTGGGGAAGCCGGACAGATCATCCATCTGTCCGGGCGTCAGCGCAGTCACTGGTACTCGCATGCTCGCATCCAAAGGTGCCGGACGGAAGAGTACCGGAAAGCGCGGGGTGAATCCATCTCCGGACCCCCCATGGCACCTGGAACGCTGGATGGGACATCCTGAGGCAGCACTTGCTGCAACCCAGCAGGGTTCGACTCGTCCACAGACAGAGTCGAGGATGCCGGGGACAACTCCGCGGTCTGGTTTCGGTCCTGTGGATCGCCCGAGCGCCCTCTCGGATGGCCAGAGTCATCCTGGGTTAGCTCCCAGTTGTCGTGGGAGCGGGTATGTTGAGACACATTGTCATCCATATTGAATTGTCTTGCTGTATTTCAGATTATCCCGAAGAAGAGCAGGCGGTCCCCTGGGACTAAGGAGCAAAGACACTGCGACAGTAGGCTTCCATGGAATGCTGTCAGCCGACCCTGGTCACGGTACCAATGTAAAATTTGATGCCGTCCGCTATCCCTGATCCTCGCGGATAACCCGCTCACCGTGGGTAACTGCGGGCGTAGTAATTACTTTATAACGTTAACCAGGTAGCAGTCCACCGAGCAAGCTCGGACGTAAGGACACCACTCAGATACGGGATCATCACCATGGTGTTAGCTGTGGCTGGCTCGCCGATGGTCCGCCTCGGGATAGAACCATGGACAGCCCGACGGTCTGCCAGAGCCTTTGTCGCATCATCGCATGACGAGAGACTGACGATCACAAGGACGAGCCCTGGTTCATCACCATCCCCCTCCTGGACCCCCGATTGGAAATCGTCCCCGGGGTCTTATGACCCACTTCTAGCTGGACGGAAGGGACACGGAGCTCATGGCCGAACTCACCCGTCGTCCTCTCGCTTTGCGAACTCTGAGACAACTCCGAACACACAGAGCGGCTTGATAGAATTTTTAACCCCAAGAGACACGAGGATGACGTAAGACCATTGTTGCAGTATAGTGGAGCAACAAGGTTAGACAGTATTGCCATGCAACACACTTGCTTCGAACACGGCCAAAACAATAATAGTGCTAGCAATGAAACTCCTGGAGCCAGACATGATATTGATTGAACAGACCCAGGCATATTTTCCCATGCTATGATTGCCATGGCAACGATAATTTTTCATTGAATACATAATATATACATGAAAGTAGAGTGTACATAAATATTTCAGCTTATTATTTGCAAATTATAGCACTTATGTTTGAACTTATTTCATTTGCAACGCTATATTCCTAAATAAATAAAATGATGTGTGAACGTGCACATGTATGGTCCTATTTTTGTATAAATTTATCCATTTCAGATATAATTCATTGCTTTACAGGCTATATTCGTGCAATGAATGAGCCAGTTGTGTTTACAAAATGATATGAAACACATAGAACTCTATATAGCAAGAAAAAATGTGTGCAAATATTGATATTAAATCCAAAGACTTGACAGTGCATCTCAAAAAGCTCATACGAGCTGTTTTGAGCAATCTGTAGTCAAGCGCCGTTACCATGGTAACCCCCGGATTTGAAAAAACTATAATATGACATAAATTAACAAGGGGGCTTTACTGGTCATTTTGATATATCATTCAGCCTTGTGCACAGTGGGGTGATTAAATTCATTTTTTCAAGCCCTTGGCCGCTTGCCTATTATGGATACTCCAGTGAGGCAATAATGAAAAAACGTTACACCAGTCCGGAAGGGACACAAGTTCACGCTTGTGTATGTATCTTGTTCACTTTGGTTGACCTGTGTTCACTTTGGTAATTAGTTTGAATGTCAAGAGGCACCATGAAGGGTAAGTGTAAAAAGAAACGCACTTGATTATCAATCAGACAGTGATAAGAAATATATTATACACTACCCTTTCTGCAGGGCTATTACCTATGAGTGTGTAACAGAAAACTAGCGCACAAGTAATTATGAGTAGCTGCTGAAAATCTTTAGGATCTTTTCTAAAACGATTTCTCAAGTTGTTCCCCACTATGAGGTTCCTCAAATCTTACTTTTCTCAATCTTTTCTTTCTCAAATTCAAAGTGAATTAGGATACTGCTAGTTTAACTGCTGCTCGTCGGTGAAATTCGCAGCCCCCACTCAGGCATTAAAAGCTCCATGGAGCACAAATTAATATCCGGTAACTAATAACTAAACAAATACAAACATAATAATTCAATGCGTGTTTCGTGAAATTTAGGTGTGATTGCAGAGAGAACGCGGACATGACAAATGTTTGTCTCGAGTATCCAGATTCTTCCCAGATATAGCCTGGCGTGATCAAAGGTGAGTCGTTACGGAATCCTAACAGAACGTGATTCGGTGGTGCCATGTTCAGATTGTATCACTTTCCAATTCTGCGATTAAGCTTGAATCATGTAGATAATATAAACTAGTAAATGCCATATTGTCACTTATCGCTATCTTCTCGGAATTTATATCATTCTTCTCCATATTTCCAGCTGCGTGTGACTGACACCGGTACTTTCAATGGAGGAAAGACACAAAACACTGTCCGAGTTGGGGAAAAGAAAGACGCAAGTATTTTTCCACTTTTTGGAACAAGTAGCAAATATTGTCATCTTTCTTACGGACGTCCCCAACCCCCCACCCCCCCCCCCCCCCCCTTCCCCGAAAAATTGAAAAAAAGTCAATATCGCAAACACACAAGCAACCGAACCAACTGCGGTCTATATACCGAGTCTGCCGTCAATATACACTCTGGGGTCTATATCCAGAGTCTGCATTCTATATACACTGCGGTCTACAGAGGTAGTTTTTATTTGGAAATTCTACAAAATTCGGATAGAAATACCAAGAATAGTTGGTATTACTATACCAAGAAATACAGATTCGACGTCCTGAGGGAAACACAACATGCCACAGCGGTAATAGACTGATCCCGCCGGCCCCGATCGATTATTCAGGTGGGAGAAAAAACCTACGGGGGGGGGGGGGGGGCGCTAGTACAATGTATAAGTATACGGGCACCGCCCCAAGTGCCTCCGCCATGGATAGTGTTTTGAACACAATGATAAGCTAAAGATAAAAGTTTATAAACACTATCCCGTGGTTTTATGAGTTAAATGCAAGGGGGATGATGCTACATGTTATAAATTTTTATTTAAAAGTGTTGAATTTTGACAGTTCAGTACAATTATCATCCCTCATTCCAAACAAGCATTCTTTTCTCGAGGATTTTTATATGCTGGAATAATGTTATAGGGACATTATTGAAGTCTTAATACATACATTGAAGGCTTACTAGACTGTGTCAACCGTTATATGATGATTTAAAATATATAATAAGATGTTCATCGTTATATTAGACCCGATATTGATGTGAAAATAACATTTAATTAAATCTGTTCATTTTGCAGAAACTGCAGCGACGATTGGACGCTTGTCACGAAAGGACATCTGGGGATAATCACGGACGCTCGCATTTCACCGGATCAAGACCAAGTTGGGTGGTCTAAAACCCACAAGGATTTATTTAATTTCTATTCATGTATTTATTTCTTGTACTCAGTGGAAATGATTGACTTACTAGTGTATAAACTCTGGCTTAGAGCCAAAAAGGGTTTTGTACTAAGCCATGCATTGCAGACTTGGGTATAGGCCAGTTCTAAATATGTTACGTTTGATTGTATGTGCATGTAACATTATTGGTCACTATGGCTTTGGTTTTCCAGCAAACGACCACCTTCCGTACCCAGGTTACCAATCATATCATTTGTTTAAAGGTGGAGTCACATATACATGTATTTTAATTATTCACTCAGTCTGTGTTTCATATTATGTTCGTGTATTTTTGTATTGAATGTTTGTAGTATTTTACTGACATGATATTATATGTCGTACCCACTTATCTGGTGTTTGGTTTGATAGGCTAACAATTTTCGCATTTATATTTGTTTACTGTATTGTGATACCCACCTGTGATTATGTACGAGTTTGGTTATCTAATCACTACCAAATTGTTTGTACTTGTCTTCTAATGTTCTTGAATAAGACATTTTCTTATTCAATTGTCATAATTCGGGTGAGGCCCTTATATATATCTTTGATGTGATACAACGTACCCTAATATGGAAATAAATATACAATGATTATGAAATGCTTGTCATTTAATCAAAATTATTTACATACAAAACTTCCGAGTTTTATAATGATTTACATCAGGTTTAATTTCACAAAACCATGGCGCTACCATTTAATTACAATTATTTATTATGAAAACTTTCGAGTATAAATATGATTTACTTCAGGTTTAAGTTCATAAAACACGGGCTTATTATTTAATGACAAATATTTATATATAAAACTTCCCAATATTATTATGATTTACGTTAGGTTTGTAACAAAACCATGCAACTGCCGCGCTGAAACGTTCGTTAGGAACGGTCACGTGATCTACAAAGTCCACTTGCGAAGACACCGTTCGCGGAAGAACCGTTCGCGGAAGCACGATTGCGGAAGCATCATCAGCGGAAGCATCGTTCGCGGAAGAACCGTTCGCGGAAGCACGATTGCGGAAGCATCATCAGCGGAAGCATCGTTCGCGGAAGAACCGTTCGCGGAAGCACGATTGCGGAAGCATCATCAGCGGAAGCATCAGTCGCGGAAGCACCGTTCGCGGAAGAGGAGCCTTCGCGGAAGAACCGTTCGCGGACGCAGTCTTCACCACGTGGAGAAGAGTGCGGAAGATACGTTCGCGGACGAAGATGCGCGCGCAGCCACCCTGGCTATATAAGGGAGAGCGGACGGCCGCTCTGAGAGCACTGCAACAGCGACATCGACCGTGGGGAGATCGTCACCGCCACAGCCAAGGGACTCGACGAACTCCGTGCGGACGACTCCTTCTTCAGGGCCTTAGAGTCAACCGGGATTAGACCGACTACCTGGAGAAACCATTCAACTAAACGGGACGGGAAACTTCAACGGGAAGGGACAGAGAGACGCCGCCGGCTAAGAACTCTTTTTAGTTGTGCCCTCGTGCACTATTTATTTTTGAAATGTGATCATACAGTGCTCCATGTCTGAACTTCATATTTGTACGTCACGTGGGTGACCAGCCATACAATTGTAAGTTGATTTGATGTATATAAATCTTCAATTTATTTACATCTGAGTTGCTTCTTGCCTAAGTGAAGCCGGTAAGCTACGGAGTGATGATACACCAGCGTTGGGGAACGCCAGATTAGTGACGGCTCTCGAATCACAACGAGCGGGAGTTACATAAAGTCTATACGATCAGAGAAACCAGGTTTTTTGGGCCACACCGAAAACAAGTCATTACCAAACGTCACAACTTGGCGCACGTGACCAGGATCCCCGAGGGTCTACTGCCAGGGAACGAACCTCAGCATCACTCATGTCCGGCGAAAACGACGAAACTGCCCCAGGGAAGACAGGAGGTGAAGAGGAAGACTCTTCGCGGACGGCCTCACTTGCGGACGAGGAAGACAGCGGTTCGCGGAAGCCGACCTTTGCGGAAGATGGAGACGACCGTTCGCGGAAGACGTTCGCGGACGACAACCGTTCGCGGAAGACGACCTTGGCGGAAGAGGCCGACAACCGTTCGCGGAAGACAACGTTCGCGGAAGACGACCGTTCGCGGAAGAGCAGCTTCACAGCCAGGGGTAGACGGGACGTTTCGACGAGTGAGGAGCAACCAGGGAGGTCGAGACCTTCCATGGGCCAGTCGACTAGTCAACAGAGACCCCGGAGCCAGACACCCGACAACCGTTTTCTTTTCAGACACGACTCTGGGTGGCAGCACGATCGAGACAGGGAGAGGTCAACCTACCTTGAGAGCGTTAGGAGGGGCCCCGAGTTCCGACGAGTGCTGGGACCGGAGTACGTCAATCTGGACGGGGAGGACGGCGAAATCTGGGCGAGGAGGGATCGGCTACAGCTACCGGAGCAGAGTCCAAGTGTGGCACCTCCAGAGAATGCAGCATTGAGACGGCTTTGGGACCAGTCCCAGCAGCAGTCTGGTGCAACAGAGCAGCAGTCTGGTGCAACAGGGCAGCGGTCTGGTGTGACGAGTCGACAAACGGGAGTGACTGGAGGACGGGTTACTTGGGCTCCGACCCAAGAGAGCAGCTCAAGAGGGAGAGGACTTTTCGCGGAAGAGAACATTCGCGGACGAGAGGCATTCTTCGGCGACAGGGACGCTTGCAGCCGGGGATCCTTCGTGGATGAACGGGCTCGTGGGCGAGGGGGAGTCTTTGGTGACGAGGACGCTTGTGACCGGGGAGGGCCCTTCGCGGACGACCACGTTCGCGGACGAGGACGACTCGCGGAAGAGAGTGTTCGCGGAAGAGAGGAGTCTTCACCCAGACGGCGGCTCGACGAAAGGAGTGATCCAGGCGACCAATCTTCCTTTCCAGTTTTTCAGAGTAGACGGGGAAGACCATTCGCGGATGAGCCGGTTCACGGAAGACTCGCGGAGGATGGCGTTCGCGGACGTGCATCTTTTGTGGAGGGACGTCTCCGAGACATCTTGGCGGACGAGCCCGTTCGCGGAAGAGGCCTGTTCGCGGAAGAACTTCTTCGGGAGCTGTTGGCGGAGGAGTCCGTTCGCGGAAGGTTCGCGGAAGACAGTGTTCGCGAAAGGTTCGCGGAAGACAGCGTTCGCGGAAGAGGGAGGTCTTCACCCAGTCGACAACCGAGACAGCCAGCCTCCTGGAGAAATCCAGCTTCTATTTCAGTCACCCAGGGAGGCCGGAGACAGCACCCTTTCTCATCATCGGGCGATGAGGGGCCTTCATCTGATGGAGGGACCGACAGCAGCCATGGTTACCCAGGACGGGGGAGGAGACCACCGAGGCGGGGACCGCCGCTGCACCGACGAAGCCCTAGGCCGAGACGGAGGCAGAAGGACTCGTCATCCGAGGACAGCACAGCCTGGAATCAGAACGGCAGAAGGAACCGGAAGATGCTGACCCCTGACAAGTTCGATGGGACTTCCATAGAGTGGCCGGTGTACCGGGCCCACTTTGACGTCATCGCAGAGGTCAACGGATGGAGCAAGCGGGAACAGGGCGTCTACTTATCCGGGAGCTTGACAGGAGAGGCGCGACGAATGCTGACCAGCCTGAGTCCTGCAGACCGGAGGGACATCGACGTTCTGACCGACAAGCTGACCCTACGATTCGACCCTGACTGTCAGGAGGAGTCCTACAAGGCGACCTTGGGACAGAGAACCCGCAGGAAGGCAGAGACACCCCAGCAGTACGGCTATGAGTTGCAGCGACTGGCCGGCCGTGGTTATCCGGATCTGAACTCCGCAGCTCAGGAGGCTATCGCCTTAGACCACTTCTGGAAGGGCCATCCAGATGGGGACATGAAGGTGATGGCGCTCATGAGGAAGATGAAGACCATGGAGGAGGCCATAGCGTTCGTGACCCAGTACGAATGTGTCAAACCCAAGCCTGGGAAGCCGGTGATGTCCATAGAGTCGGAGGACTCCGAGCCAGCTCTAGGACGGATCCTACAGCTATTAAAGAACCAGCAGGGAGGCGAGATTACCACCAGTGGGCAGCAGAGCAACCAGCCGAACGTAGCGGGTCTACCCAGACTTCCCTACTTCAAGGGGCTCTTTGAGAGCCAAGACAGGAAGCTGGATCGACTAATCGAGCTGTGTGAGCAGGTGTTATCCATCAATCCGAGGGCCGCCACTGCTGAGAACAAGGGACCAAGCGCTAGGCCGGGACCAGATGACTGTTGGTACTGTGGGAAGCCGGGTCATCGGAAGTACCAGTGTCCAGATCGGCCGCCACCTCGGACCAAGGAGGAGCGCTTGAGTCGACTAATCGAGGAGATTGGTGAGCGGAACAGTTTGACAGACGAGGAGTCGGAAAACCAGTAGGGCTCATACCAGCCCCCAACCGTATGGGCCATTGGCAGGTGTGTGCACGGCTTCACAGGCGAAAAGCTCGACGAAGACGTGAAGAACACATTGCCAGGGGGGAATTTTTAGTTTCACAGATTTTTAATAGGTTTTTCCGGTGTGCATCCGAAGTAACTGGATGGGCGCAGGAGGAGCTCGAGGATCGAATTCTCGACTATTTGGAGGGCAAGCCTGTCAACACAGACGGGAGTGCCAATGTACAGCAAACCGATGGAGCCATGGAGCGTCTAATGCCCCGCGGAGACGTCAAGGAAATGCAGACCGATGGAGCCGTGGAGCGTCTAATGACCCGCGGAGACGTCGACGAAATGCAGACCGATGGAGCCGTGGAGCGTCTGGGGACCCACGGAGACATCAACGAGGTTTCTGCTAGCAGCAAGGAGAACCAACAGGTTACAACCTTGAGGCTGGAGGCTGCGAAACAGCAGGGACCCCCCCATGCAACTGAACCACAAGCGGCCGTGAAAGAGGAGATGGAGGGCCGTTGGAGCGGAATGACCAAGGGGCCAGCGCAGCAGCTATTGCTGGTGGACGACTCATTACTTATCCGGAGCGGCGGTTCCGAGGGGAGTGATTCCCTTAAGACTGACAGAGAGGACCAGGGTGGTGCATCACTGTGGGTGGACGACTCAGTACTTATCCAGGGCGGCGTCCCTGAGGAGAGTGGCAGCTCTCTTAAGATTGACAGAAATGGCCAGGTGGTGTCGCTGTCAGCCGGTGCCCGAGGCACATTGGCGTGGTATGCGGCGTGCCACGTTATGGGGAAGGCGACTCGTATGTTGGTGGACACGGGTGCCTCTTCCACCGTTCTGGACGAGTGTCTCTTCGACCAAATGGATGACGAACATAAAGCAATGATAAGGCAGACGAGAATAAGGTTACGGGCAGCAACCGGAGACTACTTACAGGTTCAAGGAGAGATGACAGTTCAACTTCTACTGGGCACACGACTCGTGTCGGCAGACGTACTGGTAGCCAAACTAGGGATCCCGGGAGTGTTGGGGCTTGATGTACTTCAACAGATTGGGGGACAGCTGGATCTGCGTAAGGGCGAGTGGCAGGTGGGCGACACTACCGTAGTGATGAGCTCGGGCCACGAGGACGCCGTCTACACACTGGTGACGGAGGAGACGGTCGTCTTGCCACCCTTTTCAGAGATGATGGTGGACCTCAAGCTGACAGGAAGTGAGGGAGGAGTTCCGAAGGCCGGCCTCGTGCAGTCCGCAAGAGAGCCGTTGGAGGACGACCCCCTCGTAGTGGGACGAGCCCTGGTACGACCCCGAGGACGCCTGGTACCGGTGGTACTTCTGAACGCCGGCGCTGGAGCTTGCACTGTGCTGATGGGGACCATCCTAGCCGAGCTTCACGGAATAGAGGCCGTGATCGACCTGGGATTTCGTCCCGATGGAGGGAAAACAACCCAGAATGAACCTAAAAGGGAACAGTGGTACCGGGAGGAGAGCGGGAGGGAGCATGAGCCCCTTACACCAAACTCCACCAAGTGGCGGAACCGGACGCCTGAGCAGCCCGAAACCAGAGTGCACGCCATGCACGCAGAATCGTCGACGAAGACACCAGAGTGCCCGGAGCATTTAGAACCGCTCCTGGAGGGAATGCATCCGGACTTGACGGAAAAGGAGGTGGAGGTCGTCAGCGATCTCCTTCGACGCCACCAGCAGGTCTTTATGGGACCAGCTGGGAGGTTGGGCCGGACGTCCCTGGCGAAACACGTCATCGACACGGGAGATCACCCCCTGATCAAGCAGCCTCTGAGGAGAGCCCCGTACTACCAACAAGAGCTGATCGAGGACGAGGTCGACAAGATGTTGAAAGCTGACGTTGTGGCGCCAAGCGACAGTCCATGGTCGTCTCCCATTGTGCTATTGAAAAAGAAGGATGGTGCACTGAGATTTTGCGTCGACTACCGCCGTCTAAATGATGTCACCCGGAAGGATGCGTACCCCCTGCCTCGAGTCGACGAGAGTTTAGATACCTTGTCAGTAGGACGATATTTTTCGACGCTAGACTTGGCTAGTGGTTACTGGCAGGTCGAGATGGACGACAGGGACAAGGAGAAGACGGCGTTCACTACCCGTAGTGGACTCTATCAATTTAAAGTGATGCCGTTTGGATTGGCGACGGCCCCGGCTACTTTTGAACGTCTAATGGAGCTGGCACTGAGGGGACTCCAATGGAAGCGTTGTCTAATTTATTTGGACGATGTCGTCTGTCTTGAAAAGACTTTCCAAGAAGCTGTGGACAACCTCGAGGACGTGTTCCGGAGACTGCAGGCTGCCGGGCTGAAGCTGAAACCCGCCAAGTGTGAGCTGTTTCGACAACAGGTCAACTTCCTGGGCCATGTCGTGTCCGACCGAGGCATCCAGTGCGACCCTGCCAAGGTCGAAGCTGTAACGAAAATGGTTCCTCCGACCACCTTGACAGAACTAAGGAGCTTCCTTGGGTTCGTGGGGTACTACCGCAGATTCATCCCTGACTTTGCCACCCGAGCGGGACCCCTCAACCACCTGTTAAAGAAGGAAGTCAACTACCATTGGAGCGAGGCTCATCAGCAGGCGTTCGAGGCGCTGCGTCAACCCCTGACCGAGCACCCCCTGCTGGTGTACCCTGACATGGACCAAGAATTTATTTTAGATACTGATGCTAGCGGCTACGGAGTGGGAGGCGTCTTATCCCAAGTGCAGGACGGACGAGAGCGGGTGATCGCCTATGCTTCCAGAACCCTGAGGGACACCCAGCGGAATTACTGCACCACCAAGCGGGAGCTCCTGGCCGTCGTCAGTATGATACACCATTTCAGACATTTCTTGTGGGGGAAAGCGTTCTTACTACGAACCGACCACGCCTCTCTCAAGTGGCTACTGAACTTTCGGGATGCGGAAGGAATGATCGCTAGATGGGCAGCTCGCATCGCCAGCTACGCCTTCAGGTGTGAGGTCCGACCGGGAGTACAACATGGGAATGCAAACGGGATGTCCAGATGCCGACAGTGCCGGAGACCGGATTGTCCCGCCCCTCGCCACACCACAAGACCCGAAGGAGAAGAGGAGGCCTGTCCGACTCAGGAGGAGTGTCCCCTACCCCTGGAGGACCTCTCTGACGAGGATCTGCTTCCACCGATCAGCGGAGAAGGATGGAGCCCCGGAGGACCTCAAGTTAACATCTTGCGGGAGGTCCCTGTGGAGCCCTGGACGGAGGACTACTATTGCGGAGATGGAGTCGGGATATTCCAGATCTGGGAGGTGCACCGCCAGGAGGACCCGAGGACGACTGCAGAGCCGACCGAGGAGTCCCTACCTGAAGACCGGAGCCCCCCACGACCGGTGAGCCATCGGCTAGAAAGGGTGGCGATGGATATTCTGGAGCCCGGGACCATCAACAATATAAAAAGGTGCTGGTTTACCCCTGAAACCGACGCCTGGATACCCAATCCGGACGATGTGACCCCAGTCCGGACCCCCAGTGATGACGAGGGACGAGTGGAAAACGGCGGGAGTGCAGTCCAAACGATGTAAACGACGACGGGAGCGTTCGCGGAAGAACCGTTCGCGGAAGCAGCGTTCGCGGAAGTACCGTTCGCGGAAGCACGTTCGCGGAAGCAGCGTTCGCGGAAGAACCGTTCGCGGAAGCAAGCGAAAAACGTTATTTCGTTCCACGACAATGCTTTTTTCCCCCAGATCCCTGGTCCGCGCCTTTTCTATATAAGCAGGCCGGCCTACGATTCCGTCATCACTTCAACCATGAACACACCAACTCTGCAGATCATTGAGATACCCGCATTTGCAGACGAAGATTTCGGGGACGTTCCAGATTTCGACTTGGCTGACTTTCTGCCCCTTGAAGTCGACAAGATGAGCGACCCACCTACCAAGACAGACAAGCCTGACCGGAAGCGGGAGCGCTCGAGGAGCCGGGAGCATCGTGAAGAGCCCCGAGGAGGTCGACGGTCCCCTGCCCGGAAGTTGTCTACCGAGAGAGGGCGACGCTGGTGCAGCCCCTGCCGGATCCACGTGACGGCATCCAACTTTAGCCGACACGTGGCGACCAAACACACGCAGAAGGAGGGGCGGCACCTCTGCAAGATGTGCAGCCAGCGATTCGCCCGCCGAGCTGACAGAGACCGGCATGAGACGTCGCATAACAGCGGCAACACCCTCAAGCCAGGGCGGAGGAGGACGACGACCGACACGCCCGTGTCCGACCCCCGGGATGGTCCGTCCACTGTGTCTGCCCCTGAGCTGAAGACTGTCAGCTTTGCGGCCAGCGGGACGACCAGCTCCACGCCGTCAAGCCCCCGGGAGGACGCCCCCAGGTCAGAGGACGCCCCAGACCCCGAGGACGACCCCCCGAATAGCGAAGAGGAACCGGAGTCTCAGCAGGAGCGGAGAGAGGCGGAATCCCCGGAGGCCCCCACCCCCGAGGACGACGGACCCCCTGTTCCCAGAGACTCGGCCCCTACCTACAAGCCCCTAGACCTGAGTTGGTACCTCAAGCCGTTCCGGAGGAGGACCAACTGCGACCGTATGTGGAGGGCCTGGGCAGAGCGGTCACTGCCGGAGAGAAGGCCCTGGAGGACCTGGCGTCCACGATAGCCATGGGACGACGCCACCTCACCCAAGCGGAGGCTCGGCTCCAAGCCAAGGAGGAGCGGAGACAGCTCGAGGCCGAGGTGCTGCAGCTGCGAGGGGAGGCCTCTCAACGAGAGAAGAGCCACCGGAAGGAGCTGCGAGCCCACGTCCGAGAGACCAAGCTGCTCCGGGAACAGCTCCGAGCATATACAGACACTCGGGACAGGCTGGCGGAGACGTCCGAAAGCGAGGTGGATCGCCAGTGAAGTGGAGGGAGAGAGCCCTGTAAACAACAGACAGGCAGGAAAAGACGAAGAAGGAGGAAGAAGAGAAAAGAAGAGAGAGAAAGGATCAACGGGGACGTTGATCTCCAGAAAGGGTGGAGTTGTAACAAAACCATGCAACTGCCGCGCTGAAACGTTCGTTAGGAACGGTCACGTGATCTACAAAGTCCACTTGCGAAGACACCGTTCGCGGAAGAACCGTTCGCGGAAGCACGATTGCGGAAGCATCATCAGCGGAAGCATCGTTCGCGGAAGAACCGTTCGCGGAAGCACGATTGCGGAAGCATCATCAGCGGAAGCATCGTTCGCGGAAGCACGATTGCGGGAGCATCATCAGCGGAAGCATCAGTCGCGGAAGCACCGTTCGCGGAAGAGGAGCCTTCGCGGAAGAACCGTTCGCGGACGCAGTCTTCACCACGTGGAGAAGAGTGCGGAAGATACGTTCGTGGACGAAGATGCGCGCGCAGCCACCCTGGCTATATAAGGGAGAGCGGACGGCCGCTCTGAGAGCACTGCAACAGCGACATCGACCGTGGGGAGATCGTCACCGCCACAGCCAAGGGACTCGACGAACTCCGTGCGGACGACTCCTTCTTCAGGGCCTTAGAGTCAACCGGGATTAGACCGACTACCTGGAGAAACCATTCGACTAAACGGGACGGGAAACTTCAACGGGAAGGGACAGAGAGACGCCGCCGGCTAAGAACTCTTTTTAGTTGTGCCCTCGTGCACTATTTATTTTTGAAATGTGATCATACAGTGCTCCATGTCTGAACTTCATATTTGTACGTCACGTGGGTGACCAGCCATACAATTGTAAGTTGATTTGATGTATATAAATCTTCAATTTATTTACATCTGAGTTGCTTCTTGCCTAAGTGAAGCCGGTAAGCTACGGAGTGATGATACACCAGCGTTGGGGAACGCCAGATTAGTGACGGCTCTCGAATCACAACGAGCGGGAGTTACATAAAGTCTATACGATCAGAGAAACCAGGTTTTTTGGGCCACACCGAAAACAAGTCATTACCAAACGTCACAGGTTTAAGTTGGCTGATCATTTAATCAGAATCATTTGATATTAAATTTCCGAGTATAGTTTTGGTATAATTCCAGAAAACGTATGTTCACAGTAATTTAATTCGAATTAAACTATTGAAAAGCTGGGCGTTTTCCCAAAGTTTACGTCAATTTAATTGAGTTAGATTGTTCAGTAAATTCAAATTATATTCCCCAAAACCTTCGAGTAACGTGTCACTAAACGTGACATTTAATGGTAAATTTAACTGCCCAAAACATCAACAAAAGTTGCGTGTTTTGTGAAAAATTAAATCAGAAGTTAACAGTCATTAAACTACGAGTTTAGAGTGGATTTAATCGACATTTTACTATACTAAACTTCAGGTTTAATTCGAAAAATACGGGCGTTTAGTGAATACGTATATTCCACTTTTCGCGCAGTGTCACGATGCTAGTTTTTTCGTTACAGATTGTCATATATGTGGATGTCGGTGAATTTATACAAATGTTTAGCGAATTTAGGTGGACTTTCCTATTTTTGCTTAATATGAATGCCTTTAGAGGAAAAATTAGCATGGTGACCCCCATGTGTTTTTGTATCAAAAACATACACGGCAGATAGTTGATAAATAAACAAATTTTCAGAAAAATCTATTCACAAGCTTTCATTGAATATTGATTTTATTGAATATGGCGAAAAATAACCCATTTTGCTGTTATTTTGGTGGGTGAAATTACCCATAATTCCACACCAGAGAATATTTGATCCCAATTTTCTGTTTTCAATTGTACAATGTTGATGATTCTTTAAAAGTCTGAAAATCATCTGAAACGAATTTCAAATTTTAGCCCTTCTGTTTGGATTGAAAGGGAGCGGACATCCTTTCAATGCAAAATGAACCAAGAGGTCATCTCATAAATGAAATCTCAAGAATTGTACGAAATGATGATCAAATGTGTCTTTTCACATGCTTCAAGATATGACAAATACTTGCCTCTGCAGGTTTGTTAGGTCACATTCATCGGTGCACCAGAGGGTCTCTCACTGTGGGCTATTTTAGCATTACTATATATGTGATTGGTGTAGAACATGTCTCTGTCGCTGGTCATATTATAAATGTTATTCCTCTGCTGAGTAAAGCTAATAATAAGTCAGCAAATGTCATTTACAGATGTTTAGTGAAAAATAAAATAGTGTTTTGTGAAATTTGGAGCCTATGTTGGTAAAACATGACGGTTACGAATTCGTTTTTATAATTACATCATAATATATACGTGAATGGGCAGTTGGTCCTTTCCAGTTTCAGGAAAAGCTACATGCTATCCGCTCATATTTAGTTCGTGTTCCCTTTGAATGATTATTTCTGAAAAAAGACTCAACCGAATGTTACACATACGTGAATTCAAAACATTGTATTCAAACGATAATAAAGCACCCTTCGCTGACTGGTGAATCAATGGAACCTGATCCATTAATGCACTTGAAGTAGATTGTAGACTATATAAACGATCCTATAGCTTAAGATCGTTGACTATGTGATTTCATCATTTTTGCGTGTGCAGGCGACATGAAATGTGAATCGAAACCAAGAAGAAAACTACATATAGTGAATTGATGTCAGGAAGTGGCGCAAGACACCCAAAGACCAATGCCACATCCCTGCTTTAAATTGTCGTTATGGAGAGAGAAAATGCCTCAGGTGCCCAACAATGTTATACACACACTGGACACAAGACGTGTCACCCTCTGCAGTATGAGAAAAGTGCAGTGGTTTTTAAACTAGTCCGAGTTGTGTCCATAAATAACCTAAAATAAATATTTCGCTGTTGCTCGAAAAAATCTGATATTGCCCCGAAAAGTTGAATATCTTTGAACATGTTCTGCATTGCTTAGTAACTATGATTCTTTGTCTGTCTAAGAGCTAAAAATGACTAGGGGTGACAATTATTATGTCCAGTGTGTATGTTGGTTCGAAATCGTATCTAAATTAGATAGTCCTGAGGGAAACATTGAGATAAGATAATTTAGTTGAAAATATTATGTTTTGTTCTTCATCTAGTTTGGATATGCTGAAAGATATCCATACTTTGAGTAATATAAAACTCTTGTCGAACAGGTAATAGACTGTGTATGTGGCAAGTACTTATAACCTTATTGTGAACTCATTCCTCAGAGAAGTGCTGCGGAAAACAGTTCAAAAGTTTCCATCCATCATTCCAGTCACCCGAGTGTCATCCTTCAATAAGAACTCACATTTGCCTCCAATGTAAAATAAGAAGTTGCATGATTGTATACCCATTACCCTTATGTGTGTGTCATCCGAACGAATATTATTTTACATCAATCAACCAGTACTTCGCTGGTGAAGCTGAAAATGGTAGTGCGATCTGCTTGGATGAAACGTTATATTCCAGTTAATATAGCATAAAGTGCGTTTGTGGAACCATCTTGTTACACTGTATCATGGTTAGACATCTCACGTCATATCCATGTGCTATATATAGAGAATATTGTGCCAAGTGCAGTGGTTATTCTGATAGTAGCACACAGGATGCATAATTTATAGTATATATCCTAAATATATATTTTTTTTAAAAAAGACAACAGGTATTAAACCATACTCAATCATTAATATTTATGTGAAATTAGCTTCCAAGCAGATTACAAAATATTCGGAAATTGACCCAAACATGCAAAACGTGAAATCGTCTGTGTATACACACTTGTGCAATCGTTTTCATTCAAGCTTGCACTGACTGGTAAAAATGGAGGTATATTTCGTCCGTGGGAATACAGTTCGCATGTGGGAAATAGTCTTTGACCATGGTCATCAACACATCACACCTGGTGACCTATACAACAAAAGATCAAAATAAGTGAACTGTAATTTATGTCAACAGTGAAGCAAAATCTACTGCTCCACTTCTTCATTGCTTTCAGTTTGAAACGTACTTATTCACTGTGACCTTTCCAGAGGGATTGTTTATCGTCCATACCAACAAGGCCCCACTTCCTCTCGTGAAAAAAGTATGTAGTCGAAATCTTCAGGTAACGGTCAATTTACTCCGATTGGGTCAGTTCGTCCATATGGCATCTACGAAATCAGATGATATTGCAGAACGAATAAGCAGGAGAAATACAGGATGCGTCTCAGTGAACATCGCGGTACTGAGAGCTATGTCTACAACCCTCAACCTGCGCCTCACAATAATGTGAAGAATAAATTAAGACGATATACAGTTTGACCCTTTTCAGAGCTGGCAAGTCCAACTGTACAAACTTCGTTCACTAATAACTGCCTGTTACAGGCAGTGTATATCATTATATTATATAAGCCTTTGCAAAATACGTATGAAAGAATAGAATAGGGATTGCACGTGAAAATGGCATTATGGAACTGTTTTATTCTGATTAATTGCAGAATGACTTTCGATGCAAATATCATCGAATTACCGATACAAACATGATTAACTTGTAAATCTTACCAGATAGCCTTTGGGTATACATTTTTCGAATGGTCCAACTCAAATTAATATGTTTATTATTGATGCCAAAAACAGAGCCAAAATACAATATTTTCGAGATTAAGGACATCATATAAAACCTTTTTCGGGATTAAACACAGCAGAGAGGGATTGCTCGTATTTTGAAGAAGAAGAAGAAGCCTGATCAATTATTTATATTCACAACCACGCTGGGAACGTACACTGCATTGTTAAAATTAATCTCTGCAACTAAATTTATCTCTTTTCCTGAATGTAAATCTCACAGAGTCGGTTGCCTCTTTTGCTGCAATGTAGCCTGAAGCAGTTGGCGTGGACCACTCAAAACAATTCGAACCATTGTTTGGTTGCTCCAAGCAGACTGGGGTCTCCAAGCAGACTTTTGTGTACTTTGTTCTTGAATACGTGATTCTCTAGTGCTTATTCAGGCATCAATGCTTCGTATGATCCTTCTTCTTGGGTATATAATCAGATTTAAAATAGTGGAAAAAATCAGGATCATTACAAAGCGTGTCACTATGGAAGATATGTTCTATATTTCATCGGCGATTTCGGATGATCCATCAGGTTATCATCCTGAAGGGTATCTGTTATAAACACCATTGAACACAGACTAAACACACACAAGGCAGATGATGTAAAATGCTTTTCTGTAGCATGTTATTCTGATTCCTTCAGCTGGGAAAGTTTTAACCGTCGTTTTGTTTTGTAGTCCAATACTTCAGGGTAACGACCTAAGAGGGAAAACTTTCCTGTCGTTTCCCACGGAAACGATTGATGCAGGTTTATGTTTCTATACAAAAATTTCCGGAACACTGATCTGTTATCCAGTGAACCATCTCAAATGACGTGCATCACTGGATATATAGCTATAACATATCCATCAACTCCCTCTATTGACGTTCAATTATGAACCATACTGATCTTGTAATCCGTGTTAAAGTTTCAGGTAGGGAATATATACATATCAAAGTCGCTGGACAAAAGATATACGTGGAAAATTGTGATTTACTATTCATTAACACAAGCTAATATAGGTGCCTCAAAGAAAATATGCTTTTGCATTAACCTAAAATAATATTTGCAATGACCTAATGTTATATTCAATGTATGAATATCCAATGGTATACATGGGATATGTAGTCTATGTAGGAAAAAAAAGGTTAAAAGACGTTGATCCACATTATTACTGCCTAGCTTTATCATGTCGTCAACTTTCGTGGAGCAAGAGTAGATCGACACTCACAGTCATCAAATATATTGATATAGACGTGGAATCAATACCCAGTATTAAGTATTCCGAGCAAGCAAAACAGGGTCCGTTATCCAATCTCATAGTCCGGGGACAGAAAGTCATTGATATTACAATACCATTATATTTTGTGAAACACAGATGTCAATGAACTACCAAGTTCCATTTGGGTCCAGTTTTCCTCTGTTTAGGTGGGTGTTTCTTTGATTGCAGTTTCTAAATGTTAAAAGTATTTGCGGTAATTCACCTTTGTGAACTACCCCCTTTTCATATGTTCTGAACTCGACGTCTTCAAGGAATTGTTAACAGTAATTAGCTAATGTGAGGAAATGTAATTTGCTGTGGTGATTGTGGATCACTCTCAGTTGTGGATCACTCTCAATTAACTCTCAGTTGAAAGGCATCGGTTGATTAAACCTTACAAGTTCATTTCATTTTATTCACCCAACAAGATATTCCGAGTTTGGTTCAACATGAATTGTAGGTACGTACATTACCAAACATTGAATGTGCATAGGAACACACTGTATTTGCAAGATTCATTATAGCTTTTTTATGGTACAATGCAAATATAAAACATGATGCTTTCATAAACACCACTTATTCACGCCTTCTGATACCTATCAATGAAGCCAATCTCAAAGAAATGGATCAAATGTCTCACAGTATGGAAAAACACTGGACTATATGAGAAATACGATGTGCTTTCGATACCAGCCTCATTGACTAGTTTGTGAATAACAATAAAAAATTGAAGTCGTCCACCACTATCGGGACAAAAACTGCCACCGGAATTGAATCCCTTCCTTTATCTCTCTATTGCCAACCGTCATTGTGGAAGAGCTTGTCCGTGTGTACATCGATTCCTAACTGCGATTTTTGACACATTGTCCATTATTTCTGACAACATGTGATATTAAAGTTGGAATCAATTTTAAAATCAGCCAAATTTAGCGATATTGATTGTCACGCAAATTTGAAACTACATCTCGAGAGAGTCAGGAATATATAGGAAATAGGCACAGTTCGACAACAGATACTCAGAAAATTGCCGTTAATCGTGCATGAAAACAGTGGATGGAGAATGATCGGCCTGCCTACATTGCCGGTTGCCACAGTATCTACACAAATACCAATGACGTCACGAGACTGTGTGTAGAAATCGTTCGCAAGGCGGGCCGCTTTGAGGAAAAAAATGATTTGAATCTTGATTTGACAACTCAATTTAGGCACGCAATACACATTTTCAGACCCAAATTTGTACGATATCTCATTCTATAGACAAAATAAAGCTATCGCAGAATGAATAAATTTTTGTCAATTCTAAAAGTGATTATAGCTTTAAGACCATGGTTTTTGTTTCCGTATTCAATACTTGTTACCTAGTTGTGTTCTGAGTTCGTGACATCATCTATAGGTAATGTATTCGTGGGCTTAACTTACACCAATCAGTCTATGCATGGACAAGCTCATCGATATAGGTCATCGGGACAAAATTGCCGTAAAAATTGCCGCTAACGCCGCACAACTATATTAGAATTATTAGTGTATAATGTTAAGATACAATTTCTCAGAATTCTCTTGGCGGTGGTCATTATTGTACACGGCACACGTTATAAAATACAACTATTCATGTAATTTCACGTATATATACGAGTATGTTTATTATCAATTATCGATTATCAAAATAATCATTCAACTTGAAACCAGTAAAGGTTCAAGGTAAATCAATTAATTCAGTTAATTTTAGTATAATTAAAAGTGTACTTTATCAATATTATAAGATTCATAAAAATTTACATGAATATAAATACAATTAGACCCGAATATGGAAGTCTAAATGAACACTTAATGAAGTGAACAGATTATTAATAAAAAGTACTAAAACTTAGACATATGCTAGGTCATGGACCTTCTGGCATTGGGTATGATATAGAAATAAAAACCCATTGTACAAAAAACCCACACATACACAAACAAACATTTTATGGTGAGGCTGCGGGAATTAATGGAGTTTCCGTGTAGGATTTGTTATCAGAACATTCATTCGAAATCTATATTTACCACACTCATTCACCATTGACAAAGGGTGACCTTGAAATTCGCTTCGAAACTATGGACCAAAGCGAAAAATCTCACCATGAGTGATTGTGGGTATGAAAGAGGTGTTGAAGTTTGAACTAGAATACATCCATTAAATGAGATGTTCCACATCAATATATGACTTTTTTACATCATCCGTTTGAAAATTAAAATATTATCAGTGGGAGTTTTGTGACTCACCAGTTTTTGCGTATTGGCATTGCATCAATCTATTCAAATGTACATTGCAACCTACGGTATATTCACAGTATGCCTCTGATGACGTCATTCGTTACAAATATTTGTATGAGTATATGATCGATTACCAAATAGTTCATGATAGTTGCCATACACTAGCGAAGTTTCAATTATCAGAAGAAGGATAGTAGATGTTACACATGATATGGAGGCTGAAGCAAAGGCCTAACTTGGGATGAACCATGGGCACTTGAATGCTACCGTCTTTGTTCTGTTATCATATATAAATAATTGGTGAGAAACTGCAGTGTAGCAAGTACGTTTGACATGCTATTTGTTTTAAGCCAGTGGGTTTCTCTGATAACAGAGCCAACTTTGAACGAGAGGATCAGATACTAATTAATGAGAAACTCAAGATGTTGGTCAGTCGTTCAGTGCAACGAAATGGAGATACAATTTTCATGTCTAATGAACTTGGTCATAGCTGGGTGTTTACCATGAATGAGATAAGCGTGGCCAATAATACTAATGTTGTAAGTAGAAACGTATGCTGCAGGGTAACGATTTCTTCTAAGATAAGATAAGATAAGATTTATTTAACGTCGGATCAACAGAACATAAGACATTAGCCAATTGGCTATTTACCGACATGATCACAATGAGAATGTACAATGAGAGGAAAATATTTACAAATGAAGATACATTGATCAGTTGTGCATAATACATTTATACACTATAGAAACATCACATGCGCATCACAGATGGTTCAAAATACAAACTATGCAGACTGTACAAGAACAGTTTGGGCCTGTCCATGCTTTTAGCATTCTTTTGAAGGTGATGTTACACCTGTTACATGTTTCTAATCACTTTTTGTGTGTTTAGACTGTGTTTATTGATGTTTAGCAGATACCCACAATAATAACATGCCAAATCAATAAAGCTTGTCCATTAAATATGAAACATATATCATATGAGTGCATGGAAATTCGTATTGTATTATTCCGGTCTTTCACATTTTTGCATCTTGATCATATGGTCAAGGGGAAATGTCATATAGAGCAGTGATGCATGAATAAGCAGCGGACAGTTATATGTCTCGGGACGATACATGTAGAGACACAAAGGTTAGCAACGTCAGTCCTAGAGGACAGGCCATGCGATCGACCATTGGGTTCATTAGTTTTTGGAATATTCTAAACTCCTTGCTACAGAAACAATGCTGCCAATGAGGCAATCAATTGTGTAAGAATCGCGTTTTATACATGCAAAATGAGTGGCAATGCACGGACTATGACCATCACGGTCTCATTTCAAATCAAAATATCCAACAGAAGAAGCATTCAACCACAATGCACATGATTGATTCAATTTTGAAGATGAATGGTGGCACTTACTTTCACCACCTCATTGTCCTTGTATAGTGTTGAAATTTGTCTCAAGACCACCAAATTTTAACGGAGTGATCGCTGGTTAGAGCATTCCAAACATTATTGCGATGCTGTGTTTCATCAGTCGCATACACTTTGGATTTTTCGTGCAGAGTTATAATTTGTCTGTCATTAATTCACAACACTGACAATTTTCAAAACGACTATTGTATCGTTCTATGTGGATGCGTTTTATACTGTACGTTTGAATTTTTCTTCGATGGAACAGTAGCGCATTGCTTCGCACATGGGGCATGAAGGTCTTGAATTTATTGTGCAATTGCGTCAATATTGTGAGCCGTTAGAACAGTAGTACGACGTTCATTGTGTATGGTAGTAATTGTTCCTCTGTATATCCAAGGATAATACCAAAGTAAAAGCCATAAAAAATATCTGGCTGCAAATGAGAACACTTTATCGACTAGTTTGCAATCGCCACGGACAGTTGTTTCATTTGTCTAGTCTCAATTGCTTTCGGTACATGTCATAATGGTGAAATGAACCAAATGTTACATTATTGGAGAATTAAGAATCTGGTCAAGTGTATTGACCGTTATCTAGATCATCGGTACTTGTTATTCAAGATTTGTACAACATAATTAATTTTTTCTACACGAGGAGAAGGGGATTTGTGTGATGGACCACAAACAACCAGGGATGCAATCGATTCAATTTGTCTCAGTGAATACGTTTGTTTCAAACTAAAATATAATTTAAGGTGGATTTTACTTTACTGGGACATATATTACAGGTCTTTGATTTTGGGTTGGAAGATTAGAGTGTTCTGGGGTCCTAAATTTGATTACAAGAGTTTATTTACCACATAAATACTACAGACATATATTTCCACGCCTATATTGACAGTACATATATTACGGGTGTTTCGGCATTTTTATTTTTTTGTAAACCTTAATAAAACGATTGTACATGTTCGTAATGGCAGGAGATTGTATAATATTATCGGTCGATCTCTGAGACCATATCTGTTCTATAGGAGCAAACTTCATAATGTGAAGACTGCGTTAATGGGTGAGTGCGATAACGTTAATCACAAAAACTGACATTCAGTTTTTATTATGAACATTATAAGGTTTTCATGATGGAACACATACTTCGTGTATTCGATGCTATTATACCACCACCTGCAAAAATATACCCAATATACATGGAATAAATATTGTACATGGTTTTTGCTACAACAATACCGTGTAACATGTTCATACCACCAACGCATTTTACGGGGGTATACCTGGAATAACAAGTCATGCTAGCTCTACAAACTGCACCAATCATTGCAGCTTCACCACCTGATGTCTGGTTGACCGGTGTGAAATAATATATATCAGTTGAGCAAACATGGAAGGGGAGCAGGTACACATGCAACGTCTGATGTCATAATGACGAAATAATGTACGTTTTTGAATGCATGATGATCTCTGTCCATCTCTGTGAACAATGCATTCTCGAGGATATACTCTGATTTTAGATCCTCATGGTTGCCTTGATATCTCTCTCATAGTCTTTCTGTCGAAAGTGTAAAAACAGCTGCAAAATCTAGGTGTATAAGCATTAAAGGTGTCAAATTCTGGAACAATCTTGGATTTAATATTACAAATATTCACAATGTTGTCACTTTCAAAAAAATAGTTAAGAAGTATATGCTTGAAAATTACAGCTTGGTTCTTAAATAGCCAAATCATCAAACCATTCCATGTACTGGTGGTAGTAGTAGATCAATTTATTCAAGTTCATTTATTTTTTATTTATTTTTTATTTTAGCAATATTGTTTATTCTTGTTTCTGTTTTATCTTTTCTATATTTGTTAATATACTAGTATAGTAATCTTAATGGTTGGTTGGGAATTGGGGAATTGTTACTTTATAAGATTTGAGCTTCAAACAATTTCCTTTTCATTATTCAACTGTATTATCATTGTATTGTACTGCACTGCCCTGGTTATGAATGTTGAATATTGAATAAACTGATTTGATTGATTGATTGATTGATTGATTGATAGTCTAATCACCAGTCGGATCCTTGATAAGTAACTGGGCACACTCTCCCTGGAATTCGAACGGTAATTTTCAACCAAATTCCGGACTTTGAAAAAGTTGCCAAGCTATATCAAATTTTAAATTCAGCCCAATCTGAATCATAGTATCATTTTGACACCAGAAGACATGCTGATTATTATGGTTATCAGTTATATCTACGTTGACAATAAATGAGAATATAGACAAATGGTGCATAACAAGATTTGTTCATTTGAATAAAATTACTTTTCACTTGAATAGTGAACGACCTCAAATGAGTTTGTGAGTTCGAATCACGCAATCATGTAAGGACAAGTCTGGGCGACATTGATTCTGCGACAAGAAAACAACAGTGAAATGTATCTATCGATTATTGTGTCTCTTGATCGATGTTCAAGACACTGCAATTATAAACCAAGAATTACACCCATTTAGATCATACTGTGTATCAAGCATAGCAAGTGCTATAGAGTTCCGTTTAGTTTTTGACAAAGACAACGGTCTTGACAAAGAGGTAATTAATCATCTTCTAATGAGCAAATATGGGCGCAAGATCCTTTACTTTGGGTTTTGTTTCAATTCTTATTCAAATGATTATCGACTAGCTATTACGTGTTTATCAACTCACTTCCTGTACTTGCATGTAGTTACTCACGAAACATTCAAACCGGAAAAGTGGAAGAAGTATATATTGTGAGATTGGAAGAGAATGCACAATGGACGTCATACATTGAATAATGGTTTTCTTTTTTAATAAAGTCATATCCACAAGAAACCGGAATGAAGCAGGCAATTTCTGATACATATTCTCATTGAAAATTGTTAATGTTCGAGATCGTGTTTGAGCAAAATACAAACTTTACTGTTCTTTGCACATCGAGTCAATTGTTCGGTTTGAAATGAATGACACTTGGACTGTTATAGTAGCAAATGCATCATTCATACAGCGTGAAAATACAGACTCCATGGGGTAACGAATCGTACTGGTTGTGTACAGATCATGTGTTTTCATTTGGCACCAATACCAATATGTCCATGCCGATACCAATGTCACAAATATGGCCACGTTTCCTCAAGTTCTAATCTAATCGAGCTTCTGGCCCCACACTTGACCTTTATTCCTGCTATTGTGTTACTTGTTAGTTTAGCTCATTTCACATTGGAACGTCGGTACACGCAATAAATGGTTTAGAAAATGGTGACAAGACCCAGAGGAACCTACGCCAGTACAAACTCATTGAACTACTGAGTATGCAAATGACACAGAAATCGAAACCCAAACCTATTGTAAGAAGAATCCTTACTTCTTGGTCAAGATGACTCTCAACATTAAGATATCACACTAAGGCAAACTAGATTGATATTACGTCAGCAGTGATGCACTGTGAGAGTGAACCAACCTAATATGCAATACAAAAAAAAAACACAAGCACATTCGAGTGCCTTGGACAATAGTGTATTCTTTGGCACTTTACATACTTATATAAAGGATGCTCTGAAATTGTAATCGGAACTAAGATTGTGATACTAGTTGTTATATGTTCGATGTGCGATATGATCTACATATACGAATTTCCCGGTTAGTAGGTGTGAGATTTTGAATACTATCAATCAAGGGACAGTTTTGTCGATACACACACTTCACCTTAGCTTTACCGCAGCAGTGTTTATGTCAAGCTGACCTGATTCATGAATCCATGATCCACAATCGTGTATCAATTTTAACGAGGTACCATTGAACTGAAATAATTAATCCAGTTAATCTTATCCTGCATATTATGTGAGCCATTATAATTATATACATTATCATATTCATACAGCATGTGTTATTCGATATTATGACCCACTGATGAATCATGTTCATGCAAAGTGTGTAAAGTAATCAAATAAATATTGCTACTAAATTACACCTGTTTTCGTTTTACATTATGATTCAATCACTTTATGTTCAATATCATTAAAGGGGTATGTGACATTGCATTTCTGTGTGGGTACTTTTTCTAATGGATGCTTCTCTTAAAAATGGAAGAAAACTGAAAATTAAAATAGCAATATTAGAATAGCTATCCATTTTGAACACAGCTATAATGCTAGCATTTGATTGTTCTGATGCAAAATGAGACCGTCATCATTTTTCGTGTATTAATGAACATAAATCTCAGTTGATTTCCTCTTTGGTTGCGATGTATTTAGTAGCAGTGGGTGTGAATCATTCTCAAAACAATTCCATCCAGTTGTTGTTCGCATGGCTAGTGCGCTTCAGGACTGGCGTCCCTGACCTTTGTGTGTCTATTGTTTTTGAATATGTGAATTACCTGCCGCTCATTCAGGTCTCGCGTCTCTCTATGACGTATATTCTTGGGCACATGAACAATATTCAAAGCCGTGATCAATCGTTGACCATGGAACAATACGATGCATGTTCTTCATGCAAACTAAATGACATCGACTTTTTATGCTCATGGATGTGTATGTATATTTTCCCGCATTAGCATCGAAAAAAACATAGAATATCTTCTTCTGACGGGAGAAGGGAACTTTTTGTCTTTTGTTTTGATGTAATCAGATTTTTTTTACCTTATGAGATTATTTACTCCTCGTGATTTTCAGTCTCTAAGCATCATCATCCAGCATAATATCAATCTTTGGACAGGACAGTAAATGTAATGTGTTCAACGGATGTACACAAAATAACTATTACACACCATGAAATGTACACGAAGTTATTCAATATTAGAGATGTGCGGTCCAACTGCAAACTTCCTCCGGGAAAAATAGTCCTGGCGACCAATACCCTATAATGGAAGTGCGCACTCAAAGAGTGCAAACCTGGGCCAAGTCATACATGTCTTTCTCAAACAAAAAATACCGGATTTACTAGTATGCTGAAAAGTGTGAATAACAGCTTACGTCAAAACTATGCACTTGTGTCCTATAATTGAATTTATATGTTATATATATTATTAAGAATCTGGTATCAACTTATTTGTATCTGACTCGTCAAACTTTCCATGCTGTCATAACAGAACATGACTTAGTCGCCGTTGATATAACTAGTTATTCGGCTACGCCTCGAACAGATAGTGATAAAGATATTCCATAACTAATCACATCAGATATGGAAAGCTATGTTGTCTTCATAGCCCAGATGCCTGTTGATGCCTGTTGAATAAATAGATGCCTGTTGAATAAAATTGCATAAAATATGTCGACACGATATGGTACACAATAATACAGTGTAACGTATTTCCTAAGGAGTTTCACATCAAATGAATAATGCTGTGCAAGTATGTGCATATATAACAATATCGGATACATGTTAACATTTCATTGTAGATGATCTATTTTAGAAATAATAGTTTAACCCTATCCGAGTCACAATTTATCACAACTATCCAACATCATATATATGTACAATGAAGAATGTATTAATGTATTGATAAATACTGCAATACATCTGCAATGTATGCGCAGGAGATTTTTGCTCATATTTCAAACCTTTCCTAAAGTCGGGCTGAGAGAAAAAGGCGTTATTGCACTTTGGAATAAAAAGCTGTTTTTCTTTTTGTCTATAAACTAGTCAGAGGCATATGTTATTTACTTTAAGACGTCGGCCAAAAGCAATTTTTAACTCTTTTGGAGTTAATGGATGTTGCTCATGTGATTTACGCTTGTTGCCGAAATTTCTCAAGCCCAATTCATTAGGTACACGTAGAAATCCAAAATGGCCACCGTACTCATTCTGAGAAAATTGAATCAGCTATATATCGGTCGATATATGGGATATCTTGATGGACAACATGTCTCTGTACATGATTTTTCGAGTTATATGTTCCCACAATTGGCACATAATGCACCATGAACAGGTAAAATTTGATATGTCTACCAAAATGTAAAATTTCAGTCACTCATATTACTATTATTACGTACAGTATTTAAATCTTACTGACTTTGACATTAGGAAATATGCCAGTGGGGTCACCGTGCACCACCCACATCTCTTAGCGAAATTATGTCTACTTATACCCTTGGATATACTGAACATGATCAAGAATGTTAACATTGAAAATTTATGGATGCACTGTCTGTTCTGACCACTTTTGAAAGGGTGCCCTCTATCGCGTTTTCGGTCACTCAGACTGACCGACTCTTGGGGGCTAAGGTTAATTTTTAGCATGGCATTTCCATTCATACTGACATTTCAAGAAACGAAATGTATGTGAAGCTGTGAATTGAACAAATGTGAATACAAATGAGAAATCCGAGTTGGCCAGCAAAGCATGAAATCCATTGTTCAGTGTGTCTTTGGATAAACTATTTGGTCGGGCTTTGTTTCTATTGCAAATTGTTGTATTTTACGTTTGTTATTGGCACCATCAAAATCTGACTGTTTTTGAAGACATGAAGTAAGGTGATGTTCTCATACAAATAATCAACTAGTATCATAATTAGCTGACCAGGATAGACTATTTCAAGATGACATCAATAGTCAACATAAAAGGCTTGAACATTTAATTTGGAGAAATCATCACATTATGGTTTAGTCGGGCATCTTTAGTCCCACACCCCCTCCTCCTAAACTAACCATTTAGTTAGTTATTTTGATACAACGTAATATCTGATAATATTACTCAGAGTTATTTAACGACGGTCCATGATGATAGGCAACTTTGCCTCTCATCCCCATCCCTCGTCCAGTGACATTTTTGAATTCGGAAAGCACCGTCGAATTTGATATGTTTCCAGATGCCTATTCTTGCAGAAATTGGGCCTCTGTCTGGTTCTTTTTTTTTCAAAATGGCCGCCGTCGAAAATTACAAAATCATGTTTGGGGCTATAACTCAACTTCTATTGCAGGTAGAGACATGACTTTGGTGTATATCTTCATAATTTTGATACTAGGAAATCGAATGGTGTCATTGCTGTCCTCCAATTTCGTGGATATGTGACCCGAAAATGAACGCAAGGCTTGCTTATAGTTGGATAGGATAGGATAGGATAGGATAGCAATTTATTCAATTTTCACACGTTATATACAATGATGGAATGGCGAAAACTAATATTTGTGATAAAAATTGAGGGACCAAATTAGCTAAAAGCTGTCTTCCATTTGGCCCAAAATGAAATAAAATTAAACTCACTATAGTTATTATTTACCCGAATGACAATATTATACATACATCTATATATGTATGGAAATACAATTTTTTAGTTTTATTGTTAGGACATATATTAGCACACAAGCTTCCCGAAGACGACGGAGATGGTAAAAATATTATATGTAAATCGATGTAGTATGATGATGAAGAAGTCAAATATACTAGTATTTTGGGTTTTATGAAGCCAACATATATAATATATCTATATGTTAGAATAAGATAAAGTCATTGTGTATATATATATAGTGATATCAAATCAGTGTCGCACCAACATATATAGCCAGCATATATAATTTCTGAATTTGAAGAATACCTTGGCATAAAAATTGACAGTGGTAATGAAACTAAAGAACCCAAGAAGAGACTGGTACATAGCCTGTCATTTTCGTTCCATCACATTGGAATCAATGAAGAATGATTACATTGCACTACTTATCAAATGATAAAATGATTATATTTACTGTATTTTTGTCCAGCATGTTATGACAGTGGCATTGAACACATGGTAGTAATTCAAGAAATTGTTCAACACCAATGCGAGCATTGACTTTTGGTCTCAAGTACGGTTATACGGCAAATGAGCAATTACTCATGAGCTCTAGTCGAGGCTGACTTCTGATTTCTGAGATGTTATAATACCACTTTCTAATACCACTTGCTAATCACTTGCTGGAGTATATAATTATATACCCCTGTGACAGAGAACTTTCAATTGAACGAGATCAACATAGGACCAAGACCCTATTGCATATTATGTGTGCTAGACAAGCATCTCACATCTCTTCCAGTTGAGAGTAGCGGGTGGAGCCTATGAACCACCAGAGGTTGCAAAACGTACCTCTTGTCAGAGATGTCTTCGATCTTGATGTCAAATGCCATTTCATAAAACATAATTTTGTTGTTTTCGCCGGTGGCCATATAGGACTCAGAATTTTGTTGTTTTAGCCTCATATAAAATATATTTACTATAAAAAAAACTAACTCAGTTTAGGAGGATTGTATGGAGTGAGGGTTGGGGGTGCATGAATACTTACCATAATTGCCCGACTAAACCATAATGTGATTTTTCCAAGCCTTTTATTCTGAATACCGATGTCATCTTGAAATACATACACCTTATTCTTCTGATTACAATTACATTTATATCAGAAAAACAATCCTTTGAACCGTATCTCATGTCTCTTATCTCAGAGAAATTATCACTTAATGAATAATTATTTATTGAATTTCGGGTATTGGTGGGCATCTTGGATTTTCTCATTTGTATTCAACTTTGTTAGATTCACAGCTCCAAGTACATTTTGATTTTCTTCATATAGATGTCATTCCCCAGTAAATACCTACAAGTATATATTCCAAGTGCTAGAACATAATTTTATTCAAATTGTTAAAACCAAGACCACCAAGTTAAGATAAATGTTGGAATTGAAATGTTGGAATTGAAGGTATCTACACATGCTTCTTCAGAACGTACATGGAAAGTTTGTGCTGTGTAATTATTTCAGTGATCCTTTTCACCATTGAGATGTATTGATCATTTTCAGTTTGAACCCGTTGAACTGGAAATGTAACACGAACTACATTCCAAACTCATACTTATTCCAAGACAAGTCTTTATATCTTGCGTCAACATTGTTGTCAAACTCTGTAACAGTATCGTCATATACGTAGCTATTTTCGTTAGAATAAGATAAAGTCATTGTGATATATAGTGATATAAAATCAGTCTTGCACCATCGTTCTCACACAAATCAACCTGTACTGCGAAAATTTAGATGTAGATTTATATAAATCATAACAAGAATTAAAACCTGAAAAACAAATCATTGCTATCCTGGACACACTCTTGTTCTGGACGTGACATGATCTGAAGGTTTCAATATACTGTTTTTCAGTTTCTGGTATTTCACATACTTGTGATTTGTATATTGCTAGATATAGTTTGAATGGAACATTTCACTTATAAACAAAACAAAACATATTATGTGTCTCATCTTGACATAATGATATCTGAAATATTATATTCTTTTGTCATGCACTTGTAGTGTTGTTTTATAATTTGTTAGTTGTGTTGCGTCATAACCCACATTATGCACAACACAGGTCAGGGACTCGCCCGTAAAAAGCAGTCTGGGTGTCGCCATTGAACAGAAACGCACATGTGTATCGACATCGGAGTATCAGAAGTTCATGTATCGACATGGACATATCAGAAGTTCATGTGTACCAATTCCCCCCAAGTTCATATTACCGAATCAATAATATTCCACACCCATCAAGTAGACCTCATCTGGTGAAGCTGAAAATGATGGCACTAGTGTGTAGTGATGAAATGTTATCCCAGGTAATACACCATAAAGTGCGTTGGTGGAACCCACTTGTTACCACATCATCAAATGACCATGAGGAATACTGTTCCTTTATACTAGCATCGGATGAAACATACATATAACATGCATAAGTGTATTATTGTATTTATCACAAAAAGCTTCATATTGAGAACCGATGTTGAGATTTGTGGTTACAGTTTGTGAACTCATGCGTTGCTTCTCTTCTGTAAATTGCGATGAGGTCGCTGTAATATGATCGTGAATCACAAAACCGGTGAATTTTACATGACTGGACTTCGTACATCTGTTTGTACCTGATGATGCGAATGGACCTTCAATACAAACGTTTGGCTTGGCTGTGATCCTAATGTTGATTTTCCTTTGTTTTTGTTATACATGAACTTCGTAACAAACATTAGTTGGCGTTAGCTGTGTAATTTTATGACAATATTCAAAGCTCTTCTAATATACACTGTCAACATACATATATCTATATTCGAGAGAATATAGATCTGTATTTTGCTGTGAATAAAAAATCTGATGCACTCGGAAAAATACCCCAGACTACGGGAACTGTGAGACCAATGGTAAAAACAAATGAAATGTAATATAATGTCAACACTAAATCAAAATCCACTGATCCAATTCCACTTTTATTTCAAGTTGAATATCAGAGCGATCTTAGTAGAATGATCTCATCTCTATTTTTTCCCATAGTATAAACGCCCAAAATTTTAAGATATTCCATCAGGTGGTCTCGATTAAGACGTTTGAATATTGCATAGTTGGGTGTCTTTCGATGAATTATTTGAATATTCCAAATTGTTTTTTTTTTCAATGAATAGTGGCCATTCCGAAAATAATGCGAAAATTAAATTAAATTATAAATCCTTTCTCTGGTAGTATTTTCCAGTACTTTGTTTCTAATTTTCATAAAGATTCGACTGTAAACTTAACAGATAAAAATTATCCCAATCATCAGCAATGAGTATTTTTGCAAACTTGAAAAAAATCGCGCAATAAGGCAAAAATATATATTATGGTTCTGGTTATTGTTTTCTATTCTTTATTTTTTATTCCCTAAAATTGGCTACTGGTGAATGATCCGGTCAGATATTGCCCAATTGGACAACCATTATTCCCTATAATTGGCTGCTGATGACTAACCCGGTCGAATTTGGCCCAATGGCCAGCCATACACCACATTTTGCCATGTCAAAGACAATCGGAATGACAGACACAACGCCATGTGGTAATGCGAAGCTGATGCCTGTCAGATAAGATTACGAAACAAATCAAAAGTATCATCATGTACGACTAGGCATTAGCTTTCTGTAAGATTTTTGCATTTGTATTATCCTGGAATATTTGACACTCAGAGCTAGGTCTACCGCCTACAATATAAGCACACCAAAATGCAGATAAACATTTACGACCATATACACGTGCTTCAACTGCTTATAATATTGACGCAATTTGGGACGTGCAAACAAGATTTGTTACAACAGTTGCACATTACATAATACATCCCTGTACAATGCTACAATGGTCGTTCTAAACGTTTTGGTGCTGTGAATCAATGACAGTCATATGACAACTATCCACAAAGTTTCCACCGTGTACCCATCTTATTTATATGACAGCATCACAGAGTACCAAGTATGCTACATGGATTGTGATGCACTGCAAGAATACCCATTTATGGCGTTATAATGTTTCATTCTAGCAAAAAGGACCAAAGTAACAATTTCTTTTATTTTGACTGAAAGCATAATGAATGGACTGCAATGTATCTGGAAGCAGTGAGCGTAGAACATTGCCAAAACAATGGAAACAATTGTTCACAACTTGGACTGGCGTCCCTAACCTTAGTGTGTCTATTGTTTCCAAATCTGTAATTGTCCGCTGATTATTCAGGTATTGCTGCTCTATATGACGTTTATTCTTGAGCATACGATCAAGATTCAAACCGTGTCTATTTGCTAACAAAGGGCAATGCAATGCAAGTTCCGTGTTCATATGCGAAATGGTATATTCTGCCAGAGTTTGATGGCGAAAGGCGTCTGCCATCAGCCTCGTTAAACACATAGGGGCAGATCCAAGATTTTGGTTGGGGGGGGGGATACTTTGGTCAAGATAAGGAGTATGACTTGAGTCGACCGAAGCGAGACGAGCACGGCCAGTCTGGAGTTTTATTTGAGGGCAGGAAAATTTGCAAAATTGATGAGTCTCAGATCACGTCTGAGGTGTACCAACATATACTTTTATGTAAACATTTGTATATTTGTGCGATACTTTTGTTACCTCATCTCATAATTTATACAAAAGCAGTACACAAAAACAAGTTACATTATTGAAATTACATGATGCACATGACCGGTCTGGTCACGGCGCCCACGAAAATGTCTTTTTTTACCCCCAAGAATTATGTTATTTAGAACCAGGAGGCGGATTGACATTGTTATACAAATGCATAACGTCATGATTTCGCATCTCTGAAGCTGTGTACCGGATGGTTGAGCCTTTTCCGTTGTGGCATGGATCGCCAGCATGCAAAGTTTGATCTGGGCAGTTTCTCATATAATCTATATATAATATAAATTATATTACGGGTGGACGGCTGACATTGTGATACCTGGAGTAGGTAAAGATGTGCAGGTTCACGCCACTGAATGTTTGAAAAAAATGTTCTGTTTGACATGGCGGATAGAATATATTTCAATATAACACACGCTACCAGCCAAATCCATTTACATTTGTGATATAATACAACTATATCCTGTTGAACAATTGGAAACTACAACTATATATATATATATACATATATTTGTATATCAATAGATGCCTATTAGTGTAATATCTCCCAGAGAATACGATCCAATGTCTCGGAAACAGAGGAAATACATGTACACTGACATGTGACACAATTTCGGCAGATTATTTTGCAGGGAGTTTGAATTTCACATTAAAGGAATAATGCCGTAACTATGTATACGCATCAATATACGTGACCAGTCTCTTGCAAAAATCCCAGTCATAACACCTATCCATCCGAGCGTCTATAACAACGGTGCGTTGTTACCTGTTGATACCCTAAACAGATGCACTGGAAACGTGTCCGGATAGAAGAATCTGGAAAATGAAATCAATGTTTTCATGATCACCTCCATGCGCCTGATGCAGCAAAATTTCCAGGGAATCAACATAATATTCATCTTAGGTTTGCAGTACTTAACAATATTTAGTTGTGAACGACTTTTGATACACTGTCAGATTACATGAAACTCAATCAAGTACGTAACCCTTGTTGCGTAATACGTTATTGCATATTATTGCCATGCTAACATTTCGTTCTTAGCTTTCTCATTATTTTTGATGAGAGGCTCCAAGTCAAATCATTTGTAGTCTCGTGTCTTAAGTGGCTTTTATCGCAAACATATTGACCATGGCCATGCTAATACTTGCACTAACTGACCAGTAATAATAAAACAAACAACACCATTAATTTCACAAAATCAGTACCTGAATCAGACACTCAGTTTCGGTTCGATATCAATGAAAGGTAAAACAATATGAAGTTAAATGTACTTTGTTTTTGTACTTGCTTTACTTCCTCTCAATAATTATGTATCCACGATAACAGAATGACTACTGATTGAATTACATGTCTGTGTTACTGAATAAGTCATGTGACGGAGGTCAAATAAATTGAAACTTTCTGTTTGTCTTCCATGTCGTGTGTAGAAAAGAACCGTCATATATTTAGTATTCTAGTGGTAAAATGGATTTTAGAGCATAACTGTTCTTAAAACAATCAAAGAAAGTATTTTATTTCACATGTGAATAAGCAAATAGAGAAATACATGTTGGACACCAGAAGAGTACACCTCATCAGGTCAGGCTGGTGACCATTAACAGAACACAAGAATATACAAACCCATATACATACATTTACAATATAAGCAAATATGAATTTGCCTGTTTTTGTGGTAATAATTTCTATTTATACAATCAATTCAACTGAATACACATAAAGTATACTTCTGTGTATTTCGCTTTGGGCCGACTTTCAAGGCCATCTTATTTTAATTGTGAATGTCTGTGGTAAATATATCTTTCAATTTATCGTTTCAATAACATATCTACATGGAAACTCCATCAATAATCCATCAATGCCATGTAAATGTGTCATGTTTATGTTGTTGTCCTTTGCTTTAAACAGCTTAGGTTTATACTTTAAATGGCATCATATCCAATTCCTGAGAGTGCAGTTACCTAGCTTGTATTCCTGATCTGTGAACCCCATTATGTGTTTACCATTCAAATCTACCACCTACTAGTATTCATGTTGAATCTTCGTAGATCAGGTAAACACCCTTTTTTTGATTAAACAGTCGGTTTAACTTGACTTTGCACTTTTGCAGGTTTGAAATTATTGTCTAAATTGTAACCGAGATAAATTTATCAAGCGAGAAGAAACACATAATTATCTCTATCTGATGTTATTCAGGTTCCGTAATGGCGTGTGTCATGTACCGACTTAGACAGAAATGTTCACACAATTATGAGATATGTTGTCAGCGATCTGCCATTCATGTACAAGGTAAACAACTTTCAGTGATTCTCTCGATGGCGATATTTCAATAATATAATTAGATTTTCTCGTGTCCCAATAGAAAGACGAGGAACAAAAATATGGACAATATACAATACAGATGGTCATGCCACTGTATGGACTCATTAGACTACCGTGCTGAATATGCAAAAGGCACAGAAATCAAAACCTAAACCTATTAGGAGATGAGTCTGCTGCATGATAAAACCGAATATTGTGAAAACCCCGACATGGTCGGCTTTTTCATGTGATAAAAGTGACCATGTCGCTTTTTTCACGTGAAATATCCGACCATGTCGCTTTTTTCACGGTTGGTGTTTCCGCCGTGAAAAAAGCGACATGCCCGTGAAATACCCGACATTAACTGCGGAGCTATTGAAATAGCTTTTGTTCGTGAAATTCACGACATGCATGACCATATTATCGTCCAATTCATGGACAACGCAATATTGAATCAGGACACAGCGCTGAAATCGAGTGGTAGTGGACGATCTGGCACAACAGGGGGGGGGGGGGGGGGGGGTTATGGTTCGATATATGACCAATACATCGAACGATGTTGGGTGCGTTATGTGCTGCGTTCCATTCAAGTCGTGCAAATGGTGATCATGAGTGAGAAGATACGGTAGTAGGCCTACGAGTTCAAAGCATTCCATTGGCAAAACACACAAATTGACATCAAGTGTGTCTGTTTACATTTCCTATTGCAACAATGATTAAATTGGAACGTATTTAGAAGCCAAATAATCCATGATGTGGATATTGCAAGCAGATTAGAATAAAATATTATCCACCAATCACATCAGGCGTGAAAAATGCGACATGGGCGATAATAAGCATTCGACCGTGAGAAACGCGACATACATGGTGTTCGATTTTCTCACATGTCGCGTTTGTCATGCTACAAGTCCTTCTTCCTCAAGATCGTTGAGAAATAATACATTTACGTCATAATATGGTTACCGGTATGTTCGTTAATTAGTAGAATGTGTAACATCGTCAAATAGATTGGTATGAAGTATCCTTGGTGGTACTACGTCAGCAATGTTGCAATGTGAGAATGGTTAAAACAACTCTACGAAATACAAAGACGTCACATTCGATTGTCTTGAACAATGTTTTTTTGCCAGTTTACGTCACCAATATATTGATGATACACTGGTATTGTAATCGGGAGTGACAATATGAGCTCTATGCTTGTTGTGCAATATGATCTACATACATTGGGACCCTACTTTTATTGCGTACTGCTTTAGGTCGTCCTGAAATGTTGATATATGAATCCATGAATCACACTTACATATTCATGTTAACCACATTATTGACTCCGATTAATAGTGTGCTCCACTATCATAAAGCGTCACTGTGTATAAATTAGTTTAGTGTAGATGCTACCGGACATTGCGGCCTACTGAAAAAAATATAGTATAATGACTAAATCAACACCTTGAGGCATTGATATTAGTAGTATCGGCGTGTTCATCCCTGATCGATCGAGCCAATAAAAGACAAAACAAAAACAAGAAGTATCTAGCTTCTAAATCACATCTGTTCTGGTATTAAAATATAATGTTCAATTCCACTAATACCTTATGACGCAAAGGGATTTACTTTGTTGGTGAAAGTTTCTCCACTAAATTATGAGAAGTGGAAACCGAAACTTGAACACAACTTCCAGGAAATGATGTCCCATTTTTTTTCACGATAAACGGCCTTCGATGTATAACAAAAAAAGGAATGCAGTTCAGTTGTTCCTCGCGAGTCATTAATAATCTCTATTCGTGATCCCCGGGACAACTAAACTCCTCTTTCATCATCCAATATTTTCTGAATACTGTATCATCGAATTCGTCTCGGGGTTGTTTATCACCCGACGGGAGACTGAACTACATACTCCCCTTTCTGATCATGTGTACAAAATTTCCATCATTATTTATTGATAACCAATCAATTGATTTTTCTGGATAACACCTCCCCCGCCCCCCCCCCCCCCCCGCCCCCGACAGATAACACTTCAGTATTGACAATTGTGTCTAAGCCATTTCAATACAAAAGAGCGTACCTCGCTACACAACTCCACAACGACAAAGTTGTGGGCCAAAATCTTTGGAGCCTTTGGTAAACTTGATTTTAGGCATATGGTAATGTAAATTAATTTCACAAGTGCACGTGGACACGACTACGCCTTCTATTCGATATAATGTCCAGTATACGTCAGTTTTGAGATATTCGCCAGCGCCTACAGTGGTAAGGTGTCAACAGTGGTAGTCTGCCAATAAACATATATATTATGTAACGTCACACGATTGTTTTCAGGTGATAACTTCAGCGCATGTAAACTAAAGTATTGACACATTTGGCAAATGTTGCCCATATTCTAGTGAAAGATTGGACGTGTCAAGTGTTTGTCACCAAAATGCCTGGGTTCCGGATAAAGTATCACCCCCCCCCCATCCCCATAAAAAGTATGAAATTGTTGATTCTCCGCCCTAGATTTGGTAACAATCGATGCCCGAGATTACAAAGTAATCACGACATATTCAGTGTAATGGGTAGTGTTACTACCTGTGTTAGCACTGGTTAGGCGACACTAATAATGTTAGTTGACTCCAATCGTTTGATCTGGCATCGTAAGCTGCCTGTTCGTCAATCATGAATTGATTTTTTGACACCCTGTATCTCACCATTAGCACGGTGACTAATAAGACAATTAATACTATACAGGTAATGACTGAAACAAATTAAGCGAACATAGTATTTCAAACATGTTTGTTTGTTTGCTATAGTGTATAAAAGGTTTGTCATTAGCTATTTGATATTTCAAATTACACCGCTAATAACTGGAACAACTTGGGTATACATATCAATTAAAACATTGTCCATAAAAAACATAAATAGTCGAAGTTTGGTAATAACTGGAACAACATGTTAAGTCAAACATATTCTCTGACTCTTTACGTCACAATAATTGCACAGCAATTCTGTTATTATTACATATTTTAATTGCGTGTCCGTAATTGGAGTAAAATCACGCCTTCTGATTAGAACGAACAGCTCCATCGGGAGTCGCTGCTAACAATATACTGCACACTCGGCCCGGATCACATTTCTTGAAACCCAACATCACGAGAGCCACTGTCTTTGTCTTGTGAATAATGGTTCCCCGTTTAACGAAGTCGTCAATAATTTTACCAGGCATCACCTGCGGCACGGACTGTCATTATCTATCCGGCATTGCGGTTCGGCCGGCCAGAGGGTAGGCCCTACAATGGGGAAGGGGCTCGTAAAGGAGGGAGGGGGAATGTGCAGTTGGACACAGTTGCATGCTTTGTAAAAGGAAATGTGCTCTCCGCGATTGGAACCCAGGAACCTTGGCGCAAAAAAAAAATATGGACTGGATTATCTGTGCACAGTGGAATTACTTTTTCCCGCTCCCTAGCTGGCCTGTATTTTTTTTTCCAGAATGATTTTTTTTGTGGAGCAACGGTTTCTCCCTTACGCAACGCGCATGGATTTCAAGAACACAGTCTATGTAATTTGACCGGGAAGCACTTGGGACGATTGTAGTTACTTTCTCACTTGTAGGTCACAAGCTCTGCCTATATAAAGTGTAGTTGAGCTTGATTTTGATGACACTATCAGAGGATATGTGTATTACCGAAACACGAGATCTCATCCGTTGATGCATGAACATTATGGATGGAATGAAGCGGTTTTCAGGTTCCCTTCAGCTTTGTGGTAAGGACCATTTCCAGACGTGGATTTTTATCTGGTTCCCTGTTGTTAAATTGGCTCTAATTTAATGCAATGTTTCTTGTGAAATTCATTCGAAATCGAGCTGACAAAAAATAGAGCATCTGATGAACACGACATATCACCTCCATGTAGGGCTGTAAAACGGACGAACTGATTGAAATGATCAGCTTTCATGATGGGGTAAATTTATTTCATAGGCTCTACATAAACATACAAAATATGTTTCGTATTATAGTATACACAGGTCTACGCGATTACACAACAACGAAAGATGGTGGGAGCTTCGAATGGGCACTGGAAAAAACGGCAATTTAAGTGAAGCATTGCTCGCAAAACATTACCTGCTGAGCATATCCAACTGATTTTGGCACATCTACAACAGTCAGATTTGTATTTTCACTGAGATTAAATGGCACTTAACATGTGTCCATAATATTGACGATGTTAGAAAGTGGACGATAATATGCGGTACATCGAATGAAACGTAATCAGTTATTTTCATGGGAATTTCTTACTACATGTACCACATTTCCGCTCTCCAGTCTATCAACGCAATGAAACGATTGGTACACAGCAAAATCACACTACATGGGCATGCATCGCTTGAAAGAAGACTGCGAAGGTCTCATGTAAAACTAAAATGGAAGTCTGTTTTATATAATTTCAGAGCAACTTCTCATCACGCTGATTGTGGGCATCACCAATGTTCAGGCAACGACTTACTCGGGAGAAGCCGCGGGTTTTACAGAAATCCCGAGCGATATTCCCGTCGACGTAAATAAAATAAACCTCAAGCGAAACTTATTGACCTCTCTGGATGCACACGCTTTCAGTAACTTTACCTCTTGTAATGAGCTGTTGTTGAATTACAACCCAATATCGTCCGTCGATCCATTGGCTTTTTGTGGCATGCCTTTGGTAACCCTCAACTTCGTTGGCAATGAGCTTACCCAGTTTCCCAACCTCACGTGTATCGGGACAAGTCTTCACACTCTCCGACTGATGGGTAATGGAAATCCCATTGAAGTACCATTGGGCTTATTGGATGGCTTGCCAGCATTGGTCACCCTCGGTCTCGCAAATACAGCAATACCCACCGAGAATCTAACGGCCCTACGAGCGGTAGCCTCCGCACTTACAACCCTGCAGCTCCAAAACACCCAGATCTCGGATATTGGTATCGTCATACAAAATTTTACAGCACTTGAGATCCTGTACCTGCAAAACAACCCATTAGGAACAATTGCCCACGACGCCTTTTCAAATGCACAGTCGCTGCTTGTTTTGAAACTGGGTAATACTCAAATATCACGGTTTCCTAATCTGCCAGCTGAAGGTGCTGGGTCTTCAATTAAAGAACTTTATCTGGAGGAAAATGATATTGGGTACATTCCACGTAACCTTTTGGACCAGATAAATGGTTCAATAAAGACGTTTGTGTTGGCAAATAACCCATTGGGAGTAAACATCACTGTGATGTTCGACTGGACTGGACGCTCGACCGTGCAGACCCTGGATATAACTAACACAGGCATCTCTCCAGGCGACTTAAATGGTTTCTCGTTCCAGGGTTTTGACAGTCTCACCACTCTCAGAATGTCTCAAAACAGTTTTGGCGCAATGCCAAATATCTCTGGCGCGGGTTCCACGTTGACTGAACTAGACGCCCAAAATTCAGGGATATCTTCAATACCGACCAACACTCTCCGTGGCCTAACAAGCCTCCAGACTGTCAATCTCCAGGGTAATGGTATAACCTCGTGGGGAGACATCGAAGGACTCTTTGATATCACCAGTTCTCTGGATGTTCTGGACCTGTCCCATAACTCGTTCTCAGACACGGACGCAAGGATCTGGGACCTCGACGTGGCAGAAATCCTGCTGGGGAACTCTGACGTCGGATGCTTAGCCCAAGTAAGTTTATATACTAGTACATAATTGAATTTTCACAGAAGTATTCGTAAAACGCCCTTAGTATGATATATATGAAAAAAGTGCTATTGGTACAGATAGTAAGTGATATGGCCTGCATTTACGTGTATACCTAGGATCCCACCAGGTTGTTTTCACTGAGCTCCCCACTGATATGCAACAAGCATGCATTCGACGGTCTGAATTTCCTTGAATTCGATCTAACAGGGCTAGCCATTTTGTTCCCAATTTTTCCAAAGCCAATGACTGTTTCATCAGAACTGTTCGGTCCGAAAATCTTATTTACCTCACATAGATTTTGATTTGGTTGTGTTTTAACGCATGTTCATCTACATTACACCGTGTTTCAGTGTGTCTGTCCTTGTGTGATTTATTCCTGATTTTTATGGAGGAATCTGCTTGACCTAGGTAGAAAACTAGGTAGAAGGCTAGGTAGAAAAAAATCTTTCATCATATGCAATGTTCATCCAGGCGTGAAGTGAAATTTGTGGTCTCGACTGTTTCCAAGTCTATACCGATTGTGAATAAATGAGTTGAATCCAGTCGTGTTTCCAATATTTCCTAGTCGTGATAGCAATAAAAGAGGCAATGCAGTTTTCTCCTATTGCAGATTGAGCGAAGGCCCATGGCCGAGTTATTTTCCCCTGTACCACCCCTAATGCTGCATGGGGAGATTATTCCTTAATTATCGCATTATCATAATGCTTCTCTTTTGTGGAGGGCGGATGGGTGAGTGTGGGGTTGAGGGTCTGTTTTTATCTTAATCCTAATATAACCTTTGGTATTAAATCGATATATTGTGTACAATTGATGTTAAGATATCGGACAAACACTGCGGACCAACTCCTAAATGAACTAATGTATTTATAGACAATACATACAACCTAATATACTGAACAGTCATTATATGAATAATACACCTATTTATGTCATACGAGTCATTATAAAAACAATACACCTTTTATGTCATACCACGCTTTTAACATTGTGTATTTACAACACAATTGAACATGATCAAAAGGTACATCATTGTGAACGTGAGTTTTGTGACCGAGAAAGTCTCGTTGCTAAAAGTCCTCATGGTATTTTATGACTCTCGTTTCCGTGACAAACAAGTCTATTTGCACACTGGTGAAAAAACGAGGTGAAATAGTTTATATGTCGGGACTACTCTTCAGGCAGATACATTTTCAAACATAGTTCTTACTTCCAAGTTTTCAGTGAATGATTCTGGGAATCAGTACAACAACTGCAGATTGGGAATTCGGTATTATCGCCCCACTGTTTTTTCCCCTCAACATGACATTGACATCAAATTGCTGATTGCCCAGACGACTCAAATAGGTTTTTTTATATCCTTAATACTACTCATCTAACGAGACTCTTAATTGAGTTTGTGTTCTCGTTTTTTAAACCTTATTAATAATAAAAAAAATACAATTTTAAGTTACTGAGATGAGTAGAAAGTGATCTCAATGCGCAAAGTCAAGGCCAAGTGAGGGGCAAAACAAGGTGAGAAAATGCCGAATTTTCCAATAGTGCAATGGGTGTGTGGAGAGGAGTGATGTTTAGTAGTTGCTAATCTAGCTAGGCGTTTTGATATGGCATGGGCGATATTAGTAGGTAATCCTTTCAAGGAAGCAAACAGAAGAAGCTTCATTATTGGGAAAGTCCATTCTGAATCTGGGAACGTGGCCATATCTTACATTTTATGTACTTTTTGTCCTTGGTCGACAACCCTAGTCACCATTCAAAGGGTCGTAAAAGGCGTCTCTATCGAAACGACCTTATAAAAATGATGATTGGCGTGTTTTTATCGAACTGCAAATGAAAAGGCAAAATTGATTCCCCTCGAACGTAACTGGTTTGTTCTGGAGGTAATATCGTTGTACAGACACGATTGTTGCGAGACTCACGCCTCAAGTGTTTATTTACAGTCCGTGTTCGTTTGATCTACGTGGGGCCTTTCCTTCACAATGTATCGAGTCCCAAATCCCAAGATCATTATCCCCGGCAATTTCATAAGATAAATTAGACAGTGATGTGATCAGACTTCGTCTCTCTGAGAGTTATATAGATGGGCACATATGTTGGAAGCCTTTTCATCGAGAGTAGTGTACTGAACGACCAATCAACAAAGTTCAGTCCAATAAATACAACTAAACAACACACTAGTTTTGGCAGAGCCTATATATGTACAGTTTTGTGCGTAAGTGAAGAACAGGCGCATGTACTGGTATACTTATCACCCTTTTGCCACAAGACCCCCACCTAAGTAACTGAACGCATTTAGAGTTGCGTTTTCAATTGTTCAGCAGGATCGTAAGTGCAGTGATTTTTTTTCTGCATCAAATTTGCGCTCGAAATTGACAGATAGTGCCTCCTTCTGTGCCTAGCAGTTACAGCCAGTTATCTGAAATATTTCAGCACTATATGAAACTTTCCGTTAACTGTGATTAGCTACTGGTCCCATTGTTCCCCAGAGGTCGATAACTAACTTATACACCCGCTAGCAGGTATATAACTAACAACAATAGAGCCAGTAGCTAAGTCAGATATACACTTCGCGCTTTGATGAATTAGAAATATTATGAAACCTCGCGGCTTCGCCGCTCGGTCCATAATATTCTAATTCACCTCGCGCTCAGTGTATATCTATTACATAATTCATGGGTAGGGTCAATTTGGAGATGAAATCATCCCATCTCGCTTGCGTCAGTGATGACGAGAGTAAAAACGTCATGATATATTTGATGAAATGGCAAAGGACAAATATGTGTAAAAGGAGAACGTACTGAATAAAAGATGAAATTCTCCCATCTCGCATGCCTCACTGATGATGAGAGTTAAACACGGTGACTTATTACAAGAAAAATCCGTATCAAAAACATGCGACCAATCAACACCATTTGCACTTTGACTATTTTCGTAATGTCTGGGTAGGTACTACCATTTGTCTCATTTTGTATCCAGTGGAATCGTCGTCCATGAATAGAGAAGTCACGGCTAGATATCGTCACGAGTTACCATCCTTCAATAACAGCCCTAGATTATAACTTCCGAGCATTATGTATCGATCATCTATTGATCGACTACTCGGATCAGATTGAAACGACCATTAAACCATTATAGCTGTGAATGGAATCACTTGTCAATATTAAAAATGTTCAGCCTCTTGCCAGTTTTACCCGAGATTATATCAAGTGTATGTTTCTGAATACAACTCGTACCGAGTGACATAGAAATATACTGGGGATAATTGTTACGAGTGGGTATCACTGTCAAAGTAACGCACAAAACAATTGACATTCTTTTGGCAAATCCATTCTGGACCATGATGAATCTAGATCCTGAGGGTTCTGAGATCACCATAACGATTGGCGTCCATAACTGGTCTGTTTTGTTATTGACATGGAAATCCAAAGACGAAATTATGGATTGGCTTCGTACGCATCTCGTTTGGTCTAAAGTCAAGCTGATATCTCTCTAGTGTTTATATACAGTCAGTGTTCGTTTGATCTTCTATGGGAACTCCATTATTACCAATGTACTGATTCACAGCAAGACGCCAGAACAACTGCAGGCACTAACATATTTGAGAGTAAATTACAGTTTTGTGTGTTCAAACTTGGTTATTTCATGATCATCTAGTACGAGAGCATGGGTATTCAAATGGAGAGTGTCGTGTTACAGATGTTGTTATTTAAACAAATCAATAAATATCTGATGAGTTCTTAAACGATTACACCAACTAAACATGCCTTATAAATGCAATTTGAACCATAAGAAGGTTCCTTATACACACAGAAAGTACGTGAAAAGTTTTTTTTTTTGTAGGAGGGTGTATCAGTCATTTTCATCACTGGATCCTCTGCGTTGTTACTGAATCTATAAAATAACTTCTATATAAAATTTGTTGATGCAAAACTCAAGTGACAACACTGATACATATATCGTCAGAATAGAAACAAATGGCTAATATCAGAGGTGTTAGGTGCAATGATGATGCACTTGAACTCAAATCGTTTGAAGTGCAGAGAGTGTAACAAACACTTGACTCATTAGAATACTAGATTTCTGCACAAAATTGTGTCACAAAATAGATATATTGGGACTAAACAATACAGATTTGGTACAGGGTTTAGCACAGCTATTCTCACAGGGTCGAACCACTTCGCAAATACAATAGCACCAATACATTCTGTACGAAGAGAGGCTCATCCATATTTCATCCTGACGGTCAGATTATAGGTACAATTCATAACATTTCGATGTTATCATAACAGATAGGGTAGTATTCTAAGAGATATCAATAGAAAACCCATAAATCAAAACCGTTGTCCAGTGTCAGAGAAGTTCGGTCAGAAATTATTATATTCATTATATATGGGGAAATGATTATCCTGGAGGGTGAGCATTACCTGCTCACAGGAGACACCTGCCGCGAATGTGTCTAAGACCTGAAACTGCCACTTTGTCAATGCCTTTGGACATGCTAGTTGTCTCGATGTTCAAAAAAGTTCTAATCGAATTTCATGAATGCCTCCTTCTAATTCGAGCAAGTAAATTTTTAAGTGGTGAAATAATACATGTGGTATAGATCATATGTGGCAACTGCAGATACAGGAAGATTTTCGTATGTAGTTCTTACTATCAAGTTGTCAGCGTGGAATTCTTTCAGTAAATAGGGAGCGTTTCTCAGTCGGTATTCAATTAAACTGTTTAGATATAGCATGAGTTATCCACTTGATATATGTCATCAAACACTGAACATGTGTTGGATGTGGATTGCCGAAATGGTGAAAAGATATGTCGGGAACTTAAGGTAGTCCGCTCCAAACAGTGAGATGAGGGGGTCAAAGAGTTTTTCAAAATAAATGACTGTATTAACAAAATCTAGAGCTTCAAAATGACATATTTTATTAAGTAACTGATCAGCATCCTAAAACTGAAAAGAAAATAGGGGGTCACCGTATCCGTTCTCTTGGAAATTAAGATGCAAGATGTGAATATGGGCAAAAAAATGTGTAAAAATACCATAAATTAAGTCATTTTATTAAATGTTTGTGATTTTTGATCGAATATGTCGAAGAAACCAGCACGGTAACCCCCTATTTTCTTTTCAGTATTAGAATGCTGATCAGTTACTCTATAAAATATGTTATTTTGAAGAGATAATATTCAAGATATAACTTTTAAATTTTGACTTTTCATTACCTCCCTGTTTGTAGCTGACTATGTAAAGTCTATTTCGTTCCGTTTTATGCGGATATACGTGGATTATGTGAACATTCACATATCAGAAGGTATTCCTTTCGAAGAAACAAACAAAACATCCATCATTATTGGGGCAGTCCATTCTGAATCTGTAAGTTCGGCCATATCTTCCACTCTATGTTCACTTTCTCTCCTTGATCAACACAACGCAAGTCGCCAATCAAATTATCGTAAAATAGCCATAACCACTGGCGTCTCTAACAACCGACCTTATAATAAAATGTTTCTTGTGTTTTTATCAAACTGCAAATCGAAAGGTGAAATGGGGTACATTATCGAGAGTTACAAAATAGTTGTGTCTTTCTGTAGTTAGACCCGACTTGTCTAATACGGATATTCCAATGTCCGAGAGTTAATCAGGCATGGCTAAAATCAATCAATATTCATAGGAGCTGATCAGCGTTGACCAGTAGGATGACCAAATCACTGACTGTGCTATGCATGAATGGTTTCCCCGCAGGAGGGCGTGAAATGCAAGTCGGGTCTTCACTGAACGACTCCAACCAATTTGCCATAGTCGCCGGTACCCCATTGATTCCGCTCGAACGTAACTGGTTTGTTCTGTAGGTAATAACGTTGGTCAGAAACGATCGTTGCGAGACGCACGCCTCAAGTGTTTATTTACAGTTCGTGTTCGTTTGTACGGAGCCGCTGAAAGGACATGGAAGAAACATTTTTTGACATACGGTTATTGCGTTCCCTCGCAATATTATCGCGTTCCCTCGCAATCCGGATCGCGTTCCCTTGCGATCTTATTGCGTTCCCTCGCAATCCGGATCGCGTTCGCTCGCGATCTTATTGCGTTCCCTCGCAATCCAGATCGCGTTCCCTCTCGATATTATCGCGTTCCCTCGCATTCCGGATCGCGTTCCCTCGCGATCTTGTAGAATAACCTTCTCAGAAGTCATTGGCGTCAGCACAATGCGAGGGAACGCGATCCAGAATGCGAGGGAACGCAAAAAGATCGCGAGGGAACGCGATAATATCGCGAGGGAACGCGATCTGGATTGCGAGGGAACGCGATCCGGATTGTGAGGGAACGCAATAAGATCGCGAGGGAACGCGATCCGGAATGCGAGGGAACGCGATAATATTGCGAGGGAACGCAATAGGTTCAGACTTGGGTTTTGAGCGTCTCTCTGAGTCATATTTGAAGGGCACATATGTTGAGATTGACCTTTGTGATCGAGAGCAATAATTCGCGTGTTCACAAACGATCCATTATCGAAACTTCAACCTAATGAATACAACTAAACATATGAATATGTACTCACAATCAGGCATAAGCGAAGAACGTGCTTACGTACTGGTATCATCGCCTTTTTTTGCGAGATCATTTGTTATGTCACTGTATTCATATACGTACACTGCATGTAGCCTGAAAATTACATCATTACATCAAGTAACATTGCCATTCGACTGTATATATAAGCAAGGATCCTCTATAATACACGGTGGCTAGGCGTTACGCGTTATTCAGGGAGTGCCGCGTAAAATCATGAGTATTACGCATTATTCGTGAGGAAATGGCAGCCTCTGGTTGATCCCGAGCAGGAAAAACACACAATTTCGCTAATTTTACCGTTTTGAAATGTCTGATTTGGCTTTGCACGGAACATTACACATATTCATGGTTGTTGTTGAGAGTTTAAATTAAATAAATAAGCCAGCGTAGCGATACCTTCGGCTGCACAATATCTGTCAATTTCGCTTCGACAGTCGCCCTCCTCGGTTTTGGGGTTGAAAATTGTTATATATCGGCATTATTGTAAATAGAATGAGAGGTCTATGATATTGATAGTATGGGTTTCACATGTGCCTGTCTTCGAAATGTTTCACAATGGTCGCAAGCGCCACGAATCTAGGTTGAATGTGTGATTTGTTTATTTGCTATACTTTACGCGATTTGCGTGAGGGCATTACGCGTATGTGCATGAGTAAATAGTTTGTTGAGGTTGGGATATTTCTTTTTTTTAATGCGAATTTTACTCAGTTTTCACTGCTCAATTGATGGGATAAATTCAAGTTCAAGGGATAATGTTTTCTCTTGGTGAGCTTTTGTGTAAAAACACAAAAAGCTCTTAGTATTGTCAATTTCAGATTTATGAAGATTGGGAGGAACATATGGAGGATAATGATGAATGAGGAGTATCGTCAGTACTTGGAACATGTGCAGCCTCCAATCATACTTTAAAAATATCTATGTATGCATTGCCATCTCTACCATCCCCCACAACGCTCACATGTTTCCTCATGCCGTAACGCGTGTGTAGATTTTCTCCCTCAGGCTGATACGCGTAAACCATAAAAAGCTTCTCATTTCATAAAATACTCGATTAAAACAGCTGATTGCATGGTGTAACGATAAACAAAGACTTCTGCGAGCATTCCATGATTTACCAACATGCACTTTGTTGGTTTCAATTGATAGCCGATGATATTTCCCAAACGAGTCGCAAGCGTGCGGGTGTTGTCACGAACTGTGTGTCCATTTTCGTAAAATATAACGATGTATGCAAGTAATTCATAGTATCATACGTGATGTTTGTTCATTGGGATGTTCCGTGGAAACAATATTTTAAGAAGGAAATGAACTTTTTCACGAACTCACCTCATTTGAAGTGGGGACCTATGTCGTTTCCTGTGCAATTTCCTCACGAATAACGCGTAATACTCACGATTTTACGCGGCACTCCCTGAATAACGCGTAACGCCTAGCCACCGTGTAATAGGATATCCAACTCTGCCCAAAAAGGCGTGATTACGTAATATGACGTAAATCTGATTTGAGCGTGTTGAAACAGTGCCGGGCGCTAAAAATCAGACTGTGCACATCAATTTGTAATGAACATGAGCAGAGTTGTGAATCATATATTGAAATGAATGATAGCTGATTGCATTGAGTGGGGGTATGGCCTAAATTTCTTCAACAATATTCAGCATTCGCGTTGACGATGATATGGTATTGGGGTCGGGATTTGTCAGTGTCCGTTTATGTGTTTGTGTGTGAATCGAAGGCTGTAACTCGAACGGGTTTAATCCAATCGTCTTTAAATTCGAGCAATAGGAGGAAAAACCTCTCGGCTTGAAATATTTAGTTTCCATAGAAATCGGTTTATTTTTGTTACCATGGCAACCGTACGAATTGCTGATATGCCATTTTACCGCCACCGAAAACACCTGTAGAACCGACCCATGAACGGTGAAAATAAAATTGGCCCCTCATTAAAGAAAACCCCACATAATGGAGGGCAAATTCTGATGTAACTCTGGTGGTACTTTTCAGGTGAAAGGTAGATTTATTTCAGAGTTATGAGACAGAACATTTACCTCCAAATTTAGTGAAAGTTGAGTATTGCAATGATATTAGAATGGTTCTCATACCGACAGTTTTCATCGGATTTCCTTGGAAACGGGATATTTCCGAGGCAATGGATAATGCTTCTCAATCCTAAATTTTTGAAAAGATGGAATGGTAACTGTTTAAATTTTTGAGGTGGATGTGCTCAAAAACACGCATGCAGACTTGCACGGCTTGGACCACACCAACAATACTTTCGCGAGTGGGAAGGAAGACAAACTGTGGATGACAATGAGGCTCCACCCCACACGCTTGCCCTCCCAGATCACTGAGCTAATTCCCAGGGCCCGATCCTGTATGATCTCACTATGAGCGAAGTGATAAGTAGTATGAAAAACTCAATTTCGAGCACCTGTCACCATTTTGACACGCTCAAATGAGATTTCGTCATTTTACGTAATCACGTTTTTTACGTCCACATTGAACAGAGTTGGACATCCTATTATAGAGGATCCTTGATATAAGTAATAAAGATTGATGCTATCGTCAATTCTGATTACATACAGAATAGAGAGTTAAATTTTCACGACAATATGTTGAAAAACGGCAGAGATATAAGCCAAATGGAACATGGTATCGATCATTCAAATGACTAAATTTACCATTCAGTAACGAATGTTACCGTCAAACAATCCTAAAACTTTCCTTTTACCGTGAAATTTTGTCGAATTTGATTGTTATTGAAGTTTTGCTAAGTCGGATTAGGTCGCGAAATCAGAATAAGCATCAGAGTACTTGATCACCAATCCGGGATGTGGTTCATTGAATAAAAGATGAAATCCTCAAATCGCACATGCGTCACTGATGACGAATGTAAAACGTCAAAAATTATTTGATGAACTGACAGGAAAATATGTGTAAAAACATACGACCAATCCATATCAATTGGATTTTGACGACTTTTGTAATATCTGGGCTGGTACTACCGTTTGTTTTTTTGGCATCAAGTGGAATCATCATACATGAAGACACGATTGGACGTCGTCACGAGTTACCATCCCTCAATGACAACCCGATATTAATACATCAGAGCAGCATAATATTATCTCTATCTATCGATCGACTAGCTTTTTTTTGCGTTATAGATATTTGGGTTTTATAGGGACGACCGTTGAAGCAACTACTCTCGAATGTATGCAATTTTTTTTTAAACTAAATTTTAGTGCAACTCGTGTAATCTAAGATTACAAAGCACACTGATTTTGACGAATACAGTCAGTCGGAGTTGCTTTCTCATCCGGTTTTACCCTCATTTCATGTCAGTTTTGTATGTATACAAACGACGTGATCCATTAAACCCGATTGCAGACAAATGCCAAAACTGCCCTTAAGGTCCACGTCGAGTACATTCTCCAGTTTGTATCTTCATATATGATGTAGTTATGAGAAATTCATCAGGATTAGAAGGTGGTGTGCATGGAATTGTCAGTCCATTTTTTATGCTTTGTTTACATATGCTAGTTATGGATACAGTTCATGTATTTATGCGTGAACTGCTTGAACAAATGAGCAAAATTTCCCAGACGACTGGTTGTAGTCAAAACATTGATGTGAGTACGTCTCACTCAGTTAATTTCACATGTTTAATATGGAATGTGTGTTTTTTTTATATTGCCTGTTTTCGAAGGCAGTTGCTTTAAACAGCTGTCTCTGAATAATGTCAATTATCAGCTCAGTTACAGGTCAATACTCTTAATGCTCACCCTTTAGTCAGTTTTATGTGAAATTATATCAGATACATGTTAGGAATAACACTCATTGCCAAGTGACAGAATAGATATAAACTGGACACAAGTGCGGTGATAATGATGCACTTGAAGTCAAAAGGTTTGGAGTGTAAAAAGGGTGCCAAACACTTGACCGATTAAATTGCTGGATTTCTTCACACACCCAAAAGGTACAGGTATCCAACCAATAGGTATATTGGGATAAACCAGTACAGAGTTGGCACACGGCGTAGCTCATTTCCTTTCACAGCATCGAACCACTTCTCGATAATAATAGCAACAATGCCAGTGTATTTCGTGCAAACAGAGGCACATCCATATTTTACCCTTGGAGTTTGATTACAGCTACAATGCATTACAAAACTTATGATATCAAAACTAATCAAAACTGTTGTTTTATGGAACTGGTATTCCTGGAGTGATAATTCCTGGAGTGATAATATCCTGACTTGAATGTGACACCACATGTCTAAAAACATGTACCAGCTAGAGCACATTCCAAAATAGAGTAATTACCTATGATATATTGACAAACCTGACCATACCCATACTCATGCTGAATGTGGAATATGACAGCTTGCTTCTGAATGCCTGATGGCATTATGCTGTAAATGCCTGAGAACTGAATAAGCTCATTCGAAAGCCAGATAGCAAAATCAGGTTGCTAACAGGTGAGAACCCAAAATTTAACGTAAACAGATCTTCCGGAGATAAATTAGGTGGCAGATTTCCTTTGATCTTCTGTCCTTTTCACATGCTCTTTTTCTCGTTCGTAAAAGTCCTCTCCCAAACACACCACAACCTCGTTCTATTTCAAACAAGTCGATTGTATTTTCATGATAAATTATGAAACAACAAAAACGTGGTATAGTCCATATGTCGAGACTAATCTTGATTCAGGACGATTTTCAAATACAGTTTCTACTCTCAAGTGAGAACTCTTCAGACTGTTTAGTTGATATTCAATCAAACTAGTGGTTCTGGAATAGGATGGGTTATCCACTTGAGAGGTGGCATCAAACAATAAGCATAATATGTGGATTGCTGAAAAAATGAATAAATATGCTGTGAACTTGAGCAAATTTTGTTCTCATTTGGAGTCAACAATCCATGATAAGTAAAAATATGGACCTTCCAAGAAACTGGCATTTCCCAGAATATTCGGGTATGACATAGACGAGTATCTCTAACGGCCACGATAATTTATAGTTCTTGTGAGTAGGTATCCCTGTCAAAGGACTACACAAAACAGCCGTCATTAATGGGCATTTGGTCATATCTTTCACGTTATTTGGCTTTTTCTCCATCAATAAACCATGTCCCCAATCGAACGGTAGTACTGTCACCATAGACGTTGTAGTTCTTATAGAGCCGAATTATAAAAAAAAATTGATTGGTGTGTCTTTATTGAACTCAAAATCTAAAGTCGGGATTGATTCCCTTCGTACTTATTTTGTTTGGTCTGAAGCTGCTATCGATGTGCAGAAATGATCATCAGGCGGCCATTTCCTTCGGCTCTAGTGTTATTTATAGTCGAGTTTTGTTTGATCTGCTGCTGGGTCTCCTTTCTTCTCACCCTAACAAGCCACAAAAGACCCCCAAGAACATTATGTGCATTGCAATCATTACAGGTTGATTCAGAGAATGATATGTTTGTGTTTTTCATGACATGTCAGTCAGCAAGACTGAACTCGAGAGTATCGTGTTTATATATATTGTTATGTATAATATATTGATAGCTACACAGATCAAGTGTAATTCTTCATATGTGTGGATCTCGTCGACGAAATTTGCTCCAATAGCTGCAACTACTAACACAATCTATGGCATCAATTAGAGACTACAGTGTCCACATGCAGTAAGTGATGACAACCCTATGTATTTGTCAATGTAAGTCAATGTTCCACAATGTCAGTAAATTCAGCGAAGCTACTAACATTATTTTTAAGTCGATGATTGAGTTGGTTCTATACTCTGATTTTTCTAACTTGTTTACACTGATATTTTTGCGATGCTAAATCGTATCATGTTATAACCTGACACAGCTCACCTTGGGACCAAACGACAATTTTCTGCAAACGTTCAGACTGCTATCCGTGAAACTGATAAAGTTAGTTAATTACTTTTTGTTTTCTCTCACTTCGTATGCCTGATATGACTTTCTGTCCCCGGACTATGAGATTGGATAACGGACTCTGTTTTGTTTGCTCGGAATACTTAATACTGGGTATTGATTCCACGTCTATTACTCCTGAAAACTTTTCGTCTGCATGTCAACAGACATTGTTCATTTTGAGCGTGACTCTACTCGGATGATTTACGCAGGGAGTGGGGGTTACCGTCCCAGCATGTAATTGGTACATCTAACTGCAGTGCATGCCCCCATAGTACCTAACTTGAACTTGTCCACTTGAATTACGTAATGAACAAGGCAATATGGCAGGGCCCTACAGCAGTGAAAATCATCGCTTAAATCAAAATTTTGTGTTTTGAAAGAAACATGTAGCGTTTCGGAAGCCAGGTTTCGAAAATCTATTGCCGTTTGCATCATATACATGTAATATTCGGTTAAATAGTTCGCTCGAAGAAATTTGACTGAAACAGAGACAAAACACAGTGTAAACGAGTTTCAAAAATCAAAGTATAAAGGAACATAATTTTTCTACACAACCTGAAGTTGGAACATCAGTTGCCACCATGTGTCCGAAAATGTGTCCGACTGTCTGTCCAAAATTTACATGTCCAACCTTAAATTGGGTAAAAGAGGGAGGTTCATGTCGGAACTGACGATGTACAGTTGTCGAATATAAACCTTTCACTGGCCCTTCTATGGCTGTCTAGTCATCACATTTCAGCACTATACATGGAATCCGTCGTGTGTAGATTGTGGTTGGAGAAAACGATTTTCATTATTTTTCGTGTTTAGTTTCTTACTAATATATAACAAAGTCGGATTGAGACGGATATAGAAGAATATGTGGCAGAACATTTTGCTCACTCATCCGTGTCAGTAAATGAAAAAAAAACTTACGCTCTCAGCTTGCATGCATCACCGATGACAGGATTAGAACAGACGTCAGAACATAGCTAACAATATAACAGGACAGGAATCTTTGTCAAAAATTACGTAATCAATAAATACCAATTGCAATTTACAATGTTCATGATGCCCGGTAAAGGTCCCCTTTGTCTCGTTCGGTGAAGTTATTGATTCGGAAGTGAGAACATGCGCCTATACAACGTCACAGGTTGCCGTTCCATGATGATCACCCTCGAGTGTAACGTCCGAGTAACATGTCTTCCTCTATCGATTGACCACTCACACGTATCCCAGATTTTTTTTCCGTGGCAGATGTTCGGGTATAAGGCTGCCATTGAACCATGTACTAGTATGTGAATGCAATCAATCGTGAACACTCTTACAGGTCAATACACGGAATCCTTATCCTATTACAATTCTTTTACAGAAACTATATCACATGTACGGTAATAATATTAACGTCTGTTATATCTGTATTCTAGTGATATACCAATCATATACTTTTGACAAATTTGGCTGGACTTACCTCTCTTAACAAGATTGACCCACATAGAGACAAAAAAAGCAGACAAAGCAGTGTACATAAAAGATCGCCCATAATGAGTTTCTCATTTTTTGTTTCCAGACAGTGAACGTTTCTTGCTTCACATGACATGTGACACCCACCATGAATGTGTCATCTGACATCTTGGGCAAATACCAAAACCCGGAAACATTACGTAGATCATGACAACATTCCAATACTGTCCCTCATTTTGCAACAACACACATCAAAAAATATATTTGTGACCCAGAACATTCTTTGATCTTTTGTCAGTTTTGCATGATTCTTGTCTTATTTATGAAAGTCGGAAAATCATCTCCACCTAGTTCTATTTCAAACAAGTCAATTGTATTTGCATGCTAAATAGTGAAACAACAACGCTGGTCCAACGCTATAGTCCATAGATAGGAAATCCCCTGGATGCAGTTTTCAGTTACAGTTCAAATTGTCTGCATATAAATATTTCATTATTTTAAGAGGAATGGTCAATCGAGCTGGATGTGTGGGTGTAGCATGGTACGATAGTTAAGATGTGTCATCCAGCAGTGTGCGAATTGATGAAAAGCTGAATAGGTATACTGGAATCTGAATATATGTTGTTCTGTTTGTGCTCACTTCCAGACCATATTTGAGAATGACATAAACGAGTGGTCCAAAATGACCATGATAAAACTCATGTGAATGACCATTTTTGCAAAGCACACAAAATAACACTCATCATCCAGGAAGATCATCCTAAATCCGGAATTATCATCATGAGCTTTCAGATTATGTCCAGTACTTCCTCTCCCCTGTCCACAAACCTGGTCTCAATATTTCATTCTTAATCAAACTTTGTGACAGATATGGCTTGGCTTACCTCTCTTTGCAAGATTGACCCACAGAGAGAAAAAAATAGCACAAAAAGCAGTGTATTTAGTGCAAACTGAGGCAAACACAATTCACTCTATATAAAAGATTGCCCAAATGAGTTTCTTAGTTTTTGTTTCCAGACAGTGAACGTTTCTTGCTTCACATGACATGTGACACCCACCATGAATGTGTCATCTGACATCTTAGGCAAATGCAAAAAAAGGAAACATTACATAGATCATGACAACATTCCAATACTGTCCCTCATTTTGCAACAATACACATCAAAAAAATATATTTGTGACCCAGAACATTCTTTGATCTTTTGTCCGTTTTGCATGATTTTGTCTTATTTATGAAAGTCGGAAAATCATCTCCACCTAGTTCTATTTCAAACGAGTCAATTGTATTTGCATGCTAAATAGTGAAACAACAACGCTGGTATAGTCCATAGATAGGAAATCCCCTGCATGCAGTTTTCAGTAACAGTTCAAATTGTCTGCATATAAATATTTATTATTTTAAGGGGAATGGTCAATCGAGCTGGATGTGTGGGTGTAGTATAAGCGTGAGAAGTGAGCGATGGCTCGACAGTAGGGACAAAAGTGATACCCGGTTGACTGAATGCACACCGTAGTTATGTATTTATTCTCAAATCCAGCCGAGACGCTAATGTTCACGTAAATCGGCGATAGTGACGAAAAAATTGCTCCCTTCGACGAAAATATTCATCAGAATATATTAATTAACTGAATTATTTACGTCGAGCTATGTAGAACACACGTTCAAAGTATTTTCTCTTCGAAACCAGGCTTTTCCCCCCAGTCGAAGAGTATTTCCCCCATGGGAATCTCAGAGAGCGTTTAAGAAGTCTCCCCTGCGGGGAGACAACAACAAAGTCGGATTGAGACGGATATAGAAGAATATGTGGCAGAACATTTTGCTCACTCGTCCGTGTCAGTAAATAAAAAACAACATACGCTCTCAGCTTGCATGCATCACCGATGACAGGATTAGAACAGACGTCAGAACATATCTAACAATATAACAGGACAGGAATCAGTGTCAAAAATTACGTAATCAATAAATACCAATTGCAATTTACAATGTTCATGATGCCCGGTAAACGTCCCCTTTGTCTCGTTCGGTGAAGTTATTGATTCGGAAGTGAGAACATGCGTCTAGACAACGTCACAGGTTGCCGTTCCATGATGATCACCCTCGTTCCATGATGATCACCCTCGAGTGTAACGTCCGAGTAACATGTCTCCCTCTATCGATTGACCACTCACACGTATCCCAGATTTTTTCCCCGTGGCAGATGTTCGGGTATAAGGCTGCCATTGAACCATGTACTAGTATGTGAATGCAATCAATCGTGAACACTCTTATAGGTCAATACACGAAATTCTTATCCTATTACAATTCTTTTACAGAAACTATATCACATGCACGGTAATAATATTAACGTCTGTTATATCTGTATTCTAGTGATATACCAATCATATACTTTGTGACAGATCTGTCTTGGCTTACCTCTCTTTGCAAGATTGACCCACAGAGAGAAAAAATAACACAAAAAGCAGTGTATTTAATGCAAACTGAGGCAAACATAATTCACTCTACATAAAAGATCGCCCATAATGAGTTTCTCATTTTTTGTTTCCAGACAGTGAACATTTTTTGCTTCACATGACATGTGACACCCACCATGAATGTGTCATCTGACATCTTAGGCAAATACAAAAAAAACCCGGAAACATTACGTAGATCATGACAACATTCCAATACGGTCCCTCATTTTGCAACAATACACATCAAAAAATATATTTGTGACCCAGAACATTCTTTGATCTTTTGTCAGTTTTGCATGGTTCTTGTCTTATTTATGAAAGTCGGAAAATCATCTCCACCTAGTTCTATTTCAAACAAGTCAATTGTATTTGCATGCTAAATAGTGAAACAACAAAACTGGTTTGGTCCATTGATAGGAAATCCCCTGGATGGAGTTTTCAGTTACAGTTCAAATTGTCTGCATATAAATATTTCATTATTTTTAGAGGAATGGTCAATCGAGCTGGATTGACCATTCATGTGGGTGTAGCATGGAACGATAGTCATCCAGCAGTGTGCGAATTGATGAAAAGCTGAACAGGTATACTGGAATCTGAATATATGTTGTTCTGTTTGTGCTCACTTCCAGAGCATATTTGAGAATGACATGAACGAGTGGTCCAAAATGACCACGATAAAACTCATGTGAATGACCTTTTTTTGCAAAGCACACAAAATAACACTCATCGTCCAGGCAGATAATCCTAAATCCGGAATTATCATCATGAGCTTTCACATTATGTCCAATATTTCATCTCCTCAGTCCACAAACCTGGTCTCAATATTTCATTCTTAATCAACGGGTCCTATATACGAAATAACCATTTGATTTCCTTATCATATCAATTTATCAAGAGGACGATGGTTTGTGTTTTTGATGAACTGCGAATAAAAAGACGAAAACGATTCGCTTCGTGCGTAACTCGTTCGGTCTGAAGCAGGTATCCCTGTATGGAAATGATCGTCACGCGGAACATTTCCACCTCGATCTTTAGTGTTTATTCACAGTCGGTGTTTGTTTAATCTTCTGTGGGAATCTATTATTCCTGATAAATCGGGTCACAGCCAGTCCTCAAGAACATGTTGGACTTTACCATTTTATGGACAAATTAGATAATTTGTGTTCAGACTTGGTTGAGTCATGACTGTCTAGTAATATTTAGTGAGCATATTACGAGAACGAGCATTTGAAGGGAGAGTATAGTGTAGATCGACAGTATCCTGTTGCAAATGTCAATATTTGAACGAATCAAATGCGACATCTTTTATAAACCATTGTTTTTTTTCGGATCTCGAAATTGTTTTGATAAAGTGTTGGGCAGTTGTATACTAATTCCATCAGATAATTTATTTGATCGGATTTTTTTATTCTGGAATGTTGTATTTTATGTTTGTTATTGGCAAACATCAAATTCATGTACTCTAAATATTATAATATTCGGAATGCAATGTTGTTTACCAGAAACCGCTTGCTCCTCATATGCCATGACTTATTAGTGGACATGAATCATTAGCCGAAAAATTGCAGATATTGCTAATATAAAGCCATCCTTATGATTCGCCGTTCATTTCCACGAAGACAAATTACAAAGTCAAATCACTTTGCAATGAGAGAGACAGAAGAGAGAGAGAGAGGGAGTAATTGATCTATCATCCACAACGTGCTTCATTAAGTAAAAGATCCACATTGATGACGAGTCAAACGTCAGATTTTATTGAACAGGATAAGAGGGGATAAATCGGTGTGAAAAATACCATAGCAATCAATACCAATTGCATTTCCATTGTATTCTCAAGGTCTGAGTATGTACTCTCTTTTCACATCCAGTTAATCCGTGGATCGGAAGTCAGAACACACGTGTAGACATCACGTGTAGACATCCTTACAATATCCTTGCAATAGCTGATTAGGATGTATCTCTGATAATCAGGGGATACAAAATGTATATTCTTCATCCTACCAATCAGCCCAAAACAGCCGCGACAATGTTAACTCACCGCAGTCCCTCATCTTGGACACAAATGAATACGAAGAGAAAGTACATTATTGTGATGGGTTACTGTCTTTGATGTTTTGTTTTCTTTGGACATGCCACTTACTTGTCTACTTCGCGGAAGTCCTAACTGAAATTCAAGACAACCTCCTGCTATTTCAAACGAGGCAATCGTATTTGCGTGCTAAATGGGTGAAGCAACAAAGCTGGTATAGTCCACATGTGGCAGCTCCGGATACACGAAATTTTTCAAATGTACGTACAGTTTCTTCTCTCAAGTTGCCAGCTTATAATTCTTACAGTAAATGAATGAGAGCGTTTTAGTCGATATTCAATCGAACTAAATGTGCTGGTATAGCATGGAATATTTATTTGAGATGTGTCAACAAATAATGCATCTTAGATGTATGTGGATTGAAGAAAATAAAAGGCAGGGAACTTGAGTATATTACGATCCGTTCTTTGTGTATATATTTGTTGAAAACGTCCCTAACAGTGCAAGTAGTGTGAATTTGAACATTACATCATTTCTTTCAACGTGCATAAAGTGCGGCACTTCCCGGGATATTTGGGAATGGCGCAGATGCGGAATCTGAACACACCAGCAAAAAAATCCTAGTGAGAGGGTATTCCTGTCAGAGTAGCACATAAAAGTACCATCTTTAGTGGGGCAGTCCACTCTGAATCTGGACATCTGGCTATATGTGCACATTAATGTCAACTTTTACCGTCAAAAAACACAACTGGTTAATCAATAGTTCGTGATGTCACCATACCCTTTTGCGTCCTTATAAAACCGATCTATAGAAAATGATAGTTGTGGTGTTTTCATTACTCTGCATGTCAGAAACGAAATTGATTAACTTTGAAACTGCAATCGTTGTACCGAAACAATCCTCAGGCGGTATTCGTCATCTCTGGTGTTTATTCAACTTGATTTGATCTTCTGTGCGGCCCCCATTCTTCCCAAGGTATCAAGCCATAGAAAATAACTCGGAATCATAATATGCACTGCACTCGTTAACGGTTAGATCAGAGAGTTGTGTGTTGACTTGTTTTAGGTTACCATACCTTTGGTTCGATAACTTATTGGCATAGCATAGTGTCTTTCATCGGTCGTCGGCGTCATCGACGACCGTTCACATTTTTCTCACATCTAATTTTTGCACAAAAGTACCCAACAATATTTCGAGAGGGAGTCATTTTTTTTATATTTTCGCACTTGTTTCATAATGGTGACCATTAAATATGGATTTTGGTGGTCGTTTTCTCCAAGTCTGCTCAGTAACTGTTTTTTTGTTTTCTTATTGATGCCTGAGACTTTTCATAGGTACCTTTGTGAAGTGTTATTGCCCCTGGATAAGTATATGTTGAATAACCAACATTTTCGGGACGGTCTGTGTATGGCGGACTTCCTGTTGATGTAAAACTATTGTGATATTTTTTTTCGTATATTAATACATAGCATTCCCCATGGGTACCCCTGTGACCTGTATAAAGTTTGTTGCTCGTGAATCAACAGTTTGCTTGTGGTGAACATTTTGATTTTTTGGACGAGTCAGTGAACATTTTTGCATTTTGCGGGAATCAAGCCTGATTTGAATAGACGTCTAATATTTGTTATTCGGGAATTTTTTTTTTGTGTTGGAGTTTCAGTCATGTTTCTCATCATCATAAGACCTGCGCATATCAGAACACCTGAATTTCTCCCAATACAATGCTTAGATATTGGCACATTCAAATGGGAAGTCATTTGCGGTGATTTGAGTGGTGACCTCGGATGTGAACCTTTATCTCGAAAAACAACCACTTGAAGACTTTGTGGCAGATCAACATACATTTCCCTAGCTGCCTATTTTAACACTTTTGCTGCTTTATTTGTTGTTGGTTTTTTGGGGGTGTTTTTTTTTTTGGTGGGGGGGGGGTGTTGTAATCTGAAATATTTATAGAAAGAAAATCGAGACATCCAGCACAATTCCCGGACCTTGAGTCCTTCCCTTAGTTTACATCTGGGGGTATGTTTGCAGATATTATTAAAATGAAAATCGTCATTTTCATGACGTTTTCATGTCAAGCTCCTAATAATATAGTACAAAGTTGGATTGCGACCAGATAGGGGAGAGTATGCTGTTGGAACATTTGATCACACATTCGTGACGTTCGTTATTGAATAAAAGATGATACTCTCGTGTCGTGCATGCATCATTGATGGCGAGAGTAGAACTTCAAAACATAGATCATTAGATGACAACATACCGAGGTAGAAATCAGTGTAAACACGATCTGAGGAATCAATACCAATTGAAGTTTCCCTACTTTCCTAATGCCTGCTCATGTTCTCCTTTGCACTCGGTGAAATTGTTGATCAGGAAGTGAAAAAATGCGTCTATACAACGTCACTAGTTGCCATTCCATGATGAACACCATCGAGTGTAACGTCCGAGCAACATGTCTCCATCTATCGATTGACTAGTCACACATCCCGAGCAACTGTTTTTTTTCTGGTGGATATTCGGATATAAGGCTGCCATTAAACCATGGATGTGAATGTCTTCAATTGTGAACACTTTTACAAGTCAATACACTAAATGTATATCCTCTTACATTTTTCACAGAAACTATATCACGTAGACTGTTATAATAGCTTCTGCTATATATGTATCCTATATTCGGAGACAAATCTGGCTTGGCATACCAATCTTTGAAACACATAATTCGCCCTCAAGGTCTGATTATAGGTAAATTTTATTCCAATTTGATTTTACCATTACAAAACGTATGATATTCCAGCGTGAAATAGCAAATCAATAAATCAAAAACATTGTCCACTGTCAGTGTCTAATGATGCTCATGGACAGAGCAGCATTTCCTCCCCCACATGTGATATCCACAATAAATGTGTCGAAAAACCATCTGACAACTGAGGTCAACCTAATCATTACTCATAACATGATGACAAGCATGGCCCTATCCATAGTTATTTGGAGTATGACTTGTTGCTCCTGAGTGCCTAATGGGATCATGAAGTAAATGCCCAAGAACCAAGTAAACCAATTTGAAAGCGAGAATATGAATAACTCGAGCACGAATGTGTTTCAAACTAACATGTTTCATCAATTTGTCCCACCAATTTTGCCTTAACCGGAGTATTCCTATATAAGATGTAATATACTTCATTTTCAGACAATCAGAGTCATAACAAACAGCCCACAAACAGCCACAACCCTGCCAAACCGTACTTAGAAAAGTGTTATATTAAACTATATCATAATGAAACTCTCATTTTGTGATTGTAATAAACAATTTAAAATTGTGACCCACAAACAGATTTTTCGTTGTTTTATTCTTTTGAAACGATAATTGTCTCGTTGATGAAAGCCCTAACAATCATGACAATATCGTCCTTCTTCAAACAACTCAGCTGTAGTTGCACGCTCAATGATGACACATCAAAGCTGGTATAGTTTTTATCCACAACTCCTCTGGAAGCAAGAAGATATTCAGATTCAGTTATATTTGTCAACCCAAAATTCTCGAACTTGCGAAAGGGGGTTGTTCAAACTGGATGTTTAGATATGGCACTATATCCACTTGAGATGTGTGGATATCTCAAGCATTGGACCGTTGACGTACACGTCAATTGATGAAAAGGTGAATAAATATGTTGCGAATTCGGGTATATTCGCTCCTTAAACTAAATGTGATCAATTTACCTTGTGATGGTTGAAGCATCAATTTTTGGGAAGTGTTGTCTAGGAGTAATTGTTGGGTGTCAGCTGAGACATTCTATGTCCCTATTCAAATGTAGCTTTCAAATGCCCATGATGCTCAGAATAGATAATGCTGAAAGAAGCATCCAAAAGAATGTTGATTGTTGAGACAGTCCATTTTGAATTTGAATAGTGATCATGTCCATCAGTTTCTCTCCTCAGTCGAAAAAAAAAATTGTGGATCTTTTCAATTAGTCTCAATCTTGTCTCATACTCAATCGAAAGGTCCTAAAACTTTGGCCTGGTAAAAATTCGGATCTAAGGCTGCCATTAAAACATGGATGTGAATGTCATCAATTGCGAACAAGTCAGTACACTAAATGTTAATCCTCCTACATTTTTTACAGAAATTATATCACGTAGACTGTTACAATAGCTTCTGCTATATATGTATCCTATATTCGGTGACAAATCTGGCCATAGTTATTTGGAGTATGGCTTTTTGCTCCTGGATGCCTAATGGGACGATGATGTAAATGCCCAAGAACCAAGTAAACTAATTTGAAAGCCAGAATTTGAATAACTCGAGTAACAAAGCACGAATTCGTTTCATCAATTTGTCCCACCAATTTTGCCCTAACTGGAGTAAACCTATATAAGATGTAAGATACTTTATTTTCAAACAATCACAGTCATAAGAAACAGCCCACCGTTCTTAGAAAAGTGTTATATTGAACTATACCATAATAAAACTATCATTTTGAGATTGCAATAAACAACTTAAAATTGTGACCAAGAGCTGTTTTCGTTGTTTTATACTTGTGACACGATAATTGTCTCGTTGATGAAAGCCCTAAAACCATGACAAAATCTTCCTTCTTCAAACAAGTCAGCTGTAGTTGCACGCTAAATGGTGACACATCAAAGCTGATATAGTCTTTATCCACAACTCCTCTGGAAGCAAGAAGATATTCAGATTCAGTTGAATTTGTCAACCCATAATTCTCGAACTCGCCAGATGGGGTTGTTTCAGTGGATATTGCATCAAACTGGATGTTTAGATATGGCACAATATCCACTTGAGATGTGTGGATATCTCAAGCATTGGACCGTTGACGTACACGTCAATTGATGAAAAGGTGAATAAATATTTCGCGAATTCGGGTTTATTTGCTTCCAAAACTAAATGTGACCAATATACCTTGTGATGGTTGAAGCATCAATTTTTGGGAAGTGTTGTCTAGGAGTAATTGTTGGGTGTTAGCTGAGACATTCTATGTCCCTATTCAAGTGTAGCTTTCAAATACTCATGATGCTCAAAATAGATAATGCTGAAAGAAGCACCCAAAACAATGGTGATTGTTGAGACAGTCCATTTTGAATCTGAATGATGATCATGTCCATTAGATTCTCTCCTCAGTCGGAAAAACATTTTGTGAATTTTCTCAATTATTCTCAATCTTGTCTCATTCTCATTCGAAAGGTCCTAAAATTGCCATAATCATCAGCATCTCTTTCAAACGAGTTTATCAAGACCATGACTGGTGTGCCTTTATTGAACAGAGAATCCAAATACGGTATTGATCCGCTTTGTACGCATCTCGTTTTTTTCTAAAGCTGATATCTCTGTACAGAAACGATCGTCACGAGGACTACTTCCACGCCTTTAGTGTTTATTTACAGTCGGTGTTTGTTTGATCGTCTGGGGGACCTCTGTTTTTGCCAATGTATCGAGTCACAGCCAAGACCTGAAGCCCATTATAGGCACTCTCATTTTTTGGAAACATTTTTCGAACAGATTTTTATATTTGAACAGATCGAATGCACTAACTCGTGTGTTCCCAAACGATTAACAAGGACTGAATTTGTCCTGAGAAATACAACCAAGCAATCATAACTATGGCTTATATACATGTAGTACGTAAATGATATGCTTATTAATAGGTATTACTGAATCTTCTGCTTTGTTACTGAATCTACGAAGCCGGATAAATTTCAAGCAGTCTACATACATTTTAAGCATTCAAAATGTCAACTTCGTTTTGGGGCCTGTAAGTCGCATGCCGTCAGGTTGTGATTTTGATGGCCAACAAACATACACCCAGTATACACCTTTTGATTAATATGAGTAATACTCCATTTAGAACTTAAATTACTCAGATAACATTATTGGTCGCCAGAATCATACCGTGACGGCACGTGATTTGTAGGCCCTATACACAGGTAGGCAGAGTAAATAGTTTGTCTGACAACCACGCATCATCACATCCAAAAAAAAGGTTTGGGTGTACATCTACATATCATTATCAGAAGTTACATACCAGAACACCTCTTGGTTCTGTGATAACAGAAAGAAGCACATTATCTTGCTTTACTCATTGAATGTTGCTTGATATCCATTCATGCTAATTAGCTTGTATTTTTGCACTGCAGCAAACAGTGATAATTCACACCACCTACCTTGTCACGGACCGGGAAGCTAACATTGAGTACAATACGTGTAGTAACACCGAGCTAGGTCCTAAAGACATTGGAAAATATTCATTGAGTGTGCGAAATCCATTTTCAGTGAACGATATGACTGTTAATGTAGGAAATCTACCTCGAGTAAACTTAATCTAATTGGAGTGAATGATGAAATATCCCCCACATGTCCTTATAGGAACTCGCAATCGGCGTCGGGATCTAGAATCTGACTAATCTTCTGGAGAAATTTGTATCCATGTATGAATTGGTTTAGCAGAACATGGTGATTTTACCCATGACTACGAAGCATTTGAACATCACGAGTATTACAAATAAGACCAGTTTGTTACAGCAAGGGATTCCAGCTCTAGCTCTTCATACACCATGTATCGTTGGTGTACATAATTAATCTGGGGATGAATATTAGGAAGTATTGATGATATAAAACCATCCTTAAGATTGTTCCCTGCTTAATTTTACAAAGAGTCATTACAAATATCAAATTACTATGCGATAAGTACAGGACAAAGTTATATTTCATTGATCAGCCGTAGCGTATTTCATTGCATAAAAGATGATACCCTTCCATTTGCATGCACCAATGATACAAGGGATAAAACGTCAGAACGTATTGAACGAAATACCAAGGAAGCAATCCGTGTAGAAAATGCTCTGAGAAATCAATTCCAACTGGATTTGCAGGTACATGTATTCGGAACTTCTGAGTATGTATTCGCCTTTGTATCTTTAAATACTATAAGTTATCGTGGGCTTCAGATCCCAATACGGCGTGATATCTGCCTGAAGTCACCATATACCACGAGGCCGCAGGCCGAGTGGGATATGCTGACTGAAGGCAGATATCATGCAGTATTGGGGTCTGAAGTCCATGGTAACGATTTTATCGTTGGATTAGATGGACCTCTCCAAAACATCATTCCGTTTTACCCGCCTGAAGCCCACGATACAGAAAATATCGTGGGGTTGTGTCACAGCTCTCCAAATACGGCGTGGTATTGTCGGGGAACTGACCTATCAGAATCTTGCATTTTCAGCAATCCGATGATACAGGGTAAAATTACATACAGGGTTCCCTTGTTGAGCAGTTATGTATTAAATTCATCAGGTGTGAGAACAACTAGATATTACACTGTGTCTGCTCCTGATGTTGTAAATAATTAGTCGAGCTTGGCTTCTTTTCCAATAACGATTCGTTCCAGGTTGCGCATTTTTATCATCAAAATTTGGAGGGTTGGTGATATTAGGGTGATACATACAGTAAACATCGTCTATGAGAAAATCCCCTTTTGCCTGATAGATTTTATAGACGCTGTCATCAAACCATTATGTTTGTGAGTGACGTCGCTTTTCAACTTCTTTACAGGTCAATGCGCGAAAGGCTAATCCTCCAGCCAGTTTCGCGTGAAATTATATCAAGTGCATGTTTGAATAGCACTCAGATATATGTGACACAACAAATACATACATACCCAGGATATAAATGGAATGGTATTGTTGGCGTGCTAGGTGCGATGGTGATGCACTTACAAGTCCAATCGCTTGACTTGCAGGAAGTGTAACAAACACTTCACCAATCAAAACGCTGGAACTCTCCACAAAGTGTTTTGTCTAAGTATAGGCTATGGAAGCAAACAGTAGATATATTGGGATTAATCAGTACATATATGTACAAAAGTTAGCTTTGCAAGGGTAAATCACTTCAGAAACTCTCAGTGTATTCCATGCAAACAATGGTAGACCGATAAATTAGTATATTAGTATTCCGCAAATGCAGTAATACGTTTGCATGTTATTTCATGCAAGCAATATCGGATCAATTAATGAATAACTATTGGCAATATAACTACGGTAGGCCATGAAAATCTCATTATTAAAAAACCAGGTGTGCAGGAGAGTGAGAACAGTCTTCATGAATGTAGCAATGGAAATGTAGTAGACATCTTAAGGCACATATAAAACCTTAAATCGATAATAATGGAATGTGCATTAATAAACACTTCATGAATTGAAATGCTGGAATTCTACACAATTTTCTATGTATTGTTGGGCTATGAAAGCAAACAGTAGATATGTTGGGATTAACCTTTACAGATTTAGTACATGTCTTGGCTTTGCAAGGTTCAATATTCAAAAGAACAATCTCACTACTATTAGTGTATTCCATGGGACCTAAGGCAGAGCCATAATTCACTCCCCGAAATCTGATAATCGGTACAATGCCATAAAATGCAATGTTTCCTTAATTAAGTACATGCACGCAATATCGGATCCATTTATGTGTTTCCCATATCAGACCAAATCGCTCAGGAATCTCTCAAAAGTCATATATCTCTCATTATATGTGAAATCTAGTATTCAGAAGAGCAAGTATTTCATAACCTACATGGGGCAACTCCTCAGGGCAAACTTTTCAGATCTAGTATGTAGTTGTAGGTTGCCATACTATAGTTCTTGAATTATATAAAGGGAAGTAGTGTTAGTCGATATGCAATCAAAGTGGATGTGTTGATATGGCATGGAATATCTACTTGAGATGTCTGAACAAAACAATGTAGTGGTGTTGCTTGTGTATTGTTGAAATGGTAAATAAATAATATCATGCTGGGAACGTGTTTATATTATTATGTTTATATAACGTGTTTATATTTTCGTGTTTTGGGACGATCCCCTATGCATGTATTCATTGAATATAACAGTTACATTACTTGCAACGTGGAAACGGATATGTTATTTACATTTTGTGTTGTTTGGACCTGACAGTAGTAGTGTGAATTTTCTGGGAGGGTTGGAGATGGGAAAAACCTGGAATTATTGGGACAGTCCAGTCAGAATCCATTCATTTGACCATGAGCTATAACTTCACGATTTCACTTCTACTTCTCGGTCAACAAATATTTGTAGTACTAAACATGATGGTAATGTTATTCGACCGTAGCCATTATCTTTGTTGTAAGATCAAATTATGAAATGCGATAATTGGTGTGATTTTTTAAACTGCAAATGAAAAGACAAAATTGATCGTACGTGTTTGCACTGAAGCTGATACCATGTACAGAAACGATCGTCGCCAGCCCTCAATCGTCTCTAGTGTTTTGTTTACAGTCGGCGTTTATTTGATCTTCTGTGGTATCTCTATTCTTCAGTACCGAGTCACAGCGAAGTTTAAAGATCGTTAATGCACTGTAATTTTCATGACTAAAATTGGGGATCTGTGTGTTCAGACCTTGTTATGTCATGACCGTCTGTCTAGAGATATCTTTGTGAGAGGATACATGGTGAGAATGAACATTTCATTGTGTTACAAATGCAATACCTCTTACACTTGCCCTAATAGATACAACTGAACAATTATCATCAGAGTCTTAACACGTACACTGAGTTAATTAAAGGCTTATTGATTGGTAAATGTATCACTGTTTTGTGAAGCCCATATATCGTACAGCTTGTATTCATTTTATGGGTTTGATTTCTCACTTCCGTTTCTATAAAAGTAGGTGATGTAAACAGTTACCCAAATTTTAATCAAGCACGCTTCATTAGGTCTCAAAAAAGGCAGTGAATATTTACACTTCTTTATTATACAAAATGAAATACCAGAACACTGCGTGATGCTGTAAAAAGCGGGAAAAAATTTGGCTGAAAAGACGAAGCAAATATGTTTGCTTGACACGTTCAAAGTCACAAAATGCTGTCTGATATTCATTCAAGTTATTTAGCCTGCGTATATGTATTGCAGCAATCAATGATGACTCGAACCTTTATCATAGTTTGTGCACCTACTTAAGAAATAAAGACATTTGGAGGGGACAAAGTGATATGTGAGTGCACAAGACAAATGTCCAGTGCATGATATGAATTTGAATGCAGGAAGTTTACTTCGGGGTTAATGAAATATATTACGAGTGAATGCGAAAATATCTCAAATGCACAATGTCTTATCTCAGGTGAGCGGAATCGTATCACATTTCCCCCCAATGTCCTCATGAAATTCGTGCTCCCCATGAATTCACATCAACCACTGGATGTATATCTGTGTTGATGTATGCATTCGTTGGAGAGGTTTCCCAAAGACTACATAGCTTCTGAAATTCACAATTATCACAAATAAGAACGCATGGTGTCACAGCAAAATTTGCAGCATCACCTGACGCTCTTCATATACCATAAACTATTAGTCACTAAGATCAGTTTAGGCCTATATTACGTACATATATCGATGATAAAAAAACATTATGATGATTGTTCACTGTTTATTTTTACAACAGCATTATACGCAGTCCAATTACTGTGTGATGAGGGAAAGTACTCAATATATTTGATCCATTCCTTGTAAGTGCTTTATTGAATAAAAAATTAGGCTCGTCTACCTTGAATACATCACTGATGACAGAAATAAATCGTTAGAACGTAATAAAAACCTAATAGGAGAGAAATATATGAGTGAAAACCCCGAGAAGTCAATAGCAGTTGCATTGTCACTGTATTCATAATGTGTGGGACTGTGATCCGGTTCGACTCTTTTTACATCCAGTACAATCTTGGATCGGAAGTGAGAGCATGCGGGTAGACATCGTCACACTCTGCCATTCTCTAATGAAAACCATCGAGTGTAACATCCGATCAAGATGTCTCCATCAATCGACCTTCTATTAGCGCATATATTCATTTCCGACTGGTAGATTATATCAGCGGTGCCATTAAACTTTTATGTAGATGTGAATTGAGCCACTTATTTGCAATCTTACAGGTCAATACACAAAATGCTAATCATCTGGTCATTTTTACAAGAAATCATATCAAATATGCCTTAGCTATAGTTATACCCATAGCCAAGTAAAATAACAAACATACTGAGGACATAAATAACTGGATATTCCTGGAATGCAGTTATACCCATAGCAATGTAAAATAACAAATATACTGGGGATAGAAATAACTGGATATTCCTGGAAGGCTAGGTGTTATGATGCTGCATCCAAATAGTTACAACAAAATTGAACCACTTTAAAGCAAGAAAATAACACCACTGTCAGTACATTCGATGTGATCCAGTGCAAAGCCATAACCAGCCCTCGATGTCTAATAAGGAATCAAATTGCATCAAATGCAATACTACCTTCATGGAACATATGCCATCATTCACGGCGAGTAATACCGGTTGGAAGTCCTTCAAAAATCATGAATCTCTCGTTCCTAAAATGCAATATAATCTTCACAGAACATGATTTTCTGATTGCCAATACACATATAATGCCACACGGGATTGACCAATACACTAATTTGATGAACTTCATTTGAAGATCCAGACTCCGGTCTTGACTACGTCTGCTTCTTCTCATGTGTTTATTCGTGCTGTTATTATGTGAAATATGCCTGCTTGATGCTGTATGTCTCGTGAAATCAGTCGAGTGAATTTGACAGCAAGACGAAAGGACATTACGTATGTCTGTATATGAAATTTACATATTTGCCCATGCAGATACTAAAGGGAAAATGTAAAATCACCCCTTGTGTTACATGTGGAACACTCTGAAATTTGTGAACTCATACTTCATGATGGGAAAATAATGTTGTACTCGTTACTACTGGATAGGATTTTCCTGTGATTCTTTACAAGGGCATATATCTATATGATGATTCAGATCCCATATAATTTATTGAATAAAATAATGATCAGCATAACGATATCTGGGAGATGTTGATTAATGTCAGGTAACAACGAACACGATTTGTGATCAGATTGTTTTGAATTAAACCTTTATGCCAATTCATTCCACAGCCGAGTGGGCCAGTGACTCTCACAACCCTGGATCTAACCGATGCCATATTGGACTGTTCTTGTCTTTGCTGGCTGAAGAACATCACATTCACGCTGTTAATATCTGAAAAACCATGCAGCAGACCTAACAATACAGTTGGAGTCACCTGGAGCACATTGAGCGTTGACGACATGATGTGTTCACCTATCACCACGACAGGTGCATCACCTTCAACAGAAGTGATGTCCACGGAAACAACCACCTCACAGTTACCGTTGACCACGCCCGCAACTGTCCTAGCGACATCTAGCGAATTGAATCCAGATTCAACGATCTCACCAGGTATCACTAGCGTACCATCATCTGCCGCCAGTGTCTCGCCAGGTGTCACCACTGTTTCACCAGGAGTTGCCAGTGTCATGCCAAGTGTTGCGAGTGTCTCGCCAGGTGTCACCACTGTTTCACCAGGTGTTACCAGTACCATGCCAAGTGTTGCGAGTGTCTCGCCAGGTGTCACCACTGTTTCACCAGGTGTTACCAGTACCATGCCAAGTGTTGCGAGTGTCTCGCCAGGTGTCGCCACTGTTAATACAGGTGATTCCACCACCTCCCACACCACCGCACCAGAAGCCAGTCCTGGGACCACCAATGACACAGGTACCAAGAGGTCCACACAATCTCACAGCCTCATGAAAGACACAAGTACTGTAGCCACCAATAAGCCGTCTGTCAGCACACCGGTGTATAAAGGTAAGGTGTAGTAAACTTTTCACCTGCTACTACTGCCACTTACACTGTGTATTAGTATTCTATTACTTGTATAATGGTATCACAATTATGCATTCATGCTTGGTATTGGCAGTGTTAATGATCATAAAAACTGCTCATTCACAACACTATTATCGAGGATACCGTGTTCTTCAAGGACATAGTATTGTACAAAAACGACCCATATTATTATTTTCAGAGTTCTCTGCCTATATATAACATTTCCTGTAACGTGAACGTGACAATTAGACAAATCAGCTTCACCAAGTGGCATCTCTAGAGATCGATAATTAGACCACCAGCAATTGACCGTTCACAAATCAATGAAAGTAATGTGATATGGTGGAAATAACATACATCTAACTTTTAAGCTACCTCGTGATATACAACGTGTTTCATCTGCAGGACCTGGGGCTGATATTGTGCTATCTTGGAACGAATGGATCCCATGGTCAATGTGTAGCAGGAGTTGTGATGGCGGCACACAGTTCAGAATCAAACTATGTGAGAGTCATTACGTCACTGGATCCTGTCATCATGCACTCTGGCGAGATTCTGGAACATACATCAGTAAGTACAGAGGCATAACGTGTCGAGTGAAAAGTGATTCCCCACAAATATCCATGCATGTATGACATGCAATCATATGAACACACAAACAAAACGCATGATTTCAAAGCATAGCCTGGTTTATATTATAAACTTCATTTGATTTGACAGTGTCTTGTTACAGTAGAAGTAATGTTGTGTATTTTACCATATCAATAGTATGTTAAAGCAACTGCCTTCGAATGTATGCAAAATTTTCTTAAAAACTAAATCTTAGTGCAACACATCTAATACAAGATAATAAAACTTGTGAACATTGATTTTGACGATTACACTCCGTCTGAGTTGTCTTTTCATCCGATTTGACACACATTTTACGCCAGTTTTGTATATAAACAAACGAACTGTATCCATCACACACAGATGTAAACAAAGCGTCAAAATGCAAGATGGACTGACAATTCCACACACAAAACGGTATATCACTAAGCATTTTCTCATAACTACACCATATTTGCAGATACATACTGGAAAATGTACTCAATGTGGAATTTTAAGGCCAATTTGGGCATTTGTTTACATTCGAGTTTGATGGATACACTTCGTTTGTTTATAAACAAAACTGGCATAGAATGTGTGTTAAATCGGATGAAAAGACAACTCTGACGGAGTGTAATCGTCAATATCAGTGTGCACATGTTTTATTATCTTGTATTAGATGTGTTGCACTAAGATTTAGTTTTGAAGAAAATATTGCATACACTCGAAGGCAGCTGCTTTAATTGTTCACAAAATGTACCTGTCCAAAAATACCAATCATAGGATCAATTTAACTGCAAACCTAGAATGTAAACATTCAAAGGAAAAGCAAAACTCATCAGCAAACCTATACCACAAGACGATTTTGGAGGTACACAATAATGCATCACACTTCTGGAACTTACACAGGCTACTCGATAGAAACTCGAGCGTGCAAGACCACACCTTGTCCCGTTGACGGCGCGTGGGCAATGTGGTCTGATTGGTCAGAATGCTGGGTCACGTGTGGCCAGGGACACCGAGTCAGAAGGAGGCTGTGTGACGGACCGTGGTACGGAGGCAAGCAGTGCCCGAGTGAGGGAATTTCTGAGGTTACTACCTGTAACTTACCCGATTGCCCAGGTGAGAAATAAAAGTGGTCAAGAATGAAATAAGTTATTATTTATATATTGAACAAGACCAGACCGATGCAGTATCAGAGCTTAACAAGTGAGAGCCCCATACTACTTCATGTATATATTGGTGAAATGATGACATCGTGTATATATATATACAACATGTAGGATAAAAAAGATATACCACCCAAAATAGATATGAAACCACTTTTGATCATGCGGCAAGGTGAATAGTAAATTACATCCCATTTCGACAGTATTTGGCACATACAATTCTGATATATACTGCAATAAACTAGTATTTAGTTGGGTGTCCATATTAACTGTTCCTGACTGCTCTGACACGCGTGTTCATTTGGTCATACAGAGACTGCAGGTATCTGCTTTGATGGAGTTCCACATCAGCTGATCTTTAGTATTAGGTTCATAGGTACTAGAATTTAGTAATAGAATCAGTATGTTATCTATCCCAAACAGTTTCCATGATATATAAGTCATGACCGTTGCATGGCCACATCATACATGTATTCTGGCCGTCCAACCAGGTGTGTGTACGTCGAGAGCGGTGGCATGGAGCATTGTGTGCTAGTAAGATGTGGCTACAGGTTATGTTCCTACGTAAATGTTTCTACATGTTGCAGTTTTGTCAAGCATTGTGGTGTAGATCTCGCTCTCAACTTCTATAAGCTTGCAAATTTCAGAGTACCCGATGCAGCCCCAAAACATGATTTCATTCTCCGATCCAGAGTGATTAGTGATACATTGCAGTATTATCGCTCATGCTTCTCAAGCCAAACGATACTCCTGTTGTCAAACTTAAACAGTGTGGCGTGTGCTTCGTCTGAGAAAACAAAAAAAATATGCTGTCATTGATCCTCCAACTATGTACCCTCAGACCATCTAATACCACCTATCACCTAATCCCGGATCCTACCAGATGTGGCGGGTTGATCTTTTGCGATCCTACCATACATCTTATCATCCTATCGATTCCTCATGGTTCGAGCTGAGAACCGAGCACCAAAATGCTGTTCCCATTCTCCATGTATTCTGTGGAGTGTTCAGTTCCTGTTATAACATCCGAACAAAACACCTGTTGAGCCGACGATTAGACTATTTGAATAGGTACCACATTCTCCATGACGCCTTATAGCATTGGACACAACAGTTTGCTAAAGTTCAAGTACATTGTTATCTGTGTGAATGGCCATATTAATGACTAAAGTTAAGCACCTGATCCCATCTTGAGCGTCAAGCTCGACAAAGATTCCCAGGCACCTCATATGTTTGTATGATGCCCATCCTTTTATGTATTGATCAGGCCCGTAGTAATCAGAATATACCACAAAATGTCTCCATTTGAATAAATTTAAACTCACTCACCAGACATTGAAACTAAAGAGTACCAATGTAATGTCAAACTTGAGGTATGGTACATTGTATTTCGGATTATCAAGTCATATGACTGTATTGGTCATAGAAGTTGGTGAACCTATTTAAAAGCCCATACAATAATGCTTCAGGATGAAGTATACACTGTCTTGTCAAGATACCAGATTGAGTTAAAACCAAGATATTTTTACAAACAAAATTCATAGTGGTTTTATAATAATTTTGACAGTGTAAAATGTCAAGTCTTTCGCCACATTAGCTCCTCTGAAATGGTCAAAGCCACTCATTAATGACACCGAGTTTGATTTTTTTTAACTGTTTGAATGACTGCAGCTACGGCAGACAACAGTATCCGTGATGGCCTAGATGTTATGTATACTGAAGCCGACCACAGACCATCCGCCCAAGGCATCGGATCCATGTCCATCGTCCTCGTGGTTCTGCTAGGTATGTTACAGATCACACCAATGAACATTGCTAACGATACCAACAAGGTATTATGCATTACTAAGTGCAACGAAAACATGTGCTCAAGAACGACACCACACAGGCATAGTGCATATTAAGGCTACATCAAAAGTATACCCACAAAGACGTCACATGTTCATAATTTTCATATTTGTCACCTATTTGAGCTATTGATGATTATCATTGAATGTTGTAGGTGTTATATTCGTCCTGTTCGACGCTTCGCTGTTTCATCAGCATTTCAAGATCTTTCTCCGAAACATTGGAGCAAGATAGTTCCCAGGAGGCCGGAATGATTGGATACTTCATGGCCAGCACATCACACTAATGTAACCTGCGTTCAGTGTAAAGTATCTTCTGTGGCATGCTTTGTAACTTCACTGTGTCATTTTATCTCTACCTCTATGTCTATATTCGTTGACCAATGTGCCAGTATGTCGTGGATGGCCAGTGATTGTGTATATAGTTGTGACCGAATGAATATACAAAGTCTATGTACACAGTCTAAGAACTTGGTGATTGACCAACTCTTGATTGACATTCTACAATAATGATGATCGTCTAGCAGTATGAGAAAACATACTCACCAACTGGCATAGCCGGATAATTCCCAGTTCACTACTTGGGGTGCAGGAAATCACCGAAACATGACATACATATACAATATGCTTTATTGTATGTGTGTATATTTCAAAACAATAATATTCTTCATAATACTCTGTGATATCCAGAATTTGTTGTTTTGTTTTATGAAGAATGCATGTATGTTGTCGAATAGTAAACATTGTATGTAAGTGTAACTTTTCGACGCAACAAAATAAAATTCCTTCTACAACCATTTGTAAAATGTTTGGAGAGTTTACAGCACATTATAAAAAAACGAATACAAAGATGTTTTCAATATGCAAATAGTAGGCTTAGCACAATAATTAGCAAAAAATATATGATATATTATTTTAACAATCTTCTCTGCCAACTCAAAAACGCATTAATAACACTTTAAAAAACAATACAATGACCATGGTATTGCACTCATAACCGTAAGTTATTTCCTATGTCCTAGAATTCAACTTCGTTTCATTCGCTGTAATCTGAGTCGAAATTGATTCCTTGATGCTCAACTGCCTGTATAAATATCACCAACCAAAAATCTTAAGTGGTTTGGATGTAATATAAAACTCGAAGTTGACCCTACCACACGTCCGGATATATAGAGGAGAATGATTTATCATTTAATATTCGATGTTTGAAACGAGCCTGTGAATGTTTCATTATGACGAGCGTTGACGAGCTAGAATGTACAATTCATTGGCGAGAAAAGTGTTAAGTTGCCAAAGGTAATAGACATGATGTTACATTGACCATTTCCGAACAAGTTTCCAAGATGAATATTCATTAGCAATATGTATTACAGACAACATATAACACCATCCTGAAACTGAATTTAACTGGATCGGTTCCTGAACTACTACTGCCTTTCTTAGAGTATCACTATAGGTCCAACATGTATACTACTTTAGTTGGCCAGCCTCAGTGAATAAAATTGATACACTCGATCTTATGCAGATAGCACCCCATTTCAAATTTTTGAGATTTCCCTAACATGAGGGTCGTTTAATATCAGGAGCAAATAAAAAGCCGTTCTTGTTGATGACTAATCTTAAGCTCAACGCTCATTAACTCTGGATATTGGCATTTGCATATCAATTCCAATCCTTTGAACAAGGTTTGAACAATGAGGTTAATTGATCAGCCTCAGTGAATACGATATCGTCATCTCGGTGATGTTTCTGGGATACTAATATGGATGTACACGTATAGGGATATCACTCTGTGCATTATGTCTAAAATTAGTAAACGTCGATATATGTATTGCCTGACGAATTTGATATGTATGTTATACCATTTATGTATTTTCTGAATGGATCCAAACCACAATATTTATATACTAGTATACAAGTTGTACCAATAGTGTACTATTGCATTTATTATTGCAATACACAATTTTGAGATCATCTGTATGAATCAGGAACCTGCTCTGAATACCGATCAATCAAAAAGGTGGACACTTCGACATGTCAATCGACATTCCAGTTGCTGTGAGAGTCGTCGAAATAACAGGCAATACATTCACCTGCATCAACAATAGCTATTTCTCATCATACTCTGGCTGTGAGAGTATTTTTCTGACAAAAAACACAATCAAATCCATGATGACGCTGTGGATTTGGGATTAACTTTCCTGTGCTTAGGAACAGTTAAGCTTTTTGCAGCTTTGCTGAGACTTGATTTATCATCTATTCCCCTGGGAAATGTCATTGTGATATATCCTCTCCTTGACTAGTCAAATAGATTGACATTGAAAATACTGGACCTGAGTTATGGAGGTATTCAGTCTGCTTCGTTTGCAGGACGATCTTTCTAGAGGTATAATCAGATGCATTTTCGAACCTTGACAATTTCGAACCTCGGAGCTTTTTTCTACAGAACATCCAGATTCTAAGCTGACATTTTGTTTGATTGAATGTTCAGTCGGAATTCTGAACTAGATACACTGAAGGAAATGGCAATATTATGGCATATTATTGAAATGGCATATTATTGTGGCTTGAATTCGTTTAGAAAAATACAGAAATGGTATAAATATACACACCAAATTCCTCAGGTAATATATGTAAACGTTTACTAATTTAAGATATAGTGTCCACAGTGGTATTTGGAGGTTTACCTAAATATTAGTATTTACCTGCTGGAATTATGAATATGTCAGAAAAAAATTATATATAATTAAAGCAGGACTTGTTTGTGCCTTGTTTGGATGATGTTCGGAAACGCTCATTCTTGAATATTGATTATTGTATTACATGTAACTGATTCACTTTTGAATCATTATTTATAAATAATGAGAATCGTACTACTAGATCTTCAAGAATGTGCAATAAGGATGGAGATTACTGAGCAACTGACCATTGTACACGATTGGTTGCGGTACCACTATACATACAGGATGAACTGTATATTCTTTGTTATTTAGGTTTACCTAAATATTAGTAATTACCAGCTGGAATTGTAAGTATGTCAAAATAAAAGTTAAACAAAATAAAATTTAAAAAGGACTTGTTTGTGTCTTGTTTGGAATGGTGTCCAAAAGCACTCATTCTTGAATGTTGATTATTGTATTACATGTGAATGATTCACTTTTTGATCATTATTTTAGATACTGAAAATCGTACTATCTAGATCTTCCAGAATGTACAACAACGATCGTTCACCTCAGTCTTTTAGTCTGTTGTTGCCGTATGATGTGCTATTGTGCATCATGATCTGATTCCTGGCAATGAATTGTTTTCAATTTGACCTTGGTCTTATGACCTGGTTACTGGTGGGTCATTGTGTCAATATTTACTAGTACTTACTGATATATTTGAACCTTATCGCCAATTATTATTTATTAGAATGCATAATCTGCAATTTATTCGAGTCATCGAGCTATTTTTAAATGGTATGAATCATATTGGGCTAGTTTGTTAAACTCAACAACCTGTTACACACACTGATGACACACTCCTAATGCGAAAAGTGTTATATGGCGCTGTGGAACCATTACGACTCCATTGTTGATCCATATGCTCAGATGAAAATATTGAATTATAACAATTACTCTTAGAAGCCAGTCAGCTACAGTAATTTTTGTTCTGTTTTTCGGAGATAGACGGACAGATAGTTGCGTTGCCGAGACATGATACGTCCAGATTGATATTAAGTCTACTCGCAACACCTTAGCCATGTTGATGAACAACATTATGGATTGTACACCAGACTGTTACAACAAATGCATTAATGCAGGTTTCATTTTCTGTCATTATGGTAAGGTCAATTCGGTCATCATTTTGAGATGACACCCATAGTCAGGGTGTTCAAACGAAAATCTACTTGAGACTTCAGTTTGTGTAACTGGTTTCTTTTTCGTCTTAAGTACTTGACAGAATAGAAATACACTGTCTCACAAGACAGTCTCATCACATTCTACTATTTCCAATTTTTCCTATCATTGTTGAACTGAAGATAATAAATTATGGAAATAAACGAGTTGATTTTAGTTTTCTTAACAACTGTGATCTTGCTAAACGATGACGAACATGTTCATTATTCAATAATATTCAACTTTTCTCAGCAACAATATCAGTTATTGTTTTATCAACACCAACAGAGACATATTTATTTTGGGCCATATTTCGACTCAAATCAGGTGAGTTCAAAAAGCACTGCGATCTGTTTCGTTATGCAGGGGATGACCATCTTGATGTCCAGTGTGTGTATGAGTCGTCACAGAGGAACCCCAGAAGTTCTACAAAATATCGGAATCACAAATCACCAAATCTGGGCATGCAGTCATCGTTTATATATGTGACATACAATGAATATTTATTTAACAGTGTTCAGCAGTTTTTGTACTATTTTCTTTTGTTCTTATATGACAGATGGTTAAATAATGAAGAAAATATATGTTTTTGTTATTTTTCTGCTTGGGTATTTAGGTTGTGACTTCACTGAAAGATCCTGTGCTAAAACGTCTCATGCCTCGTGTATGAAAAAACATTGTGTTTAGATAATTGGTATGTTAATTGACCTGGATGTATTATGAGAATGTTGTATTTTACGTTTGTTATTGGAATCATCAAAATTTGCCTATTTCGGTGGTAATAGATTGATATTACATTCATACCACTGAGCCGGTGTCACTGCTGGTGGACGTTAATTCTGTCCCCGAGGATACCATCAACTCAGTAGCCTTTTGGCTTGTGATTAGGTACTTATGTACTTGTCATATATCTATTCCATGGGGTTTGTTTCGGATTTGTAAATTATTTTCATAGGTTGTTGGGCAGTTGTATACTAATTCCATCAGGTGTACAGTAGAAACAACTACACTGTCTGCCCCTGATGACGCCAGTGTGTGATTTGATAAAGTATTTGGTCGGGCTTTGTTTCTATTGCAAAATGTTGTATTTTACGTTTGTTATTGGAATCATCAAAATTTGCCTATTTTGGTGGTAATAATAGATTGATATTACATTCGTATTTTCTTGAACTCTGTGACGTCGGAGTGCTGTCATAAGTGTCAGGACAAGGGCACAATGCGTGAAAATAACATATTTTGTCGCCAATGGTTACACATAAACACGAGAATATGACTATGACTCGCCTGGAGGCTCGACCTGGATTTGGTGACCAGTGGTGAAAAAAGTCATGATCAAACTCGAAGGAATGCCTGAGCTGTATGAGGCATTACAGTGAGTCAAACTCAAGTTTGGTGTCAGCGAGCGTGCCTCATCGATTCATTGAAACTGGAATCACCAGTCCACATGATCCCCTGACCACCCCACATAGAACCGGCACATACAGCTCAAGCACCTCCCTGATGGCCTCCGACTTACCATCAGGCCAGCTGGGTTGTTATGAACCAGCGGCAGACAACATGTGAAGTTCCCAGAAAACATGCACAGATCCGAGTTGTGTTTGTTTGAGATACTGCGTTACGGGGTGTCAGTAGCGGACATTACCGAGTGCTATTAGCTTTCCCCCATTTAATGATATAATTTGAAAATGATTATTTTATTTTTGTTCAGTGTCTTTCATTATCATCGGAGTGCATATTATAATAATCTGAATCAACATTTCTTGTGATGTGTCTGATATCACGTCTTTGCTCCGATCATCGCCCATTCCGATAAATAGTATTCCAAGTCAGCACTGCCCTGGGTGATCACCCATCAATAACCATTAGTAATGGTGTATCCGTAGTGAAAAGCAAAGGCCCTCAGCGCCGTTACTGCCCGGAAGTGCTGCTATTTAATCTCACCAGTATACAACAGGAGACATTATATTACATAAATGTCAGAATTTATTACTGGTAAATGTTGGGGATCAAATCACTTAGTGTTATTAATTCTGACATTTCCATCTGACGCGAATAACCCATTTATCTCTCACAGACTAAAATGCATAATGTGATCCATGACTTTCAGTGTGCATTATGGCAAAATGCCTGAGAGGATAGATATGAATAAAAATACCCTAAGGCTCGCTGAAAACAGGATGAAATTTCATATCTTTCACGAACAAAAATAATTTATGCAATTCACCACACACGCACTTTATACCCAATAGACGTTCGTGTGTGAATACCGAAATAGTTATATCATGATTGAAATGTCCCCTAACACACAATAATGGGAACATCATGGTGTGATACCAGTGTGAAAACATATTTAATTTGATAGAAGTCGCTGGTGTATTGACGGCGCCGTACCATACTATTCATGTCACCTATGTTTAATGTTGAATTTATGTGTTTCCTAGTATAGACTTCGGATGATTGCAATTCGTCTGAGACAGCAATATATCCATGTACTTCATTGCTGGTCTATGGACATGTCAGGAACGGATATACATGTCTGTATTCTTATATAAACATATTCTTCTTTTTGATACTTTTTCATTTCACACCAGGGTAGTATTTATGTAAGGGATCAAATAAGATATATAACGAAAACACGAAGTATATGCAAACCAAGAGCATCAATTCCATTGTTTTTGTTTAGGCTACGCAGAAAGATTGAATCCTTGTGACGTAGCAAACAAATTATTATTAGTAATTCCTTAGCGATTCAATTACTTAATGTATAGCTATGCTCATATGGTCACCCGGAATTCCAAGTCCCAATTTACCTAAATTGGAAGATACTTGCCCTTTCCAACTGTGTCATTTCCAAAAATTGACTGGGCTTTTATGGATACTGTTGATCTGCGCACAAAAGATTCACTCACAAGTATACCAAATGTCCTGCTATATTTACACATCTATAGTATTCAGTGAAAATAGACGTGTCTTGTGTAAATTATTCAAAAATAGTGGCTGGCAGGGTTTCATGTGGAATTTCAGTGATATTGATTTTCCTAATATTCACAGTATGGTTTGAAATGCTTGTCACAATATATCCAGTACAAATGATCTTGTCTCCCATGCCGGGTCATCCTTAGGCACTGTGCGTTGTTCTCAATAGCATCTGGATTCCCGATTCTCAAGAAGTCAGGCAAATGATCTCCATTCAGCCAGGTGGAGTTGTTTTGGTCACCTTGCCCACCAAGCCAGCCTATGGTCCCTTTGGTGAAAAAACATATGCAATGAGTGTACTAAATCATTCCTATGTTCCAACAACATTGATGGCATAATGAACCAATGCATTACCTGATCGGTCCCTCATCTGTACAGCTATGTCCTGCTCCTCAGGTGTTTGTAGATCCATCAAGTGAGCTGAGCCATGGATTTCATTGCAAGTAGCATTAGCTTCTGACCATTGTACACGATTGGTTGCAATAGTAAAACATTTGTTTGCAGTCCAATAGAAATCCATGTTCTTTGGACAAGTCCCTGAAATTAATTATTTGATTTTGAAGCAACTTTAGAGCGAGGCTTACTGGATCTATTGTCCACGAGGGTGATAGGGAACGTAATTATAGTCGGCGTCATTGTGAGCGGCGGTTTTTTCGCGATTATTCCGTCAATAATTAATATATTTCAATGAAATTTTGGCAGAAGTGTTATTGTATGTTCCCCTAACAGGGTATAAATTTTCGGGAAGATTGGTGTGTGAACAAAAAAGTTAGCCCATTTGGCCTATATATAAAGGAATAGGAAAACGTCAAACCGTTTTCTATAGCACTGCTACGGCGATCGGGGGCGGTCCACACCCGATTTCACCAGATTTTTACTATGGACGAGATAGGCCAACTTTTTTGCATCGCATCCAATCTTCTTGGAAATGCATTCCGAGTTAGGCGGTTATGAGATAACATACCTTTATTACGTTAGCACACCTAAATTATCATATCATATCACATTATAATACTGCCGTAACTTTGGATATGTTTTGGTCAGACTGTGTTCGTATTCCAAAACGTTTCAGTTGAAGTTCTCATCCTCACTCATTATATCCATACTAATGTATAATAAACAAAGAAATTTCTTCCAATGTGTAGTACTTCAAGTTTATAAACAAACACCCAATAGTCTCACATAAACTTCAAAATTATCACCATACAAATGAATACAGTCCTTAATTCTTTAACAAAAATGAAGTGTTATATTAACACTTCATTTTTGTTAAAGAATTAAGGATTCTTAATTCTTCAGGGACTGTATTTGCTATGAGTAATCGCAGCATGAAGGCTATATGAGCACCCCATGAATTTATCATGTCCTTCTACGCATCTTTTACAACTTGTTTTCGGGTATCGTGTTTCTAAATGAATATTGATGATGACTTACAGTAGTGAGTCCATCCTTCCTCGTTCACCACGTTGTATTTTTGAACGCCTTTCAGTAAGTAGCACTCCCTATTGTCGACGTCACCATAAATGTTAAAGCTACGACACTCTGCGTACATACGACATGCTCTATCACAGACTCGGTGGCTTGTTGTGCCAATGCTTTGTAGAATTTCTCCTTGTCCTCGCTGGCCGACAATCGAAATAAACTGTCTGTCACACGTTGTCACCAGTTCCATAGAAGGAATAGCAGTCAATAGAAATGAAGCCCACTTGTTCCAGTCCATTTTGGTTTTGCCTGGCCAACAATTGCGGTAAACTGTTTGTCACATGTTGTTACCAGTTCCATCAAGGAAACAGCAATTAATAAAAATGAAGCCCGCTTGTTCCAGTCCAGTCCAACTGTTTGTCACATGTTGTTACCGTCAAAGGGACAGCATTTAGTCCATTTGTTTCTGTCCATGCCAGCTTAGCACAGGGTCATTAAGCACACATTTTTAGTTTTATTATTGGCTGACAGATGATCTAGAAGCACTTATTATTTATAAAGACAATGTTATAATGTTAAATGCATTTGTCTAATATGGCCACTTCTGCCACTGTGTATTCCTCCAACTGAGTGGTACGATAAAATTGTCATCCTCGTGTCAGCGTTCGTTAGTTAGTACTCAATACTTATGAATAATCGCACGTTACCCTCTGGGACATTGCTCTAATCTTTCATCGCATTTGTACATTTCGCACATGCAACTGAAAATGCCAGCCAGTTTAGCCAGCAAAATTACACTGTTTTATGCTGTGTCATACAGTGATGCGCAAATGACTGCGAACAAACGAATCATCATGAATAATTCATGGAAGAGGGATGTGCATCTTGATTAGTTCTGTATATTGATCCAATTACTGGGGGATGCGTCAGGGTTGTTAGCATGCAACCACGGCAGCTCTATAGACCACCCATGTAATCACTACCCTATCGGGGACAGTCGAAATTCAACTATCATACTAATTGTCAGTTTCTCTAAGTAGGACGCCAATCAGGGACCAGATCATATACTTGATCCAAACGCAATACACGTCGTTTAAACAGGGATGACCGTCGGATCATCAAAGCTTGTCGTATCGAAGGCATGTCGAGGTGAAATTCAGCAAGAGTATTATAAAATAACGCTTAGTATACGTGAGCAACAATATTCACAATATTTATATTGTGTAAGAGATTTTCCATTTTCATTACCTAACCTAAAAATTCAGGCACGTGTAAATAATTGATGTGTGGCATGGTCTACTTGGATTTATCCCTTTGCATTGTTACAAATGTGGTGTGATATTCTGTTTTTTGTGATTAATTGATTTGCAAAGAAGGTCAGAGCTGGAAGGTCCCGGGTGCAAATCTCGATACTGACATTCGAAGTAGTACTCGATTATACATTTAATACATATATACACACGCAACCTTCATTGTGATTCATAGCATATTGACTGGGTGGATTTTTGCAACCAACTCCAAAGATCCTGAGGAAAAGAAATCAATGTGCATATCAACAATACATATACGATGTCCATTTCATACAATGACCTCTGTTAAAAGGGTGGTGAAAGGTAACCGAAAATACATGGAATCTTCCTCAGCAATCAATCAAACCTGGTGCTTCGTTCGCCATCATGTAAGCATCAGCTGGGTGTACACAACTAATAGATAATGTCATATGTTTCTATCAGGTACATTTAGGACGAAGCCGTATACATATTTGCCCGCTGCACTAACAACACTCAGAAAAGACTGTTGCTGCGTGTGTTCATTAAAGGGACACGATGAACATCATCAAAACTCTGATATCATTGATCGAATTGATAACTACCCCTCTATTTCTGGCAACAACCAAGCAGTATGTCAGGCCAGAGTTCACCTTAGTATGTGAAATAGATGACTCGTCTTAAAACCGTGGTATAGTTTTTGGACGTGAGACATTGCTGTTGCAGCCGGGGCTTTTAACATTTTGAGATTCATGGAGCAGACCTTTCTGGATCCTTATCTCGACAAAAGTGCTCAAACAAATGGAATCGTAGAAACCCGGCACTATCCTCTTAGGTATTCACCATTCTAACTTCCAGAGACTACGGATATTTTCTGAGTTTCGTGTGGTCCGCTGGTTCCACATCTACTGAACTATGTTCTGTTTACTTCTCACACTTAACTGTTTGAATCATTTGTACCCAAATTCAAGAGTTGTGAGTGACTGCTCTGTTGCAATCTGGTTAGTTGTGTGATTTTCGCATCAAATGCTCTGGTATGGCTGGATAGGAGAGGAATGATGGCAACAAGCATACTACTCATAACCCTTTCACTAGAAAGTGATACCCTACTTGGAATTTCCTCCTACTGATTCATAGCTTTGATGCCACCAAAACATGGCGGACTTAATTTAGGGCAGTACAGTTGTTTCCTACTCACCCGCCCCTTCTCGTAGAGAAGTTCAGTCAACATGGGACAACGTATGTATTGCATCAAACTGACTGACTATCAAAGAAACGTCTACGTTTGATTGAAAAAAATCAACTCCTGGACATTCAAGAATAACTAGAGAAGTGAATAGAAATGCGATAACAGAATAATTGACTATATCCTATGTATACCCAGATAAAAAGCTGAATTAGAGGGTAGGACTTCCAACAGATGGTGCCGATATTATATATAGTCATTATATAGGCACATTATTATGCCAAGCTTCGTAGAAAGCAATGTCTGTACAGATTTACTCAAACATACACTTACAATTTCCCGGTTGGCATCAGCTCATGGCAATGGCATTTGCTTGAATTCTATACATTGGCGAGGACATTTAAATGCACAAAGAACTTGCAAGAGAAGGAATTATCTGAAGAATTGAGATCTCACATCCCAAATATCTAAACTTGACGAATCAGAGAACATAGTTAACTAGAAAAAAAAAAGAATAATCAGAAAATTTTAATTTCAATATCAAAGTGAACTGCATTGAATCAGAGAAGCTAAACCATTGTGAAGCAGTTACAACTTTTGTACCGGCGGATTGAAGTTGATGTACTGAATAGAAAATTTACAAAGGTACAAATTTACCACAATACTGAACGCAAATTTTGTACCTACCGAAAATGCGCCTTCAGCTTCATGAAAGATGTATTGCATTCAGCTGAAGTGTCACAAAGCAATCTCACGTTTGTAGGCACGTTTGTAGTCATCTAGTGCTTCGAATTCAGAATCGAATATCTCACCAGGTTTCCCAAATGTCTCATTAGGTGTGACCAGTGTCTAACCAAGTGGCATATATAGAGGTCAATAATAGGTCACGAGCAATTGATCGTCCACAAATTTAATTAAATCCATTTGAAAAACTTTATCTACCTTTTCGTCTCTCTCGCAACATACAACGAGTTTGAGATATTTGGTGATCATGTCATTTAATCAGTGTCCATCTCTAGGCCCTGTGGCAGTCTATGTGCTGGCTATCTTAGAAAAAAAATATGCCTTGTGGTTTGCGTGTAGCAGAAGTTGTGATGTGATGGCGACACACAGCTCAGATGCATGCTGTGTAAAAGTCATAGCGTCAATGGCGCATGTCATCATTAATTTTCCATTGTATCGATGCTAGGAATACGTACACACTTTTGGTTCAACTACTTTATTTGCAATATTTGCGGACTTCATTCGGCGACAAAGTAAAAAAAAAAATCATTCACAGCAACAGAACACATTTCAACTGATTTGGAAGCGGTAAACTGGGTGTTAACTCTCTGTGTTGTTTTCCAAGTATCGACACTAGTGACTTCTTGAAGATTCTCTTCAAGGTAAACAATTCGAGTAATTTACTCTCGAGTAAAAGTTCAATACAAATGCTGCCATCGCCAGTTCTCTCTGTTACGCGCTGTTCAACTATCCCAATTAAAATTTTCACAAAGTTGAGACTCGATGACAGGGATAAATTCAAGGTACAAGATTCAATGATACACATGTAAAGCTGCAAATCAAGAAATAACAACTCAACCGAATATGCATATAATAACTTCACATGGTAGTACCACATTAGGTGCTCTATAAGCTGTAGATTTGTTTGAACCACAGCAATGTACGTTCGCCGGAAGTTCTGATATTGATCGATGAATGAGCAGTTGGTTCTCTGAGCTGTGACGAGCGTCTGGATCAGACCGTCAGCCGGAGACTTAGATCCTGTGTGGAAGTTTTTCGAACCTGTCATGTTCTCCAGCATAACAAATACCATTTCGAACACCATTTTTGTGATGTGTAACATGTTCTTCTGACAGGTGGCAAATCGTACCATGTTGTTTCTCACCGCATGGCAACTGTTCAGGACGTAGTACGTCTGACTCACAGCACTATACACGCCCCTGGACAGATTATCGTCCGATGCCATGTTGCTCATTTACCTGATGCAGTCAAGTAAGTCGCTACCAATGATAGTCAAAGACCATTTGTGTGATGCATCCAATCATTCCGATACACTCTCGGGGAGATGTGTATTAACTGATTTCAAGATGTAACACAGACTATTCAGAATATCACCATGTAATTTGACATCACCTGTGTGTAGTTCATTCTCCAGGAGTAGTTTCACCAACTGAATGTAACTGTACTCCGCTTTTGATGATGTTTTTTTTCCACGTTGGGCCTTTCCATGATGTCAGTTAATGAAGCACTCCTTTCTTTCCAGAAGTGGTCGCAACCGTGGCATTCACGTCAGCACCCATCTGAACCAACCTTGGTATATTTGAAGGATTCCAACTTGCTGCAAGCAATATGGCAGTGTACCCTTTCTCATCCACGACGTTGACCAGTGGCATTAAGTCCACTTTAGATGAAGAATATTCAATACAGTTCGTGGCATTATATTTAATGGCAGTATGCCATATTCGATATTTCACCGATTATTAATATATGGCGAATTCAATGCCGGGTGGTGCCAAGCTGAAATTTTTGTTTTTTGGAACCTGTATTTTGAGATTCAAAATAGGTTCTCAAAACACACAATTCGCGAAACAAATCCTTAAAATTATATATATATATACATGTTCTTCTCAACTATATGGCTCCCTATCATGGATTTATTGCAATTTGTGAGTTGCTTGAATATCTAACATTGTTAGGGGAACATTTATTCTCACAACTGGAAATTCAAGATGGACGTCAAAATGGCTGTCAACAAGCTGGTACAACAAATGTAGGTTTTTGTATTAATTATAGTCCAAAGGAATTGTGAAAAATTAGCCCAATGGGCTAGAAAGGTTACCGGAGAAATATACAGAGTTAAGCCGAGAAAGTTGAAGGTCAAATTCAAGGTGACCACTGAAATCGCCATATCTCTAACCTTGAAAATGGGATCAAAGGTTAAATTCTAGATCACCAAACTATTCAGCATACATCATTTCCTATATGTTCACTATGGACCCCTAAGCTGTAAATTTGATAATAAGCGAGATATAAGCCATTTTGTAATCTGACTTTGAAAATAAAATGACTGATTTAGGTCAAAGGTCAAATTCAATATCATTAAAATATTCAGAATATATCATTTCCTATATGTTCACAATTGATTCCTAAGCTGTAAAGACGATAATAAGCAAGATATTAGCCATTTTGTCCTGTTGACCTTGAAAATGAGGTCAAAGGTCAAATTCAAGGTCACTAGAATATTCAGCATATATCATTTCCTATATGTTCACAATTGATTTCTAAGCTGTAAAGGCGCTAATAAGCAAGATATTGGCCATTTTGTCCTGTGACCTTGAAAATGAGGTCAAAGGTCAAATTCAAGGTCATGAGAATATTCAGCATATATCATTTCCTATATGTTCACAATTGATTCCTAAGCTGTAAAGTCGATAATAAGCGAGATATTAGCAATTTTGTCATGTGACCTTGGAAATGAGGTCAAAAGTCAAATTCAAGGTCATGAGAACATTCAGCATATATCATTTCCTATATGTTCACAATTGATTCCTAAGCTGTAAAGTCGATAATAAGCGAGATATTAGCCATTTTGTCATGTGACCTTGAAAATGAGGTCAAAGGTCAAATTCAAGGTCATGAGAATTTTCAGCATATATCATTTCCTATATGTTCACAATTGATTCCTAAGCTGTAAAGTCGCTAATAAGCAAGATATTGGCCATTTTGTCCTGTGACCTTGAAAATGAGGTCAAAGCTCAAATTCAAGGCCACGAGAATATTCAGCATCTATCATTTCCTATATGTTCACAATTGATTCCTAAGCTGTAAAGTCGATAATTAGCGAGATATTAGCAATTTTGTCCTGCGACCTTGGAAATGAGGTCAAAGGTCAAATTCAAGGTCACGAAAATATTCAGCATATATCATTTCCTATATGTTCACAATTGATTCCTAAACTGTAAAGTCGATAATAAGCGAGATATTAGCCATTTTGTCATGTGACCTTGAAAATGAGGTCAAAGGTCAAATTCAAGGTCACAAGAATATTCAGCATATATCATTTCCTATATGTTCACAACTGATTCCTAAGCTGTAAAGTCGATAATAAGCAAGATATTAGCCATTTTGTCCTGTGACCTTGAAAATGAGGTCAAAAGTCAAATTCAAGGTCACGAGAATATTCAGCATATATCATTTCCTATATGTCCACAATTCATTCCTAGTCTCTAATTTCAATATTAAGTGAGATATTAGGCTTAATGTGTGCCATTATAAAGCATAGGAAAATTTAACATGGGAAAGTCACATTTGGGCCGAGTTTGGGCCCAAAATGGCCCACTTCAAGCGATTCAAGCGCAACGAAATTTATACATGTCACAGGGGTACATATGAGGAGTGTTTTTCATCAATAAGAAAAAAAAGTTACTGAACAGATTTTGAGAAAACGACCGTCGAAGTCCAAAACTGGCCATTTTTCGACGAAAACGGTCGCTCTGACCTTGAAACCAAGGTCAGAGGTCAAATTCAAGGTCACGACAATATTCAGCATATATCATTTCCTATATGTCCACAATTGATTCCTAGTCTCTAATCTCAATATTAAGTGAGATATTAGGCTTTAATGTGTCCCATTATAAAGCATAGGAGAATTTAACATGGGAAAGTCCCATTTGGGCCGAGTTTGGACCCAAAATGGCCCACTTCGAGCGATTCAAGCGCAACGAAATTTATACATGTCACAGGGGTACATATGAGGAGTGTTATGCATCAATAAAAAAAAAAGTTACTGAACAGATTTTGAGAAAATGGCCGCCAAAGTCCAAAATCAGGCATTTTTCGTCGAAAACGGCCGCCATTTTGAAAAAAATGCGAAAATCAAAAAACTAAAAAATACCTCCCTCTCGAAATATTTTTAGGCATTTTTGTGCAAAATTTCAGGAAAATTCGACCGTAAACTTTAAAGATAAAATTGTTGACGGACGATGACGACGGACGACGACGACGACGCCGGACGCATCGCCATGCAAATAGGTTACGGACCATAGGTCCGGTAACCTAAAAACATGCACTCTGGAGTCAAAATCAGCCGGATTGACAGCCTTGGGGAATTTTTTAGAGGCGGAAAACAAAATGGCCGCCATCGATATCCTATAAATTACATATTGGTCTATATCTCCGCTTCTAATCCACTTAGAGGTACAATTCTGGTGGCTACCCCTATGTTTTTAGGGTCAATGATAATGGAATAAAAGTCATATCCCTCATATACATACCCTAGTCTCAATACTTGTTTCACAATACATCATAACCTGCTGTTATCATATTTAATACTAGCATATGCTGAACTCCTGCGGAAACATGTTGAGGTTATTTTACATGCTGGCATTCGAATGTTTACTAATCCTACAGCAATGCATGCAGCAGAAAAGCATGGTAAATTAATCTACACCTTAGAAAGATGATTACAACACTTTCAATCATTGCATATATTTTCATGTACAGAACCACAGGTGGAAGTCACGTCATGAACTTTTCCTGTTCTCTCTTTAGGTAGTATGTACAGGTAGCTACAATGACATTCTTAATTAATTTCTATCTTCCAGGTGATGATGCAAGATGAACATGGGTCATGGCTCCTTCTGACGATGGTGTGTCAGAAGAAGCTTCCTCAACTGCTCCAACTCTTCTTACAAACTGATGACTGCCACTAGAACTAGAATAGACATAATTATATGAAGTAGCAAACGTAGAGGTAATGGGCTGCATGGAACTGTCACTGATTCTTCTTATATAAACTTTCGCTAAAACTGTGTATCCACCTATACTATACCTATACTATACCGATACTGAACACCATATCGGGAGATAAGAACAACTGAATCAACATGGAGTAGTAGGATATGAGTCTTTGATATGAGGGAGAGAATATGGATCCTTTCGCGTGATATCATTCAGTTTCCGATAGTCAATGCAGAACCTCTACAAGCCATCCTTCTTTTCCACCATAACCACATGACTGGCCAAGAGCAATCACTGGGTTCGATGATGTCTCGCTCAAGCATCTTCTGCACCCCTTGTCAATGATCTCTTGGTGTATGATAGGTGCTCGTCGTAGACGCTGTTTGATCGGAGGACTCATAAACACGTCCGCATACTGCCAGAGCAATCGGCGGAATGCGAGCTGTTGATCTTCATGCATCTGGTCTTTCAGAACTCGAGATTCAGGATATTATGTCAGGGTGAAGGGATCGTCCCCGGTGGCTGCCTGTGCACAGGCCGCACAGCAAACTGGGTTGTCGGGGAGGACCCTACTAGACACTGTGAGCATGCATATGGCTGCAACGCACCGCGGCATAGTAAAACCGAAGTGTCTGTGGGATTCACCACGAGAATTGGCATACAAGGATCAGACTTGAGCACAGCCCCATCCAGCGTTAGTCCCGTATTCCGGGCGCAATTGTTGTATTATACAGGGACGACTATTCAGAAGCATGTTCAGGTGGTGCTGTTGCGCCTCCACGATCATCTCGCTGTAGAGCAGCACTACTGTAGTGTGTGCCGTCTGGAGTTGGAACGAATGGGACGGACCCATCTGGAAGAAACAATGGACTTCCTCTTCCATCCGGAGTTCACCGGCATGAAGTCCACTATCACTCGGTGGGTCCGAAGGAAATCGACTAGGGACCACACTGGATCCCGCCCGAAAGCCAAGGGCAGGTTCGAGCATGTGTCCCGGATCAGTACACACACAGGGCAAATGGCATCTAGTTGTCCAACTAGTTGTCTGCCTCAGCGGCGGAAGACCTAGGCAGATCCTCTAGGACCACACCTTGAAGAGTTATATTTACCTGAGGGTCGTCCTGCTCATCCGCAGATGATGCAGAATCGAGTGCCACATCGGGTCTATCTCCGGACGCAGTGTTGGTCGCCACCCTAACATGGAGGATTGGGTTGTGGTCCCGAAGGATCCGGCCGGAAGGAAGCGTTCCTGCATAGCGCCTGAGGCATGTTGCCCCGTGTAGCTGCTGGCCCACATCCATTCCAACAATTCTGGGCACTGCAACCAGAAGCATCCCTGCTTACAACAAGAGTAACAGGGTCAGTTGGCAATCGGTCTGAAAGTGAATGTGCATCAATCTACTGGACACAAAGCCTTGTTCCCAGAGCAGTACACAATCATCTGCTTGACATAACCTGAAGGAACTTGCCCTTCAAGCGTCCTGCGAGCATATGTCCAGCCTTGACGGATGTCCATCCCTTGGAGGAGGTGGTTCTCCATAACTGCATGTCCTCATGGTCATGGTAGTCCTCAAGATCAGCGTTGTCACCATTGAACCGATACGTGGACTGGTCCGGTTTCCAGTGGCGCAGGGAGCACTCTTTGGAATTAAAACCGGAGTCCGTGGCATGAGAAGAGGCCACCCATGCTCTATCCCTTGTCACAGTAAAACCTGCAGAAGTGGACCCATACACCGCGAATGTGGGTGGAACAAGAGTCAGAGCTGCCGACAGGTATACATTCGGAAATACCCCGCTATCACTGAGCACGGAGAGAGTCCCAGCCAATCCTAACATATAGGATCCAGGCAAGGCAGAGCGGCTGCCAGCCAACTCCTGGAGTATGTGCCGGAGAGGGATAGTTTGACCACGTGACCACATATCCATCTGTTGGAACAGCGGAGGCCATAGCCAACGTGCTCCGAGGCTTTGGGGGTACTCGAAACACCTGGTGGTTTAGTTATGCATGTCTCCTGATATGGTATTCAGAAGTATAGGTGGATACACAGTATTTGTGCAAGATAGTGGAAGATGAATCAGTAAGAGTTTCATGCAGCCCATCACCTCTACGTTTGCTTCTTGATATGGTTTTGTCTATTCTAGTTCTACTGGCAGTTTTCAGTTTGTTAGAAGAGTTGAAGCAGTTGAAGAAGCAGGACTCACCATCGTCAGGGAAAGTCATGACCCATGTTCATCTTGCATCATCACCTGAAAGATAGAAATAATTGTTACTTCGTAGTTAAGAATTGTAGTTATCTGTACGTACTACCTAAACAGAGAACAGGAAAAGTTCACAACATCATCTGCACCTGTGGTTCTGTACATGAAAATATATGCATTAATTAAAAGTGATGTAATCATCTTTTGACGGTGTAGATTGAGTTATCATGCTTATCTGCTGCATGCATTGCTGTAGGATCAGGAAACATTCGAATGCCAGCAGGACAAATAACATCACATGTTTCAGCATGGGTTGAGAATGGAAATACATGTGCTAATAATATGAGAATAGCAGGTTTTGATGTACTGTGAAACAAGTATTGACATTGGGGTATTTGTAGGAGCTATATGGCTTTTATTTCATCTTCATTGGATTCCTTGATCCTGAAAACATAGGGATAGGCACCAAAATTATACTTCTAAGTGGATTAGAAGCGAAGACATAGGCCAATATGTAATTTATCGGATATCGATGGTGGCCATTTTGTTTTCCGCCTCTAAAAAATTCCCCAAGGATGCCAACTCGGCTGATTCTGACTCCAGAGTGCTCAGGCATGATGAATTAGCAAAAAAACCCATCATAATGACGACACTGTATGCTTCCCTACAATTCCTCTAGACTACAATTAACACGAAAACCTACATTTGTTGTACCAGCTTGTTGACAGCCATTTTGACGGCCATCTTGGAAACACCGCCATCTTGAATTTCCAGTTGTGACAATAAATATTCAACTAACAATGTTAGATATCCAAATAACTAAAAAAATTGCAATAAATCCATGATAGGGAGCCATTTTGGTGAGAAGAAAATAATTTTAATGCTTTTTTGCGAATTGGGTGTTTTGAGGATCTATTTTGAATTTCAAATTACAAGCTAAAAAAAATTTTTTTCAGCTTGGCACCACCCAGCATTGGATTCGTCATATCTTAGAATAGTGGAAACAGTCGAAAAATCGTTTTTGGCATGAGTCCTACCTTGGCCTGGTATATTCTCAAATCTCAACCAGTCTATTTGGTGTCGGCGTGGTTTGTATCCATAACCACAGTGTCAGTGCAAAGGGAGACCACGTGATATTTGGATCTGTTGGGTTCAAAAACATGGTATTGTCACAAGCACCCTTCATATAATAGCCAAATGTGTATTTAGACTTTGGAATAGCGTATGCATATTCCAAGCCTATGTTAGTGAAGAATTCACAGAAATTGTTAGCTATCTTTTTTTATCTTGCACTATACGGTTATTTATTTTAAATGACTCAGTTGGATTTGATTTGTCATTTTTACGTCCCAGAAGGGAATTTATAACACTCCAGGGTTGTTTAATATTGTTTTTGTATCTTACAAGTTTATCTGAGTGAAAGTTCTTCTTGGCAGCTTTCTTGAGTTTGTTAAATGTATTGCGATACTCGAAGCACTTCGTTCTATCAGGATAATCAGCACACTTCCTCAGTTGTTGTTTTTTAAAGTTTATTAAGTTGATGAGATGCTCTAGTTATTGACTGAGTTACCCATGGTTCATGTAATACTCTATGATGGGGAATCACTACCGCTTTTTCTGGAGCTGTGTCATTGATTGTGTTATTCAACTCAGTGATAAAAGCTTGATAGGCTGTACTAATTTCAACGTCATTAAGAAATGTCCAGTTTTTGCCTGAAATTTTATCAGCGATGTTTTGTACTGCATTATTATCTAGATTCCGTTTCTTGATGGATAATGGGGTGATATGTTTGTTTATTTTCTGTTGATTAAATGAGGCAATGACTGGCATTTGGTCTGAAATATCTTCACAAAGTATGCATGAATTAACTAGGTTTAACTTACGAGTTGAAACATATATATTGTCTATTAGGGTTGCTGAGGTATGAGTTATTCTAGTTGGTCTAGTTATTAAGGGAGTGTCAGGAATATATTTAATAATTCAGCAGTATTTTTATGTCATTCACTTTCATGAGGTCAAAATTCTGATCTGTTCCCAAAATAATGTCATGCTACAACTCCACGAGCAGTTTTTCTGTTATTGAATATGCAGTTATACCCAGCAAGATTGAATTGATTGGCTATATTGTTTGTTAGGAAGGTTTCGCGTAACATGATAAAATCTAGAGATATGCCTTCTTCATTTGATTTGACTATCAGTAGTTTGAGTGCATCAAATTTCTCGGGAATACTTTGAATATTCAGATGTAGAGCTGTATAGTGTTTATGATTTTTTGGATCATAATTGATGTAGCTCAGTTTTAGATCTTCAACCGAAAGATAAGGTGAACTGATGTTATTAAATAGATAAGATTTGTTTATTTCAGTTTCCTCAAAATCGTCTAAAATTTAGTTATATGTTTATTGTTTTGCAAATTTAGGTCCACTGGTTCACCAACATGTGTATCAGCGATATTTGTATTGGCACTGTGTTTTAGTACAATTACTAAAATACATGTGTTTATGTGGTCCGACTATGTCATGATGCTTTGAGTTCGAAAGGTCATCATACGTTGAGCACACAGATAGCACGTGAAAAAAGCAGCAAAAACTAAATCAGCTTTATCACATAGCAGTATGCTAAGTACATTTTTAAGAGAATTTGTAACGGGTGTAGGACCCCTCATTAGACCTTATTTTGTGATGAGCACTTTTAGTCTCGTTTATAAGGGGCATTATTGAGAATTGAGAATTATTGATTACGATAATATGATGAATATACATGATAATATACATGATTTAAAAAAATAAATGTTATGAATGAACATATTATGACAACGAAACAGGCATGTACATTGATTAATCAAAATCGACGAGAATCAAACATAGTTGCTTATTCTAGTTTCAAATACCGCAGGCTCTGATAACAAGAAAGAGAAAACAGTTCCAAATATAGTACAGACCAGGAATTACAAATATGAACAGTAATGATAGACCATGTGATAAACTATTTGTGCACTAAAGCCAAACATGAGGTGAATGTACATTTTATAGGAACACTCATTAGTCATAAGTGCCTTAGTTCTAAACACTCTAATAGTAACACAAAATGACGAACTGTAACTTGAAACATTTGAAACATATAATTAATTTGACATTTTCAACCGAAATTTTCCCATCGGAACTCAAACATGCGAAAGGTCATACCTATATTTAAATCTGGCGACCCATGTTCCCTAAACAACTATAGGCCGATTAGATTTTTGTCATCAGTTTCCAAAATATTTGAAAGGATTATGTACAACAAAATCATGAATTTGTTGAACTCAAATAATATACTATATCGTCATCAATATGGCTTCAGAGCGAAACATTCAACTATTCATCCTATAATTCACCTATTGAATCAATGTGCGGAATCCAGTGGTTCATCCCCATCTAAACTGACCTTGGCTGCATTCTGTTACCTAAGTAAAGCCTTTGATACCATAAGCACCGATATTGTGCTGTACAAATTAAACATAAATGGGATTCGCGGGCTAGCTAATGAATGGATAAAAAGTTATTTAACAGGTAGAAGTCAATTTGTCGACTTTCACTCGCATTTATCTGACAGTCTACCAATTAGGTGTGGAGTTCCACAGGGATCTATCCTAGGGCCCTTATTATTTCTTATTTATATTGATATTAATCACAGCACGGAGCAAAATATTTTATCATTTGCAGGCGACACAACTCTCGTGCTATCTGACGACGACCCGACTAAATTATTCACTCGAGCAAACATAAGCCTCGATAAACTCCTTAACTGGTTCTGTGCCAATAAACTTTCTATAGTGCATGATTTGGGGAGTGTCCCATTGTTCTCAAGGGTTATTATCCATGTTAGGAAGTCCGCCTGGAGGTTAATAAATAAAATATTAACCTCCCGAGAGGTTAATATTTCATATAATAACCTGCAGGATCTCGGCATGGAACCTACCACTTACGAGTGTTGGTGGAAAAACGTGTATATGAAAAATAACAGTTTTGTACACATTTAATATTCAACGATCACAATAACACACAAATGCACATCAAAATCACACATTCAAAACAAATGGAAACGCATATAGAGTTGCACAGTATAGCATCATTTAGTAGTAACTTGTATCCATACGATATATCCACATACATACCTAGAGAGAGTGCGTTATATGAAAAATCCCACGAGGCGATATTGCGCCTTCATGCGTGGAACCAGCCAACAACAACGACAAGTGTACAAACTGTGTGTGCCAAAACAACAACAACACGTGTTTGTTTGCTTGAGTCATTGTCATCATTGCCGAAAGTTAATTCGGTTGACGGCACACACTGTGGGTCGAGGCAGAATTATATAGATACCATGTTGCAATATGTTTGTGGTGTTCATACTGAACCCATATCCATTTGACGATAGGTGTCAAAGCAGCGACCAAACAGGAGGGTTGGTGATATAAGTATAATTTTCATTGATACGGGTGTATGATTGGAATGACCAATCAATGATCAGTCTAGATGTATTCAATCTATGATTTGCATGTAGAAGGCGCACGACAAATTCAACCTTTATACCCTTGTATGGCATTACTAGGAGTTGTGTCAACAAACGAAATTCATTCCCTCATCATAGCCAGGATATAGAACATAAAAATGGTGTCGATACCAGGTAACACTAGTGCCACCTAGTCTAGGTTATGTATTGCTCTTACGTGTGAAGTAGACGCATGTCTCACATGTACAGGCCTTGCTGAAGTGAAGTGAGACGGGCGAGTCCATTGTTCATATCCCGCTCTAGAGGCGATATGAGGACCGTTCCACATTATTTGGGGAGGTTCTGGTCGTTTTTGGCAATAAAAACAATCGGTTTTACTCGGTATGTATGACAAATAATACACTGTCACCCCTCGGTGATATACACGATCATCACGCCTCGCTGACGCTCGGCATGATATCGTGTATATCGTCTCAGTAACAGTGTATTATTTCACACATGTTGTCGACGATATATTGGTACTTAGTTAATGAAATTATCCACCCTTATCCAGTGAAAACGGTGTTTTTGTGATTCCGGATCTTTTGATATTCCTGCGATAATCCACATAATGTATATCCAGAACTGGGGCGAAATCCTGCAGAAATCCGAAATGGGTAAAAAAAAAACTCACCCGCTTAAAGTCTTGCTGATATCCGGTCACACCATCGTTCTCATCTTTCAAAGAATTAACGTTTTGCAATGATTGTATTCCGCCATTAACAACAGGTTTGAATACGAATTGAAATCCCCAGTGCTGATATCCGAGTTATGCATTTTCGCACCATTGAACGTTATTGCAGTGTTTTCCGTGGTAAAGTGAGCGCGCCTCTTGCCGCGTTCGCTTTTATAATGGTTCATGTGAGCAATACACACAAACAAGTTACTAGGGAAACAGGTAAACACATCCACTAACACTAGAAACATGCTCGGTTGGACTATGTACATAGTACCGGTAGCCATAACAACAGAATGCTCTCTGGAGTTGAATGTCGCCATGTAAATATCTGAGTTGAGCCGAAGCCGTCAGTTGCATGTTAGCCTACTGTTGATCTTGGTTCCACTTGACCGCATTTTGAAAATTGCAATACATTAATCGGCATCATATACAAGGGGTTATGTATTCACTGTCATTTTCAGTCATGTATTTTTAGTTATTGTGTCCATTCAAGTGTGACCATTTATGTGCATGTCTGGTCGAACTGTAGCGTTATGGGTCATTTCGGCCAAGGGGTGAAATCATGCACTATATAGGATAGTGACCAAGGTTGAGTGATTCGCACAGTTAGTAACCCCCCCTCGCGCTTCGCGCTCGTGGGAGGTTACTAACTGGGCGAATCACTCAACCTGGGTCACTATCCCATACTTAAATGCTTCCAAAACTCAATATATGGTCATTCAACCAAGCGGAATACATCGCCGGATGATCGATAACTTAAATCAACACAGTCGTGGGCATACTACATTTATTATACATACACAAGGATACATTTTATGATAGGAAAGGTGATAAAACATTAGATATGATAGAACACAGCAAAATGGTATCTCCATACAACTTATAAAAGCCATTTGGGAGGGAGGGAGGGTTTTGCTAAAGCTGTTTCCCGGCCGGGGACAAACACGCAAGTGCCAGTTTTATAACAAACCTGAGCAGTAACAAGCAAGAGTAAAATACACGACATGAGACCTAAACACAAGGGAGGTGAGCAATACTGAGCGCCCACGACTGTACCGATTTAAAACCCGCGAAAACACGGAATCTTAAATCAACACAGTCGTGGGCATACTACATTTATTATACTTACACAAGGATACATTTTATGATAGGAAAGGTGATGAAACATTAGTTCGCGCGAGGGGGGATTACTAACTGTGCGAATCACTCAACCTGGGTCACTATCCCATACTTAAATGCTTCCAAAACTCAATATATGGTCATTCAACCAAGCGGAATACATCGCCGGATGATCGATAACAACAATTTGGTAATCAATGGCGTTATTTTGACACGCACAAATGCGTGTAAATTTTTAAGCATAATAATTGACGAATCTCTCTCGTGGGTTTACGTTTCTTGGGTCTCTCAACAGAGGCTGTTTGTTTTGTGGCTTTGTCTGCCTGTTGGTAAAGTAGGACATTACGGGATGAGCAGTCATTTGCAGTGTTCTTTTTGTCAGCTTTTCTGGTTGGATCGTCAGGATCACGGTTCGTGTTTTCAGAGTGTTCAGGGTCTCCAATAGAAGTAGGTGCCGTGGATGCACTGGGTGTACAGGTAACCTGGTGTATACTAGTACCCGTTGGTAGATTCTGGTTCGTGTCACCAACTTGTTGTGTTGCCGGAGTAGAAGCCGTGGTCTTCAGTGTAGGAGCTGTGATCTTCGGTAATTTCTGGATTAAAAGGCATTAAAAACGCAACAAAGTGAAATGCGCAATAAAAGTCAATACAACTGATTTCTTCACAAATAATATTTTGTTTATAACCCCCTCGAGTATTTGAACAATGGGGTAAGTTTTTTTTAGCCCGAGCAATAAAATCACGTGACCTACGGTACCAATCCCTTTTCATCATGAGTGATTGATTGCGACATTGTGTGAAAGCTTTTAGTGAATGCTTTTGGTGATTATTGCTCAACTGGTCAAGGGTATAAAAACCCGGAAGAAAAATGAAGAAAACTTTCACGAACAGTCACAATGCCAAGCTTAGAAGCCAACATGAGGGATCAGGCCATCAGTATGCTGAGATCGGGAATGACCGAGGCGAGAGTAGCCAGGCATTTTGGCGTTCATAGATGCACTATCTAACATCTGCAGATGCGATATGAACAGACAGGTGCGATGGCGGACAGACCACGACCTGGCCAACCACGTGTCACTACCCGTGCGCAAGATCGGCACCTACGACTAACGCCTACACCTACGACTAACTTACGGGGCCGTTTTCTGCCAGCGTCCCAGATTGCAGCGGAGTAAATAGGACGTCACCAAGGCCTATCAGCTCCAGGACGGTGCGACGTAGGTTTGGTCCTAACGGACGTCCGTATTCAAACCAGGCGCACATGGGGTCGGCGCTATTCCAACAGAAACTGGCCGAATGCAAACTGGCAACATGTGGCCTTCAGTGACGAGTCGCACTTCACCATCTTCAGAAATGACGGCAGACGTTGAGTGTACCGTCGTCGGGGTGAACGCTTTGCTGAGCCCTGTGTCAAAGAGCGTGTCAGTTTTGGTGGTGGCGGTGTCATGGTGTGGTTGGCTATACGTTTTGGGTGGAGGTCAAACCTAGTGTTCGTCGATGGAACACTAAATGCTCAACGCTATAGAGACGACATCCTTCTGCAACACGTGGTTCCTTACGTCACACGTAACCCCGAGTTGACCTTCATGCATGACAATGCGAGACCGCATATCGCAAGCATCCGTCAGGAGTGTCTTGTCGAAAATAATGTCCAAGCCATGGATTGGCCACCTTACTCTCCGAATATGAATCCAATTGAACACCTTTGGGTTATTTGGATCGCTGTGTACGCCGGCGTATTTCACTGCCAGTAACGGTTGCTGCTCTCCGCACTGCACTCTTGGAAGAATGGCAAGCTATTCCAGTGGACGAAATAAACACACTTATCATGTCTATGCGACGACGAGTGCAAGCTCTCATGAATGCAAACGGAGGGCATACAAAATACTGACATTAGGATTCAGTGACTTTCGCATGTCGAACATTTTCGCATTGTTTTTTTTCTTCATTCATTTCCAATATCATACGAAGTGATTTCACCCAATAAATTATGAGCATTCATAACAATATTGAAAAAAAAACAATTGTTGCGTTTTTAATGCCTCTTAGTGTACAATGCACAATCCATGAATCTGACTTTTGGATGTGTTTATATTGATGTGTACAAAATTAATTTAGTGGAAAGAGATATTTTGGGATATTTTTACATCTAGTGTTACTTGAATACTGAAGCGCCTATTACGTGAACATTAAAGTGCCTGTTACGTGAATCCTGCAGCACATATTTCATGTTGCTTGACAAACACAAACAGACGAGTGTCACCACCCATTAACTGTTGAATTCGATCAACTGTGAACCACTTAAACCCCATGCACATCAGCAGTGGGCAAAAGTTCCATTATATGGTGATTACATGTAGACAAAGAGGCAATCGGACGATAGTTGAGGAATAATCTCACTTCATGTGTTTATTGTTGATAATAACGACGGTGTCAACTACAAATGAAACTACCACGCAAAAGAATATCATTATGTTAGTCTATCTGCTAAGTCCCTTTGCTGGAAACCTCGTTTGGGATGTGATTGCAGCCAAAAAACCCACCTACCATCAATTTTCTTAGATTATGTTGTTGCTTTTTGCAGGCTTCCTGTAATTCCGCTAAGGAATACTGTGCGCACGTTGACGACTGTGTGTTCGGAGAGTGGATTTTTGCACCGCCATCTAAACTGGCGTTTGCACTCTTCATATCTTCCTAATTTGCCATACTCTATAATATTAGGTCTAACTGTTGTGTTGCTTATTTCATTAAGCACCAGCAGCTGCATTGCGGAGACGATAATCGCCGAACTACTGAGCATTGAACCCTAGGGCCTATAAAACCACGCTGTGAAGGCCTATTATCGATTGCTGCAACTTTCTGGAAATTCCAACAAGTGTCACACCACGCGTGCACAAAAGCAGTAAACCGTGCTCAAAACTATCAGAATGATAAGGAAAGATGTCAATGTATTCAGAGTTTGGAGTCCTTGGAGCGGGACAGAACTGCGTATCTGGTAAGTGATGTGAATCTTTCTATACGATTAGTTTATATGTGTTTGATTGTGCTAATTCATTGATATGAGTTGGTATGTATGCAAAGTTATACATTGGCGAACAAGCTCAAATTTATATTTATATCTGTGTAGCTGAAAATATATGGTGCAGCTGAAACGGATATCTAGCGATTATCCGAAAAAAATTGGGAACTGGACATCGTATACGGGCCATGATTTATTGAGCACTGGCCCGTGTCCTATATATGCGTGTGTGAAACACACAATGAGTTTTTTCGCGTTTGGAGGAACATGCTGCGTTTATGACAAACACATAAAACTAATGAAAAAAAATCGGAAGTTATGCAAAATGAAACTGAACCACATGTCATACAGTGGATCAGTAATATATTGTATCAGTGAAAGCATATTAAGGCCAGGTTGTATGTCAAAAACTGAAGGTGTCTAGCGATAATAGTGTTTTGTTGTATTTCAAACCAACTGAAGATAACTGGAATGCAAGAAATAAAATGGTTTCGCAGATTTTTGCGCAGTGAGTAGCAAATAAATGTAGAGATATGACCACAGCATAGAACACCAGGAAGAAGTGGTCATAATTAACAATTACATACTAATTACAATATCACGTGAGGCTACATAATAAGTCACAAGGCAATATCTGTTTAGAGAAAGATATGTGAGTGTACATTATTTATAACACGCAGAATAACGTGCAATATTGCGAGGGTGTTCCACCACACGTGATGGTTTTTCCGAATGGAAAATATTGACCAAAATATGTAGGGAAAATCGTTGGAAATCTGTTATGCAAAAAAAAGCCTAACAATATTCTGTCTGTCAGCTTAGGATAAGAGAACTTCCACGAAGGGGCTGGCAAAATAACAGGCTGAACGGACTGGCATATTAATTTATATTGATATAAAATTATCAACACATAACCAATATAGTGTTAATCTGACAGGAGAATTTCCAAAACAAAAACACACACAAATCACTTCTCAAGGCATTTCAGAAGATATGCCTATGGTGTCAACAGAATTCCGTTTTTCCGCCAGTTTGGTTTCTTTTTCATCCACCGTTTTGGTTACCAGAAAATAAATTTAATTTGTCCTGGGGCCAATTTCCAACCTCTGGTCAGAAATTATGTATGGAAGAAGCCTTTGAGGATGGGATCAATGTTGGTATCGGGCCATGGCTGCAGAACTTTGCTTGTAGTTTCAATCCGTCAATCGGCCTTTGCCCCACAGTTCGAAAGAGGTTTTGCTAATGAATACCTGACGCCTCCTCCATATCTTTGAGGGCAGGTGGCGTAGTCAGTCAGGCGCTCGTCTCGTGACCAGCAGGTTGCTGGTTCGAGGCGCGGCGCTGGCGCTGCTGTGTAGTTGAAGGTGTGCATCACAATGTGTCTCAATTCACCATGTCGTACAAATGAGTACCCGATTGGCAGTGTTTGCTAATGTACGTGTGACTTAGTCACCTTGCGCCAATGGCTGCAACATATAGGTGACTATCAATGGACGGTGGTCGTAAGTGGTTCCGGGCCTTAAAATCGGGGGTAATAACTGTAAAGCGCTTTGAGAATGTTGGAAAACTACGGAAGCGTATTACCGCCATGCAAAAATGAAATTTATCTCGCCATGGCGAGTTACTATCTCGCCTTGGAGAGTTACTATTTTGCCGTGGCGAGATGACTATCTCGCCGTGGCGAGTTACTATCTTGCCGTGGCGAGTTGGCTATCTCGCCATAGCGAGTTACTATCTTGCCGTGGTTAGTTACTATCTCGCCATGGCGAGTTACTATCTTGCTGTGGCGAGTTAGATATTTTGGCATGGCGAGTTACTATCTTGCCGTGGCGAGTTAGCTATCTCGCCGTGGCGAGTTATCATCTCGCCGTGGCGAGTTACTATCTTGCCATGGCGAGTTACTATTCTGTCTTCAATAGCATCGTGACGTATCCCCCAAGTTCATCTGAGATCAATGTCAAGGTTACCAAAAGATGAGCCCTTCACATAATTATGACTTCCTACATGTTTAGCATATGAGCCCATAACACGAACTTATAAAAGCTTTTCAAGGGTATCTTATGGCCAATTTGCGCAATTGGGTGTAGTTATAACCCTTTTTTCGAGCTCTCGAGGTCTGCTGGAGTCAAGTCCATGGTCATCAGAAAATGCACCACACATCGCTAAATTGGATAAATTTAAGAAAGGATAGGACAAATACCTATCCCGTCCTAACCCTAATTCTATTAATACAAATCCAGAGTCTATCGTGAAAGCATTTAGACCCCAGGCGAGATTTTTACAAAGTGGCCATCTCGGACCAATAATGGACGGAAATGCGCGCACAATATAACGTGCACAATTTCATTGCAATGTGCGTATTTCAATGTTAATCAATATGTTTATATTTGTAAAGTAATAACGAGGGTATATGTAGAAAAATAGGTTCTGGATAGAACGTAAATATGGTTCTTTGAGCTTATACATAATATTGAACCTCAAAAGGTTTATATATGGAACCTCAAAAGTTTTATTTAGAACCTTTTCGAAAGGTTCTTTGTGTGGAACCTTTTTTGTGGAACCTCAAAGGTTCTTTGTAAAGAAAATTTGGAATTATGAGTTAGGGTAAAGGTTCAAACCGGGTTCTTTTCAAGTAACTTTTAGGTTCTTTGAAGAACTTTTCCTGATTCAAATATGGTTCCATCCAGAGAAATAATCAGTTCAATGTTGACCCATTTCAGGTTCTTTGCAGGGTAGGTAACGAACCCCCAAGTGGTTCGATATTTGTTCACTCCAAAGTACTTGAGTTTCTAAATAGAACATTTCGCATTCTTCAAAGAACCTTTCAATCGCTATCAAAATTTCTTCAAAGAATCTCATATGGTTCAAAATAAGTTGTTTGAAACATATCAATTTCATATTGAACCCTCGAAAATTCTATAGTTCAGAAAATAGATGTACATGTTTATTTATTTATACACATAAATCGGTAAAATACTCTCAAGTCAAATACCGTTTACTCCATTCATGTACAGTGAACCTTATTAGAACCTCATAAGCCCAAACTAAGAGTTAATAAGTCCATATTAGGACACTGCTGATACCAATGAAGACCTTATCCAGCCTGAAAACGCGGGATAGCCTACAGGGGACACTGCTGAGATAAATGAAGACCTTGTCCATCCTGGGGCATGGCAGAGGATACAGAAGACACTGCTGAGACAAATGAAGACCTTTTCCAGCCTGAGAACGTGGGAGAGCCTTCAGGGGACACTGCTGAGACAAATGAAAACCTTGTCCATCCAGGGAACGCGGCAGGGCTCATGGGTTTGGCGTCTGCTCATGCCGAACCTCTGTCCCTGGAAGTCGGTCTTCCTGCTGGCTCTGGCTTCCGGGTGTCACAGGGGAGGAATCCGTTGGATCTTCCCAAGGTTTTCTGGTGGGAGGATGGCCTCAAGGTTTCCTCCCTTCCTAGTGAAGACACAGCTTGCCTCCTCTCCACCGTTGGCCTTCACGATCCATGCCTTGGCTTCGTCCGTAGGGCCGAATCTGGAGAAAGACTGTCTTCTATGCCCGGTGCGGGCTTTGTGCTTGTAACTCAGGCCTAAGTGAACAAAAAGTCTTCGTGCTGGCAAACGTCAGTTCGTTCATATCACATCAGTCCATATTCCACCGAGACACACGTTCCACTTCCTTCTCGTCCTGGATTCAAAAGTGTATCCAAACTTGTTATGACCTGGCCGAGCAGGACTCCAGTGGTTCGTTTAAGGTAAGTGCCCATGAAGTTAGAGCCATGGCGGCCTCCCTTGCTTACATCCGTATATGGGATGTGTTCCTTTCGATTGATGCTCATGGCAATCCCATAACACTTTTACCTCTTTCTATCTTAGGGACTTGATATGGACGAAATGTGAGGGTTACCACCTCGAGCCCGTGGAAGCCGTACATGGTGTCGTCACCCTGTGAGGTGGATGTGGCCCACCCTGTACATACGTTGAGTTCACTTGTACATATTTTGCTGTTCCAGGGTTTCGAGTTAAGGTTCGTTAGAGATCCCACGGGAACCTTTTTTTCCGAAGAGTGTAGGCCTATATGTACCTTGTTGTACAGGAAAGTCACATATTTCATCAGAGCGACATTGTGAAAGCTGCAACTAGATAATAGATGCATAAATATCAGTGACCTGGAAAGAATACTCATGATTCAGTGCTCCAGTACTAAGTTAGTGGCACACATGTAACTTGAGTGCATAAATGGCGTATCTCATGCCAACGTAAAGCATTTTGGGCGTAACTCGAGTTTTTCCGTCTTTGAATGCGCAACCCGATCTCAAAAATAAAATTCTCTATATCTCAAACACACTCTTTGGGAGGGGAGAGTCGATATTCGATATTGTCGTCGAGTTACTTCTTTTCTCCATCCATAAAGATCTATATCCAATATTTCTGGAAACCGTTAGTTGTCGTGTCTAGGCATTACTCAACCAACTCGTTCACGTTCGCAGCGATTCAATGGAAATTGCCATCCCTAGAGCGCATACAAGCCATACGTGTCACGAGGGCTGATTTCTTCGCATCATCATTTCATCATCAACTCATTAGACAAAATCGATAGGTGTATACATCAAATGTGTATGCAACAATCATCAAAATCGGATGAGAAATGGGACCTGTAGAACGCTCTACACAAATAAATATTTGGGGAGGGGTGAATCCATAGTATCTGCCGACCTACGTTGGGGGAATACAATGACACACTGACGACGAGACAGTAACTCGCCAGGGCGGGATAGCTAACTCGCCACGGCAAGATAACAAACTCGCCACGGCAAGTTAGTAACTCGCCACGGCAAGATAGCAAACTCGCCACGGCAAGATAGTAACTCGCCACGGCAAGATAGCAAACTCGCCACGGCAAGATAGTAACTCGCCACGGCAAGATAGCAAACTCGCCACGGCAAGTTAGTAACTCGCCACGGCAAGATAGCAAACTCGCCACGGCAAGATAGTAACTCGCCACGGCAAGATAGCAAACTCGCCACGGCAAGTTAGTAACTCGCCACGGCAAGATAGCAAACTCGCCACGGCAAGATAGTAACTCGCCACGGCAAGATAACAAACTCACCACGGCAAGTTAGTAACTCGCCACGGCAAGATAGCAAACTCGCCACGGCAAGTTAGTAACTCGCCACGGCAAGATAGCAAACTCGCCACGGCAAGTTAGTAACTCGCCACGGCAAGATAGCAAACTCGCCACGGCAAGTTAGTAACTATAGGCGGAGATTAGTAACTCGCCGCGGCGAGATAAAAAAAAATTTTGCATGGCGGTAATACGCTTCCGTAGAAAACGTTAAGAAGCGCTATATAAAAACCTATAAATGTTACAATTATTATTATCTCTGAAACGGCGTGTCGTAAAGCAAAATGAACGTTTAAAACATATGTTCGTGTGCATCAAACCTGATCTCGAGTGAGGCTGAGTGGTCTGTGTCTCTGTGTGATGACCAGATGATGACCATTAATAGGAGGGCATTACCACAATGATTAAAATTTTAATATTTGTTCGTAATATACAAACCCAAAATGGTTGGCACTGATCATAAATACATTGGTCCGTGTGAAAAACCTAACCCACTACAATTTTATCTGCCGTTATTCATGAATCTTTTAGCAAGTTTAGGATGTTGTGTTCTATGAAGACTTGAAAGCAAAGCATTACTCTATGCTAGAATTCCAAAAGTATTCGTAGCCTGCAATACACGAACGGATTTGCATCTCACTACAAAATGCATTTTTAGTGTGGTGCTGTGAGTTCATGGTGCATTCAGGGATATGTCGGCACAAAACCACTGGTATAGTCTGTGTGCTTCAAAATGCCTCCCTATACATGTATATACATAACACTAGTAGGTACTTGTCATATATCTATTCCATGGGGGTTGTTTCGGATTTCTAAATTACTTTCATAGGTTGTTGGACAGTTGTTTACTAATTCCATCAGAAGTACAGTAGAAACAACTACATTTAACAAACTGTCTGTCCCTGGTGGAGCCAGTATGTCTTTGGATAAATTATTTGGTCGGGCTCTGTGTCTATTGCAAAATGATGTATTTTACGTTCGTTATTGGCATCAAAATCTGACTGTATTGGTGGTAATCATTGACATACACATATGTATGTGTATGGTGGTAATAGATTGATACTCACATTGACGTGTAAAGACGTGTCATCAGTATAAGAGAGCCTATTTGCCGTAGTCGCGTTCCTGATAGTCTGATATTGCTTTTTCTTTCCGCTGAGGTGTTTTTTATTTCCATCTCCGCCTATATCTCAGAAATGGTATGTCTTGAGGCAAAATGAACCCACAGCCATATATACACGTGTCTTAGCTCACTAATGGTAGATATATTTTAGTCGAAAAGCCCCAAGGCATCTCTAGACCTTGTCGTCTATTTTTATATCGCTGTTGTTGCTGACGCTTGTACAAACTGAAATGCAATTCTAGCTTAGATAACATCTCTGAAATAACATATGTTTCAGAACTCACCTCACCTTTAGTTAGACGACCTACATTTGAAACCATGTCTCAAACGGATGTGGTTGGTGATATCAACAAGTCGGACATGGACTTCCGTGGCATTTGCTCCAACCCCCACTGCAGAAATTCTGATGACGAAGGCTTCTCAACACGGCACGTGTTTTCTGAAGATGAGTGGTATGAAATAATTACCTGCAACTATTGTCACTGCGAGATGTCAACATGGAAATGCAATGCAGACACCTCAGAACTCCATGATCCTTGTCACGTCAAAGATGATACCTTGCACAATGGCAGGCAGCGAGCCCAAGAGCACGAGAATGGTCAAAATGATAGAGGGCACATGTTGGCACAAGAAACCCAAGAGAAATATTCAAGGCAGACTTGTAATAGTCCATTACTCAAGATTTATGACGCGAGCCGCCACAAAAAGACATCAGGTTCCACCATCGAGGACGACTATTTCAAGTGTCAATCCCCATCTGCAAAAGTTTGGCCTTGTAATGGCATGCCCAGTCCTAAAACATCCGCTTTGTGTCCCCCTGATTTGTTCCATATTCCCAAATCACACGATGATATCAATCAATTCAGCCTGGATGGTATAAACGATATGCTATCGTTCGCACCATGCCAGGCTTGTGGATCGCCAAAGGAAGCTCTGAAAGACAACACAGATGAAACTATTGCATGGTACTGTAAGCAGTGTCATGATTGCTCTGGAGTGGATGACACATTTTCTATCCCAGAAGCCATATCATTGGCCTGTATGCTGTCTGAAGCTCTGGAAATTGGTCAGCTTTTGTTGGAGCCTTGTCAGACACGAGACTGTGGTAATATGGACCCTGAGCTCTTCAGGTTTCACTGGGAAGATGGTCAAACAGTGATAAAATGTGATCTCTGTGGCCGAAAAGTTGGTGATTCTGAAAGTTTCGAAGAAGATGCACCAGGGATCATCTGTATGTGTGGGAATGAAGCAACATATCAGTTTGATATTACCAAGGATGCCGCGGGAACAATCATCAATGCTCGATGTTGTTCATGTAATCGTGAGTTCAACACTGGCACATTTAGTGAAGATGATGAATCAGATTCGGACTCAGATGATGGTAGAGTCGAATTTGAATATCGATCTGATAGCGATTGTGATGGACCATCTGATGACGGCCCACCTCCAAGCTGTGATTCATCACAAGGCAGTAAACCGCATTCACCAAACCCACCAAACAAGAGAACAGGGGCTTTTGAACCAGCCAAAGGGAGAACTCGTATTTGGGATATCTCTTATCTCAAGCCCGCTGATCACATATTCTGGGACAGACCCTATGGACTTTGGCATCACGCAATCGTCGAAGAGGTGATCGGTAATGTACTGCATGTGATACATTCCAGCGGGGATTCTAATCTGACGGGGACGATAAAAGGTCAGAAAGAAAGGCTCATAGACGCTGGTGTGTTCAGAGAGGCAATCAAGGATTGGAAAAAAAATCCCTTGTTCAGAATGGACTACACTGACTGCTATCCACCCAAAACAGTCCTGGAAAATGCACGAGAAAGAATTGGAGAGCGCAGGTACAACATATTCAAGCAAAACTGCGAACATTTTGCACAGAAGTGTAAGATAGGTGAGTAAACCTCCACCTGATGCTACTGAATTCATTCCCAATTCATGGGGAACTTGACAGCCTGTCACTCATTTATGCTAATTTTATCATGAACACAGCTACATGCATGATATAGAATACGGATTTCTGTAATCATCAGTGTATCATTGGATTATAATGAAATATAATACTGTACACTGTATATGAGTTCTATTTATGGGCATGTGGTAAGCCATTATAATTGAACTCTTTGCAGGTTTGGACGCAAGTGAGCAAGTGAAAGCACTAAAAACGTATGCCTGTCTAAAGTTAATGGATACAGCAGCAGTGGGTCTGAGAGATGGCATCAAAATGACCAGGCATTTGGCATCAAAAGCTGCCGGCAAGATTGGCAAGATGGGCAGCAGTGTATCAAAGTCTCTTAAGACCGTAGGCAAAGCTGAATTATTAACTGGTGCAGTTATTGTTGGTATTGAAGTGGGGCGAACATGCAATGATGTCCACAAACTGTACAAACTAAAGAAAGAAGGTCTGATTGATGAACGGGAGTTTGTGCGCTGTACAACTCAGAGAGTTGTCCGGGGTGGCGGAGGTGTTGCTGGATCTGTAGTTGGAGGTATTGTCGGATCTTGCATACCAATCCCAGTTGTGGGAACGGCCATTGGGGGAACTGTAGGCGGGTTTCTCGGGGAGTGGGCGGGCAAAATGTTAGGGAGGTTTGTGGGGAACAAAGTGTCTTCCTGGGTGAAATAGAAACTTGTAGGGCTGAAGTGAATCGAGACTTTCAAACCATCGGTGGAATAATTTAATTAATAACGCTTTGTAATAGTGCGTTGTCGTTCTCATCGTCTGTCCATAATTATACTCCGAGGTTTACATTTGAATCTTTCTGAAAGTTTGGACAAAAATACTAGAAACTTTTCGAAGGAGGTAGTTTATCTTTTTTGCAATTTTAACATTATTCGGAGAATTTCGCCCATAAATTTGTCAAAATGTGCCTTGGGCCAATATCTAAAGACGTGTTATTAAATTATTTTGATTGGATCGTATTTGCCCATTTGGCGGCCAGTTTTAACAAAAAATGGCCAATTTTGCTAATGAAAAATGATTTCCCCCATGAATATATGTTAGTAAAAAAACTTTCAAGGTGTAATATGCAATTTATATTGTAGAAAATCAGGCCCAAGTATCATACACTGTAAGGATTAAAAAGGTGACAGATGGATTAAATGGCATTCATTTAGTGGACGAGTAGTATTAAGGCGCAGTGTATGATACTTGGGCCGAAAATCAATACTGTGCATTTCTTATGGTGATTCATCCTCGAGGCCCACCACATATCTCGGAAACGATGCATCGTAGAGTGAAACGGACGTTATTTTCGGAATTGTGGCACTTGACAAACATGTCTTGGGGGTATGTTGGGTGAACTTGGCCCTGGGCCAATTTTTTTTTCTGATGCTAAGTTGGCATTTTTCATTTTCGGCCATATCTCGATTTTTTTTACGGGCGATTTTTTCTCGTGGCACTATATTCTGATTTTTATAACTAGTTCACACTGTTTTTGGGCGGGTTGCGTGCAACCAACCCGCCTATTAGATTGGCGTGTCCGTCTGTCTGTCTAGCCGTCCGTCCGTCTAGCCGTCTAGCCGTCCGTCCGTCCGTCCGGCCGTCAACAATTTCTTGTGAACGCGATAACTTACAAAGTTTTTAACGAAATACCGCCAAAATCTTACCAGAGATGCATCATGAGCAGATCTCGGACAAGTTCGATGGTGGGTGACCTTGACCTATTTTTCAGGTCGTGGCAGGACTTCGAACTTGACAATACATGAAAACAGGACTTTGTACCTTGTGAACGCGATAACTTACAAAGTTTTCAACGAAATACCGCCAAAATCATACCAGAGGTGCATCATGAGCAGATCTCGGACAAGTTCGATGATGGGTGACCTTGACCTATTTTTCAGGTCGTGGCAGGACTTCGAACTTGACAATACATGAAAACAGGACTTTGTACCTTGTGAACGCGATAACTTACAAAGTTTTTAACGAAATACCGCCAAAATCATACCAGAGGTGCATTATGAGCAGATCTCGGACAAGTTCGATGATGGGTGACCTTGACCTATTTTTCAGGTCGTGGCAGGACTTCGAACTTGACAATACATGAAAACAGGACTTTGTACATTGTGAACGCGATAACTTACAAAGTTTTTAACGAAATACCGCCAAAATCATACCAGAGGTGCATTATGAGCAGATCTCGGACAAGTTCGATGATGGGTGACCTTGACCTATTTTTCAGGTCGTGGCAGGACTTCGAACTTGACAATACATGAAAACAGGACTTTGTACCTTGTGAACGCGATAACTTACAAAGTTTTTAACGAAATACCGCCAAAATCATACCAGAGGTGCATCATGAACAGATCTCGGACAAGTTCGATGATGGGTGACCTTGACCTATTTTTCAGGTCGTGGCAGGACTTCGAACTTGACAATACATGAAAACAGGACTTTGTACCTTGTGAACGCGATAACTTACAAAGTTTTTAACGAAATACCGCCAAAATCATACCGGAGATGCATCATGAGCAGATCTCGGACAAGTTCGATGATGGGTGACCTTGACCTATTTTTCAGGTCGTGGCAGGACTTCGAACTTGACAATACATGAAAACAGGACTTTGTACCTTGTGAACGCGATAACTTACAAAGTTTTTAACGAAATACCGCCAAAATCATACCGGAGGTGCATCATGAGCAGATCTCGGACAAGTTCGATGACGGGTGACCTTGACCTATTTTTCAAGTCGTGGCAGGACTTCGAACTTGATAATACATGAGAACAATGCCAATTCCTTCCACTAACAGCCCTCCTCGATGCAACCCGCCCAATTGTCGCGGGCGCGACTTATACTTGTTTGCTGATATTTTTGCGAAGCTAAATGGTATCATGAATGGTATCGTTCTGTAACTTGGCATACTTTCACATGAGAGTCAAACGGCAATTTTAAGCCAAATTTCAGACGCATTGTTTTCAGACTCGTGACAAGGAGACAAACATTTTTTTCAGACTCGTGGCAAGGAGACAAACATTTTTTCAGACTCGTGGCAAGGAGACAAACATTTTTTCAGACTCGTGGCAAGGAGACAAACATTTTTTCAGACTCGTGGCAAGGAGACAAACATTTTTTCAGACTCGTGGCAAGGAGACGAACATTTTTTTTTGCTCAGTTGGCACGTTTCATTTTCGGACATATCTTGGAAACGGTGTGTCGTAGAGCGAAACCTTGGTTTTTATGTATTCTGACTCGACGCATGAGACAAACATGTCTCAAGGGCATGTTGGGTGAACTTGGCCCTGGACCAATTTCATTTATTTATTTTTTTTCTGAGTCGGTGTTTTTCATTTTTGACCATATCTCGGAAATGGTGCGTCGTAGAGCGAAACGGACGTTATTTTCAGACTCGTGGTGATAGAGAAACATGTCTCAGAGGTATGTTGGGTGAACTTGACCCTGGGCGAAACTTTTTTTTGCTGAGTTGGCATTTTTCGTTTTGGGTCATATCTCGGCCGTGGAGTAAAATGAATGCTATCTTTGGCCTCGTCGCGCTAGACATATGTTTTTATGGGCATGTTTTGTGAACTTGGTCCTGGGCCAATTTTTTTCCCCTGAGTCGGCATTTTAGCCATATCTCGGAAACGGTGCATCGTAGAGCGAAACGGATGTTATTTTTGGACTGTGGGACTCGACAATCTTGTCTTAGGGTTATATTCGGTGAATTGACCCGGGGCCAATTTTTAGGTTACCGGACCTATGGTCCGATAACCTATTGGCATGGCGTTGCGTCCGTCGTCTGTCGTCGTCCGTCGTCCACATTTTTATCTTTTTTGTTTACGGGCGAATTTTTCTGAAATTTTGCACAAAAATGCACAAAAATAATTCAAGAAGGAGGTATTTTTTAGTTTTTTGATTTTCGCAATTTTTTCAAAATGGCGGCCGTTTTTGTCGAAAATCGGCCAATTTTGGACTTTGGCGGCCATTTTCTCAAAATCCATTCAGTAACTTTTCTTTATGATACATAACACTCCTCATATGTACTCCTATGATGTCTATAAATTTCGTTGCGCTTGAATCGCTCGAAGTGGGCCATTTTGGCATAAAGTCGGCCCAAATGGGACTTTCCCATGTTAAATTCTCCTATGCTTTATAATGGGACACATTATGCCTAATATCTCACTTAATATTGGGATTAGAGACTGGGAATCAATTGTGGACATATAGGAAATGATATATGCTGAACATTCTCATGACCTTGAATTTGATCTCTGACCTCAGTTTCAAGGTCAGAGAACAAAATGGCTTATATCTCGCTTATTACCCACTTTACAGCTTAGGAGTCAATTGTGGACATATAGGAAATGATATATGCTGAATATTCTCGTGACCTTGAATTTGACCTTTGACCTCATTTTCAAGGTCACAGGACAAAATGGCTAATATCTCGCTTATTATCGACTTTACAGCTTAGAAATCAATTGTGAACATATAGGAAATGATATATGCTGAATATTCTCGTGACCTTGAATTTGACCTTTGACCTCATTTTCAAGGTCACAGGACAAAATGGCTAATATCTCGCTTATTATCGACTTTACAGCTTAGGAATCCATTGTGAACATATCGGAAATGATATATGCTGAATATTCTCGTGACCTTGAATTTGACCTTTGACCTCATTTTCAAGGTCACAGGACAAAATGGCCAATATCTTGCTTATTAGCGACTTTGCAGCTTAGGAATCAATTGTGAACATATAGGAAATATATATGCTGAATATTCTAGTGACCTTGAATTTGACCCTTGACCTAAATTTCAAGGTTAGTCATTTTATTTTCAAGGTCAGAATACAAAATGGCTTATATCTCGCTTATTATCAAATTTACAGCTTAGGGGTGCTGAATATTTTGGTGATCTAGAATTTGACCTTTGATCTCATTTTCAAGGTCAGAGAACAAAATGGCTAATATGTCGCTTATTATCATCTTTACATCTGCCCCTGATGACGCCAGTGTGTCTTTGGATAAACTATTTGGTCGGACTTTGTTTCTATTGCAAAATGTTGTATTTTACCTTTCTTATTGGCATCATCAAAATTTGATTGTATTGGTGGTAATAGATTGATACTTACATTTATACCACTGAGTCGGTGTCACTGCTGGCGGACGTTAAATCTGTCCCCGAGGATACCATCAACTCAGTAGCCTTCGGGCTTGTGATTGGGTACTTTTGTACTTGTCATGTATTTATTCCATGGGGTTAGATTCGGATTTCTAAATTATTTTCATAGGTTGTTGGGCAGTTGTATACTAATTCCATCTGGTGTACAGTAGAAACAACTACATTTAACACATTGTCTGCCCCTGAAGACGCCAGTGTGTCTTTGGATAAACTATTTGGTCGGGCTTTGTTTGTTTCTATTGCAAAATGTAGTATTTTACGTTTCTTATTGGCATCATCAAAATCTGATTGTATTGGTGGTAATAGATTGGTACTTACATTTACAGCATAGGAATCAATTGCGAATATAGAGGAATGATATATACTGAATATGTTCATAACCTTGAACTTGAACTTTGACCTCATTTTCAAGGTCACATCACAGAATGGCTAATGTCTCACTTATTATCGACTTTACAGCTTAGGAATTTATTGTGGACATACTAGAAGTGATATATTTGTTGAAAATTTCATGGCCTTGAATTTATCAGTGACTTTATTTTCAAGGTCACTGGACAAAAGGCTAAAACTAAAATGTATATTGTCCGGTAACCTTTCTTAGCCCTTCGGCTAATTTTTCATTTTCCTGTACAAAGTTATCTCTATGGAAAATACATTTTTTTTTGTGGAAATTATACTTTTATCTGACAGATCTACATGATCCAACTCACATGTGTACGCAATAATTTGTGATCATTGCTATGGTTTTATCTGGACACCTCTCTTTCAGCACCCTAATGTATTACTTAAAAATGTATATCATGTTATTGTACATCATATTGTGTAATGTGTGGTTACACAGATGTAATACCAGTTTGTTGATGCAATGATTAATAATAAACAAGAATACGCCCCCATCACAGTGCATAATAGCATATATCTTAATTCTTTCCCAGAAATATATATGCACATGTACTTCTTCATCGTGTGCCTACACTGATTCATTATAAATAATAAGAATTTTGTTGAGTTGTACCTCTTGATAATGTTCGACTCAATACATGAGTAGAAGATTTTCACACAACATTTCTGTACTGAACGTTTTACACAAGATTTAGTTTACAACATTTAGAAATGCTATACCACATTGACAAGCGCGAGTATAAATGGAATCAGATTACACCAACAGACTCCGGGTTTAAAAAACATTTAGCTCTATATTATGAACCTGGGAAAACAAGGTCATGATGAATCCATAAACATAATATTTTTATGGTAATACAAAAACATGGACTAATTAGACAGATAAATATATATATGTTGAGCCAAATTGGCCGAAATTCTCGTTATAACCTTTCAATGTAACAGGTCAAATTCAAAGCCACCACTTAAATTGCTATATTTGGTTTGTCATTTGATTGTGTCAATTTGCAACCTAATACATACATCTTCATTATGAAGGAAAAAGTAGATGTATGTCCGAAATATTTTTTTCAATTGACCAAAAATAAATTGGTGTGATTGACTCAAAACAAATACTGACTTATTTTTGTTCAGATCCTCATACTTGCTTTAAACAAAACACCCTTCACCATTTATTCTTGATGCCATGTATAATGAAATAGGGTTCATCGGGCCTCTATCAGGTCTATCACGCGTATAGTGTCTGTAATCGCTGTGTGTGTAGGCACGACTCCAGCCCGACTTGTGTTGTTTCCGTTGCTCGTGTCACGTACAGTGGATTGACACCCTAAGGCCCGCGTGATGAGCGCTGGGGTTGTGGCGCGGACACCCCTTCATGGAGCGTGAGCTCGTAGTAAGTGTCTGGCGGCGAAGACATCGGTATAGACTGATTTCAATATTGTATTGAACACTGGAGTCGTGCCTACACACAACCATCACAGCCACTCTACGCGTGATATAATACAACTGTGCAAAACAGGTTAAAATGTAATTAATGCACATTTGTGACCTTTATTTATTTGGAGTACTTTGACTATGGTGCAAAGAGATATAAAAATAACAATCAGGAATATTATTGCACTTTTGATAAGCAGATATTCATTTCGATGGTCTAAAATTCACAGTATGTATGAAACGTGTTGCCGCAGTTGCCCCAGTGCAAAGATCGATCTCGGCGAATGGTCATTCTGAGGCATTTGACAGCTTTTGCAATGACATCTGGATTTCGAATTCGTACAAAACCCAACAGGGGTTCTCCGGTTACCCAGGTAGCATTGCCACGTTCACCACATCCTCCGAACCAGCCACTCAGAACCTTTAGTATTGGAACAAAACACCATAAATAATATACAGTATCTAGAATATTGTCTGCCACTTCGATTATGTGCACAGAAATCATCAACGTACCTGATTGGGCCCTTATCTCGACAGCTGTGTTCTGCTCCTCTGGTGTATGCAGTTCCATCAAGTGAGCTGAACTGTGAATCTTCTTGCAAACATCTGCAGCTTCTGACCACTTCACACGACCAGTCACAACCCCGTAACATTTGCTTGGGCTTGCATTGAAGTTCATATTCTTCGGACAAGCCCCTAAATTGAATAGAAGTAGTTTTGTATTATTCGAATATTCAAAGATTAAGAAACTCAAACATGCATTTCAACAGGTCCATAAAAACTGTTTCGTTCTTGGTAAGTAGTTGTCCATGTTCTGAAAGCGTAACTATAAATATTGGCACTTTCATTAATAACTACTTTCTAACTATTATGGTGACAAAATTTGTCATTTGAATTAAGATGAGATAAAACAAATCATGAGGTAAAAAGTCTATGAGGTACTGGAGGCGATGGATGCAGTCTTAAACTACACACAAACTGAGAGGAATTATCAGACATTACCCTCCAGAATACTAGTCAAAGCATACACAGCGAGGATTGTGATGGAATAAATTTATGTACATTTATCAATATTACCATCTCACATAAATCAATACTAACAACGGAGATTTTACATGCAAGTATGCCTATGACGAAATGATCACTTACAGTACTGTGTCCACCCTTCTTCCTTTATCACGTTGTATTTATCCACACCTTTCAGTAAGTAGCGCTCCCCACTGTTGACTTCACCATGCAAGTTGAAGCTACGACACTCTGCGTACAAACGACATGCTCTCTCACAGGCCCGGTGGCTGGTTTACGGTGCCCCTGATATGACATGATGAAAAAAGATACTACTTCGTTTGCACGAAGTACTACTTCGTTTCCACGAATTACTACTTCGTTTGAACGAAGTACTACTGTACTAATATTACATAGTTGACAAACCCCTCTACATCATCTTACCCCATTAAATAACAAGCGCTACATGGCGCTCTACATGGTGCTCCAAATTCGGTGCCCTATATCTCCATAATCACCACATGGCGCTCTAAATCATCCATACTAAAATGAGGTCATTTTAAACTAAAAAAAACTTGATCAAATAGATATTACGGAATACAATCTTCTGCTATTATTTGAGGCAAATTTATATGTATCGATGGACTATTCATCATTCTATGAGTTGATTAATAAATGTAAATAGCGGTATCCAGATTAGGACACAGGAGGACCCTGAAAATTGACTATGGTAATTAAAGGGTTAATTGGTAACACCAGGATCAATCACTTCATAGGCTTATTACAATGTTCGAATACCATGTATGGATATACGAATGACTTATTATTTCATGCGAACGACTTAGTACTTCGTGCAAACGACTTAGTACTTCGTGCAAACGATTTAGTACTTCATGCAAACGAAGTAGTACTTCGTGCGAATGAAGTAGTACTTCGTGCAAACGAAGTAGTACTTCGTGCAAACGAAGTAATACTTCGTGTAAACGAAGTTATACTTCGTGCAAACGACTCAGTACCTCGTGGGAACGACTTAGTACTTCGTGCGAACGAAGTAGGTTTTTTTTTCATCATGTCCTATCACGGGCACCGTATTAGTTACTTGGATGCTGTTTAAAATTTCTGCTCTTCTTTTCTTACCACTGAAGACAGTGAACTGTTTGTCACATGTTGCCACTATTTCCATACAAACTGTTGCAAAATACAAAACTGAAATCCATTTAACTTCGTTCATGTTGTTACTGATACAATCGATTTAGGGTGAAATATAACTGCAGAAAAGTCCTTGCTTTATGACGAATACGTAAGTGAACCTGTAAAATATGCAAAGCATACATAAATGGCAAATACGCCAACCCACAAATGCAGAAATAAATAACATGGCATTTCAATGGAAAGCAAGATTCATTAACCAATTGAACGTGTTTACATTATACATGAGTTCTTATGTACTGATTTCTTATCAGATGACAAAATGAGGCATGATCCGTAGCTATTGATTAACGTAGTCCGCTACAAACAATGAGGTAACAAAGAGACTTATTTCTTGAATATTATCGCTTCAAAATGACATATTTTATGGAGTAACTGATCAGCATCCTAATACTGAAAAGTATTGTCCCCTCCCCTCACTGTTTGGAGCGGACTACCTTAATGAAACCTGGATTCGGTTTCATCATGTCAGTTTTTACATGCTGAATGAATATGCATGAAGATGGTTATTTTTTTTTTCAAGTCCACTAATATGTCCAATGAATATTGCATACATGGCATGCATAATACATAACACGGAGTTCATGTGCACTCATATGCACAGGCCAAACAAGAGCTGAGATAATGATTTGATATCAAAGCTGCAGGTTCCAGGATGATGCATGTCTTGCCATGAATATTTAACATGATATTCAACAGGCTAGATATAAACTGACTTAAAAGTGCTTCCTGATATTACCACACTGCCATTTGCTGTCAGTCGTAAGCTCGTATCCATTGTTGATCTCATCTAGTGAAAACAATATGAACCACGACAACTGGACTTTAGTCTTAGTAACGACAGGAATCTGGATGGAACTGACGACGGCATGTGACAAACAGTTTACTGTCGAGAGTAGCCAGAGAGGAAAGGGAGAAATTCTACAGAGCATTGGAAAGACCAGCCACAGAGCCTGTGAGAGAGCATGTCGTATGTACGCAGAGTGTCGTAGCTTTAACATGCATGGTGACGTCGACAATGGGGATTGTTACTTATTGAAGGGTGTTCAAAAATACAACGCCGTGATTGAGGAAGGATGGACTCACTACTGTAAGTAATGACTCTATACAACAACTCAAATATCTAGAGTATCACTATTTCTGTGTTTTACTAATGGCAAAGTGACATTTGAGGCTAAATAGAGGTTCAACCCTCGTTACGACTATTTGTCAGGCAGATGTATACAACTATACTGTATCCCTTCTAAATTGTTATGGTTATGAAATTTTAAATAATTTATGATGTTTAATGTTTGCATAAAGAATGACTACTCTATACATTCTTATATTTATTCTATTTATGCCATAAAATCATCAACAGCTTGCTGTAGCCTTTAATGTTTTCCGATGCCCCTACCTGGATATATAATTAGTCTGAAGACAATATTTTCCATTTCAGGGGCATGCCCAAAGAATATGAAATATTATTGGAATGAAAACAAATGCTATGGTATCGCCTCCCGTGCACAATGGTCACAAGCCAACGCTATTTGTAAGGAGATCCATAGTTCAGCTCACCTGATGGACCTGCAAACACCAGAGGAGCAGGATATAGCTGCCGAGATGAGGACCCAACTCGGTGCGTTAAGCACTTACCTGCGCAAAAATAATTACTGAAGCAGATCTGTTTAGAATCGTATTACATGAACACCAGATAAATATTAAAATACTTATTTGAATATGACGCTATAAACTGTTTTGTTGGTAGTTTTGTCTCTGATTATATCATTTTGCCCTTTTTTTGTTATCCAAAAGGGTCGCGTGCATGGCTAGGTGGACGTGGTGACCAAACTAATTCTACCTGGATGAATGGCGATCCCTTGACTGAGTTTTTAGACATCGGTAATCCAGATAAAATCATTGACATAAAATGCCTTAGGACAACTCGTCCAGGGCAAAAACGACTCCTGTTGTGGATTCCTTGCGAGAAGATATTCCATGCATTATGTGAATATTAGATCGAAGTAAATGTTTATACAAACATCCATACAAACTCTTGTACGGAATTATCATTAATAAATGATGTGCAATGGCTATTGTATTTCAAGAATCATCAATTTGTGATTTTAGCATGCTGTGCATGGACATCTCTTGCTTTCTTCGAGTCATCAGTATTATCTTGTTAGTATTCTACCTGAATCTCTGCTCTCTCTCTCTTATTTCATTTATGGTTCTTCAACTGATATGCAATAGCCTACATATTTTTGTTATATTTTGCAATTCATTACTATTCATGAGTGCATTCAGCTTTTCATTTCCCTTGGAATATCAATTCTGATTTTCCTACCAATTTCCTGATGGACATGACATTTTTTCTGATTTCGTATCGAAAATGAGGTTTTGATCACGTAATTTCCAGTGGAGAACATTTCAAAATAGTGACTGGCTTCTTGGTCAGTTGATATAGTGAATTATATTGCCAGTATATATGTTTATATCATTGTTGTGTAGTTCAGAAGTGATGTATACATGTCCCGAAATGTGCGGATCTGTATGGGGTATTTTATTAAATACTTCTAAATACTATGCTACGAAACTGGCATTCTTCTGTGTGCATGACGTTGACTTTTGTCAAATGAAAAAAAGGCAGATGCAGGGCCAGATTAACGTAGGGGCTATTGGGGCTGCAGCCCCAGGCCCACAGGCCCATCAAGAAAAAATAGGCCCCAATTCTCACAAAAACGATGCACAGTTTTGTTTTAACTATGGGCCTATTTTTAACTGCACAGTTTTTTTTAAAACGTGGGTCCTATTTTGCGAGTGCTTATACGTCCCTTTGTCTCACTCATAGGCCAATATTTTTTTTAACTTGGGGCCATATATTTTTCTGCGGGTGCTAGTGTGTCTCCTTTTCACACAGGTGGGCTTAGGCCTACAGAAGGTATCCATGATAGGCCTTCATGATAGGCCTACTCCTGCCATCAACGGATTTGCACAAAAAGGCCGAAAAATACCTATGTATGAATAAAATAAAAATTGATTACATCAAAAATTTGTGTTTCACTGTTTATAATAAACAACTGCATATACCACAATATGTTTTTTATATTGGAAAAAATCACTAATTTTTTAGGGGGTCAACTTCAATAATTATTTGGAATCCTCGATAAATTTACAAAATTTGAAATCTACCGGATTTACAATAAAAGATCTAAGCCAAATTACTTTTTCAGTCCTTACACTCTTTAGTGGAAAAAAGGTTCAAAATTCGAATCCGATTTGAATGTCCAAATATCGCATAATTTCTTCGCCAAACTGCTCAACTCACAAAACAAAAAAGCCATTTTTTTCTCGGGGGGCCTACGGCGCCCCCCCCCCCCCGGACCCACAGACCGGATAGGTTTAGGCCCATTTATATTTTCCAGCCCCAGGCCCCTCTGTCGTTTAATCCGCCCCTGGGCAGATGCTATAACTGGCAATATTTTGGAACTCATGTGTTCAGGTTATGTCTTAGTGCAAAAGTTAATAAATTTTACATCGGATTCGCCATTATCTTTAATAATGTTGATTTATCAGCTTGAGATATTGAACGTTGTTGTAGTAGCGTGGAAACCACCTTACTTGAATCATCACATGGCCAAATGCCCTGCTTCCAGCGGGTTAGAGCAGTGTTCAGTACTGGGGACTTACTTAGGTAATGGTGTCTTCCCAATACCTGTGCAGGTATTACAGCGTATAACTCTCTTATACCTGGACTACAATAGAGTGACATCAGAGTGACAAATACACAGTGGGATGACAATTAATTGGAGAGAGTTATCAACAGAGTGACGTCACAGGTGGAGTTAGCTTAATGCTTCACTCACTGTTTCTGTTTAATTGTGTGCGAGGTCCAGTGGATCACCTGCTGACACATGCGAAGATTATTCATGCTGAGGCACTTCCTCTTGTGAGATTCAATCCATTTGTGGCTTACATGTGTATCTTGTTGAACGCCATATCAACAAGAACTTCAGGGCATTGGAGTGTTCATAAGATGCTATGATCGATTGCCACTGAGTGTCTTTGATAAACGAACTACAATGTCATAAATATGACGTCATGCTCCACGTGGGGTCAATGTAGCAGCTTTTGCAAAATGAGACATATATGCCCAATTTGCCTGTTAAAAAACATCTATAGCAGCTTTATTTTACACTTTCTTGAGTCAGCTGGTTAGGCACGCAGGTAGGCCCATAGAGAGCCTTCATAACCTCACAGCCAACTAGCAGCTCGTCCTGAAAACGATTTCCTCTTCCATATTCATTGAACTATCCTGTGAAAACGAGGATGTCGTTATCGGGTTGATAGGATGTCCTGGATGCATCAAACCTCTCAGGAAAAATGTACTTCCAAGAAGTGAATCAACAATCAAAATCCGACTACCAAGGAGGTGAAAGATTTATGGTATACCCCTTATAATCGACCCTTCTCTTCTGGTCGATACTAAATCCCGACACAATAATCTCATTCCGCCAGACTCTAAAAGACCGGCTCACTTTTATTGGGTGTCAATGATTCGAAGTCATGTGTGAACAAAGTAAATCAAACCGAATTCAGTCTGAGTTGCAGAAATACTAGGTGTAAAACTCAGTGAAAAAAACTATTTGTAGAAAACCCATGAGAATTTTATGTTGGTGCCGATTATTCCATATAAGCGGCAACAACGTTATTAGTTCCGTATGCAACAATAGCACTCCATAACACAATAACACACATAATTTATCAAATATGTCATAGACGATAATGCTATATTTCAATCCATCAGGAGTCGTAAATTGTTTATTGTGAATTTTGAATGCTAGTATTGTACAAGCTACTGAGACAATACAACTGCATGTAGCTTTAGACCCACAATGCTGGACCATTGTGAGTTCTGTTGGCATATATAGCACATTAATAACCAATATACCACAAAATGTTCATAACGGCGGAAAAACATTACAGATAGGATAGCCAAAAGGAAAGCTGAAACGTTTTGGAAGTTTTCACTGCTGTACACGAATGTATTGCACATGTATTGCACCTGTAAACATAGCTTATATGTTTTTTTTTTACCTTATTTCAACTTAATCTCCCGGACAAAATACATTTCACTGCTATTCACAGTATTGAATGAAACACACGACCTATGGACATAACTTAATTAATTTATTATCCTAAGGTAGCTCAACAATAGGCATAGATTATGTATTGTATTCATTTGCTTGATGTAACAATAGCAATTGCTATATTCGAGAAAATATGAGGAGGCGTGTCATTAATGGCAGCTTCCAGAGTGTTGATAATATATTTGTACTATTGTGAACCACTATGTTTTGATGCGTTGCCAGATATTATTCATGGGCTGTTTATCTCATGAGAATGACTATGTTCTGAAAGGTACGTTGGGATTTGTGTTAAGAAACCCGTTTTGTTTTGCATCTTAATACGGCAAGTGAGATCTGTGTGCTGCTGTGAATTCCCATAGTCAATTTCGAGCTCAAGACCTCCCGGTTTTAATTGTTTTAGCAGATTTATAGATAACATCATAACAAATAAATACAGGTAATAGATACAGGGGTTATAAATACATATATTTTGGGATTCACAATCGTGACATGCTGCAATTATTCATAACATTCTGCTCAATAAAACAGGTATAGATCCACACAGAAAGATGTAACAATTTATCATCCCTCTGTATAAGTCACTGATGGTCAGTTGATGACAGCATGGACAGAAACAAATGGAGTTCACTGGTTACTGCTGTGTTCTGGTTACAGCTAGTGGCAGCATGTGACAAACAGCTTACTGCCGTGAGTGACCAGAGGAGAAATTCTACAGAGCATCGGAACATCCAGCCACCGAACCTGTGAGAGAGCATGTCGTATGTACGCAGTGTCGTAGCTTTAACTTGCATGGTGATGCCAACATTGGGGAGTGTTACTTACCGAAGGGTGTTCAAAAATACAACGTCATAAACGAGCAACGATGTACTCACTACTGTAAGTAATGATCTTGTAGTACTAGCATGTGTCCCTAATGAGCCAATTGTATAAGTTTGATGAACAGTACATGATCAGATAGATTCATTTTATATCAACTTATTGCTACTTATCCATGTGTGTAGAACCAAACTACACTACCCACCAACAGTTTAGGTTCTACATTGTCAGCGACATCTGGACTCAGAAGTGATCAGCCCAAATTTTTATTCTAAACAAGATTTAAAATCAACTCACACTTCGGTCAGCTGTTGCACAGACACCACTAGACACCTTGACAGCGCTTGGGACAAGTCTGCATGAAAACTTGGCACCAAGGACACCAAGGATATCTGTCTGGATCTCGTCAGGAGCATCTCGTGCAGAGCCCAAGCCTTGTTAGAAATCCAAGGATGGCAGACATTTTATTATTTTAATATATATGTGTGTACTTTTCGGGTTTATTCATTATTAACTTGTGTTTCTTCTTCGAGGTCCTCGCACGGTCTGAACACAACAAGGTCCTGACAAGATTCAGACAAGTGTCCTTGGTAGTTCTGGCCCAGTTTGTTTGCATATTCGTTTCAAGAGCTGCCAGGGTGTCGGGAGGGACCATCCAGGTAAGTTGGTTTACTTTTGCTGAGAACACATGCAGACTAGGCCTGATTTGACTTGGCAGTGACAAATGATTGCACATATAGGTTTTATATAATCAATTAAATATGGTAAAACCTAATCACATTCAACACTTTTAAGCATGCGTTGTTTTTCGTTTATGCGCCACCAAAGGTACGACTGGCTGGTTGGGTGGGCACGGTAAACAGAACAGTGTAACCTGGGTGGATGGAGATCATTTGCCAGCTTTTCTAGTAATTGAGAATCCGGATGGTATTGAGAGTGATGTAAAGTGTCTCATGACCACTAATCACAGAGCACGACATCCATTGGTTTGGATCAATGTGACACCAACCTCAAAGCATATTGTGAAAAATGTACCTCAAAATCAGGTACATTAAATACAAACATCCTAACTATTTACATAAAGCAATATTCATTTGTACACGTAGATATAATAAGGCTCAAACATGCGAGAATAAAACTCTATCGAGTGTCTCTTTGGATGAGTAGTATTTATGAGCTGAAGACCGTATTTAAATTCTCTGGACTATCAGCAATTTGAGCAATGTCAATGCCATGTTAGGGGAAATACAATAGGGCTATAATACCCCAAGCAGCTCCAAATGAACGTCGGCTTTCGTTATGTCGGCAATAGTTTGAGGTCATCACGGAGTGACAAAATCCTCCAACACAATTTTTTTTTCAAGTTCGATCTCACATTTCATAAATATATTTTTCATTATCGTTAAAACGCTCAGTTTCCTGAGGCAAGCTTTGATTGTTTGTTGTTTTACTAAGTCATTTAAGGCTGTTACGCTTGCCTCATAAATAAACATAAATATATTTGTAAAAGTGAAATACATTAATATGTGTAGGTTTAGATATATATGTTAAAGTGGTACTGACACGAGAAATCACCATAGCCATTGAATTGAATTTCAGTTATAACAGCTCCTGTTCACACTATACATAAAAAAAATATTGTCCAATAAATGCGCCATTAAGAGTAATCAGGACTTTTACCCCAAATCACCGCCAGCTCTGTGCAGCCGCAGTCGGTTTTATCATGTTTATGACTCACACTGGCTGCAGGCGCTGACGTCACATCGGTGTCGGCAGCTTAGCAGATACCACATTTCTGCAGTGGGAGCATTGCCGGACAGTAGTCTGACACAGAGTTATAGTGTTTTGGAGGATTTTTCTTTTGAAGCATCCGAGGATAAATTGACATAAGCACTGTGTTGTCCCCGTTAGGTACTTTGCCACACCAATTTGAGTCTATACTGTCCCACATGGATCCGGATTCAACTGATAGTGATGATGATGATGATGATGATGATGATGAGGGGGATGATGATGATGATGAAAATACAGCCAAACAGAAAACCTTGTGGACATGAATGTTGGCGATAAAAAATCTTAGCCCGGTATGATAAAGAATAATACAATGTATGTACTTATTAGTATGCTACTTTCCTTGTATATGTGTGCAGTAACATCTACATAATTCTATTATCTGATTTTTAAAACTCGTTTCAACGTCTTACTCATATTATTGTGAATGTATAATTTGGCATACATCTACTAAAACTGGGTGTCAAACAGCATTTTTCTGCCAAATTTCAAATTTCTACGTGTATCACAAAAATTTCAAAAGTTGGCAATCTTCCGCAGTGTCAATTTCAGCCCAATCGTAGAATCTCTAAGTCCACACACTATTTTGTGTAACCATGACAAAGTCGCGGAATATGCTCAGAATCATGAGATGCCGTTTGGGGCTGAAATTCAATCTGGGGGTAGATCGCCAATTTTTCTTTTTCAATTTGAAATAGAAGCCTGACATTTGGTAGGAAATTTATGTTTGACTCCCAGGTGAAGTGTGTCAAGTTATAACAGGATGCCATTTAGCGTCACAAAAATATGATCAAGAAGGACGGTGTTAACGAGCGTAAAAATCAGAGGGTTTTTTTTCCTAGATAGATGTTTTTTCATACTGCATGGTGTAATCATTATGGGCAGTAGGATGAGCCTGAGTGACATATAACGCACTTAATGAAAGAATATAAAAAAAGTACAGCTGTATTGGCTATTCCATCATCACCATCATGACATGATATGATCAATCTTATTTCAGTTCAATGGTGAATTTTGGCAATATGATACATGGCACTATATACCCCGAAAATTCACACCGGCCGATAGCGTTATCCCTTCCCCCATCCCATTCCGACCAACCCCCCCCCCCCCCCCTCCTGCCTTCACTCTGCTAGTACAATATGTTCACAACCGGTCTCTTGTATATTTAGGGGAGGGAGACAGGTCCAGTGATTACTTCCATCTAGCATAAATTATCATGATTACCAGACCAAAGTACTACAACTCTTGGAACACCAAACATTTTATTTCCATGATCCTGTGAGCCAGGCCCAGCAGTACACATCTGACGGCTGATACACTGATGTGACGTCCCGCGACCTACTTCTGGAATCTCTGAATGGGGGCTGTTCCTAGCCGTCAGAATAATTGTGCGTGAAATTCAAAATGCCGAAAGATCCTTTAATGAGCAGAACTCAGCAATTTCATTGTTAGGAATGTTATCAGTACACCGTATATTATTAGAGGTGAGATTTTGTGTTTTTCGTGTCAGGGGTACTTTAATATTTTCAACTTAATATTAAAATTAAAATAAAGGACAACTTGATAGTTAGACCGGACACAGATAGGTGCTAAAAATATAGAAACTCTCAATATAATGATTACCTCCGAAGACTTCCGGAGCAAGTTATGACCAAATCATTGTTATTTTTGTAGCCATGATTGTTATGTATAGATGTTGATGTGAAGAGTAGGCTACCATGAGTACACACACATGTACTGATAGGCTAAGTGAATGGGAAATTTGTAGCATTGTTTTTATTCGTTGTAAGGCGCACTGATAGGACATATATATTTTATTGGTAAATAAAAATAATAAAAATAAATGATTATTTATTATTCCCGTGTATTTGTTATGAATGCTCTCAAATTGTATGGACATGGACCCGAATTGACAAACACAACATTGAAATAGCAATTGATTTCTGTATCTTCACGTTACAATTCCATTATTGAACCAAGGATCGTCTATAGGATATCCAACTCTGCCCAAAATGGCGTTATTACGTAATATGACGTAAATCTGATTTGAGCGTGTTGAAACACTGCCGGACATTAAAAATCGACTTGTTCACATCCACTTGTAATAAGTTGATTGAAATGAATGATAGGTGATTGCGTTGAGTGGGGGTATGGCCTAAATTTCTTATTCAGCACTCGCGTTGCCGATGATGTGGTATTGGGGTTGGGGTTTGTGAGTGTCCGTTTATATGTTTGTGTGTGAATCGAAGCCTGTAACTCGAACCAATCGTCTTTAAATTTGAGCAGTGGGAGGCATAACCTCTCGGCTTGGAAATATTTAGTTTCCATGGAAATCGGTTGATTTTTGTTGCCATGGCAACCGTTCAAAATCCTGAAATACCATTTTATTGCCATCGCAAACGCCTGTAAAACAGACCCACTCATGGTGACAATAAAATGGGCCCTTATTTAAAAAAAACCCCACATAATCGAGATGTTCTGATATTACTCTGGTGGTATTTTGCAGGTGAAAGGTAGATTCATTTCAGAGTTATGAGACAGGAAATCTACCTCCAAATTTAGTGAAAATTGAGTATTGCATTGATATTAGAACGGTTCTCATACCGACAGTTTTTATTGGATTTCCTTGGAAACGGCATATTGCCGAGACATTGGATGATGCTTCTCAGTCCTAAATTTTTGAAAAGATTGAATGGTAAAATTTTAAATTATTGACGTGGATGGGCTCAAAAACACGCATACAGACATGCACGTGTATGGACGACATCAAAAATACTTAGTATCTTCGCGAGCGGGGAGAAAGACAAATTGTGTTTGACAAAGATGCTCCACCCCTCACGCGTGCCATCCAAGATTACTGAGCTCAATTCCAGGGCTCGATCTTGTGTGATTCACTATGAGCGAAGTGATTAGCAGTATGAAAAACTCAATTTCGAGCACCTGTCACCGTTTTGACACGCTCAAATGATATTGCGTCATTTTACGTAATCACGTATTTTACGTCCACATTGAGCAGAGTTGGACATCGTATTACATGGGGGTCAAGCGAACCTGAATTATTCGGAGGAACATTGGCGCGCCCAACCATGATTGTGAATGAACTAAGAAAGCTAGGGAACCTGTACATATTGTCAATAAATACAGAACTATATCCCAAACTCTATAGTGGCATTGCTTTGTTTGTTCACACATCATAGTCGAGTTGTTTGCAATGTTTTAGCAACCTACTGTCACATTTTCCTCCAAAGATCTCACGCCCCCACTCCCAATAATTCAAGGGCGAGCATTTTCCTCCGAATAATTCAGGTACGCTTGACCCCCGTGTATTATAGACGGTCCTTGATTGAACTATTACAGCTTGCCTTTAATCGGGCCAGTACTTCTCAAACATCAGAACCACATCTCATCATGTACGGGAACAGTACCGGTCACGAGAGTGACTCGTTTACAAGTATAGGCCTATAGGGCCCTTTCTGGCCCTTCCGTGACCGGCGCTGAGCCAAGTTGCCCCCACATAGGCCTAAACAGGCCCAGTATTGGCCATGTTAGGAGACCAGTACTAGGCCATCTTTAGCCCTACGGCGGCCCAATGCTGCCATTATTCATGCCTGAGTTAAGAGTAGTTTTGAAATCAGTTTCATAGTTAGTAAACATTTATTTTCAGTTATGAAACTACTTTCTAGCAAGGCACAAACCCTTTACACCCGGCACAAACCTTTCTAGCAGGGCACAACCGTTTCCAGCAGGGTGCAAACCTTTCTAGCATGGCGCAAACCTTTTTAGCATGGCACAAACCTATATAACAGGGCAAAAACCTTTATAACACGGCACAAACCTTGCCGTGTTGAAAAGATTTGTGCCCTGCTGTAAAGCTTTGTGCCATGTTAAAAAGGTTTGTGCCTTGTTTCAAAGGTTTGTGCCATGTTAAAAAGGTTTGTGCCATGTTATGAAGGTTTATGCCCTGTTATGAAGGTTTGTGCCGAGCTAGAAAGGTTTGCGCCATGCTAGAAAGGTTTGCACCCTGCTAAAAACGGTTGTGCCCTGCTTGAAAGGTTTGTGCCGGGTGTAAAAAGTTTGTACCTTGCTAACAACCTTGGCCCTTCCGTGACCAGCGCTGGGCCAAGTTGCCCCCACATAGGCCTAAACAGGCCAAGTATTGGCCATGTTAGGAGACCATTACTAGGCCATCTTTGGCCCTACGGCGGCCCAATGCTGCCATTATTCATGCCTGAGTTAAGAGTAGTTTTGAAATCAGTTTCATAGTTAGTAAACATTTATTTTCAGTTATGAAACTAGTTTCTAGCAAGGCACAAACCCTTTACACCCAGCACAAACCTTTCTAGCAGGGCACAATCGTTTCTAGAAGGGTGCAAGCCTTTCTAGTATGGCGCAAACCTTTTTAGCACGGCACAAACGTTTATAACAAGGCAAAAACCTTTATACCATGCACAAACCTTTTTAACATGGCGCAAACCTTTATAACATGGCACAAACCTTTTTACCATGGCACAAACCTTTTTAGCCGGGCACAAACCTTTTTACCACGGCACAAACCTTTATAGCAGGGCATAAACATTTATAACACAGCACAAACCTTTTTAACACGGCACAAACCTTTATAGCAGGGCATAAACCTTTTAAGAAGGGCGCAAACCTTTTCAGCAGGGCACAAACTTTTTTAGCACGGCACAAACCTTCATAGCAGGGCACAAACCTTTTTAGCAGGACGCAAACTTTTATAGCACGGCACAAACCTTTATAGCAGGGCGCAAACCTTTTCAGTAGGGCGCAAACCTTTATAATAGGGTACAAACCTTTTTAACATGGCACGAACCTTTTTAGCAGGGCACAATTCTTTTTAACACTGCACAAACGTTTATAGCAGGGCATACACCTTTACAGCACGGCACAAACCTGTATAGCAGGGCATAAACCTTCATAACACGGCACGAACCATTTTAACACGGCACAAACCTTTATAGCAGGGCACAAACCTTTTCCACACGGCACAATTTATGGCAGGGCATAATCTTCTTATAACACGGCACAAACATTTATGGCAGGGCATAATCCTATTATAACACGGCACAAACCTTTATAACAAGTTATAACCATGGTATAAAGATTTATGCCCTGCTATACTGGTTTGTGCCATGCTATAAAGGTTTGCGCCCTGCCAAAAAGGTTTGTGCCCCGTTAAAAAGGTTGATGCCCTGCTATAAAGGTTTGCGCCATGCTAAAAAGGTTTGTGCCCTGTTATAAAGATTTATGCCCTGCTATAAAGGTTTGTGCCGTGTTAAAAAGGTTTGTGCCCGTTTTAAAGGTTTATGCCCTGCTATAAAGTTTTGTGCCGTTTGATAAAGGATTATGCCCTGCTATAAAGGTTTGTGCCGTGTTAAAAAGGTTTGTGCCTTGTTATAAAGGTTTCTGCCCTGCTATAAAGGTTTGTGCCGTGTTATAAAGGATTATGCCCTGCTATAAATGTTTGTGTCGTGTTAAAAAGGTTTGTGTCCTGCTATAAAGGTTTGTGCCATGTTGAAAAGGTTTGTGCCCTGTTATAAAGATTTACGCCATGTTAAAAAAAGTTTGTGCCGTGTTTTGAAGATTTATGCCATGCTATAAAAGTTTATGCCGTGCTATAAAGGTTTGGGCCCTGCTAAAAAGGTTGGTGCCGTGTTAAAAAGGTTTGAGCCATGCTAAAAAGGTTTGTGCCGTGCTAAAAAGGTTTATGCCCTGCTATAAAAGTTTGTGCCGTGTTATAAAGGTTTGAGCCATGCTGAAAAGATTTGTGCCGTGCTAAAAAGGATTGCGCCCTGCTAAAAAGGTTTATGCCCTGCTATAAAGGTTTGTGGTGTGTTATAAAGGTTTGAGCCATGTTAAAAAAAATTTTTTGTCGTGCTAAAAGGTTTGAGCCATGCTAAAAAGATTTGTGCCGTGCTAAAAATGTTTGTGCCATGCTAAAAATGTTTGTGCCCTGCTAAAAAGGTTTATGCCCTGCTATAAAGGTTTGTGCTGTGTTATAAATGTTTGAGCCATGCTGAAAAAAGTTTGTGTTGCGCTAAAAAGGTTTATGCCCTGCTTTAAAGGTTAATTGCCGTGTTAAAAAGATTTGTGTCTTGCTGTAAAGCTTTAATGGAGTAAAGCTATAATGAATAATGGAAGCATTGGGCCGCCATATTGGCCCGGAACTGATCCACGACTGGCCCAATGGTTATCTGTACTGGGCCGATCAACAGCCTGTGTGCAGAATTCAACCAAACCGCAACGGCGCGCACAACCGGGCCAGTTCGACAGGTTTTCATTGGGCCAGTATAGGGCCGATACTCCCATGTTGACTGGGTATACATCCAGTAAAAAAACAGCTAAGATGCAATCGCTCATCCTAACCAGTCATATATCCGATCACCTTCCAGTGTTACTGAGTGTTGAAACTGATAAACCTATAAACATTAAAGATCCCAAAGTAACAACCACAAGAAATATGAATAATGTGAATAAGCAAAAAATAGCTGAGAAATTGAGAACAATGAACTGGGATTCACTCGAACACTTAGACGTAAATCAGGCTTACGAGCATCTTTCGAATACCATGAATAATATTATAAACGAGGAAGCACCATTAAAAACTAGAACTATATCTGCCTCACGATTTAAACGCGATCCTTGGTATACCACAGGTCTGATAACCTCATCACACAACTTGCACAAATTGTACAAAAAGCAACTGGATCATTCTAAAGAAAATATCCGCCACATTAAATTCCAACAATACAGAACACTATTCAACAAAATAAAGCGCGCAGCCAAAAACAATTATTATCAAGCAATACTACATGTATATGAATATCGACGTGACATTAGAAAAACGTGGGGCGTTATTAATTCATTGATAGGCAAATTGAGTAAATCCACAATACCTGATACATTCAACATAAATAACAATCCAGTAAATGACCCTAAAATTATTGCCGAATAATTTTGTACTTTTTTCACCAATATCGGAGCCGACTATGCTAGTAAAATACCAAAATCTGAAATAACATACACATGTACAACCACTATATGCAGCCACAATCTACTGCCAATATGTTTATGGCTCCAACTGATATTTTTTAAGTTAGTAACTTAAAGTGATATTGGCAGTATGTTATGGATTTTTCCATATCTTTCTGATCGAACGAAGAAAACATAACAGTTATTTATCTGCATTTGGATGCCCAAACAGACGCCCCTTTCTAATAAATTTCGTTGCGAGTTTCTGGTGAAGATATTTTGAGTTTGTTTACATTACCGCCATTCTCAGTGTTTTGTATACCGTGACGCAGTGCGATTCCAGCTTACTCGTGTATGTTCGAGCCAATCGAGCGTGAACTAGGTTAAGTCAGAGGTAACTCTGAGTGGCGCACAAAACAAAAAAAAGCGGCTGCTAGTACTGTCAAATGCTTGATTTATCCATTTGATCAAGAAAAGTTTGTTTTGTAACCTATTATTCTGAGACCACAGGCATATATGTAATTGATTTGGAAAAAATAGTTTTCCTGCCAACATCACTTTAATATCCAAGTTAAAGAGTAAAAATAGCCCAGGGCATGACAATATTTTTCCGATATTACTCGAATTCATTAAGGTAGAGATAGCCACACCCCTAACCATATTGATTAATAAATCTCTCAGTACATATATTGTTCCGGATTCTTTGAAACTTGCAAAAGTTATTCCTATCTATAAGTCCAAAGAAAAAGATATACTAAATAACTACCGTCCTATTTCTCTCTTACCAACCGCATCTAAAATACTTGAAAAAATTATTCATAAAGGCTCTATAGCTTCCTTTGCTCCGAAAATGTATTCTACCATAGCCAATATGGGTTTCGTCCTAAACATTTCACTCATGATGTTAACGAATTCGTAGATTATACTGTCCAGTCAATTGAAAGTAGAATGAATACCATAGGTGTGTTTTTGGACCTCTCCAAGGCCTTTGATACCATTGATCACACAATCTTATTGAATAAACTTAACTGGTATGGCATTCGAGGGAAGGCCTTGGAGTGGTTTTTAAAGCTACATAGAATAGTGAACAATTTGTTGAATTTAAATCGCATAAATCAGAAACACAAAATATAATTGGGGGTTCCACAGGGTTCGGTACTGGGACCCATATTGCTTATTATATACACCAATGATCTCACAATCTGTCTTGTTCATTCTAAAGCCATATCATTTGCATATGATACAACAGTCTATTTAAGTTCTAACAACACTGATGATTTATACAAAAAATTAATTATGACATTGATACTTTAGTTGAATGGTTTCGTGTTAACAAATTATCTTTGAATGTGACTAAAACAAACAGTGTGTTCTTCAAAAATAAAGCTGATATACCTCCGTCAGGTCACAAAGTAAAAATTAGCAATGATGAAATAGAAAAAAAAATATGTTAAATTTCTTGGGATAAATATATACTCGTCTCTTAATTGGCATGAACATATTAACCATGTGAAAAAGAAACTGAATAGCTCAATGTATGCTCTAAATAGAGTGAAATATATTTTACAACGTAAACATTTGCTCACCTTGTACTATTCCCTAATATTTCCATATCTCGATTACGATATAACTATGGGGCGCAACGCATTCTACATACATTAATAAGCTAGCTATTATACAAAAAAGAGCTGTACGGATAATCTGTGGTTCAAAGTATAATGAGCACACGAATCACTTGTTTGAGGGATTAGGAATATTAAAGCTAACTGATATGTATAAATTACAGATTGCAAAATACATGTATAAAAACAAGTAACATACCCACTCCTTTGATTGACCTAATTAGGGCATTTCGGCCCGAAATGCCCTTATGGTTTTGTCTGGTTTTTTTCTTCTTTTTTTTTCTTTTTTTTTTTTTTACTTTCCGCCGTTTTGGTTTCCGATCAAAAACTCGAGAACGCCTGAACGGATCTTGTCCAAATTTACACCACTGGTCAGAAATATTACATGGAAGACCCGTATTGTTTTGTAGGCGGCTCCGGGGTCCGTGAGGTCCGTGAGGATGAAATCAAGGATGATTTTGAGACTTGGTTTCCGAGCGATAACTCAAAAAGTATTCATACAATGGCTGCAGATCTGTGCACGGGAGTTCATATACCACCGGGGAAGAAACCTATTGATTTTGGGATCAATCCGTCGAACGACCTTTGACCTAGAGCTCGGAAGATTTTTTGCTGATTCATCCTTGAGGCTTTCGTGCATATCTCGGAAACGCTGCGTCGTAGAGCGAAACGGAGCTCAATTTCGGCATTCTGGTACTAGACAAACTAGTCTAGGGGGTATTTTGGGTCGAGACGACCCCTGGTGTCGAATTTATTTTCGCCGACTCGGCACTTCCTGTTTGACCGTATCTCGGAAACGGTGCGTCATAGAGCGAAACGGAGCTCAATTTCGGCATTCTGGTACTAGACAAACTAGTCTAGGGGGTATTTTGGGTCGAGACGACCCCTGGTGTCGAATTTATTTTCGCCGACTCGGCACTTCCTGTTTGGCCGTATCTCAAAAACTGTGCGTTGTAGAGCGACACGGAGCTCAATTCCAGCCTCCTGGCACTAGACAAACTTGGTGTTGTGAAACTGCATCCGTAAATTAGCGAGTCCCAATCCAACAAGCCAATCAGCATCACCACAGCGAGTATGACGTAATCGGGGAAAGCCCTACAGCCGGGGCCCGGGAAACGCAAGTCAGACGAATGTGAACCCTTGGACTGAAAGCACGAAGAACGCTCGCACACCGCAGCCTGATTCTACTTGCAGCCGAGGATTCGTCTCATCTGCGACACTTGCCTGAGCAAGGTAATTGTCAACATATATACATCAGTGTTTTACAACATTGGTGTCAGAATAAAAGTGTATATTTCGCCTGGAAAACCAGATTGTCATCGGATTGAAAAATTCGTGAAAAAATCCGGCCAGACATTTTTTGCTTCACGCATGATTGACCGCAGGTGTGATTTCCACATGCGGATTAAAACTAGGTCACCAGTGTGAGCGCATGTATTGAAATTTTCCACCGTACCGTGTATAATTCACCATATCCATATTTCAACTCCATTATCGTGTGTATTCAATACTGTTTACAAATTTGACTTTGCAAGTTGTCCTTCCTATTCAATAACATTACAATCACAGTAATAGAAAATAATTGACAGTTTTGGTTAGATTACAGTCACCAAGTTTGAACATACAGTTAAAAACTTGTGCGTGTATTATTCCCAACAGACTCATTGATAAATCCGTATAAATTTTCACGGCTTATAGAATTGTGTTTGGTCATTTGCTGATTTAAAGTTGGTGTGACTTACACTCTAGTATTAATTCAACCAAGTGACTGATAATTTATTGCAAATCATTCTATATTGTCACAATTCGTGATGAATACCGTAATGTGTCTGTTGTGATAATGTTGTAACCATACATATTACAATACATTAGTAAATAGTTATTACTTTGCTGAATTCCTGAGTATTTTCGCGGTAATCATAGATTGATTGACACACGTACCTATACATTTAGCTCATAACTAGATCTACACCATATTCATTCCACAATATACTGATCAAATACTATTTGTGTACCTTTCCCAACAGATTCATTGGTAATTGTATTTTTGGACTTTGCTACTTTCCCAGTAAATAATTTCGGGTCACTTGTTAATTTAGGTGTGGTGTGAGATACACTCTGATACTTACATTTATTTCGTGACCAGTAAGTTAGTTCAAAATTGTTGCTTGCCACAATTAGTGACAAAATAAATGGATCTGTTGTGAAATTGTCATCATATAATTTATATGTGTAATACTTTGAACCCATCATAATTATTCGATGACATTTGTAGCCGCACACATCAGGTGAAAACAAACAATTGTTGAATCATCAACAGTGACCAAATCGCTTACTTAAGTTGTACTAATACTAAACAAGACCAGTATTATACTACGTTGTCATTGTGATATCAAATTGATTATGTAATAATTGTCTTGCATGTGATGTGATATTTATTTGTGTACTGTATTACTTATTGCTTGCTTGTGATATTTATTGAGTTATAAACTCAAGAATTGTGTGTATTGATTGAATATTGTATATGTATTGATTATATTCAGTCTTTGCATGTATTTATCGATTGTATGTTAATGTAAACGGTCATTGTATTTTGACACGTACTTGAGCTTACGTCTTGTGTATGTTATTAAAGTAATTGGTATTTATAAGTGTCCATATCCGTGTGTTTCAATATTGATATTGGTGTAAACAGTTAAACCAGACTATTCATTATATATCAATTGTATGTAATTGTTACAGTCACTAAAAGAATTATTGTAATTTACAATAGGTAATTTGGATATAAATATACAGTAACTAGTGTATAATAATTATAAAATCGGTATAGGTGAATTCCTATTGTAACCTCGTAGGTAAAGATCAAACAGGTTAATAATTACAGTCATTGTAACTGTGGTAGGGAACATTGTGAGCATGGATATAAATAAGGCTTCAGTGGAGGAACTTCAGAAGTTGCCTCAGATTGGGAAACAAAAAGCTAGGGAGATAGCTAAAATCCAGTCTCCCGACAAGGAGATTGATCTGCTGCAATTGGTTACTGTAACCAATTTGCCCAGTCGACACTTCACCGAGTTGATGGCATCTGGTGTCCTCCAACCTATTCCAGAAGGTACGTCTGCTAGTGATGAATCATCAGGAATGACTACAGGTACAGACTCTGGAATGGACCAACAGTATGCTACAAAGGCGGAACTACATCAGCTGAGGGATGAGACGACAAAAGGATTCGATAAGCTTTCGAATGAAATGAAACAGCTCAGGACCGACATGACCGACCTGATAAAATCTCTCCGTTTCCAGCCGCCACCACAAGTCACTCAACAACCACCATTTCCGGTGCCTCAGTCGCAGCCAAATTGGTCTCTGCCTACATCACATCAGGGGCAGCAACAACCAGCTAAATTTGGAGAGCGTGAGCCGGATGAACACAACTTCTCGAACATCCAGCCGGATTCTGCTCCTGGGAAGCAGTGGAAGATGGAATCCATGCTAGAGCGAGAGATAAATCGTGACATTAAGCCATTGTCGGATCATGAGCGCTACGTGAGCCGTCTTGGATTCCCAGAAGATGGAGTGTATGCGGGTGCAAAACCGAGGGCCGAGAAGGTCAAGTCTGTCACCAAGCAACGGAAGACGGCCGGTCTTCAACAGGAAACACAGGGTTTGGGGAAAACATCGACCAAGCCAGTCAATCCAAGACACTTGGAGCGGCAAGATCTCCCAAAGGGAAGACAGCCGCGTGCTGACCACAGGCAGGAGCCACTCTCTCCCAAGCTCAAACGGAGAAAGCCGAGATCCAGCTCTGAGTCAGATAGCAGTGAGAGTGAAGATGATTATTTGGATTCGGACGAAACCACTGATGATGATAGCGAGGAGGAGCCGCAGCAGCGTAGAGGCAGCAAAGACCCTACACCAAAACTCGCTACATTCCACGGCGAATCCAAGAATTGGAGTAGCTTCTACTTCCAATTTAAACGTATGGCGAAGATGTACCGCTGGGGGAACAAAACTAAGAAGGAGAAATTGCTTCTCTGTCTGCGGGACAAAGCAATCGAGTTCCTACAGTCAAGGTCATCTCTGGGTAGGAAGCCATACGATGAGTTGATCAAGGCCCTGAAGAAAAGATATGGCCAGAAAGACCCAGCCTCACTTGTCAGGAAGCAGCTGACTTCAACGTTGCAAGAAGAAGGGGAGGATCTTGATGAATTTGCGGATCGGGTCTACCGACTTGTCGTTGATGGGTATCCGAATGCTCCCCACAACATGATAAACCCCTTGGCCGTAGAATGCTTCCTCAGAGGGTGCAAGGAAAAGGCCGCAGCCTTCAGAGCCGCCGAGAAAAATCCTCGGAACATCAGCAAGGCACTGAAATATGTGAAGAGCTCTCTGCAAAATCAGAAGACCTTCAATCAAGGCAAGCATCACCCTGCTCGTCAAGTAACCTTTGAAGATCCAGGTTACTCACCAGAATCGAGAACCATTCGGGCTGTCTCGCCTCAGCGATCTCAACAATCTGATCTCAACACGCTCGTGGAGCGTCTCTGTGATCTACTAATGGATCGGCGTGAAAACAGCACCCGAGAGTCCACACCGACTCGTCAGCAACCAGGGGCTGTTCCCAAGGATGTTTGTTTCAGGTGCGGAAACCCTGGGCATTTCGCATCAAATTGCCCAAGCAAGGATCCCAGATCAAGATCTCTGCAAGATCGCTCGTCATCACCACAGCGATACCAGCAGGCTCTGTCACCTAACCGACCTGCTAGGTCCCCACCACCCACATCTCGAGCCGGAACAGGATGTTTCCGATGTGGTGGCAACCACTTTGCATGGGATTGTGATAAACAATCTTCACCTAGGAGGCTTGGAAGTCCAGCTTCAGCGTCATCTTCGGCTCAGAACCATGACAGAGGTTGTTATGTCTGTGGAGGCCCTCATCTTAGCCGAGACTGTCCCAACCGATACCGTGCAGGTGCCTCGCCTACTCGCTCAAACCAGGCGTCAAACTCCAACGGGTTGACGAAGTAGGGCGATCGTCAACCTACTCTCAGCAGGGCCCAATCCCAGCGACAGAAGAGCTGGCCGATTCTGAATGTCTGGGTCAGTTGTCGATGCGGTGGGATGCTCCCTCTGTTTTGTCAACTGATCCTGGGGTTCAAACTGGTCCCGTACCCAGCCGGGCAGGTGACGACTCACCAAGTTCAGAACAGCAGGATCCATGTGCGGAACAGTGGGATTTTCCCTCTGTGCCAATTGTGGATCACCCAGGACAAGTCCGAGAAACACTGAATCCGAAGCACCAGGATCCATGTTCGGAGTGGCGGGATTCTCCTTCTGCTTTGTTCGTGGATCAGGATGTACATCGACAGGATGAAACTGGAGCTCTGATGGAAAACAAGGAAAGTAATGGAAGGGAACCCGGGAACACAAAAAGCAAACCCTGGAATATGTCGGTGCCAGTGGTCATTGAGGGATCCCAGCTGGAAGCGATCGTTGACACGGCTGCAGAGGTAACTCTCATCAAACCGGCAGTCGCAGACAAGCTTAAACTAAGGCAGAGTGGGGAACACATCCGATTAACGGGAGCCTTTGGAAAGAAGGAAGGAGGGATCGTGTTCCGGAATGTGCCGTTACAGCTGGGAACCAAGGTTTTCCGCACTGATCTCATTGGCGCCAACATAGAGGACGACATGCTGCTAGGACATGATTTTCTACATCGTCATGAATGTATCATTGACTTCAACAGTAATGTCATGGTCATTCCTGGGGAGGTTATCCCAGCCATGTCACAGTTTGACCGTCATCAAAACAAACACCTGGTTCGACAAGTATTGATGAAAAAACGAACTGTGATCGCACCTAACAGCGTCCGGAGAGTAAACTGTTTTGTGTCAGGTCCTACAGTCCAGCAGGACGGGCTGATCATAGAACCTGTCATGGTCACAGATGGACTACTAATTCCGAAACTGGTCGTAGATAACAACAGGGATGTGCCAGTTTGTGTGATGAATGTAACAGATCGCTACATCACACTGCGTCACAAGCAACTGATTGGCACAGCTTTCGACTTGGAAGACCCTCGGATTGAGGACAAGACCGAGTTTTCGGCAGAAATCCAACAGGTCTCCCAAGAATCAACTGGAGAGCTACCTGAGCACCTTCGTGGTCTCTATGAAAAGAGTACCACACTCCTGACGTCAACCCAGAAAGAGCAGGCACGTCAACTGCTGAATACATATGCCAGTGCATTTGCACGAGACGATTTTGACCTGGGCAACTTCACGGCTGTGGAACATGGCATTGTCACCGATGGAACGCCTCCAGTCAGAGAAAGAATGCGGAGAACGCCACTGGGGTTTGAAAATGAGGAACAAGGCCACTTGAAGAAGATGTTGGAATTCGGCGTCATTCAACCCTCCAACTCAGAGTGGGCGTCAGCTCCAGTGCTAATCCGGAAAAAAGACGGCTCGGTACGCTATTGTATAGACTACCGGGGCCTCAACACTAAGACCATCAAAGACTCCTTTCCATTGCCGAGAATCGACCAGTGCATGGACACGCTCTACGGGGCCAAATACTTCAGTACTCTCGACCTGGCGTCAGGGTACTGGCAGATCCAGATACGTCCAGAAGACCGGGCCAAAACTGCCTTCATCACTCGCTACGGGCTGTTCGAACATGTGAGAATGGGCTTCGGCCTTTGCAATGCCCCAGCAACTTTCATGAGAGTCATGACACTGGTTTTACGAGGGTTGGAATGGAAGCAGGTGTTAGCCTATTTGGATGATATTATCGTCCTGGGAAGCTCCTTTGAGGACAACATCCAGAACCTGGAAACGGTTTTCCAACGGATGCAGCAGTTCCAACTAAAGCTGAAACCTCGGAAATGTGAACTGTTCCAAACATCTGTTGACTTTTTGGGCCGACACGTCAGTGGGGAAGGTATGCGGATATCTGATCAGAAGCTGGAAGCCATACGGAATTGGGAAGCGCCCAAGACCAAGAAGGACCTCGAATCCTTTCTTGGATTTATGAACTATCACCGTCAGTTCATACCACGCTACTCCCAGCTGACTGATCTGCTGTACCAGCTCACTTCCAAGAAAGTGTCGTTCATCTGGAGTGCGGCTCACCAGGAGGCCTTTGACCATCTCAAACATCTGGCTTTGACGGCACCTGTGTTGGCGTTTCCCAACTCTGAAGACCAGTTCATCCTGGATACGGATGCCTCCGACTATGCCATAGGCGCTGAACTTTCCCAAGTCCAAGATGGCAAGGAGCGAACCATCGCCTATGCGGCTAATTCACTCGACCCAGCTCAACGCAAGTATTGCACGACACGCAAAGAACTGTTAGCCGTGGTGAAATTCACGAGGCAGTTTCGCCATTACTTGCTGGGACGTGCCTTTATCATCAGAACGGATCACCACAGTTTGATCTGGCTAATGAGGTTTAAGCGGCCGGAGGGTCAACTGGCTCGTTGGCTCGAGGAGTTGAGCCAATATGATATGACCATCGCCCATAGGAGTGGTCGTCTACACGTCAACGCTGATGTCCTCAGCCGCTATCCAACACTAGACAAGGAGTGTGACTGTTATCGGGCTGGTGCTGAGCTGCAGCATCTGCCCTGTGGGGGTTGTCAATATTGCTCCAAAGTCCATAGCCAATGGAAGAGATTTCACGAGGATGTAGATGATGTCGTACCTCTTGCGATTCGAGAGGTCAGTGTCTCAGAGGGCCAGGAACCAATTGCCCTCATCTCCGCTTACACAACAACAGAGCTAGAGGGACTACAATCAAAAGATCCCGTACTAGAGCCCATCATGAGCTGGCTCCGTGAGTCTCGAACACCTGATCAAGCCGAGCTGACCCTGTATGGGCGAGGTACAAAGTACTTGTGGAACTTGAGACGCCAGCTGTCTCTGGTAGACGGTGTACTGTACTACTCCTGGGAAGAAGCTAATCGAGTGACCAGAAAGCTTGTGGTGCCTGAAGAATTGAAAGACGAGGCATTACGCCTGGCCCATGACGTAAAATCTTCAGGACATTTTGGGCAACACAAGACCTTGCTTCGATTACAAACGTCCTGTTACTGGTATCTGATGCAGCGTGACTGTGAACTGTATGTGCGGACCTGCAAGACATGCAACACCAACAAGCGTCCGTCTAAGAAAGCGAAGGCTGCATTGACCACCTTTCATGCCGGTTACCCAATGGAACGTGTCCACCTCGACTTCATGGGTCCTTTTGTGGAGTCCAACTGTGGTAATCGCTACATCCTGGTACTCGTCGATCAGTACACAAAATGGGTCGAGCTCTACCCTGTTCCACAACAAACTGCTGAAGTCACTTGTCAGGCACTGATCGACAATTTCATCTGTATATTCGGCATTCCCCATTTTATCCATAGTGACCAGGGTCGTAATTTCCAGTCGGCGCTGTTTGCTGAGCTGTGTCGAGTCCTGGAGATTACCAAGACCCGAACTACGCCATATCGTCCGTCAGCAAATGGACAGGTGGAGCGTTACAACCGGACGATCCTGCAAACAATACGATGTTATCTGAAAGGCACCCAAAAGGATTGGGACAAACATCTCTCGCTCATTGGAATGGCTATCCGGGGAACCGTCAACCGCACCACCGGGTTCACCCCAAATATGCTTATGCTGGGGCGAGAGATCTCCCTGGCATCTCAGATCTTCGGCATCCAAGACCGAGCTACACAAGATCCACCAGATTATGTCAAGCAATTACTCGAGCGTCTGCAGGATGCTCAGGAATCTGCCCGACAAGTCCTTAAAAAGTCACTGGTTCGCCAAAAGGAACAGTATGACGTTCGTGTGCGGGAACGACTCTTCGAGGTCGGAGACCTCGTCTACAAGTTGGACAGTGCCACCAAGCCGGGCCAGAGCGCAAAATTGCAGCCGGTGTTTGTGGGTCCCTTCCTGGTGACCCGCGTAGTGTCGCCTATCCTCTACGAGGTGGAATCTCGGAAGAGGAAGTCCATACTCCACCACGATCGGTTACGCATTTGTGAAGACCGGGATATTCCTTTATGGGTCCGGCGGAGGCGTCAACAGCTGCTGAGTGAAGAAAGAGACAGGGGAACTTCAGTAACATTGGACCAAGATCCAGATCCGGAATGTGAACAAGCAGACCCAGATCTAGAACTCGAACAAGTTCCCGATGGACCCCGAAATCAAGGTCGGGGCCGGCAAAGGGATCAAGAGACATCAGAGATCCAAGGTGACTGGGGCCTGACTCGCCTATTTGAAGAGCCAACCCAATCGAGAGCGGGAAGAAGGGTCAGGCCACCTGCATACCTGGCGGACTACGAGCAGTAGGATCACACAATTCTAGATAAGTTACTTAATAACTAACCCTGAATTTGGTCACTCCGGATAATGTCTAAATTGTGTATTCTAAATTTCCGCAGAAATCGGTGAGAATTCCTTTCTGATTTCCTAATTTGTATTCCAATGTTTTATTTGTTTTTGGAACTGGTGAGAATTTCTCTCTGGTTCCCTAACTGTCTGTTTTGAACTTGCAGAGATGGAGATCGTTGATGAATCAGAATTCATCCCCGACTATGACGAGACTCTTCTCGAGGAGTCGGTGTCAACGGCCCTGTCCGGAACCTCGGAGACTCATGTTGAGACTCGGCTGGTAACAGCTAGTGCCGACAGTCTGCGTGGGCCCTCTGACCGGCCACCCTCAGTGAAGCGCACTGCCGACGGCAAAGTCAAACAGTTGAAGGTGTGCACCATCTGCAAGGAGCCTACTCAAGCGGCCATGAAGCGTCATCTGATAGACTGCCATCTGCCCTGGTATGTGCGGCCCGACCACTGTTGCTTCCGGTGTCAGAAATCCGAACTCAGCCGAGCCTTCTTGATTGCCTGTCACGAGTCCAAACCTGACCACCTAGAGGAGGACTTCTTCACCGACCGACGGCTGACACAATGGGTAGGCCAGATGAATGGTTTGCTTAACTTCCTCCGGCAGGAATTTTGCTGTTCTACCCTGCAGGACCTACTCCAGCTGGTGATCGAACAGCGCCTCTACAATGACGACCGGTCGCAGAACATTCCCCCGTCCTACCAGCAGCTCTTCCACAGCTTTGAGGTGCTGAACGAGAGACCGGACCATATGGAGGTGTTTGCTCTGATCCCGCCGAGCTCTGTCGCCTGTCTGACTCACTGGTCTATCGTGATCAAGCTGATTGTCGCGCTGGATGAACGCCAGGTCCGCTTGCCGGATATTATCCAACCGATACAACCAGTCATCCCCGGGCTGCAGCTCATCACCATCGATGCTCACGCTCACCTCGAGAAGTTCCTTGGAGGAGATGGTCACGTCAACCTTCCACGACTAGAGGCCAACACCCCAGAGGGACAGCGTGTTGCACTGGACAGGATTGTGGCGAGCCTCAACTTTCCTGGTTTCGGGCGCTTCCTGCCCCGTTTGGAGAAGTTGTCTGGTGTGAGTTTCACACTGGGCTACCATCCGACGGTGGTTGGTCGCTCTCGGGACGAGGTGACGGATATCCACTGGGCAGAACTGCGGATTGCCGTGGCGCGGCCTGACTGTGTTGGGGTCGGAGAGATCGGTCTCGACTACTTCCGGCAGACCAAGGAGGAAGAGCACAACCGCCAACGGGAGTACTTCAGAGTTGTACTGGGAATTGCCTTGGAGCGACGGCTTCCAGTAGTGCTGCACATCCGAGATGCATTTGGGTCCGATCAAGCGACCTTGGACGGTCTACGGATCCTCCAGGATGTCCTGCCGCGACAGCACCCCGTCTATCTTCATTGTTTTTCGGGAACAGTGAACGCAGCCAAACGGTGGACCTCAGCCTTCCCAAACGTCAGGTTCGGCATCGGAAAGACACTTCTCCGCGCGGGAGAGCCTACCACCCAGATGCTCAGGGCCATGGAGGGTCATCGTTTGCTGCTGGAGAGCGACGCGGGGTACCAAAGCCCGACACCATTCGCCTTACGGCCCATCATCCAGCGGATCGCGCGAGTCCGGAACTTCCCGCCGACACTGATCGCCCTCCAGGCCCGTCAGAACGCCCTCCGGTTCTTCTGGGGGGAGGGAGAGTCTAAGAAATAGTCGATTGTGATATATATATATATCACAATCGACTATTTCTTAGACTCTCCCCACTCCGAACATGGATCTTGGTGCTTCGGATTCAGTGTTTCTCGGACTTGTCCTGGGTGATCCACAATTGGCACAGAGGGAAAATCCCACTGTTCCGCACATGGATCCTGCTGTTCTGAACTTGGTGAGTCGTCACCTGCCCGGCTGGGTACGGGACCAGTTTGAACCCCAGGATCAGTTGACAAAACAGAGGGAGCATCCCACCGCATCGACAACTGACCCAGACATTCAGAATCGGCCAGCTCTTCTGTCGCTGGGATTGGGCCCTGCTGAGAGTAGGTTGACGATCATCAATACTTGTCGAACCAGGTGTTTGTTTTGATGACGGTCAAACTGTGACATGGCTGGGATAACCTCCCCAGGAATGACCATGACATTACTGTTGAAGTCAATGATACATTCATGACGATGTAGAAAATCATGTCCTAGCAGCATGTCGTCCTCTATGTTGGCGCCAATGAGATCAGTGCGGAAAACCTTGGTTTCCAGCTGCGTTTTACAACATTGGTGTCAGAAGTGGGATCCGAACCCACGCCTGGATAACCAGACTGGTTCTTCTGGGGGGAGGGAGAGTCTAAGAAATAGTCGATTGTGATATATATATATGTATTGTGTGCCTGAAATTCATTTTAAATTTGTTCCTGTAGTGGCTGGAAGCTGTCCTGGGATGGCGGCATTTTGCCTCTGTCTGGGATGGAGGTAAGGTCGCTACAGAGGGTGTATGTAAAATCAAGTGGATTTTCAGTTACGAGTGTGGCCATGACATAGCTCGTGTGTTTTGTGCCTGATGTGTAAATGCAATTAGTATACCTGTGGTGTGTATTCATATTCCCATTGTTCAGTTACGAGTAGTAACCAGGAAGTTTGTCATGGTGGTAGTTTTTATGGTTTTAAGGTTCCACGTAGCCAGGGTTACGAGTTGTAACAGGCTGAATTGTTTTATCATGTTATCCAGTATTATTCAGAGTTACGAGTTGTAACAAGTTGAGTTCATGTATATATTGTTACCATTCAGTATTGCCGCTGCTCAGTATTGTAACTCTGCCCCCTTTGGGTTGGTGGGATATTCCCCCTGATTCTGAGGAGTGCACAGAGGTTAGGCTAGGTTGCCTGTTTAGTTCACGAATGTCACCACTACAGTTTTAGGAGTTTTAATGGTCACACATTAGTCCGTGTACTCGTCCTTCTTCAGAACGCCCACAAGTATTTCCTCTAGCTTTCAACAGGATAGTCCGGAGTCCTTCAAAACGGGGGAGGATGTTGTGAAACTGCATCCGTAAATTAGCGAGTCCCAATCCAACAAGCCAATCAGCATCACCACAGCGGGTATGACGTAATCGGGGAAAGCCCTACAGCCGGGGCCCGGGAAACGCAAGTCAGACGAATGTGAACCCTTGGACTGAAAGCACGAAGAACGCTCGCACACCGCAGCCTGATTCTACTTGCAGCCGAGGATTCGTCTCATCTGCGACACTTGCCTGAGCAAGGTAATTGTCAACATATATACATCAGTGTTTTACAACATTGGCTTATGGGTATTTTGGGTCGAGATGACCCCGGGTGTCAATTTTGTTTTTCGTCGACTCGGCACTTCCTGTTTGGCCGTATCTCGGAAACGGTGCGTCATACAGAGAAACGGAGCTCAATTCCGGCCTTCTGGCACTAGACAAACTAGTCTAGTGGGTATCCTGGGTCGAGACGACCCCTGGTGTCGAATTTTATCGCCGACACGGCACTTCCTGTTTGACCGTATCTCGGAAATGGTGTGTCGTAGAGCGAAACAGAGCTCAATTTCGGCCTCCTGACACTAGACAAACTAGTCTAGAGGGTATCTTGGGTCGAGATGACCCCTGGTGTCAAATTTATTTTCGCCGACTCGGCACTTCCTGTTTGGCCGTATCTCGGAAACGGTGCATTGTAGAACGAAACGGAGCTCAATTCCGGCCTTACGATACTCTGTATTGCTACTGAGTGTCATTACCATGGTTATATGTTGTATCTTGACTCACTGTGTGCAGCTACTGAGTGTCATTTTCACTGCCACATGTTGTATCATGACTCACTGTGTACAGCTACTGAGTGTCATTTTCACTGCCACATGTTGTATCATGACTCACTGTGTATTGCTACTTAATGTCATTACCATGGTTATATGTTGTATCATGACTCACTATGTTTAGGTACTGAGTGTCATTTTCACTGTCACCTGTTGTATCATGACTCACTGTGTATTGCTACTTAATGTAATTACCATGGTTATATTTTGTATCATGACTCACTATGTACAGCTACTGGGTGTCATTTTCACTGCCACATGTTGTATCATGACTCACTGTGTATTGCTACTTAATGTCATTACCATGGTTATATGTTGTATCATGACTCAATATGTACAGCTACTGAGTGTCATGTTCACTGCCACATATATCATGACTCACTGTGTACAGCTACTGAGTGTCATTTTCACTGCCACATGTTGTATCATGACTCACAGTGTATTGCTACTTAATGTCATTACCATGGTTATATGTTGTATCATGACTCACTATGTTTAGCTACTGAGTGCCATTTTCACTGTCACCTGTTGTATCATGACTCACTGTGTATTGCTACTGAGTGTCATTACCATGGTTACATGTTGTATCATGACTCATTTTGTGTAGCTACTGAGTGCCATTTTCACTGTCACATGTTGAATGATGACTCACTGTGTGCTGCTACTGAGTGTCGTTTCCATGGCTTCATGTTGTATCATAACTCACTGTGTAATTGCTACTGAATGTCGTTTCCATGGTTTCATGTTTTGTCATGTCTCACTGTGTGCTGCTACTGAGTGTCGTTTCCATGGCTTCATGTTGTATCGTAACTCACTGTGTAATTGCTACTGAATGTCGTTTCCATGGTTTCATGTTTTGTCATGTCTCACTGTGTGCTGCTACTGAGTGTCGTTTCCATGGCTTCATGTTGTATCGTAACTCACTGTGTAATTGCTACTGAATGTCGTTTCCATGGTTTCATGTTTTGTCATGTCTCACTGTGTGCTGCTACTGAGTGTCGTTTCCATGGCTTCATGTTGTATCGTAACTCACTGTGTAATTGCTACTGAATGTCGTTTCCATGGTTTCATGTTATGTCATGTCTCACTGTGTGCTGCTACTGAGTGTCGTTTCCATGGCTTCATGTTGTATCGTAACTCACTGTGTAATTGCTACTGAGTGTTCGTTTCCACGGTTACATGTTTTGTTATGTCTCACTGTGTGCTGCTACTGAGTGTCGTTTCCATGGCTTCATGTTGTATCGTAACTCACTGTGTAATTGCTACTGAGTGTTCGTTTCCACGGTTACATGTTTTGTTATGTCTCACTGTGTGCTGCTACTGAGTGTCGTTTCGATGGTTACACGTTGTGTCATTACTCACTATGTGCTGCAATGTCACTGTGGTGATACTGGATGCACTAACGATCGTTAGTGCATCCCGCAATGGCCGACAGTAAACACGATCAGTTTGGTTTTTAACCGTATTCTATCAAATGACAGATCCATTTGTGATAAATGGACACTCTGAAGGTAGCTTAGTGTTTTGGTCAAAGACATGCGTAGTTATTTCAAGCAGATCACGGTTCTTTGTTTAGATATGTTGAGGAAAAGAATTAGCAATAAGATTCACCAACGACATAAGTAAGATTCACTAACGATATAGGCCTAATACGTATATATTGTAATACATCCATATCATACACCATTGTGAATTCGTTGATTTATACGACATAAATTAGCGAATGTCACATCAAAAATAGAAAATTTGTATTAGAAGATCATCTATACACATCAATACATGTCAATTGGTACTTTATTTCACGTTTAACATTTAAATAATATAGTTAGGGAATCTTCACATGTTCGTTAGGGAATCTTCGATTTTACAAAAACAATCGTTAGGGAATCTTTCGGCTTTTTTTCAGACGAGTTTTTCATGCTCAAACCAACATAAATCGCCATGTATTTGCAATGAACGGTTGTTTCGTGTGCATAAGAATCAGCAGATGCATGTGTGTATCGATCACAATCGTAATTATCGGGAAAATGAAGAAAATTCAAACGAACCGCGAGTGGGTTCGCCATTGCGGGATGCACTAACGATCGTTAGTGCATCCAGTATCACCACAGTGAATGTGTGTTTGTTACTGAGTTGTGTGCATTCTTAGTCCGTGCTGTAACAAGGTTGTGCCCTGTTACTGAGTACTGTTTCATTGTTGCTGGTTTTATCAGGGCTGTGTGCCTTTTGGAACTCTAAGTTATATGAGCTTCTCTTAGCTTTCATCACGCTCAGTTTGAGTACGTGTGTTCGACTTGTATACATTACTGCAAGAATGTGTATCGATTGCAAACAGTTAAGGACCAACGAATTTCGTACAAAATCTTTATTGAAATGTACTTGTCATCCTCACTCCTCCTTCATTGACGATTATGTTTCACCTTTTGTCATCCTCCTCGATTTTATTGTTACATTTTAAAGGACCACAGCCTGGGAAAATATTTGTATTTCATCGCTTTCATTCTATATCCTTCAACTTAGGGTATTTTCCGATTATTCACTTGATTCCAAGAATGTGGTTAGTGCTGATGACTTTCCAGGATAATATGCTATGTAGCCATAGACTAGCTATAAATGAATCCTCTTGGTGACTCTTCTGCTTCTAGCTCTGATGACGAGATTAGTGATGCCCACCGTGGGAGGTATGACCACTTACGCGACGACAGGATGTGGCTGATAAACGTCGATAGTTCGTACATTCACGTCAATGATCTGAATCGTTCGATTGACACTTTTACAAAGGCCAAATATTGTGTTGTTCATTGGAACATCCATAGTTTACCGGACAAGTATACTGAACTCTGTAACTTATTGGCACAGTTGAGAGAAAACGGTATAATAGTGCATGCTATACTTCTCTGCGAAACTTTCCTCAATGAGAAAAATTGTCACATGTATATGATCCCTGGGTACAGTCTGGAACATATTAGCCGTAAAACCAAAACTCGGGGTGGGGTAGCCATATACATAACTAACTAACGATTTTACTTATAAGCTGAGGCTTGACCTATGTGTGAATGTTGAAGGAGAATTTGAAAGTATTGCCGTGGAAATCGCCTCCAAGCATGATTCACTCATTGTGGCAGAAATATACAGAATACCAAACACTGATAAGCTCACGTCTATAGAACGTTATGATGAAATGGTGTCAAAATTATGTGCTCTGCACTGTGACGTCATTATTGGCACTGACCAGAATTTTGACCTCATGGAAGTGGATACCTTTACTTATATTTCATGTTCATATCGGCTGGTGTTCTACCCACCATCAAGAGACCAACACGCATTGTTCACACTAGTGCTACGTTAATTGACAATATTTATATGAAAAATGACGCATACGTGAATATAGATTCCCGCATTTTGCTGAATGGATGTTCAGATCATTTTCCTGTAATTTCTTGCATGAGCGAAAAGCACAAATCAACTCGCAATGAGCCTTTGGTTTTTGAGCACCGACCTTTGAGCTACGCACAGAAGACCCAAATTGCCCAGGCAATGAATTCAATACCCTGGAATAGTATTTTGAATAGAAATGACGTTAATGTGTCCTACGATACATTCGTTGGGGAATTTATGCGAATTTTGGATCATTATGCACCTGTCAAACGTGTGGTCATACCCCACCGGTACATACAGCGAGAGCCGTGGATAACCACCACACTTGTCAAATGCAGTAGGAAACGCGATATATTGTATGGTAAAGCAGTTGGCAGGCCTAGGGATAGTGTACAGTACATCAAATATATACGCTATAGAAATATTTATAATTCTGCAAAGAGGCAGGCAAAGGTTCTGTATTACAGAAAATTATTGACTGATTACAAAGACGACATTCGTAAAACATGGAGGGTTTTAAATTCAGTGATAGGACGTGCTAGAGACAAGAGTACACTCGTTGATACATTTATGGTTGACGGTGTGCCTGTAAATAACAGTAGCTAATGAGTTCTGTAAATATTTCTCGAATATCGGAAAACAATATGCGGAAGCCATACCTGCTTCCTCAAAATCGTCCCAATACTATATGGGAAACAGCCCCAATCAAAACTCATTCTTCCTTTTCCCTACTAACACGAACGAAGTATGTGAATTGATTAATTCATTTAAATCCAAAAAATCGTGTGGTGACGATGGAATTTCTATGTCACTTTTGAAGGACCTCCGAGAATGCTGCAGCCACCCTATATCCATATTGATCAATTTATCATTTGAAAAAGGGTCAGTACTTCCTATTTACAAGTCCAAGTCGAAAGATCAATTCACAAATTACAGACCAATCTAACTTCTTTCGAATATATCCAAAATCGTCGAGAAAGCAGTCCACAAACGCCTGTATTCATTTGTCACGCGAAATTCAATCTTATATGAAGGGCAATATGGCTTCAGACGATCTACAATCGACGCCCTTGTGGACTTCACGGCCAATGTATTGCCCGCCCTTGATAAAGGTGATAAGTGCATTGCGGTGTTTCTGGACCTCTCCAAGGCATTTGACACTATTAACCATAACCTTCTATTGGATAAGCTCCAATACTATGGTATTCGCGGTCTTGCCTTGGAGTGGTTCTGGAGCTACTTATATGATAGACGGCAGTATGTCCTTTATAAGAACACCTGTTCTATCCTTCGCTCCGTGGAATTTGGCGTTCCACAGGGGTCAGTGCTAGGTCCGTTATTGTTTATTTTATATGCAAATGATATACCCCGATCATTACATCATAGTAACGTAATTTTGTTCGCAGATGATACGACTGTTTTTCTCACAGGGAAAAATGAATCGAGTTTGTACAATCAAATGAACATTGACCTCAATATCTTGGGCGATTGGTTTAGAGCAAACCAACTATCGGTGAATGCTTCCAAAACTAAATACATACTGTTTTCCAGGAAGACCAATATTGCGGCGGAACATCATCATTTATATGTTGGCGGAGATCTCATAGAGAAGGTACAAGTCCTGAAATTTCTAGGAATTTATATGGACCAAAATTTCACCTGGGAAACCCATCTTGAGTACGTCAAAAAGAAAGTTGCTTCTGGTCTATTTGCTATCAATATGTCAAAACGATGCCTTTTTGAGGCGCACAAAAAATCCTGTACTACAGCTTGATTTATCCATTCTTAACATACGGTGTCTTGCTCTGAGGAAATGCTTATCAGTGTCATTTGAATAAAGTTTTTGTCATACAAAAACGAGCGATACGAGCAATTACAGGTGCAAAATATAATGATTCCTCCTCTCCTCTCTTTAAACATTTAGGTGTGTTGAAACTAAGCGATATTTATAAATTGAATATGGGTATTTTCTGCATACGTTTTTCATTGAACGAACTACCTGATGCATTGCTAAACATTTTTGAGGTGCATGATAGTACTCATGGACACAATACACGTCACAGTACTGACCCCCAGCCGCCGCGGGTAAATTATGACATTATGAAAAGGAGCTTTCTGTATTCCTGCCCTCGTTATTGGCTAACACTTGATGAACGTATCAGGACGTCCTTGTCGAAAGCCATCCTCAAAAGAAAACTCTCGAACCATCTCCTGAGCTCATATTAACCAGTGTTAACTGCTAGTACATTTTAGCCGTATAATGTGTCACTGTTTTATATGCCCACTATGTAGTTTTTTTCGAATTTTAAATGTTGTGTACACTCTCTGAATCTCAGCTGTTTCATGATCTCGCATCCGTAGCTTGAAGTTAAACTTAGTCAAGATGGGAGGCTTCTCAACCACCTCTTTACAGTGTATTAACCCTGGAGCACTTTACACCTTTACCTAGTTGCAATGAAACACCCAAATATCACTCTGTGGCTACTGTAACGGTTTTGGGGCGTACCCAAAAGTTTCCCCTAGGTAATTCTATTAGTGTTTTGTGATATGATGGTTAAATAACCGTTTATTAAAAAAACAATCGTTAGGGAATTTTTCGGCTTTTTTTCAGACGAGTTTTTCATGCTCAAGCCAACATAAATCGCCATGTATTTGCAATGAACGGTTGTTTCGTGTGCATAAGAATCAGCAGATGCATGTGTGTATCGATCACAATCGTAATTATCGGGAAAATGAAGAAAATTCAAACGAACCGCGAGTGGGTTCGCCATTGCGGGATGCACTAACGATCGTTAGTGCATCCAGTATCACCACAGTGAATGTGTGTTTGTTACTGAGTTGTGTGCATTCTTAGTCCGTGCTGTAACAAGGTTGTGCCCTGTTGCTGAGTACTGTTTCATTGTTGCTGGTTTTATCAGGGCTGTGTGCCTTTTGGAACTCTAAGTTATATGAGCTTCTCTTAGCTTTCATCACGCTCAGTTTGAGTACGTGTGTTCGACTTGTATACATTACTGCAAGAATGTGTATCGATTGCAAACAGTTAAGGACCAACGAATTTCGTACAAAATCTTTATTGAAATGTACTTGTCATCCTCACTCCTCCTTCATTGACGATTATGTTTCACCTTTTGTCATCCTCCTCGATTTTATTGTTACATTTTAAAGGACCACAGCCTGGGAAAGTATTTGTATTTCATCGCTTTCATTCTACATCCTTCAACTTAGGGTATTTTCCGATTCTTCACTTGATTCCAAGAATGTGGTTAGTGCTGATGACTTTCCAGGATAATATGCTATGTAGCCATAGACTAGCTATAAATGAATCCTCTTGGTGACTCTCCTGCTTCTAGCTCTGATGACGAGATTAGTGATACCCACCGTGGGAGGTATGACCACTTACGCGACGACAGGATGTTGCTGATAAACGTCGATAGTTCGTACATTCACGTCAATGATCTGAATCGTTCGATTGACACTTTTACAAAGGCCAAATATTGTGTTGTTCATTGGAACATCCATAGTTTACCGACAAGTATACTGAACTCTGTAACTTATTGGCACAGTTGAGAGAAAACGGTATAATAGTGCATGCTATACTTCTCTGTGAAACTTTCCTCAATGAGAAAAATTGTCACATGTATATGATCCCTGGGTACAGTCTGGAACATATTAGCCGTATAACCAAAACGCGGGGTGGGGTAGCCATATACATAACTAACTAACGATTTTACTTATAAGCTGAGGCTTGACCTATGTGTGAATGTTGAAGGAGAATTTGAAAGTATTGCCGTGGAAATCGCCTCCAAGCATGATTCACTCATTGTGGCAGAAATATACAGAATACCAAACACTGATAAGCTCACGTCTATAGAACGTTATGATGAAATGGTGTCAAAATTATGTGCTCTGCACTGTGACGTCATTATTGGCACTGACCAGAATTTTGACCTCATGAAAGTGGATACCTTTACTTATATTTCATGTTAATATCGGCTGGTGTTCTACCCACCATCAAGAGACCAACACGCATTGTTCACACTAGTGCTACGTTAATTGACAATATTTATATGAAAAATCACGCATACGTGAATATAGATTCCCGCATTTTGCTGAATGGATGTTCAGATCATTTTCCTGTAATTTCTTGCATGAGCGAAAAGCACAAATCAACTCGCAATGAGCCTTTGGTTTTTGAGCACCGACCTTTGAGCTACGCACAGAAGACCCAAATTGCCCAGGCAATGAATTCAATACCCTGGAATAGTATTTTGAATAGAAATGACGTTAATGTGTCCTACGATACATTCGTTGGGGAATTTAAGCGAATTTTGGATCATTATGCACCTGTCAAACGTGTGGTCATACCCCACCGGTACATACAGCGAGAGCCGTGGATAACCACCACACTTGTCAAATGCAGTAGGAAACGCGATATATTGTATGGTAAAGCAGTTGGCAGGCCTAGGGATAGTGTACATTACATCAAATATATATGCTATAGAAATATTTATAATTCTGCAAAGAGGCAGGCAAAGGTTCTGTATTACAGAAAATTATTGACTGATTACAAAGACGGCATTCGTAAAACATGGAGGGTTTTAAATTCAGTGATAGGACGTGCTAGAGACAAGAGTACACACGTTGATACATTTATGGTTGACGGTGTGCCTGTAAATAACAGTGACACAGTAGCTAATGAGTTCTGTAAATATTTCTCGAATATCGGAAAACAATATGCGGAAGCCATACCTGCTTCCTCAAAATCGTCCCAATACTATATGGGAAACAGCCCCAATCAAAACTCATTCTTCCTTTTCCCTACTAACACGGACGAAGTATGTGAATTGATTAATTCATTTAAATCCAAAAAATCGTGTGGTGACGATGGAATTTCTATGTCACTTTTGAAGGACCTCCGAGAATGCTGCAGCCACCCTATATCCATATTGATCAATTTATCATTTGAAAAAGGGTCAGTACCGGACTCTATTAAATTGGCACGTGTCATTCCTATTTACAAGTCCAAGTCGAAAGATCAATTCACAAATTACAGACCAATCTAACTTCTTTCGAATATATCCAAAATCGTCGAGAAAGCAGTCCACAAACGCCTGTATTCATTTGTCACGCGAAATTCAATCTTATATGAAGGGCAATATGGCTTCAGACGATCTACAATCGACGCCCTTGTGGACTTCAGGGCCAATGTATTGCCCGCCCTTGATAAAGGTGATAAGTGCATTGCGGTGTTTCTGGACCTCTCCAAGGCATTTGACACTATTAACCATAACCTTCTATTGGATAAGCTCCAATACTATGGTATTCGCGGTCTTGCCTTGGAGTGGTTCTGGAGCTACTTATATGATAGACGGCAGTATGTCCTTTATAAGAACACCTGTTCTATCCTTCGCTCCGTGGAATTTGGCGTTCCACAGGGGTCAGTGCTAGGTCCGTTATTGTTTATTTTATATGCAAATGATATACCCCGATCATTACATCATGGTAACGTAATTTTGTTCGCAGATGATACGACTGTTTTTCTCACAGGGAAAAATGAATCGAGTTTGTACAATCAAATGAACATTGACCTCAATATCTTGGGTGATTGGTTTAGAGCAAACCAACTATCGGTGAATGCTTCCAAAACTGAATACATACTGTTTTCCAGGATGACCAATATTGCGGCGGATCATCATCATTTATATGGTGGCGGAGATCTCATAGAGAAGGTACAAGTCCTGAAATTTCTAGGAATTTATATGGACCAAAATTCCACCTGGGAAACCCATCTTGAGTACGTCAAAAAGAAAGTTGCTTCTGGTCTATTTGCTATCAATATGTCAAAACGATGCCTTTTTGAGGCGCACAAAAAATCCTGTACTACAGCTTGATTTATCCATTCTTAACATACGGTGTCTTGCTCTGGGGAAATGCTTATCAGTGTTATTTGAATAAAGTTTTTGTCATACAAAAACGAGCGATATGAGCAATTACAGGTGCAAAATATAATGATTCCTCCTCTCCTCTCTTTAAACATTTAGGTGTGTTGAAACTAAGCGATATTTATAAATTGAATATGGGTATTTTCTGCATACGTTTTTCATTGAACGAACTACCTGATGCATTGCTAAACATTTTTGAGGTGCATGATAGTACTCATGGACACAATACACGTCACAGTACTGACCCCCAGCCGCCGCGGGTAAATTATGACATTATGAAAAGGAGCTTTCTGTATTCCTGCCCTCGTTATTGGCTAACACTTGATGAACGTATCAGGACGTCCTTGTCGAAAGCCATCCTCAAAAGAAAACTCTCGAACCATCTCCTGAGCTCATATTAACCAGTGTTAACTGCTAGTACATTTTAGCCGTATAATGTGTCACTGTTTTATATGCCCACTATGTAGTTTTTTTCGAATTTTAAATGTTGTGTACACTCTCTGAATCTCAGCTGTTTCATGATCTCGCATCAGTAGCTTGAAGTTAAACTTAGTCAAGATGGGAGGCTTCTCAACCACCTCTTTACAGTGTATTAACCCTGGAGCACTTTACACCTTTACCTAGTTGCAATGAAACACCCAAATATCACTCTGTAACTACTGTAACGGTTTTGGGGCCTACCCAAAAGTTTCCCCTAGGTAATTCTATTAGTGTTTTGTGATATGATGGTTAAATAACCGTTTATTAAAAAAACAATCGTTAGGGAATTTTTCGGCTTTTTTTCAGACGAGTTTTTCATGCTCAAACCAACATAAATCGCCATGTATTTGCAATGAACGGTTGTTTCGTGTGCATAAGAATCAGCAGATGCATGTGTGTATCGATCACAATCGTAATTATCGGGAAAATGAAGAAAATTCAAACGAACCGCGAGTGGGTTCGCCATTGCGGGATGCACTAACGATCGTTAGTGCATCCAGTATCACCACAGTGAATGTGTGTTTGTTACTGAGTTGTGTGCATTCTTAGTCCGTGCTGTAACAAGGTTGTGCCCTGTTGCTGAGTACTGTTTCATTGTTGCTGGTTTTATCAGGGCTGTGTGCCTTTTGGAACTCTAAGTTATATGAGCTTCTCTTAGCTTTCATCACGCTCAGTTTGAGTACGTGTGTTCGACTTGTATACATTACTGCAAGAATGTGTATCGATTGCAAACAGTTGAGGACCAACGAATTTCGTACAAAATCTTTATTGAAATGTACTTGTCATCCTCACTCCTCCTTCATTGACGATTATGTTTCACCTTTTGTCATCCTCCTCGATTTTATTGTTACATTTTAAAGGACCACAGCCTGGGAAAATATTTGTATTTCATCGCTTTCATTCTACATCCTTCAACTTAGGGTATTTTCCGATTATTCACTTGATTCCAAGAATGTGGTTAGTGCTGATGACTTTCCAGGATAATATGCTATGTAGCCATAGACTAGCTATAAATGAATCCTCTTGGTGACTCTTCTGCTTCTAGCTCTGATGACGAGATTAGTGATACCCACCGTGGGAGGTATGACCACTTACGCGACGACAGGATGTGGCTGATAAACGTCGATAGTTCGTACATTCACGTCAATGATCTGAATCGTTCGATTGACACTTTTACAAAGGCCAAATATTGTGTTGTTCATTGGAACATCCATAGTTTACCGGACAAGTATACTGAACTCTGTAACTTATTGGCACAGTTGAGAGAAAACGGTATAATAGTGCATGCTATACTTCTCTGTGAAACTTTCCTCAATGAGAAAAATTGTCACATGTATATGATCCCTGGGTACAGTCTGGAACATATTAGCCGTAAAACCAAAACTCGGGGTGGGGTAGCCATATACATAACTAACTAACGATTTTACTTATAAGCTGAGGCTTGACCTATGTGTGAATGTTGAAGGAGAATTTGAAAGTATTGCCGTGGAAATCGCCTCCAAGCATGATTCACTCATTGTGGCAGAAATATACAGAATACCAAACACTGATAAGCTCACGTCTATAGAACGTTATGATGAAATGGTGTCAAAATTATGTGCTCTGCACTGTGACGTCATTATTGGCACTGACCAGAATTTTGACCTCATGAAAGTGGATACCTTTACTTATATTTCATGTTAATATCGGCTGGTGTTCTACCCACCATCAAGAGACCAACACGCATTGTTCACACTAGTGCTACGTTAATTGACAATATTTATATGAAAAATCACGCATACGTGAATATAGATTCCCGCATTTTGCTGAATGGATGTTCAGATCATTTTCCTGTAATTTCTTGCATGAGCGAAAAGCACAAATCAACTCGCAATGAGCCTTTGGTTTTTGAGCACCGACCTTTGAGCTACGCACAGAAGACCCAAATTGCCCAGGCAATGAATTCAATACCCTGGAATAGTATTTTGAATAGAAATGACGTTAATGTGTCCTACGATACATTCGTTGGGGAATTTAAGCGAATTTTGGATCATTATGCACCTGTCAAACGTGTGGTCATACCCCACCGGTACATACAGCGAGAGCCGTGGATAACCACCACACTTGTCAAATGCAGTAGGAAACGCGATATATTGTATGGTAAAGCAGTTGGCAGGCCTAGGGATAGTGTACATTACATCAAATATATATGCTATAGAAATATTTATAATTCTGCAAAGAGGCAGGCAAAGGTTCTGTATTACAGAAAATTATTGACTGATTACAAAGACGGCATTCGTAAAACATGGAGGGTTTTAAATTCAGTGATAGGACGTGCTAGAGACAAGAGTACACTCGTTGATACATTTATGGTTGACGGTGTGCCTGTAAATAACAGTGACACAGTAGCTAATGAGTTCTGTAAATATTTCTCGAATATCGGAAAACAATATGCGGAAGCCATACCTGCTTCCTCAAAATCGTCCCAATACTATATGGGAAACAGCCCCAATCAAAACTCATTCTTCCTTTTCCCTACTAACACGGACGAAGTATGTGAATTGATTAATTCATTTAAATCCAAAAAATTGTGTGGTGACGATGGAATTTCTATGTCACTTTTGAAGGACCTCCGAGAATGCTGCAGCCACCCTATATCCATATTGATCAATTTATCATTTGAAAAAGGGTCAGTACCGGACTCTATTAAATTGGCACGTGTCATTCCTATTTACAAGTCCAAGTCGAAAGATCAATTCACAAATTACAGACCAATCTAACTTCTTTCGAATATATCCAAAATCGTCGAGAAAGCAGTCCACAAACGCCTGTATTCATTTGTCACGCGAAATTCAATCTTATATGAAGGGCAATATGGCTTCAGACGATCTACAATCGACGCCCTTGTGGACTTCACGGCCAATGTATTGCCCGCCCTTGATAAAGGTGATAAGTGCATTGCGGTGTTTCTGGACCTCTCCAAGGCATTTGACACTATTAACCATAACCTTCTATTGGATAAGCTCCAATACTATGGTATTCGCGGTCTTGCCTTGGAGTGGTTCTGGAGCTACTTATATGATAGACGGCAGTATGTCCTTTATAAGAACACCTGTTCTATCCTTCGCTCCGTGGAATTTGGCGTTCCACAGGGGTCAGTGCTAGGTCCGTTATTGTTTATTTTATATGCAAATGATATACCCCGATCATTACATCATGGTAACGTAATTTTGTTCGCAGATGATACGACTGTTTTTCTCACAGGGAAAAATGAATCGACTTTGTACAATCAAATGAACATTGACCTCAATATCTTGGGTGATTGGTTTAGAGCAAACCAACTATCGGTGAATGCTTCCAAAACTAAATACATACTGTTTTCCAGGAAGACCAATATTGCGGCGGAACATCATCATTTATATGTTGGCGGAGATCTCATAGAGAAGGTACAAGTCCTGAAATTTCTAGGAATTTATATGGACCAAAATTCCACCTGGGAAACCCATCTTGAGTACGTCAAAAAGAAAGTTGCTTCTGGTCTATTTGCTATCAATATGTCAAAACGATGCCTTTTTGAGGCGCACAAAAAATCCTGTACTACAGCTTGATTTATCCATTCTTAACATACGGTGTCTTGCTCTGGGGAAATGCTTATCAGTGTTATTTGAATAAAGTTTTTGTCATACAAAAACGAGCGATACGAGCAATTACAGGTGCAAAATATAATGATTCCTCCTCTCCTCTCTTTAAACATTTAGGTGTGTTGAAACTAAGCGATATTTATAAATTGAATATGGGTATTTTCTGCATACGTTTTTCATTGAACGAACTACCTGATGCATTGCTAAACATTTTTGAGGTGCATGATAGTACTCATGGACACAATACACGTCACAGTACTGACCCCCAGCCGCCGCGGGTAAATTATGACATTATGAAAAGGAGCTTTCTGTATTCCTGCCCTCGTTATTGGCTAACACTTGATGAACGTATCAGGACGTCCTTGTCGAAAGCCATCCTCAAAAGAAAACTCTCGAACCATCTCCTGAGCTCATATTAACCAGTGTTAACTGCTAGTACATTTTAGCCGTATAATGTGTCACTGTTTTATATGCCCACTATGTAGTTTTTTTCGAATTTTAAATGTTGTGTACACTCTCTGAATCTCAGCTGTTTCATGATCTCGCATCAGTAGCTTGAAGTTAAACTTAGTCAAGATGGGAGGCTTCTCAACCACCTCTTTACAGTGTATTAACCCTGGAGCACTTTACACCTTTACCTAGTTGCAATGAAACACCCAAATATCACTCTGTAGCTACTGTAACGGTTTTGGGGCGTACCCAAAAGTTTCCCCTAGGTAATTCTATTAGTGTTTTGTGATATGATGGTTAAATAACCGTTTATTAAAAAAACAATCGTTAGGGAATTTTTCGGCTTTTTTTCAGACGAGTTTTTCATGCTCAAACCAACATAAATCGCCATGTATTTGCAATGAACGGTTGTTTCGTGTGCATAAGAATCAGCAGATGCATGTGTGTATCGATCACAATCGTAATTATCGGGAAAATGAAGAAAATTCAAACGAACCGCGAGTGGGTTCGCCATTGCGGGATGCACTAACGATCGTTAGTGCATCCAGTATCACCACAGTGAATGTGTGTTTGTTACTGAGTTGTGTGCATTCTTAGTCCGTGCTGTAACAAGGTTGTGCCCTGTTGCTGAGTACTGTTTCATTGTTGCTGGTTTTATCAGGGCTGTGTGCCTTTTGGAACTCTAAGTTATATGAGCTTCTCTTAGCTTTCATCACGCTCAGTTTGAGTACGTGTGTTCGACTTGTATACATTACTGCAAGAATGTGTATCGATTGCAAACAGTTGAGGACCAACGAATTTCGTACAAAATCTTTATTGAAATGTACTTGTCATCCTCACTCCTCCTTCATTGACGATTATGTTTCACCTTTTGTCATCCTCCTCGATTTTATTGTTACATTTTAAAGGACCACAGCCTGGGAAAATATTTGTATTTCATCGCTTTCATTCTACATCCTTCAACTTAGGGTATTTTCCGATTATTCACTTGATTCCAAGAATGTGGTTAGTGCTGATGACTTTCCAGGATAATATGCTATGTAGCCATAGACTAGCTATAAATGAATCCTCTTGGTGACTCTTCTGCTTCTAGCTCTGATGACGAGATTAGTGATACCCACCGTGGGAGGTATGACCACTTACGCGACGACAGGATGTGGCTGATAAACGTCGATAGTTCGTACATTCACGTCAATGATCTGAATCGTTCGATTGACACTTTTACAAAGGCCAAATATTGTGTTGTTCATTGGAACATCCATAGTTTACCGGACAAGTATACTGAACTCTGTAACTTATTGGCACAGTTGAGAGAAAACGGTATAATAGTGCATGCTATACTTCTCTGTGAAACTTTCCTCAATGAGAAAAATTGTCACATGTATATGATCCCTGGGTACAGTCTGGAACATATTAGCCGTAAAACCAAAACTCGGGGTGGGGTAGCCATATACATAACTAACTAACGATTTTACTTATAAGCTGAGGCTTGACCTATGTGTGAATGTTGAAGGAGAATTTGAAAGTATTGCCGTGGAAATCGCCTCCAAGCATGATTCACTCGTTGTGGCAGAAATATACAGAATACCAAACACTGATAAGCTCACGTCTATAGAACGTTATGATGAAATGGTGTCAAAATTATGTGCTCTGCACTGTGACGTCATTATTGGCACTGACCAGAATTTTGACCTCATGAAAGTGGATACCTTTACTTATATTTCATGTTCATATCGGTTGGTGTTCTACCCACCATCAAGAGACCAACACGCATTGTTCACACTAGTGCTACGTTAATTGACAATATTTATATGAAAAATGACGCATACGTGAATATAGATTCCCGCATTTTGCTGAATGGATGTTCAGATCATTTTCCTGTAATTTCTTGCATGAGCGAAAAGCACAAATCAACTCGCAATGAGCCTTTGGTTTTTGAGCACCGACCTTTGAGCTACGCACAGAAGACCCAAATTGCCCAGGCAATGAATTCAATACCCTGGAATAGTATTTTGAATAGAAATGACGTTAATGTGTCCTACGATACATTCGTTGGGGAATTTAAGCGAATTTCGGATCATTATGCACCTGTCAAACGTGTGGTCATACCCCACCGGTACATACAGCGAGAGCCGTGGAAAACCACCACACTTGTCAAATGCAGTAGGAAACGCGATATATTGTATGGTAAAGCAGTTGGCAGGCCTAGGGATAGTGTACAGTACATCAAATATATACGCTATAGAAATATTTATAATTCTGCAAAGAGGCAGGCAAAGGTTCTGTATTACAGAAAATTATTGACTGATTACAAAGACGGCATTCGTAAAACATGGAGGGTTTTAAATTCAGTGATATGACGTGCTAGAGACAAGAGTACACTCGTTGATACATTTATGGTTGACGGTGTGCCTGTAAATAACAGTGACACAGTAGCTAATGAGTTCTGTAAATATTTCTCGAATATCGGAAAACAATATGCGGAAGCCATACCTGCTTCCTCAAAATCGTCCCAATACTATATGGGAAACAGCCCCAATCAAAACTCATTCTTCCTTTTCCCTACTAACACGGACGAAGTATGTGAATTGATTAATTCATTTAAATCCAAAAAATCGTGTGGTGACGATGGAATTTCTATGTCACTTTTGAAGGACCTCCGAGAATGCTGCAGCCACCCTATATCCATATTGATCAATTTATCATTTGAAAAAGGGTCAGTACCGGACTCTATTAAATTGGCACGTGTCATTCCTATTTACAAGTCCAAGTCGAAAGATCAATTCACAAATTACAGACCAATCTAACTTCTTTCGAATATATCCAAAATCGTCGAGAAAGCAGTCCACAAACGCCTGTATTCATTTGTCACGCGAAATTCAATCTTATATGAAGGGCAATATGGCTTCAGACGATCTACAATCGACGCCCTTGTGGACTTCACGGCCAATGTATTGCCCGCCCTTGATAAAGGTGATAAGTGCATTGCGGTGTTTCTGGACCTCTCCAAGGCATTTGACACTATTAACCATAACCTTCTATTGGATAAGCTCCAATACTATGGTATTCGCGGTCTTGCCTTGGAGTGGTTCTGGAGCTACTTATATGATAGACGGCAGTATGTCCTTTATAAGAACACCTGTTCTATCCTTCGCTCCGTGGAATTTGGCGTTCCACAGGGGTCAGTGCTAGGTCCGTTATTGTTTATTTTATATGCAAATGATATACCCCGATCATTACATCATAGTAACGTAATTTTGTTCGCAGATGATACGACTGTTTTTCTCACAGGGAAAAATGAATCGAGTTTGTACAATCAAATGAACATTGACCTCAATATCTTGGGCGATTGGTTTAGAGCAAACCAACTATCGGTGAATGCTTCCAAAACTAAATACATACTGTTTTCCAGGAAGACCAATATTGCGGCGGAACATCATCATTTATATGTTGGCGGAGATCTCATAGAGAAGGTACAAGTCCTGAAATTTCTAGGAATTTATATGGACCAAAATTTCACCTGGGAAACCCATCTTGAGTACGTCAAAAAGAAAGTTGCTTCTGGTCTATTTGCTATCAATATGTCAAAACGATGCCTTTTTGAGGCGTACAAAAAATCCTGTACTACAGCTTGATTTATCCATTCTTAACATACGGTGTCTTGCTCTGGGGAAATGCTTATCAGTGTTATTTGAATAAAGTTTTTGTCATACAAAAACGAGCGATACGAGCAATTACAGGTGCAAAATATAATGATTCCTCCTCTCCTCTCTTTAAACATTTAGGTGTGTTGAAACTAAGCGATATTTATAAATTGAATATGGGTATTTTCTGCATACGTTTTTCATTGAACGAACTACCTGATGCATTGATAAACATTTTTGAGGTGCATGATAGTACTCATGGACACAATACACGTCACAGTACTGACCCCCAGCCGCCGCGGGTAAATTATGACATTATGAAAAGGAGCTTTCTGTATTCCTGCCCTCGTTATTGGCTAACACTTGATGAATGTATCAGGACGTCCTTGTCGAAAGCCATCCTCAAAAGAAAACTCTCGAACCATCTCCTGAGCTCATATTAACCAGTGTTAACTGCTAGTATTTTAGCCGTATAATGTGTCACTGTTTTATATGCCCACTATGTAGTTTTTTTCGAATTTTAAATGTTGTGTACACTCTCTGAATCTCAGCTGTTTCATGATCTCGCATCAGTAGCTTGAAGTTAAACTTAGTCAAGATGGGAAGCTTCTCAACCACCTCTTTACAGTGTATTAACCCTGGAGCACTTTACACCTTTACCTAGTTGCAATGAAACACCCAAATATCACTCTGTAGCTACTGTAACGGTTTTGGGGCATACCCAAAAGCTTCCCCTAGGTAATTCTATTAGTGTTTTGTGATATGATGGTTAAATAACCGTTTATTAAAATGTATATGTGTTTAAAGGTTCATTCGGTTCCGTATTGGTAATATTTAAAAGGTTTTCCGTCTCGGAACATGGTATATTTGTGATGTTGGTAAAGCCGGAGACAGAGACGGAGACGGAACCGGAGACAGAGTCGGAACAATGGAGTACAAAAACGTAATGACGTTATTTCCGGAAGGTCATGTCGTCAGCCTCGTTTTCGGTTTAAAAGGTGACGTGTCAGCCACTGATTGGTTCTAGAGTGTTTTTAGAAATTACGGAAAAATCTGTGTTTTGGCGGACTATGACGTCACAATAGGTTGGTCACGTGACGTGGGTCTCAGGTCTATAAAAGCCCCCGCTTCACAGCGGACGGCGGAGTTGGTGTCCTGACGTCGACCTGTGCAGACCCCTTCTCCCATAGCAGAGTACTCCCTTGCTCCGGCTTGTGTCATACCAGATGATAACAGTTAAGTCTTCTGACTGTGCACTTGGAAAATAAACATGAAAACTTCAACCGAGTTGTTTTTTCCGTGTTGGTTAGGGAACTGGAATTTATGATAAAGTTAGTCCACCGGAAAAGAAAGTACTACGAAGAAAAGGGAGATAAGTCCACAGTCGGTTAAGACCAAGTTGTAACGACGTCTTAGGGTGATCCAAGAACCCAGATCACCAAGGAAGGAGACGGAGACGGAGGTGGAATTCAACGGAGCAACTACGGAGGCGGTACCGGACGGAGCAGTTGCAGAGACGGGAACGACGAAGCAGTTGCAGAGGCGGTACCGGACGACGGAGTAGCAGAGGCAGTACCTGACGGAGCGGTTGCGGTAACCGGAAGTGAGAACACTTCCGAGATTCTCCATTTCAGGTGCAGTCGCAGGTTGCGATGAGGCGGAGCCAACCGGAGCAGTTTGCAGTGAGGCGGAACCTGGCAGAGCGGTTGCAGTATTCGGAAACGGCAACGTTCCCGGATTCTCTATTCCAGGTGCAGTCGCAGTTGCAGTAAGGCGGAAAACGACGGAGCTGGTGCAGTAAAGCGGTATCCCGACGGAGCAGTTGCAGTACCCGGAGACGGAAACGCCTCCGGATTCTTACTTTACAGGTGCAGTTACAGATTGGCAGTCGGACAACGGTTAAGAGGTCCATTCCAGACCACGCTACCAACCTTCAGGGACTTCTAGCCGGAGTTCAACCATACAGCAGTAGCAGTTTCCCGGAGTTTTACCGTTTCAGCTCCGGTTAAATAACAACTCACCCACCTCCCAAGAAAACCGGTTCATCAAGACGTCACAGAAGGGTGAAGAACCCGTTACAACTTTTTGGTGGCAGCGGTGGGATCATCTGCAGTATGACTACTAGACGGGGCAAATTGGCGGAACAGCAGCTGAAGACAGCCGTGTCGGACACGGAGCAGCCTGTAGGAGCAGTAGGAGCTGAGCCGTTGCAGATGCCGGTTGCAGAAAAGGAAGCAGTTTGTCCTGTCGAGCGAAAGCTGTTGCAGCCGGAAATACAGAAAGCGGTTGCAGAAGAGCCCCTTCGGGTTCCTCAAGGAGTACAGCCTGCAGAGCAGTTAGCAGAGGCGGAAATTAACTTTCCGGACCAGGCTGGCGATCGGGAACCGGAAGCGGAACCGGAAGGCGGTGAGAAATTAGTCGACAACCTGACCAGATTATTGGCAACCCAAATGGAGGTGTTTCAGCAGCACCTGGCAGTAACCGGAAAGCAGCAGCAGGCAGAAGCAGTACAACAACCAGCACCAAGGGCAGGAGTAGCCAGATTAATGACATACGACGGAACTGATCCGTGGCCGGAGTATGAGGCTCACCTCCTTGAATACGCTCGGTACTACCGTTGGACAGCAGAGGAAAAGGCGCTGAACTTATGTGTCAGTTTGAGGGGTAACGCCCGCAGCATACTACTGGATCTGTCCGCGGAGCAGAGACGCAGCTTTGATACGGTTGTGGCGGCATTAAAACAGCAGTTTTGTCCGGGGTAGAAAACATTTGTTTTCCAGGCGGAATTGCAGACACGGAAATTGCAGCCGGAGGAGGAGCTGTCCGAGCTGGCCAGAGACATACGGAGCAAGACGCGGCTAGCTTACCCAAAAGCGGACCCGGCAACAACAGAAGTGCTCATGAAGATGCATTTCTGCAACAGTCTTACTAACCGAGATATGCAGCTGTCGGTATTGAAAAGCCACCCGGAAACGCTGTCGCAGGCTCTGGCTTTCGCTACCGAGTATGAGAGCATCATGAAAACGGACAACAGTAAACCAGCGGAGCGACACCGGACGAGACAGCTGAACACAGAGCCGGAGTGGAGCCAGCAGGTGAACGAATTGCGGAAGCAAGCCGAGCAGACTCAGCAGCAGTTGGCAGATCTGATGACTCAGGTCAAGGAAGCGGTTAGCAGGCAGCAGCAGCAGCGTAGTTCCCGAGCGGATTTAGAATGCTTTAACTGTGGCCGGAAAGGGCATTTTGCCCGGGACTGCAGGCAGCCGAAGCAGCAGCAGCAACGGCGTCAACCACAACAGCAGCAGTCGCCGCGACAACAGCAGCAGCAGCAGCCGCAGCAACAACAGCAGCAGCCACGACAGCAGCAGCCGGAAAACTAGAGTGGGTCGCGGAAAAGGGGAATTCTGGGACCCGGAAGAGAGGACACCCCCATAACCGGCAGGTGGTTCACGGACCCGGTCCCAGGGGCGAGGTGGGCATGTGTGTGACAGCCAGAGTATGCGGAGAGCCAGTAACGCTGATAATCGACACCGGCAGCACTGTCACAATGCTCAACCTACAAACCTGGGAACGGATCCGGAAACCCGGAATGAAGCTGAAGCGGTCGCCGATTCGTCTCTCAATGGTTGACGGAAGTAACATACGACGCATGGCCAGAAAGAACTCCCACTCAATATCGCAGGAGTAGCTGAAACCGTGACGTTCGAGATAGCAGACTGTGAAGACGAAGGAATACTGGGAATGGATTTCATCCGTTCCAGGATATCCGGCATAAATTTTGACCGAATGACCATGCAGATGGGCAGCCAGGAGGTGTTCCTCACCATGTTCGAGCAGACCAGAGAGCCGTTTCCGATCAACGCTGTAGCAGATTACCAAATTCCGCCGGAAACGGAACAGCTGATAATAGGACAAGCAGAGAGTGTCCTTGAAGCAGAAGGAGTACTAGAAATGCCACAGGAGCCTACTGAGAAAAGACCTTGGCTGATCGGGAGAACTTTATCCCGGATAAAGCAAGGAACAGTCCCGGTTTGAGTGATCAATGTGATGGCGGAGCCGGTAATCATCAAGAAAGGAGCGCAGTTGGCGACGATGACCACCTTAGCAGCCGGTTGCAGTGTTGTTCCGTTGGCGGAGCAGGAAGGTGCAGATTTCCAAGGAATCGGAGGCCGGGCGGAATTGGAGCGGGTACGAGAAGCTGCGGCAGTTAGCAGAGCAGACCCAGGATGCAGTACCGAGTCATTTCCGCGAGAGAGTAACCGACCTCCTATTTCGGAATAAGCCGACCTTCAGCAATGATGCCGGAGAACTGGGGCAGACCAATGAGGTACAACATCAGATAAACACGGGCAGTCACCGGCCGATTAAGCAGCCGACTAGACGGATTCCGCCGGACAAAAGAGAGCTGGTGAGCAGTCTAATTCAGGAGATGAAAGACAAGAATGTCATTGAAGAAAGTAGCAGTCCTTGGGCTTCTCCGATTGTGCTGGTGAAGAAGAAGGATGGAACCACCCGGTTCTGTGTCGATTACCGGCGGTTAAATGCAGTCACAGAGAAAGATGCTTATCCGTTGCCGAGAATTGACGACACCATAGCAGCCTGTGCAGACGCCAAGTGGTTCTCCACTCTCGACCTGACCAGTGGATACTGGCAGGTCAGGATGGATGAAGATGCCTGGAAAAAGTCGGCCTTCTGTGTTCCTGGTGGCCTTTACCAGTTCAAAGTCATGAGTTTCGGCTTGTGCAATGCTCCGGGTACATTCGAGCGGTTGATGGAGAAGGTGTTAGGCGGACTGTCCTGGAAGACCTGCCTCATATATCTGGACAACATCATAGTCTACAACAAGACCCTGGAGGATCACATCCGTGATCTTCAGGAGGTTTTCAACAAGCTGAGAGAGGCAGACCTAAAAGTCAAACCATCAAAATGCAAGTTCTTCCAGCCGGAGGTGTCTTTCCTAGGTCACATTGTCGGAAGAGACGGTATCCGTACCGACCCGGCAAAAACGGAGGCAATACGGGAGTGGCGGACACCCACCAACCTGACGGAGCTGCGCAGTTTTCTGGGGCTATGCTCCTATTACCGGAAGTTCGTGCCAAAGTTCTCCAACATTGCAGCGCCGGGAAGGAGCTCCTGGCGGTTGTGTTTGCGATACAGAAGAATAAGCACTACTTGCTGGGACGACACTTCCTTCTTCGCACGGATCATGGCAGTCTTACCTGGCTGATGAATTTCAAGGAGCCCCAGGGGCAGGTCGCCCGGTGGATTGCGCTCCGCGGATGCATTGTCCAGATCCCCGTGCAGCCAATGCGGAAAAATCGACTGGAAACAGGCCAAGATAGATGCCTGGAACTACGGAGAAAGGATCCGGCAGACTCGGAGTGAAGAAACTCCTCAGCCCAAGCCAAGGAAGGGGGGACGCCGGAAGCGGTCACGGAGATCGGGTGGAGAAGCAGGACTGGCAGAAGAAGAGTCTACAGAAAATGAAGAATTCTGTGCGGTTGCGGTGACGGAGAAAGCAGCGTCCCGGAAGCCGGTTGCGGTTGCGGTGACGGAAAAGGCAGTGTCCCGGAAGCCGGTTGCGGTGACGGAGAAGGCAATTTCAGGAAAAGCGGATGCGGTTGCAGAGCAGATTAGGCTGGCGGAAAATGCGGACCAGGATACTGTGCTGGGGCAGAAATATCGACCAGATGATTTGCGGAGAATGCAGCAAGCAGAACCTTGGTACCCACTGGTGATGTCGCTGATCGACGGGAGCAGTACAGCTGGCAGTGCAGACTTTTCCAGCATGAGCAGCGAGGAGAAAGTGCTGTACGGGATGCGGAAGACCTTGCTGAAAGTTGACGGAGTAGTTTACCGGAAATGGAAAACGGCAGAAGGAACCGGCCGAATGCAGTTAATAACCCCGAAGGAGCTGAGACAGGAGATTTTCCGTCTGGCCCATCAGAGCCGGACGGGAGGACACCTCGGAAGCAGAAGGATGGCGGCTAGCATTCGGAGGCGGCATTTCTGGCCGGCTATGATGCGGGATGTAAAGCAGTGGGTGCTGAGCTGTGACGAATGTGCGTCAAGACGTATGCAGAAATACCGGGTTGGAGCGCCCATGGAGAGGGTGGCAATGGACGTGATGGGTCCATTGCCTAAATCCACCCAGGGAAACCGGTACATCTTAGTAATCGGTGATTACTTCACCAAGTGGGTAGAGGCCTACCCGATGCCGAATCAGGAAGCGGTGACGGTTGCGGACATATTCGTCAACCAGTTTGCAGCGCGGTACGGCATCCCGATGGAGATCCACACCGACCAAGGCAGAAATTTCAAGTCCGACTTGCTGAGAAATGTTTGTAGAATCCTGTTCCGTTGGCGATGGCAGCTTACCGGAGTACCCCGCAGGAGACAACCGGGCAGAGTCCGAATTTGCTGATGCTGGGCAGAGAAGTCAACACTCCGGTAGAGTTACTGATTGGCAGGCCTCCGGGCGAATCGACAGCAGAAGTAACAGAGTATGGCAGTCAGCTCCGGGAGCGACTAGAAGCAGTATACAAGGCGGTTCGAGCGAAATCTGGCAGAGAGATGGAACGGCAGAAGAAGCTGTACGACCGGAGGAAGGTCGACAATCAGTTCCAGCCAGGAGACCGAGTGTGGATGGCGGTCAAAACACGGAAGAAGGGCAAGGCACCCAAGTTGCAGAGGAAGTGGAGCGGTCCAAAGCTAGTGCTGAACAGATTTACCGACGTGACCTACGAGATTGCAGAGAGTGAAACTCGGCAGAAGGTGGTTCACTTCGATTTGCTGAAACCGTATAATGGTGTCAAGCATCCGAGATGGATGAAGCGGAGAATGGCGGATTCCTGGAGGCAGACGGAGCCGCCGAAGCAGAGTAGTGTTCCGGAGTCGGAACAGACGGTCTCTGAGTCAGATACAGACTCGGAGTAAAGCCACAGAGGACGAAGAAAACAGGGCGGAGACAGGGCGGAGAAAGGAAGCAGAGCGGAACGCGGTGCAGAGACCGGATAGAGACATCCTAGAGGTTCTGACTGGGTTGAGCGCATAGTCAACCAGTCCAGGGTAGCGGCCAGGGGTCCAGAAGAACCTGGGTTGCGGTCTAGTATCTCCAGAGAAGCAGCTACACGTCTTCCGTATTAGGAGAATTAAGGCGGAAAAGTTTTCCGGCTGTAGACATCCAACCAGAGTTTCCACTTAGCAGAGACAGTAAACCGGCTGCAGATCGACAGAAGCGGTGAAACATCATACCAGATAGGAAGGGCCCTCCTTCTGGACAAGAATGTATGCAGTTTCCAGTGTCGACAAGCAGTAATACCAGTGAGCAGTTATGCAGCAGGCGGAGCTGTGCAAACGGCGAAAACGCCCAACAGGCAGTCTAGATGCACGTCTGACAGGCATATTTTACTGGCTGAGACTCTATTCAACCCTCCTGATGGCAGAGATACTTCAAAATTGCAGATGCTTCGCTCGGAGAAGCAGTTGAAAGGGAGCCGGAAAAACCCGGAGAAGCCGGTTGAGCCGGAGACGGACACCTCTCGGTTAACGGTTGAGTTTTCGCATAATTGTGACGTCACTCCTGAGGCAGCCAATCAGCGTGGAACTTTTCAAGCCACGTGTGCAGAAAGAGTATAAAAGGGCCTTGAAATCGGGCTCTGAGAGCAGTTGAAGAGCAGAACTCGAGCTGTGCACATCGCAGACAAAGTTTGGCGGAATCGAATCAAGTCCACTGTTTTCCGGCGACGGCAGCTTTTGCAGTGAAAAACGACTAATTGTTTCCCGGAAGACCACCAGTCCGGAGAAGCGGTGCAGTAGAAGCGGCGCAGTAACAGCGGTGCAGTAGACGCGGATTTGACTAGCAGCTTTTGTTTCCCGGATTTTCCGGATGGCCTACTTGGCGCTCCAGCAAAGGCGAGGTGGCGGCCCCAATGGGACTGAGATGGGCAACCGGCCGAAAGAGCTGTGGCGGTACTGTAAGAAGTGTGACCGGATGTTTGCGGACGCGAGAGATAAAAGAGAACATGTCTGTCCGGTCCAGAAATACTATTGCTGCTTGTGTTCCTTCTACGGAAATCGGGCCTGTGACTTACGGAGACATCTCTGGGAGGCACATGGATGGACGTACCCTGCGGAATACCGTCCTCCTCAGGACGAATGGACACTGAACCGGGTCGGAACGTTCGACTCAGCCCGGAGAGGGATTGCTAGGAAGTCCTGACAGAACTGCTTCCGCAGATTCCTGACTCGTTCCCCGGTACAGCCTCCGATTCCTGTTCCGTCCCTTCATCAACTCCCGTACGGAACAGACTGGGATGCCGGAGCAGCCGCTCCCATCGAATGCCCGGAACTGATCGACCCACCAGGTTGGGTTCCGGATCCGCAGGGCTGTCTTCGGGCAGCGGAAGACACACCTCCAGAAGACTGGGAACTAGAAATATCGGCGGAACCGGACGGAGAAGCTCAGCCGGCGGAGGACTGGGAGGAAGAGCTCCAGGTGTGGGAGTATAAACCACCTTCTCCCACCCCGGACACAGAATCCGAGACTTCGGAATATTTCAGGGGTCCAGAAGCGGCCAGGGGTCCAGAAGAACCTGGGTTGCGGTCTAGTATCTCCAGAGAAGCAGCTACACGTCTTCCGTATTAGGAGAATTAAGACGGAAAAGTTTTCCGGCTGTAGACATCCAACCGGAGTTTCCACTTAGCAGAGACAGTAAACCGGCTGCAGATCGACAGAAGCAGTGAAACATCATACCAGATAGGAAGGGCCCTCCTTCTGGACAAGAATGTATGCAGTTTCCAGTGTCGACAAGCAGTAATACCAGTGAGCAGTTATGCAGCAGGCGGAGTTGTGCAAACGGCGAAAACGCCCAACAGGCAGTCTAGATGTACGTCTGACAGGCAGATTTAACTGGCTGAGACTCTATTCAACCCTCCTGATGGCAGAGATACTTCAAAATTGCAGATACCTCGCTCGGAGAAGCAGTTGAAAGGGAGCCGGAAAAACCCGGAGAAGCCGGTTGAGCCGGAGACGGACACCTCTCGGTTAACGGTTGAGTTTTTGCATAATTGTGACGTCACTCCTGAGGCAGCCAATCAGCGTGGAACCTTTTAAGCCACGTGAGCAGAAAGAGTATAAAAGGGCCTTGAAATCGGGCTCTGAGAGCAGTTGAAGAGCAGACCTCGAGCTGTGCACATCGCAGACAAAGTTTGGCGGAATCGAATCAAGTCCACTGTTTTCCGGCGACGGCAGCTTTTGCAGTGAAAAACGACTAAGTGTTTCCCGGAAGACCACCAGTCCGGAGAAGCGGTGCAGTAGAAGCGGCGCAGTAACAGCGGTGCAGTAGACGCGGATTCGACTAGCAGCTTTTGTTTCCCGGATTTTCCGGATGGCCTACTTGGCGCTCCAGCAAAGGCGAGGTGGCGGCCCCAATGGGACTGAGATGGGCAACCGGGCGAAAGAGCTGTGGCGGTACTGTAAGAAGTGTGACCGGATGTTTGCGGACGCGAGAGATAAAAGAGAACATGTCTGTCCGGTCCAGAAATACTATTGCTGCTTGTGTTCCTTCTACGAAAATCGGGCCTGTGACTTACGGAGACATCTCCGGGAGGCACATGGATGGACGTACCCTGCGGAATACCGTCCTCCTCAGGACGAATGGACACTGAACCGGGTCGGAACGTTCGACTCAGCCCGGAGAGGGATTGCTACGAAGTCCTGACAGAACTGCTTCCGCAGATTCCTGACTCGTTCCCCGGTACAGCCTCCGATTCCTGTTCCGTCCCTTCATCAACTCCCGTACGGAACAGACTGGGATGCCGGAGCAGCCGCTCCCATCGAATGCCCAGAACTGATCGACCCACCAGGTTGGGTTCCGGATCCGCAGGGCTGTCTGCGGGCAGCGGAAGACACACCTCCAGAAGACTGGGAACTAGAAATATCGGCGGAACCGGACGGAGAAGCTCAGCCGGCGGAGGACTGGGAGGAAGAGATCCAGGTGTGGGAGTATAAACCACCTTCTCCCACCCCGGACACAGAATCCGAGACTTCGGAATATTTCACCGCGGGTGAGGAGGAACCCTGAGGCGGTCGACGGAGGCGGTTGGCAGTGTAGCAGTAGACGGAGGCGGATGGCAGTGTGGCAGTAGACGGAGGCGGATGGCAGTGTAGCAGTAGACGGAGGCGGTTGGCAGTTTAGCGGTAGACGGAGGCGGTTGGCAGTTTGGCGGAGACAGAAGTAGCGGTGGCAGTTAGCAGCAACAACAACACGGGAAAAAAAAAATTATTTATCCAAGAAGACCACCAGGAGGAGTTGCAGTTTGCTGAGCAGCCAATCATCAAGCAGATAAGCCAGTCACGTGACTTCCAGAGACTATAAAAAGGGGCAGATAGCTGTTACCGGATGCAGAAGGCAGATTGCTGTAGCTGAGTCAACATCGACCCGAAGCAGAGAATCAGAATGCCGAAAGTAAAGACAACACCCCGCAAGCCCCGCCCTCACCGGTGTGGAGACTGCAACCTAGAGTTCAAGAGCAAGCACACGTTGCTCCGGCATGTCACGGAACAGCACACGAGTGAAGTTACCGTCTTCGCCTGTCCGCAGTGTGACCATTGGAGCAGACGGAAAGAGGGGACACAGAAACATCTGCAGTCCCGACACGGAATGGACGCGAACCCGATTCGACTAAGGGTTGGCAGAGAGCAGTTTGAGGAGAAAAGCCTCCGGTCCAAGATGACTCCACGGAAAAGCAAGAAAGCACTAACACGGCTTGACCAGCTGTCGGATACGGAGTCGGAGTCGGGAGGTTCGGTTTCGTCCCGGACCCGGTACCGTTCCGGTACCCAGTCGGTGGCCACACTAGCAGCCGACGTTTCGTCCATGGAGGCGGAGAGCAGTTCGGAAGAAGAAGCAGAGCTGAAAATTATGGCAAGTGAAGACGAGTTGCAAGACCCGGGGGACCCGAAGCCGGTTAAGCCACCGGTGACCCGAAGTTCTCCCCAGAACACCTCCTGGAAAAACAGCCCGGCCCCATCTCGAGGTACTGGAGCAGATCGAGACCGCGGAAAGAAGCGGAGTCGCAGCCGTTCGCCGGAGAAATCCGGCCGTCATCAACGCCGGGAATATAGGAAGGAGAGCCCGGAGCGTGCCAAGGACCGAGGCGGAAAACGTGGCCGAGAGAAGCGGCACTCCCCACCCAAGTCTTCAGGAGGCAGCGTCAAGGGAAAAGGCAAGGCGGTGTATGACTACAAGTTCCGGTTGTTGGAGGAAGGTTCCAGCGGAGTAGCGACAGAAGTTGGAGTGGCGGACATTGCAGAAATGCAGAGCAGAGACGACGAAGAAGACAGTTTCCGGAGCCCAGCTCCGAGAATGACTAGCAGTGGCAGAACGGTGAGCAGCGTGATCGTCCGGCCCGGAGGCGGAGCAGAAAGCAGATCCAGCGGCCGAGCCGATAGCAGAGCAGATAGCAGAGCAGATAGCAGAGCAGATAGCCGAGCGGACAGCAGACCCATTTGCAGATCCGGAGGCAGAGCGGAGACCAAAGCGGAAGGCGGAACCCGGAGCAGAGCTGTCAGTGAGACGGAGACCCGAGGATCCACGGAGAGAACTTTACCGGCAACCATTCAAGCAGTAGCCGGAAGCAGAACCAGTTCAGCGGCTAGGGATGACGGAATGGAGTCTTCCGCGTCTGACCGAAGCCATGCGGACGTGCAGAGAGCCCGGAGGAGTATCCTGGTAGATCAAGCCAGAGCTACACCCGGAATCCTGTCTCCGGTGGAAACCAGGCCTCGACAGTCTTCCAGTGAGCGGTCCGGAAGAAGCCAAGCCCGAGCACCAACCCAGAGTCCACCATACACTTTCTACCCGTTTGGCGGTCCTTCAACTCAACCGTGTCCGTCCCACTGTTTCCCGGTGAATATTGGAGGACGAAGTGCATCCGTCTTTGCACCTGCAGTCCCGGAGCATGCCAGATACTATGCAGTACGTTGGGGACCGGAGCAGTGGGGGCCAGCCGAGATGAGAGACTCCGGCGTCTATGTGGAGACCATGGAGCAGAGAGAGTCACCGTTTGGTCTCGTCCCGACCCGTCAGATCGTCCGGATTCCAGATTGGTCCATCCGGGACGAACGCCTCAGGAATGGGTTCTACGTCCCGCCCCAGTGGAGCCTCCATGATCCCGATCTTCTTCCGGTTGATGCCAGAGGAACAAGCTTCGGACGACCGTTGGTACCACAGACCATTCCACCTCGTCCGCCATCGGGGAGCAGTTCGCGCCGTGATACTGGTGGGCAGTAGTCGTCGCAAGTCGCCGCAAGTCGTCGCAAGTCAAGTCGGCGCAAGGAGAAGAAAGAAGAACCGTTTCCCGGATTCTAGTATAATTAAGAGTTAAAAGTGGGAAACGGAACAAGCAAGATATCCGGGTACAGTGACCGTAAACTAGTTAAGAGGTACTAGTGCCCGGATCACGGAAACAGTTGTGTTTGATTATACGGACAGTTTAACGGTTAAAAATTTATGTATATGTGATATGTGATATTGATCTGTTCGGGACGAACAGAGTCTAAGGAAGAGGGAGTGTAACGGTTTTGGGGCATACCCAAAAGTTCCCCCTAGGTAATTCTATTAGTGTTTTGTGATATGATGGTTAAATAACCGTTTATTAAAATGTATATGTGTTTAAAGGTTCATTCGGTTCCGTATTGGTAATATTTAAAAGGTTTTCCGTCTCGGAACTTGGTATATTTGTGATGTTGGTAAAGCCGGAGACGGAGCCGGAGACGGAGTCGGAACAATGGAGTACAAAAACGTAATGACGTTATTTCCGGAAGGTCATGTGATCAGCCTCGTTTTCGGTTTAAAAGGTGACGTGTCAGCCACTGATTGGTTCTAGAGTGTTTTTAGAAATTACGGAAAAATCAGTGTTTTGGCGGACTATGACGTCACAATAGGTTGGTCACGTGACTTGGCTCAGGTCTATAAAAGCCCCCGCTTCACAGCGGACGGCGGAGTTGGTGTCCTGACGTCGACCTGTGCAGACCCCTTCTCCCATAGCAGAGTACTCCCTTGCTCCGGCTTGTGTCATACCAGATGATAGCAGTTAAGTCTTCTGACTGTGCACTTGGAAAATAAACATGAAAACTTCAACCGAGTTGTTTTTTCCGTGTTGGTTAGGGAACTGGAATTTATGATAAAGTTAGTCCACCGGAAAAGAAAGTAATACGGAGAAAAGGGAGATAAGTCCACAGTCGGTTAAGACCAAGTTGTAACGACGTCTTAGGGTGATCCAAGAACCCAGATCACCAAGGAAGGAGACGGAGACGGAGGTGGAATTCAACGGAGCAACTACGGAGGCGGTACCGGACGGAGCAGTTGCAGAGACGGGAACGACGAAGCAGTTGCAGAGGCGGTACCGGACGACGGAGTAGCAGAGGCAGTACCTGACGGAGCGGTTGCGGTAACCGGAAGTGAGAACACTTCCGCACTTCCTGTTTGGCTGTATTTCGGAAACGATGCGTTTTCGTAGAGCGAAAAGGAGATTATTTTCGGCGTTTTTTCTCCGATTTAATACTAGTACCTGGTACCTTAGAAACGGTGTATCGTAGAGAAAAACGGGTGTTACCTGAATTTTCCTGCTAATTCGGCATTCTTTATTTTTGTCGATATCTCAGAAAAGTGTGTCATAAAGCAGAACGGACGTTCTACGCAAAGATGCCTGAGGCAGGGTATGTCACTTAAACTTTGACCACAGACAGTTTCAGAGTCATCATGGTTCTAGACACGGTCTCTTAGGTATATGTTAGGTAGGAATAGAACTCACACGAAATGCCCCAAGGCATCTTCAGGCCTTGACGTCTAGTTTTACACACAGTATCCTATTTCACCATGTTTATTCTACTCTACCTGTAGGAGATCATGAGGCGGGATTGGATGTTCAAGCTTGTCGGAAAGGAACATTTCACACTGCACTGTAACTAATTCAGGCGTTCACCATCACAATGCTACAAACATACACAACCCTCATATTGATAATAAACGAACCACTATGGCTGCCAATACATTAAGACATAAAGGTCCGGATTTATGGTACACAATTTCAGAATTAATACGTACAAAAAGTCAATAAAATCATTCATTAATTCATATAAACATCATCTGATCAACGGATATTAGATCAACCGCCGCTGGTCCGCTTTGGTCGGTCACCCCGCCGCCGCCATACTATGGGTGGCCAAGAGGGTCAGAAGTGACCGGCACCGGTCGACCGAACATCCCGGTCGACCGGAGAGATGGGCCAATCAAATCTCCGCGTTTTGGCGACCGGGACTTTCATTAGCCTTCCGCTTCCTTTCATTCAAATCACGTGTACATGCATGCGTGTCCATTTATGCGTTCAAACTCTTGCAGGATGGATAAGCTCCTGGCTTTACAAGCCAAAATAAACCAAATTGTCGATAAAAAAAAACAGCATGAAGGGAGTGCACCTTCTCCCAAACCAGAGGGAGAGCCGCAACCGATGAGCACCTCATTGAGTGTCAATGAGACCCTTGCAACCCGGCTCAGCCAAAGGTTTTAAGATAAAAAATTATATGATATACCTAGATCTTTGAAAACTTTCATTAACCTAGCTAGAACAACTGATGAAACTTTGAAATATGTGCCAGGACACATTCGGGGTTCGCACAATTTGGTAGTCAGCATTCCTACTAGCTCGGCTGGTGGGATCTCCCTTTAGCTCACTTGGTAGAGTGCTGGACTACCCTTCGTGGGGTCCTTGCCCGTCTCGGGCAAGCTGATTTTTCCAAACCTTGTACACAAATATTATATCTATCCCCCCCCCTCCCAAAAAAAAACGAAACAAAATAAAAACAATCAAACATTTCATATGCTTCAAATATGAGGCCGTTGAGGGGGTCCACATCCCGACCGTTTATTCATGTATCCCCTCCCCAAATTCCTGGATAACTCCCTGGATGAACTCACCCTTCGTGGTGAGCATAATTAATCCCCCATATTCTAGCAGGTAATATAGACTAGATCCACATTTATAATACTTCACATGTACTTGTGATGTTCAATAATAATTAATTTATCACATCTCACATAAGCCCAAACGCATACGAACTACTGGATTTTAATATTTGAAAAGAATAATCACACTGTGAAATTGTGAATATGAGCAGAAAATATACATGCATTTGTAATGATTCATTGATTGATGAAAATTATGTGGAAACTCATTACTCACAGACATACGTAGATATCACAAATTGAACATATTCATGTACTTTGCTATGGCGATAGGGTTCTATCGGACATCCAAACTCAAAGGTAGCGAGTTACTGTACGTTCATGTTAGGTATGGTCTGATTTACAACAGTACTCAAATTCAGGGTGGTTGTAAAGTAGATCAAATAGTGAAATATGCCCAGATTCCTGAGGTGTCATTTTGGGCTGAAATTTAACATTGGGTGCATTGCCAACCTTGCCAACAAAATTTTCTTTGCGATAAAAGTGTGAAATTTCATAAAATATTGCGGTTTGACTCCGAGGTGAAGTGTGCCAGGTATTATGATATTATTTAGCAGCGCAAAAATATAGAGGAAAAAAGCGGTATAAACGAATTTTGAAAGTCAGAGTACATGTGAATACATGTCTGAAAGCTTTCATAGAAAGACAAACCCTTATGATTACCAGCATGTAATACTTCATACATGCTTATCCCATACAGGAGCTCTATTCATCATGAATGAATACTCATACTATTGTGCGTTTCATTCCATTTTGGAGTAGAGCGGCTAAATTGTTAGAGAGATCCTTCAATATTTATATAGATCAGCGTATTTCAATTGTTCCTCTTGTACAAAGATTTTTTTCTTGTATCACTAAACATCTAAGAAGAATGCTATTTACATTTTCTGCATGTTCAACTCAGAGTGCCCTCAGTGGAGCCTAATAATCTGTACACTTCAACTCCTCATATATTTTACAGAATACTCATTACAGAATACACTTTTCATTACCGATCTTTGATTGTGGCATATGCTTTGATGCTTCTTTCGAAACTTCTCAGGATAAAAAATGTCCAGAAGTGAAATATTTTGAAACGTTCTGAAAGTCACAACAACCTTTGAAAGCCGTATCCACATTATTACACAGAGATAAACACATTATATATTGCATGACAACCGGTTTTCTTGCAATGACTTTCTATCAAGTGGTGACCAAACCGTTTTTAAAATATGGTAGAATTCACACTTGAAGGAGGCCCCACTACGTTTAACATACATCATTACAGATTTAACATACATCCATAAGGTACCTAATCACGAATATTTGGCGTGACTAAAATTTGCGGTTCTGTGGTTATAAAACCATTTCGCGGTATGAAAATTTCGTGGTGTCCGCATAACAAAAAATATCTTAGATAGATTGCATCCGATTCATAGCGAATTTTTCATACTGCAAAATGGTTCTAACCACAGAACTGCGAATGTTTCATCACTCCAAATAATTGTGATATACAGTACCTCGTGCCTACCTAAATCAGTTACATTCCAGATGATGTAAATTTGATAAAAAATATCTTTCTTGATCCAATTTTTGATGGAACAAACCAGGCCTCGAAGTGCTGTCAAAGCCTGATCCCGGTCACCATCCCGTATTTAATATGCCAGATCTCACCACTTCACATGTCTCTAATGAATCACCGAATATCAATACCTGACCGATATGATCAAACGAGAGCCACCTGGCCCCAACACATGACCCAGGTCCACCTGGCCTCAACACATGACCCATTTGGCCTCAATACACTACCGAGGTCCACCTGGCATCAACACATGACCGAGGTCCACCTGGCCTCAACATATGACCGAGGTCCACCTGGCCTCAACACCTGACCAAGGTCCACCTGCCCTCAACATATGACCGAGGGCCACCTGGCCTCAACATATGACCGAGGGCCACCTGGCCTCAACACCTGACCGAGGTCCACCTGGCATCAACACATGACCCAGGTCCACCTGTCCTAAACATATAACAGAGGGCCACCTGGCCTCAACACATGACCGAGGTCCACCTGCCCTCAACATATGACCGAGGGCCACCTGGCCTCAACATATGACCGAGGGCCACCTGGCCTCAACACCTGACCGAGGTCCACCTGGCATCAACACATGACCCAGGTCCACCTGCCCTAAACATATAACAGAGGGCCACCTGGCCTCAACACCTGACCGAGGTCCACCTGGCCTCAACACCTGACCGAGGTCCACCTGGCCTCAACACCTGACCGAGGTCCACCTGGCCTCAACACGTTGTCATCTGACGATTTCTATTGCAACGTTGTCTATTCGTCTATTTTTATCGCTGAAGATGTCAATAACAATCCAGGTCCTACATCACCCCATATCAACCCATGTCAAAATTGCTGGATCCATCGATCAATTCCTAAAAAAATTAGCTCAATGTTTCAGGTAATAGCCATTTTGTCCTGTGACCTTGAAAATGAGGTCAAAGGTCGAACTCAATATTCCGAATATATCACTTCACAACTGATTCCTAAGATGTAAAGTCAATAATAAGTGAGAGATTAGCCATTTTGTGATATCACCTTGAAAATGAGGTAAAATGTCAAATTCAAGGTCATCAAAATATTCGGCATACATCATTTTTTATATGTACACAATTGATTCCTAAGCTGTAAAGTCGATAATAAATGAGATATTAGAAAGTTTGTGCTCTGACCTTGAAAATGAGGCAAAGGTCAGATTCAAGGTCATCAGAATATTCTGCTTGTATCATTCCTATGTCCACGATTGACTCCTAAGCTGTAAAGTAGATAATAAGCAATACATTAGCCATTGTATGCTCTGACCTTGAAATAAATTAGGTCCAAGGTCAAATTCAAGGTCACAACAATATTCAGCCTATATCATTTCCTATATGTTCATAATTGATTCCTAAGCCGTAAAATCGATCAGAAGCGAGATAATAGAAAAATTTTGTCATGTGACCATGAAAATTAGGTCAAAAGTCAAATTCAAGGTCGTGAGAATATTCACGATACTAGTATATCATTTCCTATATGTCCACAATTGATTCCTAGTCTATAATGTCAATATTAACGTAGTCCGCTACAAACATGGAGGTAACGGAGAGTCAAAATTTAAAAGTCATTTCTTGAATATTATCTCTTCAAAATGACATTATTTTATAGAGTAAATGATCAGTATCCTAATACTGAAAAGAAAATAGGGGGTCACCGTGCTCGTTTCTTCTACATATATTCGATCAAAATCACACATATTTACCTAAAATGACATAAATTCTGGCATTTTTGCACATTTTTTCGTCCATATTCACATCTTGCATCGTGTTTTCCATGAGAACGGATACGGTGACCCCCTAATTTCTTTTCAGTTTTAGTATGCTGAACAGTTACTCTATAACATATATCATTTTGAAGCTCTAGATTATGTTGACACAGTTATTTATTTTAAAAAACTCTTTGACCCCCTCCCCTCACTGTTTGGAGCGGACTACCTTAAGTGAAATATTTGGGAAAATGTGTCCCATTATGAATCATAGGAGAATTTAACATCGTAAAGTTCATTTGGGCCGAGTTTGGGCCCGAAATGGCCCACTTCGAGCAATTCAAGGGTAACGAAACTTTTACACGTCACAGGGGTATATATGAGGGGTGTAAAATTGGCCGTTTTTCGTCAAAAAATGGCCGCCATTCTGAAAAAAATACGAAAATAAAAAACTAAAAGATACCTCCCTCTCGAAATATTTTTAGGTATTTTTGTGCAAAATTTCAGAAAGAATCAATTGTAAACTTTAAGAATAAAAAAGTGAAATTTTCGCATTTTGGGGCCTTTTGGGCGTAGATTTAGGGCTATTCGAGCTCTTCAAGGCTTTCGACCTTCACACATACTACTAGAATTATCATCAACAGTGTAACTTGTCACCCACATGTGAGATTAGAAGGAAAGTACTAAAGAGATTCCTAAAAAATGTCGAAAAAGTGAAATTTCAGCCTTTTGGGTCTAGATTTCGGGCCTTTTGAGCAATTCAAGCCAACCTATCTTCAGAAATATTTTGAAGAACATAATAAAGCATCCTTGTGCAAAAAAAAAGATAAGTTACTGAACAGAGTTTGAGAAAATGGCCGCCCAAAATAAAAATTTGCCGTTTTTCGACGAAAATGGCCGCCATTTTGGAGAAAAAAAAACGCGAAAAAAAAAATACTTCTTCTTTCGCTAAAGTCCAGTCAAAATGAAAAGTGTCTCAATTTTGACATGTGAAAAAGTACAACTCATGGATTAAGGCAGTTTTTACAGAATGTTGATATCTCATTTTGGTACAAAGTTATAACAACATTTGTGTAGTACTTTCCCGCCAAAATTGACACCTAATTAAGTATTATAATGAGTATTCATGACGTCACACCAGTACTTTAAAGACCTAGTTGCATGCCGATGAAAGTGCTTTTCATTTAGTCTATTATGAATAGTTTTCAATAAATTCGAACGAATTTTACATATACAATCAATGGGTTTCGAGATATTGAACCAAATAGGCACTCCTTCCGTAAATTGCCGAAGATTTTGATCCTGACTTTAGAGTGGGTCACGTGGTTGGTGACGTCAGTTGAGGCAGACCTGAAACTACATGTAGCCAGCAAGATAAAACTGCATGTCGCATAATCATTCCCCTGATGTATGTTTGACAATTCAAGTGAAGGGGTGAGATGGCAGAAATACGGCATTTCTTGTCTTGATATTTAGGATCAGCAATATTTATTCACCCAAAACGAAGGTTTGTTGAACTGCAAGATGTCCAGTATTTGCTGGTTTTTGCGTGTTTTCTGTTGAATCGCATGCATTTTGAAGTGATTTTCCTTTCTTTGAACTGGCCACCAAATTACGTATTTTACGTTTTCGGCGAGCCATCAAAGCACATTCTGCCTCAACTGACGTCACGATTACGGAAATTGCCGAAGCTATTTCTTTCATCGGCTGGAGAAGGCCATCGTAATACTGACCCAATATACTCCATTACATGTCGCTGTTATTAGTTACCAATTAACGCGAACACCTTTTTCATCACCAAATGTCCACAATGACTTCATCTGAACAGGAATAAAACCATATAATGGTACCTTGCTACTATGACTTTAAGATAATTAGCAACATATAACTCTTGATATTTCACCTTTTGTTTACATTTTTTAGTCTTAACTATTTTGTTGCGTTTTGTATTAAACATAATCAGAATTTAATAACCTAATTTCGTCACCAAGTGAAAAGCGTCCGAAATACTGCCCTTAGCAACGGTGGTTGCTATGGGCCCAAACTTCATGAATATGCTAATTTTTCGTCAAAAATACATTATAACATTCATGTACATGTATTTAATTTAAAACATAAAATAAATGCCTTATCGTCATCATAACTCTCTTTAGTAACGAGCAAAGGTCCCTAGCAACGGCGTTGCTATGGACAGTATCTAAGGTATTGATGGTACGGCGATGTTCGACTACACATATTTATGGTATATTTTTCATCGGGATGCCATACAACAATATATTTCGTGATAATATATATAAAGGACACAGATTCAGCATCCGAATATAACTAATTAAAACAGTTATACTGGTGTGACGTCATGAATTCTAATTATAATACATAATTAAGTGTTAATTTTGGCGGGAAATAATTTAAATAAATCATCATAACTGTAAAGTTATTCACTGTCGTCCGCTCTTCGGGATCCTCGAGGATAGTCCTCTCACCACGAGTCCTTGCGGATGCGCATCCGCTATTCCGGATCCTTGCGGCGGCGCCGCTCACCGGAGGTCACTGCGGTCACGGTAACCACTCTAACATTTACGGTAACCAGGTAACAGCCCACCCGACACGCCCAGGCCTACGGACACCGTTCAGAAACTAGTTCATCACCACGGTGTTAGCTGGAGAGGCCTGGCGAGCCACGGTCTGCCTCGGGGACGGAACCCCGTACAGTCCGACGAACTAGCCAGAGCCTACGTCACACCGTCCCGGGAAGGGAGAGAACTAGCGATCCACAGAGCTTGCGCCCCCGAGTCAGCAACTCGTCTCTCCCAGCCCGGGCCCCCCCCCCCCCCCCCTATGGAAATTGTCCCCCCAAGGGGCCTCTACCCACGACCAGGGAACGATAACATTTACCATTGCGAAAATATCGTCAAAATTCGGTGTAAACAATTTAGAAAAATAAGAATATAGGCCTAGATATTATTGAGCAGATACATGTACAAGTTAAGAATATCAATATGAGAGCGGGTTAGAAAAACAACAGGCTTTCGTTGGATCTCGGGAACTACCCCATTAATGGACTTACGAGGTCAATAACCTTATAAATTTGTGGAGATAAGAATGTTATTTAGTATGAAATTGGTACAGTACTTGAATTGACAAAGCTCGGAGGTGTGTTTTAAACATATAAGATAACTTTGGGAGATATGATATCATGAGACAACTATTCTTATATAAATGTTTTCCTAAGTGTTAGGGATGGAATATCCCGAATGGACAAAATACATATAGGCCCCCTACCGCTGATGTAGTGTAAAAGATTTGTTTCTGGGGACAAAGAATGCGAGCAGGGAACTGATCAATAGCTATGTTAAAAAATGACAAGTCTACCTTCTCAGTATATATGCCTATGGTGAGAAGGATAACTGAATTCTTACCATCGTAGGCCCTATATTCAAAATTATTCACAGATATTCTTTCAGGTAGATGTAATACCAACGAAACTGCACACTTATCCTTTCCCGATATGAGTGCATGTTATCTACCTCGTTATTATATCCAATTTTCCTTTAATGTCGGCTTGCTTGCATATTTCTATACAATTATTAATATCGCATTTGCATCTATGCAGAAAATCAGCCATATTGTACCGGCATCTTTGTCTTGCTTCCTGTTTGAATAAGCATGAGGCAAATGCTAATTTGCTGAATCCCGCTCGACTCGCCCGGTATCCAAAATGATGTGATCTCATTGGTTCTAACTCGGTATTCATAAAGTGCATTCAAGATTGGTTGCGTTTTTCCCGGTCGACACGAAGGAGTGGTCCGATTGGCTGACATCTCGGTCGACCGGTCCGGTCACTTGACTTTTCCGGTCGACCGACGCCGGTCACTTATGACCCTCCTGGCCACCCATAGCCGCCTGCTCTTGGCCTGTCTGTCTGGGGTGCGTGCCTGTTTGGTACCGGTGTCCCGCCAACATTGAGGCTCTCGGGGCTCTACTTCTCGCCTTTTTTCCCCTTTCTAATAGGTGACACAGGAAGACAGCCACGCGGCTATGTGTCACCTAGGATAGCATGCTATTTAATTCTCATGTTTATGTATCTTGATTGCTATCCGAATAAATTTATCGTATCGTATCGTATCACTCTCAAACTGGTGCATCAGTCTCATGACATCACGGTCTACCAACTTGGACATAAAAGTCACCTTCCCAGAAGAGTGAACAAATCGACAGAGACGGACTGGGACCAATAGCTTTCCATGGGTGTATCCCAAGACCGGTTCGCACTCCGAATTTCATAGATTCTGGTGGTCCTTGCACTCCTTCACAGTACGGAGAATATGTCTCTTGTTTGAGGAGTGACAGGACTACAACAGAGACCTGATGAGCATACTGTGATGGTCACCGAGAGACTCGACCCGAAGTGAACACCTCAGCATTGGACATTGCCCGGCATTGGACATTTTCCGGGCATGGACTGGGCATCATCATCGATGTCAAGTACACACATCATCAAAGTACACATTTTCTCACAGAGTATAATGGGAAATTGTCATTGTAGTTGATCAGCTATCGTGAATAGTGGTTGCTCAGCTCTAGGAAGGGGTATCACAAAGTGAAGAGGGGTCAATATCGTTTATCAATATATGTTGGTGGCTTAACAGAGGCTGTATTCTGCAGTGTGGAGTGGTAGACTGACCATGTAACCACTTCACCTTCTTCAGATTTGAGAGGGAATCATCAACATCGCCGATCCATGGCTCAACTCATGGCCTGAAATCTGGTACCAATCGTGTGATATTCTCACTGTGCCACTGTCCTCAGTAGAAGCTACGATCAAGATCAACAAGAAGTACCATAATGTATTGATCTAGGAGCTTGACTTTTGATCAGTCAGGAAAATCCATTTGACCTAGTTCGCAGGTAACCCCGTGTTGTCATTTGATAAATGGTTGGTGAGAGTGATCTCATACCCCGAAACTGATTAATGGATAAACTGCATGTCTTCTTGTGATCTAAATTGTACATATCAGTTGTGAAAACTACTGAACTCATATTGGTAGGAGAACGACTTCATCCACTTTAATTCGCTTACATTCATATACGCTACAAAACAAAGCCAATTCAACTAGTTTATGAAATGTCTGAAAGAGGAGTCAGGCCTAGTTATTAACGACCGGAATTTCTTAATGAAATTAATAAAAAATTACACTCGGTGTCATTTCCCGATGTCGAACATGAAACAATTGTATTTAAGAAGCAGTCATTCTGGAAAACCTATGACAAAATATTCATAACTTTATTTTCTGATTTTGTCGAATTTTTTTTTCAAAAATTGCACTGTACCATTTTTCAATACATTTTGTACATAGCTATTTGGAAGACGGCACGCTCTTACAGATCGGTTATGGCTTTGAGTTTTTATACCTGTCATGATCTTGAATGACTATGGCGAAGCTTGACAAAAGAAATCGAACGTCTGTAACGTTGCACAAATACTCATAGTTCTACTGATTTCGAGTCTGTCAACGTTGTGCGTGTTGCATGATTTGTTGTAGTCGATGCTTGACCGAATCAAGTATGACAAATCTAAACTGTCGTCGCTAAGTGTTACAAATCGTTGAAACACACATGTACGTACTTATCAACTGTTAGTAACGTACTAGAATGCCGTTGTATGGGGAACAATCACATCGCGGACCCTCCCTTGTGCATGGTAGACGAAGAATCCGTACTTTGGTATTGTAATTTCGTACGTGGGTGCGACATCGATGTCAATGATAAGACTTAGAGCAAACTTTAAGTGTGTAAGTGCATATTTTAGATGTTTATGCATAAGTGTGCATAGGTGTGCACACATGTCTACATGATTATATATAAACAGACGTTATGTATTTCTGATATAAGTGGATGCAATACTAAAGCCGTATGCGAGATTGCGTATGTTGGTGTAGATGTGTGTTTTTGTAACATACCAGTGAAAACAAAGGATAGGAAACACATCAACCAACTGATTAATTTACACTCAAGTGAGAACACACTCAAGTAGAGGGTAATAACATGGATGGGCAGGTAAGGTTTGTGTTGTAGAGGACAAGAACATTGAAGGGCTGGTCAGTTATGATTAGTACAGGGCAAAACATGGAAGGGAAGGTCAGTGATGTGTGGTAGAAGACCAGAACAAGGCAGAACAGGTGAGTTTTGTGTAATAGGAGGCAAGAACACGGAAAGCTGTTCAGTTATGTGTAGTACAGGACGAAACATGGACGGGCATGTCAGTTATGTGTAGTAGAGGGCAGGAACATTGAAGGGCAGGTCAGTGATATGTAGTAGAGGGTGGAATACGGAAGGACATGTCAGTTATGCTGTAGTAGGAGGCAAGAACACGGAAGGGCAGGTCAGTCGTTTGTAGTAGAGGGCAGGAACATGGACGGGCATGTCAGCTATGTGTAGCAGAGGGCAGGAACATTGAAGGGCAGGTCAGTGATATGTAGTAGAGGGTGGAATATGGAAGGGCATGTCAGTTATGTGTAGTACAGGACAGGAACATTGAAGGGCAGGTCAGTGATATGTAGTAGAGGGTGGAATACGGAAGGGCATGTCAGTTATGCTGTAGTAGGAGGCAAGAACACGGAAGGGCAGGTCAGTCGTTTGTAGTAGAGGGCAGGAACATGGACGGGCATGTCAGCTATGTGTAGTAGAGGACAGGAACATTGAAGGGCAGGTCAGTGATATGTAGTAGAGGGTGGAATACGGAAGGGCATGTCAGTTATGCTGTAGTAGGAGGCGAGAACATGGACGGGCAGGTCAGTCATTTGTAGTAGAGGACAGGAACATGGAAGGGCATGTCAGTTTCGTGTAGTAGAGGGCAACAACATTAAAGCCCTTCACTGCGTATAGCCAGAGAAGGTCTAGGGTACTAACGTCAATTAGAGTGTGCGTATAGCCCGAGAAGATATCTGGCTCTGAACAATGTGTGCTAAGTATGTGTAAAGTGTCAAGATCGTTAGGATATTTCACAGAAGTTTGGCGAGCATGTACGGGCAGTCTAACATCCTGCAGTGAACACTATTCGGCCAGTCAGACTTATATGTACGTCTTTGGACCTGCAGAAGAGATTAGAAACGGCATGTATTTTGTCTACATGCAAGTTTTGATTTATACGCACACGTGACATAGATCTGTGATTTACACTACGTATATGCTGTTCATTTTGAAAGTTATGATTGCAACCTTCCCACAACAAACGCGAGGGGTGGTTGCTTATATTTCAGAAATAAAATTATTTATACAATATCGATGGGGAAACATACCCCATTATGCCAACTCAGTAACACCAAAAAGTATCTAGATTCGTTTCTATGGGCCCGGGTGTCCTTGTGGAGCTGGTGGTCGGGTTTTGGAATGATGTGAAGCTAAGAAGAAATACTGGATCTTTCTAATTCAACTATATTAATTTAACGAGAAAAAACGAGTCGCACATACCCCATAGGATACATCCCATACTGAATAATGTTGTTGTTATTGTCTTCTTCTTCTTCTTCTTCTCAACGGAAGCTGTGAGCATACGACAAAACTGATCGTTTGCAAATACGAGGTTTTGATATGTTCAATATTTGTATAGTTTCAGCCATAACAAATATTCGTCATGACAAATATTTAAACCCATCAAGATACAAGGTAGTCACGAGGTTTTGGTATATATGTCAGAGTGTATGATGTTGGTAAGTTGCTTAAGGATACGAGGTGTATCACATCACAGGCATTGGCTGCAGGGACCAAATAGCGGTGAAAACTCATTTTGGCCAAAAACCGACTTACGAGGTTTTGTTCACTAATGGTAGATATATTTTAGTCGAAAAGCCCCCCGGCATCTCTAGACCGTGTCGTCTATTTGTATGTCGCTGTTGTTGCTGACGCTTGTATAAACTGAAATGCAATCCTAGCTTAGATAATATCTCTGAAATAACATATGTTTCAGAACACACAAAGCTGTGATTCATCACAAGGCAATAAACCACATTCGCCAAACCCACCCAACAAGAGAACAGGGGCTTTTGAACCAGCCAAAGGGAGAACTCGTATTTCGGATCTGTCTGATCTCAAGCCCGCTGATCACATATTCTGGGACAGACCCTATGGACTTTGGCATCACGCAATCGTCGAAAAGGTGATTGGTAATGTACTGCATGTGATACATTCCAGTGGGGATTCTAATCTGACAGGGAGAATAAGAAGTCGGGCAGAAAGGCTCATAGACGTTGGTGTGTTCAGAGAGGCAATCAAGGAATGGAACAAGAATCCCTTGTTCAGAGTGGACTACACTGACTGCTATCCACCCAAAACAGTCCTGGAAAATGCACGAAAAAGAATTGGAGAGCGCAAGTACAACATATTCAAGCAAAACTGCGAACATTTCGCACAGAAGTGTAAGATAGGTGAGTTAACCTCCACCTGATGCTATTGAAATCTTTCGCAACTCAGGAGCAACTTGACAGCCTCTAGTGAACACAATAGGGAATTGTATTTGTATTATTGTAACATTATATGTTTAATTACATATCATACAATGTATATGAGCTCTATTTATGTGCATGTGGTAAGTCGTGTTAATTAAAGCATTTCGGCAGAAATGCCTTTATGATTTTAGCAGAATTTTTAGCAGAATTTTTCGAAAAATATTCATGCAATAGTTGCAGAACTCTGCATGGAGGTTCATATACCAGGGAATACCAGGGAAGAACCCTATTGATTTTGGAATCCATACGTCAAACGACCTTAGACCTAGAGGTCGAAATAATTGTTTGCTGAGTCATCCTTGAGGCATCCTGCATATTTCGGAAACGGTACGTCGTAGAATGAAACGGACGTTATTTTCGGACTCGACACCCTAGACAAATATGTCTAAGGGGTATTACGGATGAACTTTGACCTTGACCTGAAATTTTTTTGCCAAGTCGGCATTTTTCGTTTTCTTTGATATCTCGGAAATGGTGCGTCGTAGAGCGAGACAAACATGTCTCAGTGGTATTACGGATGAACTTTGACCTTGACCCCAAATATTTTTGCCAAGTCGACATTTTTCGTTTTGGTCGATATCTCGGAAACGATGCGTTGTAGAGTGAAACGGACCTTATTTTCGGACTCGTGGCTCTAGACTAACATGTCTAAGGGGTATTACAGATGAACTTTGACCTTGACCTGAATTTTTTTTTTTTGCTGAGTCGACATTTTTCATTTTTGTCAATGTCTAGGAAGTGGTGTGTCGTAGAGCCCATGGCAAACATGTTTTAAATATTATGTGAAGAATACGGTTCACTGGCCCGTATCAGGCCGAATGTCTGTGATGTTGTGCTACAGACCAACAAGCCGGCAGTTCAATTCAAACTGTTTATTGTGGCGATAATGTCGATGTTAACACTCACACCACAATCGGGGCCGCTCACACCTACGTCGGTGATTTCCCAGTCGAAGTATCCTAAATATTATAGTCCTTTATATATATATGACAGTTTAAATATCCACGTTATATCAGCTTTTATATTCCTTTATGTGATCACGGCCGTTCTTCTTGGTACAATATACAATGCGACCGTCTACATTGATCACTTCTACTCAACTGCGCAAATAACTGGGGCCGAGGGATCATGTGTCTGTGTAATTTCCCGCCAAGTGCATGCGGTGTTGTGATAGGTCAAATGTATGGTGCAATGCGCTGATGTCACCGGGAAAGTGGGTTTCCCCGGCTCGTGTCAATACTTGTAATGCCTGTATCTGTGCACGTGATGTGTGGAGTATGTGTGTCAAGTTCTATGTTTAGAAGTCAGTGCATGTGAAGGTCAAGGTCGAGTAAACGGGGCCGAGTGTACTGAACTAGCGGGGCCGCAGGTGCGTGGTTTGACCTGTGTATGTAACCATGACTACATGGAGTTTATGCTTGTGATCGTATAGTATGTACCTGTCCTGTATGTAAGTCATGTAGAATGAATGTTTGTTGTGGAAATGTGTAGTGCGCAGGAGGGACGGGAATTACAGTCGCTAAAATTACTACATAACACCCCTTCATTAATCCTACGCCCTCGGGATTACCCTCCCCGGACCCTACCGTCGCCAAAAACTAAACAATAAAAAGCTAAGAAGTCCTAAAGGTCAAACCCAAAAGCACTCACACACACACGCCGCGCGAAATGAGAAAACACTTCATACAATAAAAATTCCTAACCGTCAAAATAAACGTCAGCAGTCAGACCGTCAACAGTCTCTACGATGATACATATACAAATACATGCACAACAATGACCGATGAAGAATGGAATGTATAATATGGAATGATAAACAAAACTCCTCGACGTTTCAAAGCGAAACGGAACATAACTTTAAGAGTCTATTAAACTGAAATAAAATGAAGATTAAACCTAACTAAATTACATGTATAAAAACGAAATGCCGTGACTAGGATAATATCTATGTACAACTATTTACAATGTATATATGCTGTGACCAGAATTGTTTGGTCACACGGGGCCGCATCAAAGGGGCCGAACAGTTCGGGGTCGTATTTACTTTCCCTCCCGTTCACGCCTGCTGGCGGGAGGAGGCAGGGCCGCTGGCGATGCCTGCCGCATGAGCTGCAACTGCTCATCCGGGGGTAACCTCGGCAAGATGGACACTATTGTGGTCAAGAGTTCTCCCGGAATGGTCGGTGTGGTCGGGGTCGGCGGAGCTGTTGCTTCCGGAGTAGTTGGGGTCGATGCTGCTTGGAGCCGAGCGTTTTCCTGTTGGAGGTTAGCAACCCGATCCTCCAACTGAGTCACGCGAACTCGAAGCCGAAGATTCTCCTCGGACAGGGCGTCCGGGAACGTGGGCTGGTGGCGCTCATGTAGGGCGCCCATCCCAAAGCCGACAGACAGGCCGTTGTATTCTGCCTGTCTGATGTGATGGTCCAGGGCCGACAAGTACTCCCGACGTATCAGCCGTAAGTACTGGTGCGCCAAGTCGTCAGCGCGAGCGAGAGCCAGGGTCGGTAGATGCTCTTCCGGTTCTGAGGGCAGAAGCAGGGGGTCGGCATTATGGGCGGCCTGTTCGAGGCGGGCCGTCCAAAAGTCCTCATGGAACCCGAGGTAGTTCGGGAGCCGCTGGGCGTCCTCATCCCGTAGGAAATCCGTGAGGTCGGGGTTCTGGCCGGGTAGCGCCTGCAGGCCGGGAAGCGAACGGGTCGCCAGACGTCTGCCGTGTTGCCGCAAAAATTGAAAGTCGGCCGCAAATTCACCAGACCCATGAAACGGGAGACGCTCGTCGAGGTCCCTGTGGAGCGACTCAAGCTGTTCCGGGTCGTCTACCTGGAGTCGGGGCCGATCTCTATCAGTGCCGCGTGTCGGGACGGAGCGCAGAGGCTCCACTTCCTCCGTGAGGTACGGCGGGAGCGGGACGGGTTCCACCATCCGTCACGAGGGCTCTGGTGAAGATTCCGGGGTCGAAAACGGTGTCGGGGACGTACGTGCAGGAGACCCGGGTGTGATCTCCCTGAGTGGAGGCGGCCGATCCTCAGTCGGACTCTTTGGTTCAGGAGTCCCCTTGCCGGGTGATGAAGATACCGGTGTGGTATTCAGGGGTCGACTTGGGAGTGGCGGATACTCCTCAGGTGGAGGGACCAATCCCTCACGGACTCGATAGTCCGTGACGTTAGAAGCCGTGGGCCGCTCCACAACCATCCGCCTGGGTATAATGTCCGAAGGCCGAGCTCTAGACGGGGTCGAAGATGTCACTGTGGTGACCGGTCGGGTTGTCGCTGGCGATGCCACTGTCGCGAACGAAGCCGTCGTGACGACTGCCGAGGCCGAAACACCGGTGGTCGTTGTCGGGACCTCCTCCGCCGTGCTCACCGATGTCGTCTGGTAATTGATGGGCCGGACGAAGAAAATCGTGCTGGGTCGTCGAACTCGAACCCGCGTGTTCATGGTCTCAATGTCACTGACCATGCGGGTAAGCCGAATCTCGTCTGCCGGGGTCGAAGCACGATTGTACTCCAGTCGACGGAGTACCTGTTGCACTTCCGGGGCCGAGTTGGGCGGGTATTGCTCAAAGAGCTCTGGCGCCATGTGCCAGATGCCGAATGTCAGGACGGTGTTAACATCCCTCCTGAAGATCGGGATGTTGGCCGGAACTCTTGGGGGTCGATAATTCGGGTTCGGCTGCATGTCGACTCTGCAGCGTAGCGCGAACCTGACGAGCATGGGGCCGGATGCCGATAGTCGTCCCTCCTGGTAGAATGGGAACGACGTCACGTGTTGCGGGGTCGCTTGGGACAGGTGCCGGAACATCTCCTCCTGGGCCAATGTCCGGAAGTTGTCGCGGGCCGGGCACACGAAGTAGCGCAGAAACGGAAAGTGATACGCCAACACGTGTGCGTCAAGGTTCTGGGCCGTCCGGAAAGGTCCGCGTCGTGGTACGGAGGACCACTGTCGCTCTCCTGCTCCTTCCTCTTCGCCGATGCAGAAGGGGCACTCGTAGCGACCGTCTCCACGCTGTAGCGGAGCCAACGTGAGGAGGTTTCCCTCCGACAGGGTCGACTGTTCATCGAAGTTGTGGATATGGCCGTATCCAGCGCTCCGATTCCGTTTGCTGAGTGGAACCTTGTTCCAGTCTATGGGCCGAGTTCCGTAAGGCGTCACGGGAGGTGGCACCAATTCCATCAATTCCGCCACTTGCCGACGGAAAGTCGAGGTCGGGGCCGTAATAGCAGATCCGCCACTAGAGCGCGACGAACTGCTAGATGTCGATCGGGCTCCCGCTCCATGTTTCTTTTTAAAAGAAGTATAAGTTCTCTTGTTTGGAGAACGGGAGGCCGCAGGTCGTGCTACCGCTGAACTGGAAGCGGGTGAAGTCGGGGCCGGAGCGATCGGGGCGATCACCTGATTTGCTGGGTCGGGTTGGCGGCTCGCCGCGGCAACTCGTTGAGCCTCTTGGGCCGCTTGTCGTGCCTCGATCGCACGCTGGACGATACTTCCGCCCTCCTCGAGTCGGCGGAAGCGTTCGGGGTCGATGTTGAAAATGTCGTCCGGAGTCGGGCTCGGTGTATGGCGCTCTCCTCGTTGCGCCAGCTTGTTCCGGGCCGTTTTGGGTCGCGCTCCCTTCTCCGATCCACTCGCCGTGTCACTGAGCGTGACTGGATCGCGCTGCTCAGGCTGCGAGTCGGGGCCGGACGAAGCTTCGTTGTCGGGGACGATTATAGGATGATCCGATTCATCCCCGGTGTCGACTACTTGGACGGTGATGTTATCGCCGTCCAACTTGACTGTGCGGGGCCGATTATCACCTGGGTCGCCATTTTCCCGGTCGTCTCCGGGTTTGTCAGCCATGCTGACGGGCCGAAATTAAGTCGAAGTACTTCCCAAGTACTGACTAGGCTGGTTGTAACAGAGTCCGGATTTCTTCAGAACCAGCCTAGTTCAAATGCCGATAACCAAAGCCGAATTATTTCTTAAATCTTGCGACCAGGATTAAACCAATGTTAAAGTTTATAAGCCGTCAATTAAAGACCTAGTAGCATGCCGATGAAAGTGCTTTTCATTTAGTCCATTATGAATAGTTATCTGTAAATTCGAACGAATTTTACGAATACAATCAATGGATTTCGAGATATTGAATCAAATAGGCACTCCTTCCGTAAATTGCCGAAGATTTTGATCACGATTTTAGTATGGGTCACGTGGTTTGTGACGTCATTTGAGGCAGTACTGAAAGTACATGTAGCCAGCAAGGTAAACTGCATGTCGCATATTCATTCTCGTTGTGTATGTTTGGCAATTCAAGTGAACGGGTGAGATGGTTGGAATACGGCATTTCTTGTCTTGATATTTAGAATCAGTACTATTCATTCTCCCAGAAGGGAGGTTTATTGAATTGCAAGATGTCCAGTATTTGTTGGTTTTCATGTGTTTTCTTTTCAATCTCATGCATTTTGGAGTGGTTTTCTATCTTTGAGTTGGCCGTCCAAATTACGTGTTTTACGTTTTTGGCCAGCCATCAAAGCACATTTTGCCTCAACTGACGTCACGATTACGGAAACTGCCGAAGCTATTTTTTTTCATCGGCATGAGAAGGCGATTACAATACTGGCTCAATATACTCGATTATATGTCGCTGTTATTAATTACCAATTAACGCGAACATCTTTTTTATCACCAAATGTCCACAATGTCTTTATCTGAAGACGAATAAAACCATATAATGGTACCTTGCTACTATGACTTTAACTACGATTAGCACAGTTTCTGTATCAATAGTCTGTATTTCAATAGCCGAAACTTCAAGACCGTCCTTCTCCTTCAAAGTCTCAGGCACAAGTGACCTGATTGCCGCTAATCTTCACTGCCGTACACAAAGATGCTGACAGCATCTCGATTCTTAGAACTGGGCCGGGGGGCGCTCTCTATCTGTATAGAAAACGTCTTTACGCTATGTATCATTGTTCCAAGCGTACACACAGCAAGGCGGGGCCGTCGTCAAGGAAACGCAGAGCGATCCTTCTCTGACCTCTTGGGTCAGTCCATTACGACAGTAGGGGTGTCCTCACACTGTCCAGATTTCCGTATGTCCATCTGCCGTCCCCCGGATAATTCGTTCCGAATCATTGTCTATTTATACTAGTCGACTGTTCGAATTACTGGGCTCTTTTTGCCCGACGACTCACTATTGTCTTTATCAGGGGAGACTTCATGTAGGTGCTGTAAACAGCTAAAATGTTTATTAGCGCTCGTGCGTGCCTTGTGAACTTATCAGTTTATCGTTCCTTCTCCCACAAATTAGCGCACAATAAACTACGGGGTCGAGTTGCTGTTTCACAGACGACACACAGTTATTAAAGGCTGAGATATGAATATCAATCTCTCACAGGGGCGGACATCGTTCCATTCATTTTCAGCCGGTTCACAGGACGACGGGGCCGCAAATATTGTAGGGGTCGAAATTTCAATGAACTGGGTCGGTCACACCGCGGCGCTTTGAATATTTTGGTGATGAATTTGGTGACAGGCCGCATCTTGGTATGATAGCTATGTAGTGACTGGTTCCCGTACCACTGGGCCGTTCCTCCGAATATTACATGGAGTGAGTAGAGGCTCTGTCGACGCATACTCCAGAACGAATCACACTATCACCTCTTCGACAACTAAGTGGCCTTACTCACGGTGTGACTGGTTTTTATCCTCTTCGGCTGGCACATGGATTGAAGCTTTACATGATAATCTTAGTCATTGCGTAACATACGCCTTGATCAATGGTACATGTTATACGGGGTCGAAACATATATCATAATGCAACCAATTTTTCACCAGCATCATAATTATAATATCATATCTAGTGTGTATATAACGAGTTTGCCTCACTGACATCTTGTACATATTAAATGCATATATTGTTATTGTAATATAATATATTATTATTGGGAAAGACATGATATCATAGTCCATTAGACATGCATAATTCATCATCAATGATATCAATCAGATAACAAGGCCGGGGTTATCTGTATCGGGCCGGTTTGCGTGCGTTACGTCTGGGTCGATTTGGTCGTGCAGGCGGGGGCGTAGCCTCGCTTGTCTCAGGGTCGGAAGATACCACAGGCTTTTGCCTGCGTGTCTTGCGTGCCGGTTTTGGAGTGTCGGAACTTGATCTACGTGATCTTTTCCGTTGCCGATGTCGACTTGAGCCGGATGAGGTCGGAGATCGCGGTTGGCGATTCTGGGTCGTGGGCGAATCAGACTCAGCTGTTTGGTCTGAATCGGTATGCCGATCTTGGACTGTTACCTCCCAAGGGTAGTAGAACTCCTTGAGAAGTCCCATGGGGTCGGGTGACTGTTCTGGGTCGGAGTGACTTGACGACGACGTGGGTCGTACAGGGTCGGAGTAGATGTGGGCCGCTTGGTTGTCACCTTCGTATGGCTTGAGCACATCCAGATGAACAACACGAGTGTTCCGAGGGTTGGAAACCAGGGCGATTCGGTAATCCACCTCAGTTACACGGTCGATGATCCTCCAGGGACCAGTCCAGGGCCGAGCGAACTTATTATTCTGCGTGAGTGGCAGATAATAATACCGGACCAGTTCGCCTGGTTGAAACTGGGGTCGTGGTTTTGCGTGGGCGTCATAACCCATCTTTTGCCGAATTGCCGCTTTTGCGAGATGGTCTTGGGCGAAACCGTGGGCCGTCCTGATGGCTTGCCGCAAATACTCCACATACTCCGGACCACACGGAGGTAGAGGCTCAGGGTCGTAGGTCGGAAACATGAGGTCGACTGGCAAGTTACACTCGTGTCCATACACCATCAGATGCGGGGTGCATCCCGTGGACGAGTGTACTGAGGTTCGATAGGCCATTAACACATATGGCAGGTGCAAGTCCCAATCGTTTGCACGATCGCTGACGAACGCACTCAGCATGTTGAGCAATGTCCTGTTGAATCGCTCAACTTGGCCGTCGCTCTGGGGTCGGTATGGGGTCGTACGAATCTTCTTAGCGCCCAATAGACGCACAACATGCCGGAACAGGGACGACTCAAACTCAGTACCTTGATCGCTATGGACCGCTTTGGGGACACCGTGGTAGACTATCCACCGATTCACCAGGGTGTCGGCAACATTTTTGGCTGTATGTCGCCGTAGCGGAAAAGCGTCAGTGTACTTCGTAAAGTAGTCCGACACGACTAGTACATACCGATAGCCTCTTCCCGTGACCTTGTGGGTGTCGAGGATGTCCATCGCTATTCTGTCGAACGGCGCTCCTGTCGGTAGCTGTGTCAGGGGCGATCTTTTTGGGGCCGGTTTACCCTTGCGGGTTACACATTGCGGGCAGCGGGCACACCAGCGGGCGACGTCCAGCGCCAAGCCGGGCCAGTAGAAGCGGCGCCTGACTCTCTCGATGGTACGCTGTATGCCGAGATGTCCGACAATCTTGAGGTCGTGTAGTTGGTGCAGAACTTGTGTCCTGAGTGCTACGGGGAGCACGGTTTGCACCACAGGCCGTCCAGCAGGGTCGGGTTTTACATGTCGAACCAGCACTCCGTCTTGTAGCGCCAGGAGGTTCCAGCGGGAAACAAGTGTCTTTACCTCCTCTCCTTGGCGGGCGACTTCTCTAGAGTCGGGCTTGGTGCCGGTTAACATCCATTGCCGCACTTTTCCGACGCTGGGGTCGGCTTGCTGTGCCGCGACAATGTCCTGGGTCGAATAGTCCGAAAGCCACTTTTGTCCATCAAGTGTGGCGTCCAAAGCACGGACTCGAACAACTTGGCGTGCCGATACTAGCTGGGGCAAGACCGGTGATGTTATCGAATCACTGTCCAGGAGGTCTGCCCTTGTCTGGGTCGGAACAACAGTTATCCGACGAACTGGAAGTTCTCCGGAACTTGTTTCTGGGTCGGTCGGAGGTGTGACGAGTCGTCCGGGACAGTCTTGGTGTTTGCAACTGTGGCACCGTGACAAGCCGTCGGCGTTACCGTGTAGTTTTCCGGGTCGATGCTCTATCCGAAAGTCATACTGCTGTAGCTTGGCGAGCCACCTAGCGAGCATGCCGTCGGCGTCGCTGTAGTTTTTCAGCCACCTCAGTGAGCTATGGTCGGTCCGGAGGAGGAATTTCCTACCCCAGAGGTAGTGCCGATAGTGTTGCACCATCTCAACTACTGCCAGTAGTTCCCGATAGGTGGTGCAATAGTTCCGCTGGGTCCGGGAAAGGGTTTTGCTGGCGAACCCGATGGGGATCTCCTTCCCGTTAACCCTTTGCGAGAGGGCACCTCCCACAGCAAAGCCGCTTGCATCCGTGTCGAGGATGAAGTAGTCCTCCGGATTCTGGGTCGGATGAGCGAGCTTGGGCGCCTTGATGAGGGCGTCGCGGAGTCGCTGGAAAGCTCGTCGCTGGGCCGGTCCCCAAGTGAAGTGGCATTCACCTCGGGTAAGCGCTACGAGAGGTTCAGCGATCTCAGCGTAGTCCTTGATGAATCGCCTGTGGTAATTGGCGAAACCAAGGAAAGCCCTGACGTCGGTGATCTCGCACGGGGTCGGCCATTCTCTGATGGCTTTAACTTTGTTGGGGTCGACTCGGATTCCTTGGCCGCTCACTATGAACCCTAAGTACAAGATTTCTCGTTGGAACAACTCACACTTCTTGGGCTGTAGTTTCAGGCCTGCCGATCTGATCCGATCCAGGACCGCTTCCAGGTTTGCGAGTGCCTGATCGAATGTTCTGCCGTAAGCTATCACGTCGTCGAGATAGCACATACACCGGGTCCACAAGTAACCACGGAGTATGGTCTCCATAAGCCGTTCGAAAGTTGCCGGCGCGTTGCTAAGGCCGAATGGCATGACCTTAAACTGATAGAGTCCCTTCCTTGTGGCGAAGGCAGTCTTGGGTCTATCGCTGGGGTCGACTTCGACCTGCCAGTAGCCGGAGGCCAGGTCTAGGGCCGAGAAGTAGTTGGCACCCGCCAGGGCGTCATGAGTGTCCTGAATGTTGGGCAAGGGATACGAGTCCTTGCGGGTGACATCATTCAGGAGCCGATAGTCGACACAGATGCGTACTTGTCCGTTCTTCTTCCGCACGAGCACTACCTGTGCGCTCCAGGGCGAATCTGACGGCTCAATACACCCCAAGCGGAGCATCTTGTCGATCTCCTCGTCGATGATGCTTTGCTGCGCCTGAGGGACGCGTCGCTGTCGTTGTCGAATTGGGGCCGAGTTGTCGGTGTCGATCCTATGCTGGACGACTTGGGTCCGTCCCAGTTGGCCGTCTGGGTGCATAAATGTGTCCTGGTATTGGTGAACCAGGTTGGCACAACGCCGATGCTGTTCCGGCGCTAGTCCGGCGCGATCCACCATTTCTTGTAGGTGTGGCGGTAGGTCGCGGTAATGACTGGCGTCCACCGTGGCCGGGTCGGGCTCTTCTCCGGGTCGTGGCAGAGCTCCGACGACACTTTCGACAGGGCTTGCTATGGCGACAGGGTCGGAACAGGTGAGCGTAATGCCGGAGTTGTTGATGACAGCCGGAATTTCGGGGTCGTCTAGCGGTGGCCTGAAGAGTGTGTGAAGAGGCGGCAGTTTGGATTCCGGTCCACTTGGAAAGGCGTAGAATCCTCCGTCGTCGGAGATCCACTCAATCTCGGACATGCTGTCCGTTCCGGTGCCGTTGGCGGTCGGGGGTGACACCCCTTCAGGACGACGGTTTCCACGTGGTGGCCGTTGTGGCCGCGGTGCGGACACCCCTTCATGAAAAGAGGCCGGTTTCGGGGTCGGAGCTTGACATTTTGTACACACCCCTTCAAGGAGCTGAGGTGTGGGCTGGGCCGGCTGCGGGGTCGTTATTGGTGTCGTTACCGGTACAGTAGTCGTGACAACTGCGGGTGTGGAGCGGGGAACGTTGTCCTGTTGTCTGGAAGGCCCTTGCTCCTCAGCACCTTCCCCTACTGGTTTGACGACGGGGTCGGAGGTGTTGGTGGGGCCGGTTTAGTTTGGTTACCGGTTTGGTTAGGTACTGACAACACTTGAGCTGTCCTTCTGTCAGTACCGGGACCATTAGGCCGAAATGCTAGCGGTTTCATGCCGTTACGTACTAGCACATCCTTAAGCCGAAAGCACCGCATCCAGCGATGGCCGGGCTTCTTGCAAAAGAAGCAAACCATGGGTCGTCCGGGTTGCGGGGGTCGATCACCTTTCATCGGGGCCGTTGTTCGCAAGACAGAAAAGATAGCCGTTTCCTCGCATAGTCCATTCTCGTCACTAAGGACGCACTGGAAAGCTTCAGCCACCCGCTCGCGTGAGCTGGTCGGCACTGAATGTTCGTCGCAACCTTGTAGGCCGGTAGTGTCACTGTCCGCGGGGTCGTAGTAGGCCGCAATTTGCTCTGGGGTTAGTGTTTCCCCCTGAGTGACTTGTCCCATGGCACAAGACAGTTCTTCATTAACAGGGTCGTCTTCCGCGTATCCGCTTGCGGAAATGTCGGCACGTCGTGTGCCTCGATGTCGATCTCTGGCTGTCCTCTGCTGACGACTCTCTACCTTGAGAACGGCCGTAAGTGCCTCACTATAACTGTTAAAAGTGAGGGCACACAGTTTATCGGCAATGGGGTCGGGTTGGCCGTTCACGAATTGTGCAATTACAGTTCGTTGCCGCGACGTTGGCGTAACGTCATCGAACACTTGCTCTGCCAGGGCTTGGAGTCGCTCCATGTAGTGTTCCGCGTCCTCTTTTCGTTCCCGCTTGAGGAACGGGAAATCGTCCCGTTTGGACTGTCGACGGGGCTCGGGTTCCCAGCCCTCTAGAAGTTGGCGACGGAACTCTCCCCAGGGAGTCGCGACCGGGATATTTAGAGCTAGCGCTTCAGCGCGGCCGCGCAGCGTGCTCCGGAAGGTCGTCGTCTTGTTGAGGTCGGAGTAAGTGAAAGCCGCGGTGAATTGTTCGAAACTCCGAATGTATTGAGTGAGATTGCCCTCCTTGAAGGTCGCACGCCATTGAGCCATTTTAGCCGTAGCCAACGTTTGGGGCTCAGACGTGAGTCTCTGTGGCGTGGGCGTGTCAACACTCACCGCAACTGGTGTAGTCGCTGCAGTGGCCGTCGGAGTCGGAACAGCCGAAGTCGCCGGAGCCGTCGTATCTGGGCCGATCGGGGTCGCGTTAGCGGGGGCGGTCGGTGCTGTCGTCGCGGAGACGGCGAGCGATGCGGCGGGTGGTGCCGTCGTGGGACTGGGGTCGTGTGGTGCTTGTGCAGCGGGGGCCGGTTGACTGTATGGAGGCGTCACCCATGGCATCCCGACCGAGGGTGGGAATACAGCCGGTGGTGGATATCGGTATACCGATCCATCTGGGCATACACCATGGTACACTAATCCAGGCTGTGTACCATGATAGCCGGTGTCAGCTATCACGCTGGGAACGCCACCATATCCGGGCGGTGGGTTCGCGTAGCCGACATGCGGTGAATAGTATCCGACAGCTACTCCATTTGGAACACCGCTTGTTGCGCCAGGGTATCCGACTGGCGGTACACCATATCCGTTGGTGTTTCCGACTGATTGCGAGATCGGAGGTCCGATCATTGGCACTACACTTTCTGCCGGAGCAGACACAACTTGATCTTGTGGCGGATCGAAGCGCGGTTGTTCCCCGGTAGTCGGCGATGGTCGGTGCGTGGTCGGCGCGGGAGCGCGTGTGTCGGAAGTCGGCGTGTCGGGGTCGCAGGGTCGGCGACTTGATGTCGAGGGTGCTTGTCGGGGTCGCGCTTGTCGCATGGTGGCGTGAGATTCCGTCATCATGTCGCTGGGTCGTTGTTGTCGTAGAGGCGTCGCGATCCGGGTAGCGGTCGTCGCCAGGATGTCTTCGGATGTCGCTCCCGTCTGGCTGGGTCGTGTGTACTCTACCACCGTAGGCTCGGTCGGTATGCATGAGTACATTTCTGGCGCGGGGTCGTGTTGTCTCGGCGTCATGGACGGCGCCAGGGGTCGATTGGCCGAATAAGCGTTCGGCGGGGTCGGTTCCGAAACATTGTCAGACTGACAAACCCACTGTCGTATCCGAGAGTTACTTGGTGGGTGCGTAACCATTGATGTGTCTATGGTTACCGGCCGAACGTTCACTGCTAATTGTTCTGGGTCGGTATCACGATCTACGCTCGCTCTTTGACGTGAGCGCGTATAGTTTCTGTCGGCAAAGTCACTTTTCTGGGTCGCTCTAGCCGGCGTGGCCGAGTACGCTCTAGCGTGTGCACGCAGAATGTCACTTACTGTATGTGACGGCGCGAGCGGGTCTTCGTCTAGGAACTCCTGCACCAGGTCGGTAGGCGGCGAAAACGATCTCAGGGTCGAATGGTCGCTGATGGAGTCGAAAAGGCCGGACGGTTGTTGCTCCTGCGACAGTGGAACTGTATCGCTCATGGCAACTGAGCGAGGGCCGGAAGGTCGGAAGGCCGGATTCGGATTGATCGTCACTTCGTCATCCGTGGGGTCGAGTGGCTCACCGCGGGAGGCTCCCGGGGCCAATGCCATCAATGCCGGTCAGGTCTGGGTCGAAGATCCGAGACTAGCTCAGATCCTGGTCTACGGCGCCAATGTGAAGAATACGGTTCACTGGCCCGTATCAGGCCGAATGTCTGTGATGTTGTGCTACAGACCAACAAGCCGGCAGTTCAATTCAAACTGTTTATTGTGGCGATAATGTCGATGTTAACACTCACACCACAATCGGGGCCGCTCACACCTACGTCGGTGATTTCCCAGTCGAAGTATCCTAAATATTATAGTCCTTTATATATATATGACAGTTTAAATATCCACGTTATATCAGCTTTTATATTCCTTTATGTGATCACGGCCGTTCTTCTTGGTACAATATACAATGCGACCGTCTACATTGATCACTTCTACTCAACTGCGCAAATAACTGGGGCCGAGGGATCATGTGTCTGTGTAATTTCCCGCCAAGTGCATGCGGTGTTGTGATAGGTCAAATGTATGGTGCAATGCGCTGATGTCACCGGGAAAGTGGGTTTCCCCGGCTCGTGTCAATACTTGTAATGCCTGTATCTGTGCACGTGATGTGTGGAGTATGTGTGTCAAGTTCTATGTTTAGAAGTCAGTGCATGTGAAGATCAAGGTCGAGTAAACGGGGCCGAGTGTACTGAACTAGCGGGGCCGCAGGTGCGTGGTTTGACCTGTGTATGTAACCATGACTACATGGAGTTTATGCTTGTGATCGTATAGTATGTACCTGTCTTGTATGTAAGTCATGTAGAATGAATGTTTGTTGTGGAAATGTGTAGTGCGCGGGAGGGACGGGAGTTACAGTCGCTAAAATTACTACAATTACAAATTAGTCCTAACACCGAAATGCCTCCAAGGCATCTTTAGGCCTTGACGTCTAGTTTAACTCTGCAGGTTTGGACGCGAGTGAGCAAGTGGAAGACCTAAAAAAAGCGGTCTGTCTGAAGTCATTAGATACAGCAACAATGATTGTGAGAGATGGCATCAACATGAACAGGCATTCGGCAGCAAAAGCTGCCGGCAAGATTGGCATCAGTGTATCAAAGTTTCTCAAGACCGTCGGCAGAACTGAATTATTCACTGGTGCGGTTATTGTTGGTATCGAAGTGGGGCGAACATGCTACGATGTCCACAAACTGCACAAACAAAAGAAAGAAGGTTCGATTGATAAGCGGGAGTATATGCGCTGTTCAACTCAGAGAGTTGTCCGGGGTGTCGGAGGTGTTGTTGGATCTATGGTTGGAGGTATTGTCGGATCTTGCATACCAATTCCAGTTGTAGGAACGGCCATTGGGGGAACTGTAGGGGGGTTTCTCGGGGAGTGGGTGGGCAAAATGTTAGGAAGGTTCGTGGGGAACGAAGTGTCTTCAAATTAATAGTTGAAATAGAAACTTGTAACTGCTAAACATTGTGAAGTGAACTTTCAAATCATCGGTGGGATATTTCAATTAATCACGCATTGTGATGGTCATAGTGTGTCTCATCGTCTGTCCATATTTATACAGCGCTGTTTACAGTTGAAACTTTCTGAAAATTTTATTTGGACAAAAGAAAATATTCCGAGTATTTTGTTTATTTTTTGTGTAATTTAAACATTTTATGGTGACTGTTTTTGTGATCAAAATTATTATTATTGAAATTAATTTTGAACTTCAACATCCTGTTTTCAAAAGATACTCAATAAATTTTCGCATTTCGTGCAGAAACGCCCTTATGGCTTTGTCAGGATTCTTTCTCTCTTTTTTTGGAGCCGGCTTCGAGGTCCGGTTAGTCCGTGAGGATGTATTTTCTGTCAAATGGTTTCCGGATGAAAACTTGAAAAGTACTTGAACTACACTTCTGGAACTTGACACACAGGTTAATATTGTGTCAGGGAGGAACAATATTGATTAAAAGGTCAATCAGTTAAATAACCTTTGACCCAGAGCTCAAAGAAGTTTTGGTGATTCATCTGCAAGGCCCATCACATATCTTGGAAACGATGCACCGTAGAGTGAAACGAACGTTATTTTCTGGAATTTTGGCCCTGGACAAACATGTCATCGGAACATTTAATCAGAACTTTCAGTAATGGAGAAAGTAATTGCTAATTCAATTAATTAAATGTGTCATTTAATTGTAGTTTAATTAATTAACTTGATGAAATATGTTAATTGTAATTTAATTTAATTGCATGATTTATAGTTTAATTGTAATTTAATTAATTAAAAATCCAAGTTAATTGACCCATGCCTGCTTTACAGCCTAGGAATCATAGTGAACATATAGGGACTGATATATACTGAATATTCAGGTGACCTCGAATCTGACCTTTGACGTCATTTTCAAGGTCAGAGAACAAAATGGTTATTATCTCGCTTATCATCGACCCTACAGCTTAGGAATCAATAGTGAACACATAGGAAATGATATATGCTGAAAATTTTGGTGACCTTGAATTTGACCTTTGGCCTCATTTTTAAGGTTAGAGAACAAAATGGCTAATATCTAGCTATTATCGACTTTACAGCTTAGTAATCCATAGTGAACATATAGGGAATGATATGCTGAATATTCTGATGATCTTGAATTTGACATTTGAACCTATCTCCAGGTCAGATCACAAAATGGCTAATATCTGGCTTATTACCAACTTTACAGCTTAGGAATCAGTTGTGGACATACTATAAATGATATATGCTGGATATTCGCGTGACCTTGAATTGATTAGTGACCTTATTTTCGAGGTCATGGGACAAAAGGCTAACATCTGAAATATATATATTCCGGTAACCTTTCTTAGCCCTTGGGCTAATTTTTCTGTAATTGCAGATGAACTTTCTTATCACATGTAGAGTATACATGCCAGTGTCATTACCCCATTTCGAAATGTTGATTTCAGTGGCGGCCTCGAACGTGACACTCATCGATCTCGAATGGTCATTTTTGCGGTCATTTCCTCAAAATCAAGACGCCAACTTATTCTGAAAATGATTCATTGGATTAGGTAATTGATTAGTATATCCGAAGTTGGGACTAAAAGTTAAACTGCCATTCTACACAACCATTCAATATATTGGCATGCTGCAAACATTATGATAACACACGAGATTCACTCCTTCAAAAATAACAAAAAGAAGGTTAAGTGATTACTCGTGTGAATAAATATGAGGGTTTGCTTTATTGAAAAGTAAAAAAATAATTATATGTCTAGTAAAAAGAAATGAAAAAAAACATTCTTAGACTGATAGGAAATGTTTCCTTTCCACGGTAACCAATGTCATGAAGTTGAATCTTACTAGTGAAGAAACAACACTTTAATACACGTTTATATTCACATATAATAAATAAAATAATCATGCATACAGACCTAGAAATTCAAACACAAGTCCGTTCGGTATAGATGCTAAACCTCAGTAGTGAATAATCGGATTGAACACTTCGCTATTGAATTTCCGATTAAAATCGGAAAATTCTTAGTTAATTTCCTTACATGAATTTTGTTCAAATTTACTTCGAGGTAGATATAGACACGGACACATTCAAATGGGAAGTCAATAATAGCGATACCATTGGTGATGTTAAACCTGAGCTTATATTACATCAAAGTTCAAAACAAACTTCTCATGGGAAAACAACCAATTGTGGCCTTGTGTACATTTGTATATTTCATCACTACGATTTTCTGGTAACCTCTCTAAACCTATCTAGAGCGAATTATCGCGAACGATTATTGCGATTATAGAAACATAATTGCGTTAACGATGTGTTTACTATATCGAGGAAAATTGCAAACGTATGACAGTGGCATGTTATTAACAGTGAAATACTGTTGGTGATAGTCTCTGTTGATGCTTGCCACTTTGTTTTATATTGCGACCTCATTGTGATCATTTCGGTATAGTGATAACCATTAGAGAATATGCTATATAGAAATATCTGCCGTTTTATTCCTTTTCCTGTACAAAGTTATCTCTGTGGAAAATACATTTTTGTGTGGAAATTATACTTTTATCTGACAGATCTACATAATCCAACTCACATGACTGTGTACGCAATAATTTGTGATCATTGCTATGGTTTTATCTGGACACCTCTCTTTCAGCGCCATAATGTATTACTTCAAAATGTATATCATGTTATTGTACATCAAATTGTGTAATGTGTGGTTACACAGATGTAATACCAGTTTGTTGATGCAATGATTATTAATAAACAAGAATACGCCCCCATCACAGTGCATAATAGCATATATCTTAATTCTTTCACAGAAATATATATTGTAACGGTTTTGGGGTGTTCCCAAAAGCTCCCCAAGGTAATTCGTGTATATTTTGTGATATTACGGTTGAATAACGGTTTATTAAAGAGTATGTGTGTTTAAAGGTTCATACGGTTACATATTCGTGATTTTAGAAAGGTGTTCCGCCTTGGAACTTAGAGTAATTCAATGTTGGTAAAGCCGGAAACGGAACCGGAACCGGAGACGGAACCGGAGACGGAGCCGGAGACGGAGTCGGAACAATGGAGTACAAAAACGTAATGACGTTATTTCCGGAAGGTCATGTGATCAGCCTCGCTTTCGGTTTAAAAGGTGACGTGTCAGCCACTGATTGGTTCTAGCATGTTTTTGGAAATTCCGGAAAAATCAGTGTTTTGGCGGACTATGACGTCACAATAGGTTGGTCACGTGATGTGGGTCTCAGGTCTATAAAAGCCCCCGCTTCGGCGGGAACGGCGGAGTTGGTGTCCTGACGTCGATCTGTGCAGACCCCTTCTCCCATAGCAGAGTACTCCCTTGCTCCGGCTTGAGTCATGCAGATGTTTACAGTTTATGTCTTCCGACTGTACACTTAGAAAAATAAATCTGAAAACTTATTCCGGGTTATTTTTCCGTGTTCGTTAGGGAACTTGGAAATTATGATAAAGTTAAAGTAAAACACGGGAAAAGAGAAAGTAGTACGAGAAGAAGGAGGACAAGTTAACGGTCGCTTAAGACAAAGTTTGTGACGACGTCTGAGGGTGATCCAGAACCAAGATCACAAGAGAAGAAGACGGAGACGGAGACGGAGGTTGAAGCAGCGGACCCACTGCGGAGGCGGTACCTGATGGAGCAGTTGCGGAGACAGGAGCAGTTGCAGTATCAGAGGCGGAGGCGCTTCTAGATTCTTCATTTCAGGTGCAGTTGCGGTTGCAGTGGAGACAAAAGCAGCGGAGCGGATGCAGAGGCAGTACCTGACGGAAAAGTTGCAGAGTCGGAGGCGGAGACGCTTCTAGATTCCTCATTTCAGGTGCAGCCGCAGTTGCAGAGAGGGACGGGAAACAACGGAGCAGTTGCAGAAACGGTGACCCGACAGAGCAAGTTGCAGTATCCGGAGGCGGAAACGCAGCCGGGATTCTTACTTTCAGGTGCAGTTGCAGATTGCAGTCGGGAAAAGAGAACGGTTGGAGGTCCATTCCAGACCACGCTACCAACCCTTAGAGACTTCTAGCCGTGATCAAGCCGCGCAAGCAGCAGAGTTCCCGGAATTTTCCGTTCCAGCTCCGGTTAACTAAAAACAGACTCAACCACCTTCTAAGAAAACCGTGTTATCCGGACGTCACAGAGGGGGCAACCCCGTTACAATATGCACATGTACTTCTTCATCGTGTGCCTACATTGATTTATTGTACATGGTAAGAATTTTGTTGAGTTGTACCTCTTGATAATGTTCGACTCAACACATGACTTATATTATGTAGAAGATTTTCACACAATATATCTGTACTTAACGTTTTACACAAGATTTAGTTTACAACATTTAGAAATGCTATACCACATTGAAAAGCTCGAGTATAAATGGAATCAGATTACACCAACAGGCCCAGGGTTTAAAAAATATTCAGCTCTATATTATGAACCTGGGAAAACAAGGTCATGGTGAATCATTAGCATGATATTTTATAGTAATACAAAAACTTAGCCCACGGACTAATTAAACAGAGAAATATATAATGTTGAGCCAAATTGAGCCGAAATTCTCGTTATGACCGTTCAATGTAACAGGTCAAATTTAAAGTCACCACTTAAATTGCTGTGTCCGACGTGTCATTTGATTGTGTCAATTTGCAAGCTAATACATACATCTCCATTATGAAGGAAAAAGTGGATGTATGTCCAAAATATTTTTCAATTGACCAAAAATAAATTGCTGGAATGGACTCAAAACTACGGTGGCTGATATGTGACATCTAAATTTTTTTTTGCATGACAACAGAAATAAAAAGTAACAAAATATTCCATTCGCGAATAAAATATTCTATTCACGAATAAAACTATTCTATTTGCGAATAGAACATTCCATTCATGAATGAAACATTTTATTCGCAAATAAAACTATTCTATTTGTGTACAAAACATTCTATTCACAAATAAAACATTCTATTCACGAATAAAACGTTCTATTCGTGAATAAAACATTCCATTCACGAATAAAACATTCTATTCACGAATAAAACGTTCTATTCACGAATAAAACATTCTATTCATGAATAAAACGTTCTATTCGGGAATAAAACATTCTATTCACGAATAAAAAATTCTATTTGCAAATAAAACATTTTATTCGTGAATAAAACATTTTATCTGCGTATAAAACTATTCAAGTTGTGAATAAAAAGTGGTATTCGCGATCATTCGCATATCAGGAAAGAAATACAGCAAAACATTTTATTCGTGAATAAAATAGTTTTATTTGCAGATAAAATGTTTTATTCACGAATAGAATGGTTTTTTTTGCAAATAGAATGTTTTATTCGCAAATAGAATAGTTTTATTCGTGTATAGAATTTTTTATTTGCGAATAGAATAGTTTTATTCGCAAACAGAATGTTTTATTCCCAAATAGAATAGTTTTATTCGCAAACAGAAAGTTTTATTCCCAAATAGAATAGTTTTATTCGCAAATAGAATAGTTTTATTCATGAATAGTATAGGGTTATTGCACAATATGGGGTTTTATGCCCGAGGGCCAAGTCTTTGAGAAGCCCGACACGAAGCGGAGGGCTTCTTGAAGACTTGGCCCGAGGGCATGAAACCCCATATTGTGCAATAACCCGTTTATCATGTGCCAGTGGATGTCGGGGACATTTTAGTATGTTTCAAATGACCGAATCATATCCAATTAGAAAGAAATAAGCAAGAAATACAGCTTTTATTCACACATTTTTCCGATTCACAGGCCATTTCAGAGTTCCAAGAGCATCAGCGTAAAACGTAAATTGGTGGCAAAAACGTCAAACATAACGGAATCGGGCCAGGAGAGCGACCATGTGCTTTTGTTTACCCTTCGAAAAAATGACGTTTTCTTGAACTGGGAGGTGCCCGGGCAAGTGTGGAATTTACAGCCCGCCGGGCAGAAGTTTGTTATTGGAAGAATAGGCACAGCTATTGAAAAACAAAATACATAGAAATGGTATATTTTCAGGTCTAAGTTTGTTGACAGTAATTTAAATTACTGTATAATAGCATTAACTACGCTATTCGCATCGACTGTCATTCTGGCATATGATAAAATGTTTTATTCACGAATAGAATGTTTTATTTGCAAATAGAATAGTTTTATTCGTGAATAGAATGTTTTATTCGCAAATAGAATAGTTTTATTCGTGAATAGAATGTTTTATTCGCAAATAGAATAGTTTAATTCGTGAATAGAATGTCACCGCCATATGGTGTGTTTGTTTCTCAACTTATACGCTATTCCAGAGCTAGTTGCAAATACGAGGACTTTGTCTATCGAAGTGCCCAGCTAGTCTCTAAACTGCTGTGACAAGGATATGTTATACCCAGACTTATAGCTGCGTTTAAGAAATTCTATGGACGTCATCATGATCTGGTTGATAAATACACCAAATCCATGTCTGCCATGCAACTAGATCTATTTTCATGTTAATTTTGGGGAATTCATGACGGGTGCCACTAGTGGGGCAGGACATGCTCACTCTTTCCGGAACACCTGATTTCACCTCCTAATGGCCATTTTTGGGGGTTCGTGAGTTTCCCTGTCATTTTTGTTTTCTCTCACTTCGTATGCCTGATATGATTTTCTCTCCCCGGACTATGAGATTGGATAACGGACCTTGTTTTGTTTGCTCGGAATACTTAATACTGGGTATTGATTCCACGTCTATTATTCGCGAATAGAATGTTTTATTCGCAAATAAAATAGTTTTATTCGTGAATAGAATTTTTTATTTGCGAATAGAATAGTTTTATTCACAAATAGAATATTTTGCTATTTTTTTAAATTGGTGTCCTGCAAAAAAAAATTTAGATGTCACATATCAGCCACCGTACAAAACAAATAGTGTTTTATTTTTGTTCAAATCCCCATACTTGCTCTGAACAAAACACTCTTCGCCATTCAATCTTAATACCATGTGTGATGAAATAGGGTTCATCAGGCCCCTATCAGGTCTATCACGCGTATAGTGTCTGTAATCGCTGTGTGTGTAGTCACGACTCCACTGTTCAATACAATATCCTTTTTCGGGCACGAATATTCTTGAGGCACGAATGACAGTGAGAGTAATATATTTTGATATACATACCATGATATGTCATCTACGGTGGCTGATATGTGACATCTGATTTTTTTTTTGCAGGACACCAATTTTAAAAAATAGCACAATATTCTATTCGTGAATAAAACTATTCTATTCGCAAATAAAACATTCTATTCACGAATAAAACGTTCTATTTGCGAGTAAAACGTTCTATTTGAGAATAAAATATTTTATTCACGAACAAAACATTCTATTTGCGAATAAAACATTCTATTCGCAAATAAAACTATTCTAATTTCGAATAGAACATTCTATTCGCGAATAAAACATTCTATTTGCGAATAAAACGTTCTATTCACGAATAAAACATTCTATTCACCAATAATCATGATAATACACAATAAGTTACAATTGCTATGAGTAACAAAACTTCTATACATCACAGTGACACATCGTGAATAGAATGTTTTATTCGCGAATAGAATGTTTTATTCATGAATAGAATGTTTTATTCGCGAATAGAACGTTTTATTTGTGAATAGAATGTTTTATTCGTGAATAGAATGTTTTATTCGCGAATAGAATGTTTTATTTGCAAATAGAATAGTTTTATTCGCGAATAGAATGTTTCATTCATGAATAGAATGTTTTATTCGCGAATAGAATGTTTTATTCGCAAAAAGAATAGTTTCATTCGCGAATAGAATATTTTATTCGCGAATGGAATGTTTTGTTCCTTTTTACTTTTGGTGTCATGCAAAAAAAATTTAGATGTCACATATCAGCCACCGTAATCATCCCATATTTATGCAACCAATATCTAGGGATCATGACAACCACAAGTCCAGTAAACATTCATTATTCTTCATCATCTTATCAATCCAGTAGCTCGTTCTGTTGAACACTTGAGCCCGACTTGTGTTGTTTCCGTTGCTCGTGTCACGTACAGTGGATTGACACCCTAAGGTCCGCGTGATGAGCGCTGGGGTTGTGGCGCGGACACCCCTTCATGGAGCGTGAGCTCGTAGTAAGTGTCTGGCGGCGGAGAAATCGGTATAGACCGATTTCAATATTGTATTGAACACTGGAGTCGTGCCTACACACAACCATCACAGCCACTCTACGCGTGATATACTACAACTATGCAAAGCAGCTTAAATTGTAATTATTGCACATTTGTGACCTTTATTTATTTGGAGTACTTTGACTATGATGCAAAGAGATATAAAAATAACAATCAGGAATATTATTGCACTTTTGATAAGCAGATATTCATTTCGATGGTCTAAAATTCACAGTATGTATGGAACGTATTGCCGCAGTTGCCCCAGTGCAAGGATCGATCTCGGCGAATGGTCATTCTAAGGCATTTGACAGCTTTTGCAATGACATCTGGATTTCGAATCCGTACAAAACCCAACAGGGGTTCTCCGGTTACCCAGGTAGCATTGCCATGTTCACCACGTCCTCCGAGCCAGCCACTCAGACTTTTAGTAGTGGCACAAAACACCATAAAGTAATATACAGTATCTAGAATATTGTCTGCCACTTCGAGTAGGTGCACAGAAATCATTAACGTACCTGATTGGGCCCTTATCTCGACAGCTATGTTCTGCTCCTCTGGTGTATGCAGTTCCATCAAGTGAGCTGAACTGTGAATCTTCTTGCAAACATCTGCAGCTTCTGACCACTTCACACGACCAGTCACAACCCCGTAACATTTGCTTGGGCTTGCATTGAAGTTCATATTCTTCGGACAAGCCCCTAAATTGAATAGAAGTAGTTTTGTATTATTCGAATATTCAAAGATTAAGAAACTCAAACATGCATTTCAACAGGTCCATAAAAACTGTTTCGTTCTTGGTAAGTAGTTGTCCATGTTCGGAAAGCGTAACTATAAATATTGGCACTTTCATTAATAACTACTTTCTAACTATTATGGTGACAAAATTTGTCATTTGAATTAAGATGAGATAAAACAAACCATGAGGTACAAAGTCTATGAGGTACTGGAGGCGATGGATGCAGTCTTAAACTACACACAAACTGAGAGGAATTATCAGACATTACCCTCCAGAATACTAGTCAAAGCATACACAGCGAGGATTGTGATGGAATAAATTTATGTACATTTATCAATATTACCATCTCACATAAATCAATACTAACAACGGAGATTTTACATGCAAGTATGCCTATGACGAAATGATCACTTACAGTACTGTGTCCACCCTTCTTCCTTTATCACGTTGTATTTATCCACACCTTTCGGTAAGTAGCACTCCCCACTGTTGACGTCACCATGCATGTTGAAGCTACGACACTCTGCGTACAAACGACATGCTCTCTCACAGGCTCGGTGGCTGGTTTACGGTGCCCCTGATATGACATGATGAAAAAAGATACTACTTCGTTTGCACGAAGTACTACTTCGTTTGAACGAATTACTACTTCGTTTGAACGAAGTACTACTGTTCTAATGTTACCTAGTTGACAAACCCCTCTACATCATCTTACCCCATTAAATAACAATCGCTACATGGCGCTCTACATGGTGCTCCAAATTTGGTGCCCTATATCTCCATAATCACCACATGGCGCTCTAAATCATCCATACTAAAATGTGGTCATTTCAAACTAAAAAAAAACTTGATCAAATAGATATTACGGAATACAATCTTCTGCTATTATTTGAGGCAAATTTATATGTATCGATGGACTATTCATTATTCTATGAGTTGATTAATAAATGTAAATAGCGGTATCCAGATTAGGACATAGGAGGACCCTGCAAATTGACTTTGGTAATTAAAGGGTTAATTGGTAACACCAGGATCAATCACTTCATAGGCTTATTACAATGTTCGAATACCATGTATGGATATTCGAATGACTTATTATTTCATGCGAACGACTTAGTACTTCATGCAAACGACTTAGTACTTCGTGCAAACGAAGTATTACTTCGTGCAAACGAAGTATTACTTCGTGCGAATGAAGTAGTACTTCGTGCAAACGAAGTAGTACTTCATGCAAACGATTTAGTACTTCGTGCAAACGAAGTAATACTCCGTGCAAACGAAGTAATACTTCGTGCAAACGACTCAGTACTTCGTGCGAACGAAATAGTACTTCGTGGGAACGACTTAGTACTTCGTGCGAACGAAGTAGGTTTTTTTTCATCATGTCCTATCACGGGCACCGTATTGGTTACTTGGATGTTGTTTAAAATTTCTGCTCTTCTTTTCTTACCACTGAAGACAGTGAACTGTTTGTCACATGTTGCCACTATTTCCATACAAACTGTTGCAAAATACAAAACTGAAATCCATTTAACTTCGTTCATGTTGTTACTGATACAATCAATTTAGGGTGAAATATAACTGCAGAAAAGTCCTTGCTTTATGACGAATACGTAAGTGAACCTGTAAAATATGCAAAGCATACATAAATGGCAGATACGCCAACCCACAAATGCAGAAATAAATAACATGGCATTTCAATGGAAAGCAAGATTCATTAACCAATGGAAAAAAAGTATTTGCTCTAGCCAAGTGAACGTGTTTACATTATACATGAGTTCTTATGTACTGATTTCTTATCAGATGACAAAATGAGGCATGATCCGTAGCTATTGATTAACGTAGTCCGCTACAAACAATGAGGTAACAAAGAGACAAGACTTATTTCTTGAATATTATCGCTTCAAAATGACATATTTTATGGAGTAACTGATCAGCATCCTAATACTGAAAAGAAAATAGGGGGTCACCGTGCTGGTTTTTTCGACATACTCGATCAAAATCGCAAAAATTTCCCTAAAATGACATAAATTTTGGCATTTTGGCACATTTTGTTGTCCATATGCACATCTTGCATCGTGTTTTCCGAGCGAACGGATACGGTGACCCCCTATTTTCTTTTAGATTTTAGGATGCTGATCAGTTACTCTATAAATAGGTCATTTTGAAGCTCTAGATTATGTTGATACAGTTATTTATTTTTTAAAAAAACTCTTTGTCCCCTCCCCTCACTGTTTGGAGCGGACTACCTAAATGAAACCTGGATTCGGTTTCATCATGTCAGTTTTTACATGCTTTTTAAGTCGACTAATATGTCCAATGCATATTGCATACATTGCATGCATAATGCATAACACGGAGTTCATGTGCACTCATATGCACAGGTCAAACAAGAGCTGAGATAATGATTTGATATCAAAGCTGCAGGTTCCAGGATGATGCATGTCTTGCCATGAATATTTAACATGATATTCAACAGGCTAGATATAAACTGACTTAAAAGTGCTTCCTGATATTACCACACTGCCATTTGCTGTCAGTCGTAAGCTCGTATCCATTGTTGATCTCATCTGGTGAAAACAATATGAACCACGACAACTGGACTTTAGTCTTAGTAACGACAGGAATCTGGATGGAACTGACGACGGCATGTGACAAACAGTTTACTGTCGAGAGTAGCCAGAGAGGAAAGGGAGAAATTCTACAGAGCATTGGAAAGACCAGCCACCGGGCCTGTGAGAGAGCATGTCGTATGTACCGGGGATCCCCGTATTTAAGCCCTGGGCATATAATTGGGGAAAAGGTGTTGTGTCGAATGAAATTTAACTCCATATATAAGCCCATGGCCTTATATTTGGGGAATAATTATTTTACGACTTTTATTTTGAACGCTTGAATTTACAATGGATTAGACGAGAAAGCACTTATTTTTGGCGTGATAGCTATACTTATACAAACATTTATTTCAGTGTATAATCACAGATATTCATTGTCATAATAAATGCACGCATAAAGAATAAAAAGATACACATATACATGCTTATGCATGCATGTTCGGGATAAAATCCAGCTGGTCATGTGTATACGTACCAGTAACCCTAGGCAAGGCACACGCACGTTTTTTTTTATCAATTCAGTACCTTATTCTAGGTACCACCACTCACCAACGTCTCCTACGAAAAACAAAACGTCAACTATACAAAGCTACGTTTTCCCCAAATATAGGCCTAGTCCTGATGCGAGACAAAATTTTACTCCGTTTATAAGCCCATGGGCCTATACAAGAGTAGTACTCCCCTTGTATTAGCCCATGGGCCTATCCAAAGAGGGGCTTAAATACGGGGATCCCCGGTACGCAGAGTGTCGTAGCTTCAACTTGCATGATGACGTCAACAGTGGGGATTGTTACTTATTGAAGGGTGTTCAAAAATACAACGCCGTGATTGAGGAAGGATGGACTCACTACTGTAAGTAATGACTTTATACAACAACTCAAATATCTAGAGTATCACTATTTCTGTGTTTTACTAATGGCAAAGTGACATTTTAGGCTAAATAGAGGTTCAACCCTCGTTACGACTATTTGTCAGGCAGATGTATACAACTATACTGTATCCCTTCTAAATTGTTATGGTTATGAAATTTTAAATAATTTATGATATTTAATGTTTGCATAAAGAATGACTACTCTATACATTCTTATATTTATTCTGAGTATTTATGCCATAAAATCATCAACAGCTTGCTGTAGCCTTTAATGTTTTCCGATGCCCCTACCTGGATATATAATTAGTCTGAAGACAATATTTTCCATTTCAGGGGCATGCCCAAAGAATATGAAATATTATTGGAATGAAAACAAATGCTATGGTATCGCCTCCCGTGCACAATGGTCACAAGCCAACGCTATTTGTAAGGAGATCCATAGTTCAGCTCACCTGATGGACCTGCAAACACCAGAGGAGCAGGATATAGCTGCCGAGATGAGGACCCAATTCGGTGCGTTAAGCACTTACCTACGCAAAAATAATTGCTGAAGCAGATCTGTTTAGAATCGTATTACATGAACACCAGATAAATATTAAAATACTTATTTGAATATGACGCTATAAACTGCTTTGTTGGTAGTTTTGTCTCTGATTATATCATTTTGCCCTCTTTTTGTTATCCAAAAGGGTCGCGTGCATGGCTAGGTGGACGTGGTGACCAAACTAATTCTACCTGGATGAATGGCGATCCCTTGACTGAGTTTTTAGACATCGGTAATCCAGATAAAATCATTGACATAAAATGCCTTAGGACAACTCGTCCAGGGCAAAAACGACTCCTGTTGTGGATTCCTTGCGAGAAGATATTCCATGCATTATGTGAATATTAGATCGAAGTAAATGTTTATACAAACATCCATACAAACTCTTATCATTAATTATCATTAATAAATGATGTGCAATGGCTATTGTATTTCAAGAATCATCAATTTGTGATTTTAGCATGCTGTGCATGGACATCTCTTGCTTTCTTCGTGTCATCAGTATTATCTTGTTAGTATTCTACCTGAATCTCTGCTCTCTCTCTCTCTCTTATTTTATTTATGGTTCTTCAACTGATATGCAATAGCCTACATATTTTTGTTATATTTTGCAATTCATTACAATTCATGAGTGCATTCAGCTTCTCATTTCCCTTGGAATATCAATTCTGATTTTCCTACCAATTTCCTGATGGACATGACATTTCTTCTGATTTCGTATCGAAAATGAGGTTTTGATCACGTAATTTCCAGTGGAGAACATTTCAAAATAGTGACTGGCTTCTTGGTCAGTTGATATAGTGAATTATATTGCCAGTATATATGTTTATATCATTGTTGTGTAGTTCAGAAGTGATGTATACATGTCCCGAAATGTGCGGATCTGTATGGGGTATTTTATTAAATACTTCTAAATACTATGCTACGAAACTGGCATTCTTCTGTGTGCATGACGTTGACTTTTGTCAAATGAAAAAAAGGCAGATGCAGGGCCAGATTAACGTAGGGGCTATTGGGGCTGCAGCCCCAGGCCCACAGGCCATCAAGAAAAAATAGGCCCCAATTCTCACAAAAACGATGCACAGTTTTGTTTTAACTAGGGGGCCTATTTTTAACTGCACAGTTTTTTTTAAAACGTGGGTCCTATTTTGCGAGTGCTTATACGTCTCACTCATAGGCCAATATTTTTTTAAACTTGGGGCCATATATTTTTCTGCGGGTGCTAGTGTGTCTCCTTTTCACACAGGTGGGCTTAGGCCTACAGAAGGTATCCATGATAGGCCTTCATGATAGGCCTACTCCTGCCATCAACGGATTTGCACAAAAAGGCCGAAAAATACCTATGTATGAATAAAATAAAAATTGATTACATCAGAAATTTGTGTTTCACTGTTTATAATAAACAACTGCATATACCACAATATGTTTTTTATATTGGAAAAAATCACTAATTTTTTAGGGGGTCAACTTCAATAATTATTTGGAATCCTCGATAAATTTACAAAATTTGAAATCTACCGGATTTACAATAAAAGATCTAAGCCAAATTACTTTTTCAGTCCTTACACTCTTTAGTGGAAAAAAGGTTCAAAATTCGAATCCGATTTGAATGTCCAAATATCGCATAATTTCTTCGCCAAACTGCTCAACTCACAAAACAAAAAAGCCATTTTTTTCTCGGGGAGCCTACGGCGCCCCCCGGACCCCCAGACCGGATAGGTTTAGGCCCATTTATATTTTCCAGCCCCAGGCCCCTCTGTCGTTTAATCCGCCCCTGGGCAGATGCTATAACTGGCAATATCTTGGAACTGATGTGTTCAGGTTATGTCTTAGTGCAAAAGTTAATAAATTTTACATCGGATTCGCCATTATCTTTAATAATGTTGATTTATCAGCTTGAGATATTGAACGTTGTTGTAGTAGCGTGGAAACCACCTTACTTGAATCATCACATGGCCAAATGCCCTGCTTCCAGCGGGTTAGAGCAGTGTTCAGTACTGGGGACTTACTTAGGTAATGGTGTCTTCCCATTACCTGTGCAGGTATTACAGCGTATAACTCTCTTATACCTGGACTACAATAGAGTGACATCAGAGTGACAAATACACAGTGGGATGACAATTAATTGGAGAGAGTTATCAACAGAGTGACGTCACAGGTGGAGTTAGCTTAATGCTTCACTCACTGTTTCTGTTTAATTGTGTGCGAGGTCCAGTGGATCACCTGCTGACACATGCGAAGATTATTCATGCTGAGGCACTTCCTCTTGTGAGATTCAATACATTTGTGGCTTACATGTGTATCTTGTTGAACGCCATATCAAGAAGAACTTCAGGGCATTGGAGTGTTCATAAGATGCTATGATCGATTGCCACTGAGTGTCTTTGATAAACGAACTACAATGTCAAAAATATGACGTCATGCTCCACGTGGGGTCAATGTAGCAGCTTTTGCAAAATGAGACATATATGCCCAATTTGCCTGTTAAAAAACATCTATAGCAGCTTTATTTTACACTTTCTTGAGTCAGCTGGTTAGGCACACAGGTAGGCCCATAGAGAGCCTTCATAACCTCACAGCCAACTAGCAGCTCGTCCTGAAAACGATTTCCTCTTCCATATTCATTGGAGTTTTCCAATGATTCATATGAGAATGCTTGATCAGAATGACTGAACTCTTGAGTCATTGGAAAATCATTGGAAAACTCGCGAATGTCAACTTAGGCGAACTCAAATAATCCAAACCCAACTGATTGATGACATCGAGGATCTCCGTGCAAGATCGATGAGAGACAACGTGATCATCAATTTTGACCCTAACGATAGCAACTTCAAAGAGATAAAGGGTGAGAGCTGTGTCGAACTTGCCAATGCATTTTTTCGTAATGTACTGGGTATCACAGACTCCATATACGTATCATCCTCTCATAGACTTGGGAAGCAGGTGAAAGGAAAACAGAGGGCTTTGATTGCTCGTATCCCAGACACCAATCAGAGATCACAGATCTTCCGGGAAGCTAAGCGACTGAAAGGTACAGATCATTTCATCATATCGCAAATCCCCCAGTCGATGAACGAAAGACGTCAATTCGCATTGCCTGAATATATGGACAAAAAACAAGACGAAAAAAACTATGCCACACTCTACCAAGACAAATTGTACATAAAGGGAAAGGTACAGTTGCAATACCTTAAGCCGGAACTTCCTGAAGTGCCTCTTCTTGGCAATCAAACAGAAAACAGTGGACCGGCTCTCGCGGAAAGCTCCGAATCCAAGGATGGTGGCAGTACTTTCCAAGCATTCGCCGCAACTGTACATGACCTAGAGGAGGTGATGATAGCCAAACAAACACTAATCAGACGTCCAGAAGCATCCCGCGCTAATCATGTGATAATGGCCTATCGTATCAAGGAGCCATCGGGAAAGGTGCTTGAAAACTTCGATTCGGATCGTGAGTGGGGCGCCGGTTTCGAGGTGATGAAAATGATGCGTGAAAACATGGTTGACACAGTATGCCTTGCTACCCGGGTGTGCAAACCTGGATACGAACACATTGGGCGGAAACGCTTTGAAATCATGAACTTACTCTGTAAGGAAGCATATGATGAATTGAAATAACTTCATTGACATAGTGATACGTGATTTTATATCATCATGTATTTTCTTATAAGCATCATTTGACCAATATGTTGTGGTTACATGTTATATTATATGTATTGTTGCATTTGCGTTAAATGATCGTGTTGAAAATGATACAAAACAATATGTTGACTACTAACAGCTCCAATGTGTGTCTCCAATGTGTGTTTCTTCTTTTCGCACCAATGCACGCCAACGGACATTTACACCTCATCATTTCTTTGATCTCCGATAGTCCCCAAAGGGTCTCCGTTCTGTATGCACCTGGTTGGACTCTTACAACTCTAAATGTCTCAAGAACGAAAACTAGCGAGTTGTTACTTTACTTTTATGTACTCATGGGTTCTTTGTGTCGCTGCTCCAGCTGTACTCACGAGGCTCGATTTATGCTGTTGAGTCTACTGTGCATTGGCCTTCTAACAGTACTCGTGTTTATTTCGCACTGTTGACGTTTTCACGATAAGCCCAGACAATGAACTGGTCTGAAAGCAGTTTACTTGTATCCGACCTAGGCACGTCACCTACACTTTCGTTACTCTAAACCACCTAATACCAAAGTGTTTACTGCTCTGAAATATATTGTAATTCCATTGGTTACTCAGCACTGATCTACACCATCATGGTCTCGCCACCACACGTTTGCACACATGCACTTTTATTTTTGTCATTTGTAACTCACACGCCCAAGTATATTACCCAAAACGCACATGCCCAAAATTGGATAACTCGGACTCTACACATAGTCAGGCAGCTAGTATTTTTGCTGGATTTTCAAATTACAAAACATAATGCAAGATCAATTTCATGAGTATTTATACAATAGTTTGCGAGGCACTGCTGGCCGGGAGGAGGAGGATGACGAACCTACTGACATGCCATTTCCTTGGAAGAACAGTTTGCAGTGTTCCTACTATGGTATTGATGATTTAGCAGGTACAGTGACCCAAATTTCACACCACAAATACACTGCTTTGCATCTCAATGTCTGCAGTCTACCCAGTAAATATGATGAACTTAGGACATTGATCCTAAATCTGAGCGATATTGGCTTGACATTTCAGTTTTTGCTGTTATGCGAAACATTTTTAACTGACATAAATAAGGATGTATTTCCAATCCCGGGATATAACTTTGTCTGTAACAATAGAAATAATAAAAAAGGGGGCGGGGTAGCCATATATATACGTGATGATATCAGTTTCAATATCAACAATGAATTGACTGTTAATTATGACAACGAATTTGAGACTATTTTTATTGAAGCATCTGTCGAAGGTCATTGCGTTCTTGTCGGTGAAATATACAGGGTTCCAGGTACTAACTACTTTGATTCAACACAGCGTTATCGAGACATTTTCAAGAGTTGTTCAGATACAAAGATGGATATGATAGTGGGCACTGATCAAAACTTCAATTTCCTAGATATAGAAAACCATGATTACATACGTGAACTATTTGATTCTGCTGTCGTGACGGGTTTAGTGCCAATGATTACTAGACCTACTCGAATTACTGACCACTCGGCTACCTTAATAGATAATATTTACTTCAACTCCAGGGTATGTGATGACATGACATCTGGTGTCTTGCAGGTTAATATTTCTGACCACCTTCCTGTTTTCATTCTTGCTGGAAAATCCAAACCATTTAATAAAGAGGAAACAATTACTTACCGACCCATGCATGAAATAAATGTTAATAATATGAAACACTATTTACAAAATTACGACTGGAGCATATTAGACAACTCGAATGTAGAAGATGCATACAATCATTTCACAAATGTACTTAAAGAAACGCTTGACATTCATGCACCAGAGAAGACAGTATCCTCATCTAACAAAAACATATTCCGACAACCGTGGATGACCCCAGCTCTACTTAAATCATCAAAAACAAAACACAAATTATATAAGAAATGTATAGGTAAATCTAAAAATAGTTCAGCCTATGAACAGTTTATATCCTACCGAAATTTATATAATAAAGTGAAGAAGGTGTGCAAGCAAACTTACTATAAGCGTGTTCTGGATCTTTGTAAAAATAACATGAAAAAAACTTGGCGGATATTGAATACAATTACTAAGCGTAAAACAAATAAACCCAAACTACCAGACGTCTTCAAAAGCGACAGTGCTTCTTACAATGATCCTAATATTATTGCCAATAAATTTTGCGAATATTTTACTAATATAGGGGTGCAATTTGCGGCAAACATCCCACCTTCTCCTACGCCATTCCAACACTTTTTAAAAACTGTTCCAAATAACAACTCTATGTTCATGATCCCAACAGATGAAGTCGAAATCCAACGGATTATATCTTTGATCAAGCCCAAAAAAAGCACTGGACCAGATAATATCAGTTCAAAATTCATAAAAAACATTAGTAGTTCAATAGTCACTCCCATTACCACACTTGTTAACAAATCGCTCGAGTCCGGAATTGTACCGTCAAGTATGAAAACAGCAGAGGTGGTTCCTATCTACAAGGCAAAAGACAAAAGCATCATGGGTAACTATAGACCAATATCACTTCTCCCATCAATTTCTAAGATTCTTGAAAAGGTTGTGCACAATAGATTATACAAATTTTGTATGTCATCGGGTATATTGTATGAAAATCAATATGGATTTCGTCCGAAGCATTCTACCATCGATGCTGTGACCAAATTAATAGCGGATACCCTGTATTCTACCGACAACAGCTTAACGACACTGGCGGTGTTTCTGGACCTCTCCAAGGCTTTCGATACAATTGACCATGAAATCTTGCTTGAAAAATTACGTTTTTATGGTATACGAGGAATAGCCTTGGAGTGGTTCAGAAGTTACCTCGCAAACAGATCTCAATATGTTTCATATAAAACTACTAGCTCTTCTGAGTACCAAATTAAATGTGGGGTGCCCCAGGGCAGTGTCCTAGGACCTTTGTTATTTATTATATATACAAATGACCTACCAAATTCATTGCCAAACACAAAATGTATCTTATTTGCCGACGACACAACTGTTTATCACAGTTCAACCAATTTGAATATGCTGCGTAAACAAATTGAAACTGATTTAGAAACACTGTACTATTGGTTTTGTGCAAATAAGTTATCGCTGAATGTACAAAAGACTAATTTTATTATTTTTGGACCGAAGTCAGGTGCTCTAAGCTCCCAAATCAAGTCTTTGAAATTGGGTAATAAAGTAATACACCGCATTAAAAGTACAAAGTTCCTTGGCATATATATTGATGAAACTCTTGAATGGGACTCCCATATTAGTTATGTTGCGAAAAAAATGTCTAGCGGTGTATACGCAATTAATTCCGTGAAACACTATCTGTCATGCGAAAATCTCAAAACAATATATTATGCTCTCGTGCATCCTCACCTAGTTTATGGGATATTATTATGGGGTTCAGCCTATCGAAGTAAACTTTGTAGACTGCAGACATTGCAGAAAAAAAGCAGTAAGGAATATTTTGAAGTGTTCCTATAATGCACCGTCTGCCCCCCCTATTCAAGCAACTGAATATCCCGAATACAAATGCCCTTTATGATATTGAGATTTCTAAGTTCATGTATAAGCACAGCGTCTGCCAGTTGCCGCCTGCACTTCAGTGCTTGTATATACAAAACTCCGTTGTTCATGATCACAATACACGTCATAGTACAGACCCTCATATTGCAGCTATCTCTGCTGATAAAGTTAAGCGATCTTTTATAGGAAAAGCACCACATACATGGCTCAATTTACCCAATGATATCAAACTGTCACAGTCACTCAACTCTTTCAAGATTAAAATTAAAAAATATTTCATATCATTACATGGTTGACCTTCCTCCTCGATGCCGGGTAGCAGTGTCTCATATCATTGACTTTTTGCCATAATATTTCTTGCGTATCCTTATTTATTGTGGTTGAGTTATCGACTTGCAAACGTTTTTAATTAATAATCTTTTGGGTATGTATTTATTTGGAAATGATCACCACGGGATACACCTACAAACAGATACTTGTATCTTTGGTGTATCCTAGAACTGTAGGTTATTTATGTATTGTGAACTAATAATTTGTTTTAATTCCTCCAGTTCTGAATAAAACGTCAATCAATCAATCAAAAAACTATCCTGTGAAAACGATACGAGGATGTCGTTATCGGGTTGATAGGATGTCCTGGATGCATCAAACCTCTCAGGAAAAATGTACTTCCAAGAAGTGAATCAACAATCAAAATCCGACTACCAAGGAGGTGAAAGATTTATGGTATACCCCTTATGATCGACCCTTCTCTTCTGGTCGATACTAAATCCCGACACAATAATCTCATTCCGCCAGACTCTAAAAGACCGACTCACTTTTATTGCGTGTCAATGATTCGAAGTCATGTGTGAACAAAGTAAATCAAACCGAATTCAGTCTGAGTTGCAGAAATACTAGGTGTAAAACTCAGTGAAAAAAACTATTTGTAGAAAACCCATGAGAATTTTATGTTGGTGCCGATTATTCCATATAAGCGGCAACAACGTTATTAGTTCCGTATGCAACAATAGCACTCCATAACACAATAACACACATAATTTATCAAATATGTCATAGACGATAATGCTATATTTCAATCCATCAGGAGTCGTAAATTGTATATTGTGAATTTTGAATGCTAGTATTGTACAAGCTACTGAGACAATACAACTGCATGTAGCTTTAGACCCACAATGCTGGACCATTGTGAGTTCTGTTGGCATATATAGCACATTAATAACCAATATACCACAAAATGTTCATAACGGCGGAAAAACATTACAGATAGGATAGCCAAAAGGAAAGCTGAAACGTTTTGGAAGTTTTCACTGCTGTACACGAATGTATTGCACATGTATTGCACCTGTAAACATAGCTTATATGTTTTGTTTTTTTACCTTATTTCAACTTAATCTCCCGGAAAAAATACATTTCACTGCTATTCACAGTATTGAATGAAACACACGACCTATGGACATAACTTAATTAATTTATTATCCTAAGGTAGCTCAACAATAGGCATAGATTATGTATTGTATTCATTTGCTTGATGTAACAATAGCAATTGCTATATTCGAGAAAATATGAGGAGGCGTGTCATTAATGGCAGCCTCCAGAGTGTTGATAATATATTTGTACTATTGTGAACCACTATGTTTTGATGCGTTGCCAGATATTATTCATGGGCTGTTTATCTCATGAGAATGACTATGTTCTGAAAGGTACGTTGGGATTTGTGTTAAGAAACCCGTTTTGTTTTGCATCTTAATACGGCAAGTGAGATCTGTGTGCTGCTGTGAATTCCCATAGTCAATTTCGAGCTCAAGACCTCCCGGCTTTAATTGTTTCAGCGGATTTATAGATAACATCATAACAAATAAATACAGGTAATAAATACAGGGGTTATAAATACATATATTTTGGGATTCACAATCGTGACATGCTGCAATTATTCATAAAATTCTGCTCAATGAAACAGGTATAGATCCACACAGGAAGATGTAACAATTTATCATCCCTCTGTATGAGTCATTGATGGTCAGTTGATGACAACATGGACAGAAACAAATGGAGTTCACTGGTTACTGCTGTGTTCTGTGAGCAGCTAGTGGCAGCATGTGACAAACAGTTTACTGCCGTGAGTAGCCAGAGGAGAAATTCTACGGAGCATCGGAACATCCAGCCACCGAACCTGTGAGAGAGCATGTCGTATGTACGCAGAGTGTCGTAGCTTTAACTTGCATGGTGATGTCAACATTGGGGAGTGTTACTTACCGAAGGGTGTTCAAGAATACAACGTCATAAACTAGGAACGATGTACTCACTACTGTAAGTAATGATCTTGTAGTACTAGCATGTGTCCCTAATGAGCCAATTGTATAAGTTTGATGAACAGTAAATGATCAGATAGATTCATTTTATATCAACTTATTGCTACTTATCCATGTATGTAGAACCAAACTACACTACCCACCAACAGTTTAGATTCTACATGTCAGCGACATCTGGACTCAGAAGTGATCAGCCCAAATTTTAATTCTAAACAAGATTTAAAATCAATTCACACTTCGGTCAGCTGTTGCACAGACGCCTCCAGACACCTTGGCAGCGCTTGGGACAAGTCTGCATGAAAACTTGGCAAGAATCAGCCAGGATATTTGTCTGGATCTCGTCAGGAGCATCTCGTGCAGAGCCCAAGCCTTGTTAGAAATCCAAGGATGACAGACATTTTATTATTTTAATATATGTGTGTACTTTTCGGGTTTATTCATTATTAACTTGTGTGTCGTCTTTGAGGTTCTCGCACAGTCTGAACACAACAAGGTCCTGACAAGATCCAGAAAAGTGTCCTCGGTAGTTCTTGCCCAGTTTGTTTGCATAATCGTTTCAAGAGCTGCCAGGATGTCGGGAGGTCTTTATTGCACCATCCGACCAAGGTGTTAGATACAGTTCAGATGAGGTTCAGATCTGGACTTTGAACTAACCATTTCTGAGTCCTGATATCGCTCACATGTTGAACCTAACTTTTGGTGAGTAGTGTAGTGTTGTATGCGATATATATTGATAATTTTTGTATCGTTATGCCACGGATGGATACTAGTTGATTATACAGAAAGAAAGCAGGATATACTATGCATTTCAGGGACCTGTCCAAAGAATATGGTTTTCTACTGGACTACAAACAAATGTTACAGATGAGGGACCATTCAGGTAAGTTGGTTTACTTTTGCTGAGAACACATGCGGACTAGGCCTGATTTGACTTGGCAGTGACAAATGATTGCACATATAGGTTTTATATAATCAATTAAATATGGTAAAACCTAATCACATTCAACACATTTAAGCATGCGTTGTTTTTCGTTTATGCACCAACAAAGGTACGACTGGCTGGTTGGGTGGGCACGGTAAACAGAACAACGTCATCTGGGTGAATGGAGATCATTTGCTCTGGTTCCTCTGGTTTGGATCAAATGTGACACCAACCTCAAAGCATATTGTGAATATTAGGAATGTTACTGTATGTGAAACAACAAAATGCAGCAAACTGCGGAAGACGACATTAGAGCTTGAGCACATCATCAGCACCACGACAGCTGAATGTATCTTACACAACGTTACCCCCACCAACCGACCCCCCCCCCCCCCAAACAAAAAAATAGAAGAAGCCGTAATTTTATCCCCTACATGATTCCAATTCATTTCCGTATACTAGGATAGAAAAACATGACCTACTTCATTCATATTACTAATAAGTAAACATTTATTTTAAAATCGATCAATGGAACAGATACGCTTGCTAAAATGATATGGAACCTCATTAAAATATCCTCAAAACATTGGAAATTATGAGGAATATCTGCATCTGATATCATCAGATATAGCCTAACACATGCCTTTACTGGGCAAATTAAAATACCAGTTAAGAATGAAAAGACTTCGCAATCCAGCACAGAACACCAGCTTAATTGTCATTTTATAAAATACGTCAAATTACGGTAAATGTAGCCGTGGCATCGCAGACGAATCGTTGTGTCTACTTCATAACGCCAGAAATGTCCACATGCAGATGCCCACATGCATGTATGAATACACGAATTGCTGAACAGAAATTGTATTCAAAAATACGCGTGATTGTGGTAAAATTTGCTTTGCATTCTGGGAACGTCAATTTCCATCGGCTCCGCCATTTTGGGACGTTTCTAGATCATTTGTACATTTTACGTAATTTTCTCAAACCTGACACATCGATTTATGCCTAATATATCTGTGGAATAGTCACAATTTCCTATCAATTCGAGAGATTTTATGTCAAGGACGAAGAAAATCATCATTTGAAGTAGGTATCTAAACATTTACATGCCAAAACGAGCGTCGATAAGTTGGCATGAAACCTCCATGAAAAAAGTCAGCACATAGACATGTAGAGGGTTGGGGGCTTCGCCCCCAACGCTCTAATGTCAAAAACCAGGTTCATTAAATACAAACATCCTAACTATTTACATAAAGCAATACTCATTTGTACACGTAGATATAATAAAGCTTAACATGCGAGAATACAAACTCAATCAAGTGTCTCTTTGGATGAGTAGTATTTATGAGCTGAAGACCCTATTTGAGTCTTCTGGACTATCAGCAATTTGAGCAATGTCAAGGCCATGTTAGAGGGAAAAAAATAGGACTATAATACCGAATTTCCAATAGTGCTGTGGGTGTATTCCTGGCGGTCATCGCCATGTCAGGTAATTTGATACGGACTTCGGGAACTGAAAAATTAGCCCAAGGGCTAAGACAGGTTACCGGACAAAATATGTTTTAAATTTTAGAGATTAGCCATTTTGTCCCGTGACCTTAAAAATAAATTCACTGGTCAAATGCAACATCATGAGAATATCCAGCAAACATGTATATCATTTCCGATATGTCCACAATTGCTTGCTAAGCTGTAAAAAATAGCAATATTGTTCTATGATCTTGAAAATAAGATCGAAGGTCAAATTAATGGTCATCAAAATATTCGGCATACACATCATTTTGTCCTGTGACATTGAAAATGAGGTCAAAGGTCAAATTCAAGATCACGACAATAATCTGCATATATCATTTCCTATATGTTCATAATTGATTCCTAAGCTGTAAAGTCGATAAGAAGCGAGATCTTAGCCATTTTGTGCTCTTGACATTGAAAGTGAGCTCGGGGGGCAAATTCAAGGTCACGAGAATATTCAGCATGTATCATATCCTATATGTCCACAATTGATCCCTAAGCTGTAAAATCGATAATAGTTGAGATGTTAGCCATTTTGTCCTGTGACCTTGAAAATGATGTCAAATGTCAAATTCGAGGTCATGATAATAATCTGCATATATCATTCCCTATAAGTTCATAATTGATTCCTAAGCTGTAAAGTCGATAAGAAGCGAGATATTAGCCCTTTTGTCCTGTGACCTTGAAAATGAGGTCAAAGGGTAAATTCAAGGTCATCAGAATATTCGGCATATATCATTTCCTATATGTTCACAATTGATTCCTAGGCTGTAAATCCGATAATAAGCGAGATATTAGCCATTTAGTGCTCTGACCTTGAAAGTGAGGTCAGAGATCAAATTCAAGGTCACAAGAATATTCGGCATATATCATTTCCTGTATGTCCACAATTGATTCCTAAACTGTAAAATCGATAAGCGAGATATTAGACATTTTGTGCAATGACCTTGAAACCGAGGTCAGAGGTCAAATTCAAGGTCACAAGAATATTCAGCACATATCATTTCCTATATGTCCACAATTGATTCCTAGTCTCTAATCTCAATATTAAGTGAGATATTAGGCTTAATGTGACCCATTATAAAGCATAGGAGAATTTAACATGGGGAAGTCCCATTTGGGCCGATTTTGGGCCCGAAATGGCCCACTTCGAGCGACTCAAGGGCAACGAAACTTATACACGTCCCAGGGGTACATATGAGGAGTGTTATGTATCAAAAAGAAAAAAAATAGCCCAAATGCTAAGACAGGTTACCGGACAATTTTGGTTTGGCCATGGCAGCATTGGCAGGTAACAGACCTTGAGATTTACCAATCAAGGTTCGCAGTGTGAACAAATAACCTTGAGATTTACCAATCAAGGTCATCCGTGTGAACTTCGATGTCACCATTACATGTATGTGTGCGGCATTTGATATTCTATATGTTCATAATACAAAGATATATCTGGGTGGAATCAATTATGCCGCACAGGTCAATTTACACATTACGAGTCAGATATTTGGCACTCAAGGTCATCTGACGTCAAGTTCAAGGTTAGTCATAAAACGATGCATCGATGTATTTTAAACCACGATACACTCGGCGATGCACAATACTAATATCGCGATACATCGCCTTACTAAATTATGTCAAAATTCACCGTTGATTTGGCAACAAACGATCGGTAATTTTGTCTGGCATTTCCAGCCAATAGAGATATTGGCATTTCCAGCCAATACGCACGATTCGGTATAAAATAGGCTCGAGGACGCTCAGATCCTTGTCACAACGTCCAAAGTTGTATGCTTTTTTGGCGTTTGCAACTATTTTCAGGTCACACTCTGAGTATCTGAGCGAATCAAAACAAGAGCACGTGCGTGGTTGCATCGGCGAGTACGACACTGATTGGTCAAACATTTAGATTCTGACGAATCACAGCCAGGCATTCACAGCAGCATTGGAGGTTACAGTTCTTCTCTTTTTATTACCACTTCCGATCAGTCACAAACTTACAATGATTTTATCATTTTACGTTTAAATATGTATCGTGATATGTATCGTATCGTGAGTACCGTATCGCGATACGTATCGTATCGTGGCATAGGCATATCGTTTCATCCCTATTCAAGGTCATCATGAGTTGTGCCATATATGTCTTGCTATATGTTCATAATGCAAACATGAGCTCTATCTGCAAGCATTTCATCTATAGAGGCAAATCTGGGCATTTTTTGACCCCAAAATGGCTGTTTTGACCTTACAAGGTCATCCAAGGTCAAATTCAAGGTCACCACACAAGTCGCCATATATGACTTTCCATTTGAAAGTGCCAATTTCTAAGCTCTATCTTCAGGCGTTCTAGGAGTACAGTCCTGGCAGCTCCCATTATGAAGGAAAAAAGTGCCGAAAAAAGTCCAAAACTTTTTCCAAAGGGTGAAAAAAAATTTTTTTTTCGTTGACCCGTCGAAAATTCAAAATGGCCGCCATACGCAGACCGGCGATTCAAGGGCAACCAAACTTATACACATCACAGAGGTACATTAGAGGAATCTTTTGAAACAAAAATCTCAAATCTGATCAGACAGTTTTCGAGAAAACGACCGTCAAAGTCCAAAATTAGCCGTTTTTCGTCAAAAATGGCCGCCATTTTGAAAATAATTCGAAAATAAAAAAAATAAAAAATACTTCCCTCTCGAAATATTTTTAGGCATTTTTGTGCAAAATTTCGGGAAGATTCGATCGTAAACTTTAAAGATATGAATGTTGACGGACGACGGAGGACGGACGACGACGACGACGACAGACGCAACGCCACGCCAATAGATTATCGGACCAAATGTCCGGTAACCTAAAAAAGTTACTGAACAGATTTTGAGAAAACGGCCGCCGAAATCCAAAATCAGGCATTTTTCGTCGAAAACGGCCGCCATTTTGAAAAAAATGTGGAAATAAAAAAACTGAAAAATACCTCCCTCTTGAATTATTTTTAAGCATTTTTGTGCGAAATTTCAGAAAAAAAATCTCCCGTAAACAAAAAAGATAAAAATGTGAACGGACGACGGACTACGGACGGACGACGGACGCCGGACACAACGCCACGCCAATAGGTTATCGGACCAAAGGCTCGGTAACCTAAAAATTTTATTTTGTTTGACCTGTATAAACACTCGAAGCTTGAATATTGTTTAAACCTTGGACAATTCATAATGAAAACATTTCGCTCGGCCCTTGTGGTTAATTTCCTCCACAAACAATACATCCAATGAGTAGGACATGAAATTATGGTAATAACTAGAGAAGTGTTCTTCCATGTATTTATATAGCAAACCGTTTCTATATGTCTGTATGTGTAAACCAAATAGAGTCCGAGTTCAACAGAATTCAAGTCTGTAGATGTAAACTAAATAGAAGCGATCACCAGGTTGAAGAGCCACTTTTGGGGCTAGGTTTGTATCACCTTAATACTTTCATTGTTAGGTTAATCATTATGTAGTTAAGGCTTTATGTAGACGTTTGAACGTCATTGCTAATCTTGTGTACTACAGAGCAGCACAAAATGGCTACACCGGATGAACAAAAAGATGACTGTGAATATACATGTAAGTCAATCTCACAGAACAACGTACACGAAAACAATACGTTTTTACTTGAATCTCTGAGGGGAAACAACGAACAAGTTGACCAAGAGAAAGACGAGGGAAATGCTTACGAGACAATTCGGACGAATGTCGGCAAGATCGCCTCAGTTGCTCACAAAGGTGACAGAACCAACGCTCTTCAATCTACTACGGCTTTAAATGCAGTTGAAAGAGTAGCACTTCTGGAAAAGCAAGTTCAGAAGAACAGACGAATTGCGATCTCAGCATGCACTGTCTCATCCATTGCGATTGTGTTGATTGCTGTGCTCCTGGCGTTACTTTTTGCCAAAATAGGTATGGTACTTCCGACGTCAAAATCAATAACAAAATGTTCACACAAATAACAGCTAGAAAGATGTACATATGATTGATCGTCATGTAATTAGTGAGAGATTGCTTGGAGAAACCGGGTCTCATCCATTTGGTGCCACGTGATCATAAGCATGACACGTAGTACGTGTATACAAACGATTATTGTGAACTCCTTTCAGAAATTTTAAAGTTGATTGACCTCTGGGCTGATGAATATCATGGCGCGAAACAGGGATTTGTGCGTGGTCTACCATGCGTCAACGGCACCACTGGCGAACCGGGGCCGCCTGGCATGCAAGGTCCACCTGGACTGAATGGAACCATTGGCGATCCAGGACCTCCCGGCTTACGAGGTCCATCTGGGATGAAAGGCGCTGATGGAAGGAATGGAATACCAGGTCCACGTGGTCCAAAAGGGGACACTGGAAATCCAGGGCCAGCAGGAAGCCGTGGTCCTCTGGGTCCAACAGGCCTGACCGGGCCAATTGGACTGAAAGGTGGTAAAGGTCAAAAGGGCATCAAAGGTCAGAAGGGACAGCAAGATCAGCATGCCCTTGAAAGTAAGTTTCAATAAAAAAAAAAAAGTAGTTACAAGTTTCATTCTGATATTGGTGTAGATATCAATATTAGAGGAGAAAACACTGTGAAGTATGAGCACATGTATGCTTTGCTAAATTTCAGTTTTGTTGATTTATTGGAATTTGTTAAACTGAATCAACTGCCCAGTGAAATGTGGTGTATCATACACCATGACCATGTACGTGTAAAACAGAGCGAGTTCTGTGATACATGTCAAAAGCATAAAACCACTGAAATTTTCAGCAAAATCAGATCGGACGACCCCCTCCCCCCTTTCCTACCAAAACAGTGTTGTTTCAATATATTCAGACATGATCAGACTGAGAGATGGCGGCACTAGATTCGGACGTGTGGAGGTTTTGGTGGGTGGCTGCTGGGGAACTGTGTGTGATGATTGGTTCGGCGCAGATGAGGCAAGGTAGATATAAGAATTACCAGGCGTAATCCAAGGTGGAGGAAGACTCGTCAAGAAAACCCTGTAATACAATTGGTGCGCATTGGTCTTACTGAACTCATCATAAGAAGTAGCAAATTTCACAGAACACCCAACTTTTCCATACATTAGATTTATCGATATTGCCTATGCGTGAACAGCTAATGGGTACCTGCCCCGATACTAAATTCATTGAACAGAACAAGTTGTTTGGACAGTGGTAAGCCAAGTCCATAAGTGTATATCAGCATCAGATTACATCTAATATATACACTAATTCATCACCATTCAGGGTTGCCTGCAGGCAGCTGGGATTTAGTGGTGGCACGGTCCGTTCAAGATCAGAGACCATTGATGGGTCCGGTTTCATTGCCCTGGAAGATCTTTTCTGCGATGGATCAGAGCTCGCACTGCAAGATTGTACACATGGTGGGGCGTTCATTCACGACTGTACACATCAGGAAGATGTTGGAGTCACCTGTACATAGACGTAATTCATTTAGATACTGTAGGGTGCAAATTTCTAATCACATGCACACAGCTGTCGAAATAATTCAGAATCATATCGTTCATAACTTAAAGTGATATTGGGAGACAAACTATTTGTTCAAAATCAACTGCAAAAATCCCTTTGGTCTCAGAAAAATGGATTACAAAACAAACCGTGCTTGATCAGATGGATAAATCAAGCATAAAGACAGTACCAGCAGTCGCTTTTCTTTTGTTTTGTGCGCCACTCAGAGTTACCTCTGACCTGGCATAGTTCACGCTGAGTGGCTCAAACATATACGAGTGAGTTGGAATCGCATTGCATTACTAGTAAGTGATACGAATCACCGAGAATGGCGGTGATGTAAACAAACCCAAACTCCACCAGAAACTCACAACGAAATCAATGGAAAGGGGATCTATTTGGCCATGCGAGTGCAGATATATAACTTTTATGTTTTCTTCATTCGGTCAGAAATTTTTGTCAAAATCTAAAACCTTCTCCCAATATCACTTTAAAGTTACTTCTAAGTCCTGTAAGGGGTGGATACTGCACTTCAATATATTCATAATGCAACACATTTACGATGTGCATGTGACTTCAAAATAAACAAATATTACTGCCAGTACTATATACTTTGTTCCATGTATTTATTGTTTTTCGGTCATACGGGAGCCCGGGTACGGGAGCCCCGCCCACAAAGGGTTTGTGCAACACTGGGACTGCCGATACAGGTGTCTTTAGGGACGCTCGTTCTTTCAGACTGTGGCGATTTTGCCCTAAGCACGCGGCAGGTGATTGTAAACACACATGCCATTTATGTGGCCTTTTCGTACTTGGCCTTGTTTTGACACGCTCCGTTCGAGCGTGCGTTGCCACGGCGACGCATTGTAATTTACGCTCCAGTAAACTATAACAATGGATCGATTAGACCTCGCGTGCGTCCTACAGCTTGTGGTGTATTATATATACACTGGAAGCGACTCGATCGAGGAGATTGTCCGAGAGAGAGTAACTGGGACGCACACGAGGCTCGCCATTATGGAGCGTTTTTAGGGTCATCCAAGGTCAAATTCAAGGTCACCACACAAGTCGCCATATATGACTTTCCATTTGAAAGTGCCAATTTCTAAGCTCTATCTTCAGGCGTTCTAGGAGTACAGTCCTGGCAGCTCCCATTATGAAGGAAAAAAGTGCCGAAAAAAGTCCAAAACTTTTTCCAAAGGGTGAAAAAAAATTTTTTTTTCGTTGACCCGTCGAAAATTCAAAATGGCCGCCATACGCAGACCGGCGATTCAAGGGCAACCAAACTTATACACATCACAGAGGTACATTAGAGGAATCTTTTGAAACAAAAATCTCAAATCTGATCAGACAGTTTTCGAGAAAACGACCGTCAAAGTCCAAAATTAGCCGTTTTTCGTCAAAAATGGCCGCCATTTTGAAAATAATTCGAAAATAAAAAAAATAAAAAATACTTCCCTCTCGAAATATTTTTAGGCATTTTTGTGCAAAATTTCGGGAAGATTCGATCGTAAACTTTAAAGATATGAATGTTGACGGACGACGGAGGACGGACGACGACGACGACGACAGACGCAACGCCACGCCAATAGATTATCGGACCAAATGTCCGGTAACCTAAAAAAGTTACTGAACAGATTTTGAGAAAACGGCCGCCGAAATCCAAAATCAGGCATTTTTCGTCGAAAACGGCCGCCATTTTGAAAAAAATGTGGAAATAAAAAAACTGAAAAATACCTCCCTCTTGAATTATTTTTAAGCATTTTTGTGCGAAATTTCAGAAAAAAAATCTCCCGTAAACAAAAAAGATAAAAATGTGAACGGACGACGGACTACGGACGGACGACGGACGCCGGACACAACGCCACGCCAATAGGTTATCGGACCAAAGGCTCGGTAACCTAAAAATTTTATTTTGTTTGACCTGTATAAACACTCGAAGCTTGAATATTGTTTAAACCTTGGACAATTCATAATGAAAACATTTCGCTCGGCCCTTGTGGTTAATTTCCTCCACAAACAATACATCCAATGAGTAGGACATGAAATTATGGTAATAACTAGAGAAGTGTTCTTCCATGTATTTATATAGCAAACCGTTTCTATATGTCTGTATGTGTAAACCAAATAGAGTCCGAGTTCAACAGAATTCAAGTCTGTAGATGTAAACTAAATAGAAGCGATCACCAGGTTGAAGAGCCACTTTTGGGGCTAGGTTTGTATCACCTTAATACTTTCATTGTTAGGTTAATCATTATCGACGGGTAAAAACCAGAAGGTCGTAAGCGCCATTTTTGGTGAAAATGAGTTAATCAGTCAAATCAAGCCAGGAGCTTCTTTGTCATCATCCAATCGATGACTGATCATGCTCTCAATAAACCAAAACCGGAAATTCATTTTTTTGTAAAAAGTCGTAAGCGCCAAATTGCACGAAACGTGTTCGCCAAAAGGTCGTAAGCACCAGCGATTTTTGCCAGAAGGTCGCAAGCGCCCGTGTGTGATTCACAATGGTGACGCCAGAACCTCGTAAGTGCACTTGCGTCAAAGCCAGAACATCGTAACCGCCAACATGTGCTGACATTCGAGGACTTTTACCCGACATGTGGAAAGGTTATAGGTTACCTAAAACATATAAAATATATGTGAACAAATAAAAAAAATAGCTTACCTAAAACATATAAAATATATGTGAACAAATAGGAAGGGATATATTCTGAATATTGTCATGACCTTGAAGTTTACCATTGACCCAATTTTCAAGGCCACAGGACAAAATGGCCAAATCGTATCTAACTATGTTCTTGGATAAATTATTTGGTCGGATTTGCTTTTATTGCAAAATGTTGTATTTTACGTTTGTTATTGGTATCATCAAAATCTCACTGTATCGGTGGTAATAGATTGATACTTACATTTATACCACTGAGCCGGTGTCACTGCTGGTGGACGTCAAAACTGTCACCGAGGATACCATCAACTCAGTAGCCTTTTGGTTTGTGATTAGGTACTAATAATAATAATCGGTTCTTATATAGCGCTTTATCAAGGTTACACACATTCTCAAAGCGCTTCATAGTTTGGACTTTAGTCCTCTGAGAGTGGTCACTGCCAGGGTACATGTCGTTCTCAGAGGGGCCTTTTACATCCCTTTACAACGTTTTTTTAGAGAAGGGACCGCCATTTTACGTGATATCCGAGTCACGGGCACACTGTGTTGTGAGGACAGGGAAAAATCCCCTTACGATTACCGCACATGCGGCCCGGCGTAGGATCGAACCCACGCCGGCGATAGCTGTTGGTTCAAATTGAGCGACTAAGCGCTCGCACATAACCACTCGGTTACGTCTTATCCTTTCAGATCAATTATCCGGTCGTGCTTTGTATCCATTGAAAAATGTTGTATTTTACGTTTGTTATTAGCATCATCAAAATCTGACTGTATCGGTGGTAATAGATTGATACATTATTACCGATTTTACAGCTTAGAAATCAATTGTGAACATAAAGGATATATACTGAATATTTGACCTTTGACCTCATTTTCAAGGTTTCAGGACAAAATGGTTAATATCTCGCTTCTTATTTACTTTACAGCCTAGAAGTCAAATTTGGACATATAGAATTCGACCTTTGATCTCATTTTCAAACACATGGGACAAAATGGCCAATATTTTGCTTCTTTTCGACTATATAGCGTTCGAACCAATTGTGGACATACAGAAAATTATATACGCTGAATATTCTGATGACCTTTAACTTGACATTCGACCCTATTTTTGAAGATAGAGCACAAAACATGCGAAATGGCTAATATTTCGTTTATTATCGACTTATCATCGACTGTGTACCGCTTAGATATTAATTGTGCACATATAGGAAATGATATATGCTGGATATTGTCATGACCTTGAATTTGACATTTGAACTCATTTTCAAGGTCACAGCACAAGATGGCTCATATTTTTCCTTAATACCGACGTTTCAGCATAGGAATCAAGTGTGCATTTGTAAGGAATTATGTATGCTGAATATTTTGATGACCTTGAATTTGACCAGAGACCTTATTTTCAAAGTCACGGGGAAAATGACTAATATTTAATGTATGAACATATGCTGTCCGGTAACCTGTCTTAGCCTTTGGGCTATTTCTTTTCCTTCTCGCGGACTTGATGTGCCATTCATCTTGGTTCGTATATGTTGCATAATGTGATTTGTTCATTGATAATACATTTAGAATCTGAGAGAAAATGCACCATTCATCTATAGTTGATTCGCCTCAGCTCTGTCCAGTCAATGAGCAATAAAAGGTGACGTGCACTCTTCCTCTGCTCATTAACCATTGTTGTCGACACTTTTCTCAGGCCTACATTATAATAGGCCTATATAGATCCAGGCGGTAGGGCGGATCAAGAAATTTGAGAGGGGTGGGGGAGGGGAGGGGGTGCAAAATGATAGGCACGGGTCTGGCACCCGCTCAAGGGCCTTGAGCAGTAGATCTAGCCATATCGATTGTTATGTCCTGTGGAAAATTCTTGGCCACTGCTGCATAAAGAATTCGGCCCAAGTATCATACACTGCGCCTTAATACTACTCACCCACTAAATGCATGCCATTTAATTCGTCTGTCACCTTTTTAATCCTAATTGAATATAGAAGAAGGCGCAGTGTATGATACTTGGGCCAAGAATTCCAAAACCTCACATGTAGGTTTACAAGTAGGCCCGGCCTACAGCCTACAGGTAGGATCGTAAGCCTATTGCGTTCCATATATGGAACGTTGGACTGACCATGTGCCGTGCCGATGTACAATCGGCAATCTTCTCAATAGGCATATCATGATATCAATACTGTATAATTCAACATTATACAATGTTATATATAATATGATTGTTTGAAAAAATCCGCTGCTGCAGGCCTATGTATAAAGCGATCGTTTGGCGACTGTAGTTTACGATCGATCGGTTCAGGTTACAAAGTTACAATAACTATTATTCTAGGGAACACTGTAAGATTATAATTATTCAATTATTTACAATTATAATTATTTACAACACTAATAAATATAATCGGCCATGAGCCAAGCTCGACGCATAGGCCTACCTTCTATGAATTAATTTACGCATATTTTTACATTTCGGCCCTAACATATCTCCTGAACAATGTCCGGTATTAAATCTCCCGAGCAATTTGCAGCATAAGAAATTGAAAATGGTTTGAATGAGTTTCAGCAGTTGGCGATTGCATGCCAAATGACTACTCTTAGTATTTGAGACTATGATACTTGGCGGTGGCCCCTTTCGCCTAAGCCCACTCATAAACTGAAACATCAACTAAAGTCATATTTTTATGTGGGCCTACATGTAGATCTGTATATCAAAACACACTGTAAAAAACATATCTTGGATAAAATCACAAAATATTAACTATGATAAATTTATCGGATATTGCAAAACAAAAACAGCATAGATCTAGAAAATAAATATTGAACAGCATGTAGCCGGGAATAAAATACCTAAGTTGTATTCGAACGCGAGCGCTCTAACTATTCCGACACTGTGGCATCACGCAACCGAGCGTTATCTCTCTTCAACTAGCAACTGATATTACTTACAACAGCATGACGACCAGAGAACGTTAAGAAATCCGAAACCAATGTAACCCCCGTAAGCTTTTTTCTCCCCCCCCCCCACCACCCACCCTCCAAACACAAATGAATATTTGTAGGCTGTGTAGCACTTCTGGTATGTATGTTAAGGAGTCCTTAGGCATTGGAATTATAATACAGATTACACCACTGAAACTTGCCTGCTTCAAGATTTGACAATATTCACCATGACAACTTTTTAGTTAGGCCTAATTTTACGAGAAAGAATAACTTATCAGTGTAGGCATACTAGGATATATACCATATTGCTCCCAATAGTGGCACGCACCCTAATAGAAGCACGCCCCATCTTTTCCCCAGAAATACTCGCTTTTCGTAACCTTATATTTCACGTCATATCTTTCTAATAAAATCTTGGGGAATTCCAATCAACATATTATGATATTTGAATCATAATAAAGGGGAATTGAAGGCTATGGGTACATTATTCAGTGTTTGTTTCATTTTTTACCTAAATTTTGACCTTATTTTTGCGCGCGCTGCTGTGGGAGATCTTGCTTTGGCTCGCCGTGCTACTATTAGGACCAATATACGGCAATTTAATTGCAAACACACGCATGGTAAACACAAAAAAGAAACACTGTTATATCACTTTGAAATGATGAACTTCATCATGATAGTGATCAATTTAACAATATTTAAGTTCGCCCACAATAAATATGACTATCTGACTATCCAAGAGCCACGACGTCACATTTGTGATGTCGCTGTGAGATCCTTGTGATATCACCAGTGTCTTACACTGTCAGTCAATATTCATTCCCTGTATATCCATGTATATCAAAATGTCATGTTAAAATTACTCCGGGCAAGATTGAAAGATAAGAAAGAAAAAGAACAAACATGAGAAATAAAATGTGGATATTTCTTGGTGTTTAATTGTTAGCGAGCATTTTTTATCCAGTATTTTCAGGGACATAATTTGAACCTCCCCTAAAATCGACCTCCAAGAAATATTAATAATTCAAAAGTGTTCACGCCCAATAAGTTGGTATGGGAGGAGGGGTCAGGACAGTGGTTGCTGAGTAGAACTGCGTTCATTGCAACTTGGCCCCATAATATGGTACCGACTATTGCGTTATATGAAACCGTAAAATCAAGACACCCCTGAAAATTTTTTTTCGACCTCGGGATAATCGGGGGTTTTGGTCGTACGACCATCGGACACGCAGGAAAGTACACAAGTCTTATTCAGAAGACAAATCTTTGAACACAGGTCTTATTCAGAAAAAAAAATATTGCATTTTTTTCGATTTGGACCTTTTGTTTGAACTTGACTTTTTTTTATTTACGATAGCCATTAGACCATCACCTCACAAAGTCCGTCAAATACTTCTAGTTACTAGTACCTGAAACACGACACACCCGCCTGGGTACTTGTTTCTTACATGCCTGTACAGTAGATTCGGTGCCAATTTGTAGGGTGTTATCCAAGAGGAAAATGGTTGACAGTACTGTATTGAGTCAAATATTTGCTGGATTTCAATCAAATAAAAGGGGATAATGTCAGACACGAAGTATGATATAACGTACTCGAGATTATGAATTTTCATCAAAATTCAAAATAACACCAGCAAATGCCGGAGATAAGTTAGATGAGTCGGGAAAAAATATGTGCCGTTTGTATGGCGCACAAAAACAGTGGCGTCTTTTATGAGAACGCCGAAATATTGCCCGCGAAAATGCCCGCGAGAGAGCGCAAAACTTATCCAGTAAAAGGTTCATGTGGGCTTCATAGCCTAAATCACAGCACTTTGCTTTGGTATTCTATCACGTTATTGTCATGATGATGAAGGCTTCATAATAATACAAAGTATAAATACCTAAGGTTATCATTCGAGGTATAACACGCTCACTATTCAGGATAAACAAGCCAAAAGTTACAGTGAATTTTTTTGTCTTGGGCTGACGTTCTTTCACAGCCACTGGCACTTACGATGTTCTGGCGAACTCGTGTGGCGGTTACGATGTTTTATCGATTTGACCCATTCACATTGCTCCAATTTTAATTTCGTTTACCGGGTATGATCCACTATCCACGTATTGCGCCATGGACTCGTGTCATTGTTGTATTTTGAAATAGAACGGAGTTGTGGCCTCGCGAAAAACACTTACGACCTTCTGGCGTTTCGTCAGTGTTAGGCCTTTGCGGAATAGTGACGAGCCAGAACCTCGTAAACACCATTTGCTTTGTTCATGCTTGAAAGCGATGAATTCGCTAAGATATCGATGAGATGAGATTAGTTTCCAAAAGTAAAACTAGAATAAGCATGCATTGGCAGAGATTATCCCATTTAAAGTTGTCGCTTACGATGTTCTGGCTGGTACCAAGCATAGCTATGCCTTGTTTAGACGTGACGCCAGAACATCGTAAGTCACATTTCCTTCGATAATTAAATAAAAATAATAGCTATGGTGAATGAAATAAGTGAAATGACACCAACAATCCCTATTACAAAGCATGTGGCAGAAGAAATTTCAAGGATCACAACAACTAATTCTACAGGATGAAAAATGACGCTCTTGTAAAATTGTGAAAATGGCGCTTACGACCTTCTGGTTTTCACCCGTCGTTATGTAGTTAAGGCTTTATGTAGACGTTTGAACGTCATTGCTAATCTTGTGTACTACAGAGCAGCACAAAATGGCTACACCGGATGAACAAAAAGATGACTGTGAATATACATGTAAGTCAATCTCACAGAACAACGTACACGAAAACAATACGTTTTTACTTGAATCTCTGAGGGGAAACAACGAACAAGTTGACCAAGAGAAAGACGAGGGAAATGCTTACGAGACAATTCGGACGAATGTCGGCAAGATCGCCTCAGTTGCTCACAAAGGTGACAGAACCAACGCTCTTCAATCTACTACGGCTTTAAATGCAGTTGAAAGAGTAGCACTTCTGGAAAAGCAAGTTCAGAAGAACAGACGAATTGCGATCTCAGCATGCACTGTCTCATCCATTGCGATTGTGTTGATTGCTGTGCTCCTGGCGTTACTTTTTGCCAAAATAGGTATGGTACTTCCGACGTCAAAATCAATAACAAAATGTTCACACAAATAACAGCTAGAAAGATGTACATATGATTGATCGTCATGTAATTAGTGAGAGATTGCTTGGAGAAACCGGGTCTCATCCATTTGGTGCCACGTGATCATAAGCATGACACGTAGTACGTGTATACAAACGATTATTGTGAACTCCTTTCAGAAATTTTAAAGTTGATTGACCTCTGGGCTGATGAATATCATGGCGCGAAACAGGGATTTGTGCGTGGTCTACCATGCGTCAACGGCACCACTGGCGAACCGGGGCCGCCTGGCATGCAAGGTCCACCTGGACTGAATGGAACCATTGGCGATCCAGGACCTCCCGGCTTACGAGGTCCATCTGGGATGAAAGGCGCTGATGGAAGGAATGGAATACCAGGTCCACGTGGTCCAAAAGGGGACACTGGAAATCCAGGGCCAGCAGGAAGCCGTGGTCCTCTGGGTCCAACAGGCCTGACCGGGCCAATTGGACTGAAAGGTGGTAAAGGTCAAAAGGGCATCAAAGGTCAGAAGGGACAGCAAGATCAGCATGCCCTTGAAAGTAAGTTTCAATAAAAAAAAAAAAGTAGTTACAAGTTTCATTCTGATATTGGTGTAGATATCAATATTAGAGGAGAAAACACTGTGAAGTATGAGCACATGTATGCTTTGCTAAATTTCAGTTTTGTTGATTTATTGGAATTTGTTAAACTGAATCAACTGCCCAGTGAAATGTGGTGTATCATACACCATGACCATGTACGTGTAAAACAGAGCGAGTTCTGTGATACATGTCAAAAGCATAAAACCACTGAAATTTTCAGCAAAATCAGATCGGACGACCCCCTCCCCCCTTTCCTACCAAAACAGTGTTGTTTCAATATATTCAGACATGATCAGACTGAGAGATGGCGGCACTAGATTCGGACGTGTGGAGGTTTTGGTGGGTGGCTGCTGGGGAACTGTGTGTGATGATTGGTTCGGCGCAGATGAGGCAAGGTAGATATAAGAATTACCAGGCGTAATCCAAGGTGGAGGAAGACTCGTCAAGAAAACCCTGTAATACAATTGGTGCGCATTGGTCTTACTGAACTCATCATAAGAAGTAGCAAATTTCACAGAACACCCAACTTTTCCATACATTAGATTTATCGATATTGCCTATGCGTGAACAGCTAATGGGTACCTGCCCCGATACTAAATTCATTGAACAGAACAAGTTGTTTGGACAGTGGTAAGCCAAGTCCATAAGTGTATATCAGCATCAGATTACATCTAATATATACACTAATTCATCACCATTCAGGGTTGCCTGCAGGCAACTGGGATTTAGTGGTGGCACGGTCCGTTCAAGATCAGAGACCATTGATGGGTCCGGTTTCATTGCCCTGGAAGATCTTTTCTGCGATGGATCAGAGCTCGCACTGCAAGATTGTACACATGGTGGGGCGTTCATTCACGACTGTACACATCAGGAAGATGTTGGAGTCACCTGTACATAGACGTAATTCATTTAGATACTGTAGGGTGCAAATTTCTAATCACATGCACACAGCTGTCGAAATAATTCAGAATCATATCGTTCATAACTTAAAGTGATATTGGGAGACAAACTATTTGTTCAAAATCAACTGCAAAAATCCCTTTGGTCTCAGAAAAATGGATTACAAAACAAACCGTGCTTGATCAGATGGATAAATCAAGCATAAAGACAGTACCAGCAGTCGCTTTTCTTTTGTTTTGTGCGCCACTCAGAGTTACCTCTGACCTGGCATAGTTCACGCTGAGTGGCTCAAACATATACGAGTGAGTTGGAATCGCATTGCATTACTAGTAAGTGATACGAATCACCGAGAATGGCGGTGATGTAAACAAACCCAAACTCCACCAGAAACTCACAACGAAATCAATGGAAAGGGGATCTATTTGGCCATGCGAGTGCAGATATATAACTTTTATGTTTTCTTCATTCGGTCAGAAATTTTTGTCAAAATCTAAAACCTTCTCCCAATATCACTTTAAAGTTACTTCTAAGTCCTGTAAGGGGTGGATACTGCACTTCAATATATTCATAATGCAACACATTTACGATGTGCATGTGACTTCAAAATAAACAAATATTACTGCCAGTACTATATACTTTGTTCCATGTATTTATTGTTTTTCGGTCATACGGGAGCCCGGGTACGGGAGCCCCGCCCACAAAGGGTTTGTGCAACACTGGGACTGCCGATACAGGTGTCTTTAGGGACGCTCGTTCTTTCAGACTGTGGCGATTTTGCCCTAAGCACGCGGCAGGTGATTGTAAACACACATGCCATTTATGTGGCCTTTTCGTACTTGGCCTTGTTTTGACACGCTCCGTTCGAGCGTGCGTTGCCACGGCGACGCATTGTAATTTACGCTCCAGTAAACTATAACAATGGATCGATTAGACCTCGCGTGCGTCCTACAGCTTGTGGTGTATTATATATACACTGGAAGCGACTCGATCGAGGAGATTGTCCGAGAGAGAGTAACTGGGACGCACACGAGGCTCGCCATTATGGAGCGTTTTTAGGGTCATCCAAGGTCAAATTCAAGGTCACCACACAAGTCGCCATATATGACTTTCCATTTGAAAGTGCCAATTTCTAAGCTCTATCTTCAGGCGTTCTAGGAGTACAGTCCTGGCAGCTCCCATTATGAAGGAAAAAAGTGCCGAAAAAAGTCCAAAACTTTTTCCAAAGGGTGAAAAAAATTTTTTTTTTCGTTGACCCGTCGAAAATTCAAAATGGCCGCCATACGCAGACCGGCGATTCAAGGGCAACCAAACTTATACACATCACAGAGGTACATTAGAGGAATCTTTTGAAACAAAAATCTCAAATCTGATCAGACAGTTTTCGAGAAAACGACCGTCAAAGTCCAAAATTAGCCGTTTTTCGTCAAAAATGGCCGCCATTTTGAAAATAATTCGAAAATAAAAAAAATAAAAAATACTTCCCTCTCGAAATATTTTTAGGCATTTTTGTGCAAAATTTCGGGAAGATTCGATCGTAAACTTTAAAGATATGAATGTTGACGGACGACGGAGGACGGACGACGACGACGACGACAGACGCAACGCCACGCCAATAGATTATCGGACCAAATGTCCGGTAACCTAAAAAAGTTACTGAACAGATTTTGAGAAAACGGCCGCCGAAATCCAAAATCAGGCATTTTTCGTCGAAAACGGCCGCCATTTTGAAAAAAATGTGGAAATAAAAAAACTGAAAAATACCTCCCTCTTGAATTATTTTTAAGCATTTTTGTGCGAAATTTCAGAAAAAAAATCTCCCGTAAACAAAAAAGATAAAAATGTGAACGGACGACGGACTACGGACGGACGACGGACGCCGGACACAACGCCACGCCAATAGGTTATCGGACCAAAGGCTCGGTAACCTAAAAATTTTATTTTGTTTGACCTGTATAAACACTCGAAGCTTGAATATTGTTTAAACCTTGGACAATTCATAATGAAAACATTTCGCTCGGCCCTTGTGGTTAATTTCCTCCACAAACAATACATCCAATGAGTAGGACATGAAATTATGGTAATAACTAGAGAAGTGTTCTTCCATGTATTTATATAGCAAACCGTTTCTATATGTCTGTATGTGTAAACCAAATAGAGTCCGAGTTCAACAGAATTCAAGTCTGTAGATGTAAACTAAATAGAAGCGATCACCAGGTTGAAGAGCCACTTTTGGGGCTAGGTTTGTATCACCTTAATACTTTCATTGTTAGGTTAATCATTATGTAGTTAAGGCTTTATGTAGACGTTTGAACGTCATTGCTAATCTTGTGTACTACAGAGCAGCACAAAATGGCTACACCGGATGAACAAAAAGATGACTGTGAATATACATGTAAGTCAATCTCACAGAACAACGTACACGAAAACAATACGTTTTTACTTGAATCTCTGAGGGGAAACAACGAACAAGTTGACCAAGAGAAAGACGAGGGAAATGCTTACGAGACAATTCGGACGAATGTCGGCAAGATCGCCTCAGTTGCTCACAAAGGTGACAGAACCAACGCTCTTCAATCTACTACGGCTTTAAATGCAGTTGAAAGAGTAGCACTTCTGGAAAAGCAAGTTCAGAAGAACAGACGAATTGCGATCTCAGCATGCACTGTCTCATCCATTGCGATTGTGTTGATTGCTGTGCTCCTGGCGTTACTTTTTGCCAAAATAGGTATGGTACTTCCGACGTCAAAATCAATAACAAAATGTTCACACAAATAACAGCTAGAAAGATGTACATATGATTGATCGTCATGTAATTAGTGAGAGATTGCTTGGAGAAACCGGGTCTCATCCATTTGGTGCCACGTGATCATAAGCATGACACGTAGTACGTGTATACAAACGATTATTGTGAACTCCTTTCAGAAATTTTAAAGTTGATTGACCTCTGGGCTGATGAATATCATGGCGCGAAACAGGGATTTGTGCGTGGTCTACCATGCGTCAACGGCACCACTGGCGAACCGGGGCCGCCTGGCATGCAAGGTCCACCTGGACTGAATGGAACCATTGGCGATCCAGGACCTCCCGGCTTACGAGGTCCATCTGGGATGAAAGGCGCTGATGGAAGGAATGGAATACCAGGTCCACGTGGTCCAAAAGGGGACACTGGAAATCCAGGGCCAGCAGGAAGCCGTGGTCCTCTGGGTCCAACAGGCCTGACCGGGCCAATTGGACTGAAAGGTGGTAAAGGTCAAAAGGGCATCAAAGGTCAGAAGGGACAGCAAGATCAGCATGCCCTTGAAAGTAAGTTTCAATAAAAAAAAAAAAGTAGTTACAAGTTTCATTCTGATATTGGTGTAGATATCAATATTAGAGGAGAAAACACTGTGAAGTATGAGCACATGTATGCTTTGCTAAATTTCAGTTTTGTTGATTTATTGGAATTTGTTAAACTGAATCAACTGCCCAGTGAAATGTGGTGTATCATACACCATGACCATGTACGTGTAAAACAGAGCGAGTTCTGTGATACATGTCAAAAGCATAAAACCACTGAAATTTTCAGCAAAATCAGATCGGACGACCCCCTCCCCCCTTTCCTACCAAAACAGTGTTGTTTCAATATATTCAGACATGATCAGACTGAGAGATGGCGGCACTAGATTCGGACGTGTGGAGGTTTTGGTGGGTGGCTGCTGGGGAACTGTGTGTGATGATTGGTTCGGCGCAGATGAGGCAAGGTAGATATAAGAATTACCAGGCGTAATCCAAGGTGGAGGAAGACTCGTCAAGAAAACCCTGTAATACAATTGGTGCGCATTGGTCTTACTGAACTCATCATAAGAAGTAGCAAATTTCACAGAACACCCAACTTTTCCATACATTAGATTTATCGATATTGCCTATGCGTGAACAGCTAATGGGTACCTGCCCCGATACTAAATTCATTGAACAGAACAAGTTGTTTGGACAGTGGTAAGCCAAGTCCATAAGTGTATATCAGCATCAGATTACATCTAATATATACACTAATTCATCACCATTCAGGGTTGCCTGCAGGCAGCTGGGATTTAGTGGTGGCACGGTCCGTTCAAGATCAGAGACCATTGATGGGTCCGGTTTCATTGCCCTGGAAGATCTTTTCTGCGATGGATCAGAGCTCGCACTGCAAGATTGTACACATGGTGGGGCGTTCATTCACGACTGTACACATCAGGAAGATGTTGGAGTCACCTGTACATAGACGTAATTCATTTAGATACTGTAGGGTGCAAATTTCTAATCACATGCACACAGCTGTCGAAATAATTCAGAATCATATCGTTCATAACTTAAAGTGATATTGGGAGACAAACTATTTGTTCAAAATCAACTGCAAAAATCCCTTTGGTCTCAGAAAAATGGATTACAAAACAAACCGTGCTTGATCAGATGGATAAATCAAGCATAAAGACAGTACCAGCAGTCGCTTTTCTTTTGTTTTGTGCGCCACTCAGAGTTACCTCTGACCTGGCATAGTTCACGCTGAGTGGCTCAAACATATACGAGTGAGTTGGAATCGCATTGCATTACTAGTAAGTGATACGAATCACCGAGAATGGCGGTGATGTAAACAAACCCAAACTCCACCAGAAACTCACAACGAAATCAATGGAAAGGGGATCTATTTGGCCATGCGAGTGCAGATATATAACTTTTATGTTTTCTTCATTCGGTCAGAAATTTTTGTCAAAATCTAAAACCTTCTCCCAATATCACTTTAAAGTTACTTCTAAGTCCTGTAAGGGGTGGATACTGCACTTCAATATATTCATAATGCAACACATTTACGATGTGCATGTGACTTCAAAATAAACAAATATTACTGCCAGTACTATATACTTTGTTCCATGTATTTATTGTTTTTCGGTCATACGGGAGCCCGGGTACGGGAGCCCCGCCCACAAAGGGTTTGTGCAACACTGGGACTGCCGATACAGGTGTCTTTAGGGACGCTCGTTCTTTCAGACTGTGGCGATTTTGCCCTAAGCACGCGGCAGGTGATTGTAAACACACATGCCATTTATGTGGCCTTTTCGTACTTGGCCTTGTTTTGACACGCTCCGTTCGAGCGTGCGTTGCCACGGCGACGCATTGTAATTTACGCTCCAGTAAACTATAACAATGGATCGATTAGACCTCGCGTGCGTCCTACAGCTTGTGGTGTATTATATATACACTGGAAGCGACTCGATCGAGGAGATTGTCCGAGAGAGAGTAACTGGGACGCACACGAGGCTCGCCATTATGGAGCGTTTTTAGGGTCATCCAAGGTCAAATTCAAGGTCACCACACAAGTCGCCATATATGACTTTCCATTTGAAAGTGCCAATTTCTAAGCTCTATCTTCAGGCGTTCTAGGAGTACAGTCCTGGCAGCTCCCATTATGAAGGAAAAAAGTGCCGAAAAAAGTCCAAAACTTTTTCCAAAGGGTGAAAAAAAATTTTTTTTTCGTTGACCCGTCGAAAATTCAAAATGGCCGCCATACGCAGACCGGCGATTCAAGGGCAACCAAACTTATACACATCACAGAGGTACATTAGAGGAATCTTTTGAAACAAAAATCTCAAATCTGATCAGACAGTTTTCGAGAAAACGACCGTCAAAGTCCAAAATTAGCCGTTTTTCGTCAAAAATGGCCGCCATTTTGAAAATAATTCGAAAATAAAAAAAATAAAAAATACTTCCCTCTCGAAATATTTTTAGGCATTTTTGTGCAAAATTTCGGGAAGATTCGATCGTAAACTTTAAAGATATGAATGTTGACGGACGACGGAGGACGGACGACGACGACGACGACAGACGCAACGCCACGCCAATAGATTATCGGACCAAATGTCCGGTAACCTAAAAAAGTTACTGAACAGATTTTGAGAAAACGGCCGCCGAAATCCAAAATCAGGCATTTTTCGTCGAAAACGGCCGCCATTTTGAAAAAAATGTGGAAATAAAAAAACTGAAAAATACCTCCCTCTTGAATTATTTTTAAGCATTTTTGTGCGAAATTTCAGAAAAAAAATCTCCCGTAAACAAAAAAGATAAAAATGTGAACGGACGACGGACTACGGACGGACGACGGACGCCGGACACAACGCCACGCCAATAGGTTATCGGACCAAAGGCTCGGTAACCTAAAAATTTTATTTTGTTTGACCTGTATAAACACTCGAAGCTTGAATATTGTTTAAACCTTGGACAATTCATAATGAAAACATTTCGCTCGGCCCTTGTGGTTAATTTCCTCCACAAACAATACATCCAATGAGTAGGACATGAAATTATGGTAATAACTAGAGAAGTGTTCTTCCATGTATTTATATAGCAAACCGTTTCTATATGTCTGTATGTGTAAACCAAATAGAGTCCGAGTTCAACAGAATTCAAGTCTGTAGATGTAAACTAAATAGAAGCGATCACCAGGTTGAAGAGCCACTTTTGGGGCTAGGTTTGTATCACCTTAATACTTTCATTGTTAGGTTAATCATTATGTAGTTAAGGCTTTATGTAGACGTTTGAACGTCATTGCTAATCTTGTGTACTACAGAGCAGCACAAAATGGCTACACCGGATGAACAAAAAGATGACTGTGAATATACATGTAAGTCAATCTCACAGAACAACGTACACGAAAACAATACGTTTTTACTTGAATCTCTGAGGGGAAACAACGAACAAGTTGACCAAGAGAAAGACGAGGGAAATGCTTACGAGACAATTCGGACGAATGTCGGCAAGATCGCCTCAGTTGCTCACAAAGGTGACAGAACCAACGCTCTTCAATCTACTACGGCTTTAAATGCAGTTGAAAGAGTAGCACTTCTGGAAAAGCAAGTTCAGAAGAACAGACGAATTGCGATCTCAGCATGCACTGTCTCATCCATTGCGATTGTGTTGATTGCTGTGCTCCTGGCGTTACTTTTTGCCAAAATAGGTATGGTACTTCCGACGTCAAAATCAATAACAAAATGTTCACACAAATAACAGCTAGAAAGATGTACATATGATTGATCGTCATGTAATTAGTGAGAGATTGCTTGGAGAAACCGGGTCTCATCCATTTGGTGCCACGTGATCATAAGCATGACACGTAGTACGTGTATACAAACGATTATTGTGAACTCCTTTCAGAAATTTTAAAGTTGATTGACCTCTGGGCTGATGAATATCATGGCGCGAAACAGGGATTTGTGCGTGGTCTACCATGCGTCAACGGCACCACTGGCGAACCGGGGCCGCCTGGCATGCAAGGTCCACCTGGACTGAATGGAACCATTGGCGATCCAGGACCTCCCGGCTTACGAGGTCCATCTGGGATGAAAGGCGCTGATGGAAGGAATGGAATACCAGGTCCACGTGGTCCAAAAGGGGACACTGGAAATCCAGGGCCAGCAGGAAGCCGTGGTCCTCTGGGTCCAACAGGCCTGACCGGGCCAATTGGACTGAAAGGTGGTAAAGGTCAAAAGGGCATCAAAGGTCAGAAGGGACAGCAAGATCAGCATGCCCTTGAAAGTAAGTTTCAATAAAAAAAAAAAAGTAGTTACAAGTTTCATTCTGATATTGGTGTAGATATCAATATTAGAGGAGAAAACACTGTGAAGTATGAGCACATGTATGCTTTGCTAAATTTCAGTTTTGTTGATTTATTGGAATTTGTTAAACTGAATCAACTGCCCAGTGAAATGTGGTGTATCATACACCATGACCATGTACGTGTAAAACAGAGCGAGTTCTGTGATACATGTCAAAAGCATAAAACCACTGAAATTTTCAGCAAAATCAGATCGGACGACCCCCTCCCCCCTTTCCTACCAAAACAGTGTTGTTTCAATATATTCAGACATGATCAGACTGAGAGATGGCGGCACTAGATTCGGACGTGTGGAGGTTTTGGTGGGTGGCTGCTGGGGAACTGTGTGTGATGATTGGTTCGGCGCAGATGAGGCAAGGTAGATATAAGAATTACCAGGCGTAATCCAAGGTGGAGGAAGACTCGTCAAGAAAACCCTGTAATACAATTGGTGCGCATTGGTCTTACTGAACTCATCATAAGAAGTAGCAAATTTCACAGAACACCCAACTTTTCCATACATTAGATTTATCGATATTGCCTATGCGTGAACAGCTAATGGGTACCTGCCCCGATACTAAATTCATTGAACAGAACAAGTTGTTTGGACAGTGGTAAGCCAAGTCCATAAGTGTATATCAGCATCAGATTACATCTAATATATACACTAATTCATCACCATTCAGGGTTGCCTGCAGGCAACTGGGATTTAGTGGTGGCACGGTCCGTTCAAGATCAGAGACCATTGATGGGTCCGGTTTCATTGCCCTGGAAGATCTTTTCTGCGATGGATCAGAGCTCGCACTGCAAGATTGTACACATGGTGGGGCGTTCATTCACGACTGTACACATCAGGAAGATGTTGGAGTCACCTGTACATAGACGTAATTCATTTAGATACTGTAGGGTGCAAATTTCTAATCACATGCACACAGCTGTCGAAATAATTCAGAATCATATCGTTCATAACTTAAAGTGATATTGGGAGACAAACTATTTGTTCAAAATCAACTGCAAAAATCCCTTTGGTCTCAGAAAAATGGATTACAAAACAAACCGTGCTTGATCAGATGGATAAATCAAGCATAAAGACAGTACCAGCAGTCGCTTTTCTTTTGTTTTGTGCGCCACTCAGAGTTACCTCTGACCTGGCATAGTTCACGCTGAGTGGCTCAAACATATACGAGTGAGTTGGAATCGCATTGCATTACTAGTAAGTGATACGAATCACCGAGAATGGCGGTGATGTAAACAAACCCAAACTCCACCAGAAACTCACAACGAAATCAATGGAAAGGGGATCTATTTGGCCATGCGAGTGCAGATATATAACTTTTATGTTTTCTTCATTCGGTCAGAAATTTTTGTCAAAATCTAAAACCTTCTCCCAATATCACTTTAAAGTTACTTCTAAGTCCTGTAAGGGGTGGATACTGCACTTCAATATATTCATAATGCAACACATTTACGATGTGCATGTGACTTCAAAATAAACAAATATTACTGCCAGTACTATATACTTTGTTCCATGTATTTATTGTTTTTCGGTCATACGGGAGCCCGGGTACGGGAGCCCCGCCCACAAAGGGTTTGTGCAACACTGGGACTGCCGATACAGGTGTCTTTAGGGACGCTCGTTCTTTCAGACTGTGGCGATTTTGCCCTAAGCACGCGGCAGGTGATTGTAAACACACATGCCATTTATGTGGCCTTTTCGTACTTGGCCTTGTTTTGACACGCTCCGTTCGAGCGTGCGTTGCCACGGCGACGCATTGTAATTTACGCTCCAGTAAACTATAACAATGGATCGATTAGACCTCGCGTGCGTCCTACAGCTTGTGGTGTATTATATATACACTGGAAGCGACTCGATCGAGGAGATTGTCCGAGAGAGAGTAACTGGGACGCACACGAGGCTCGCCATTATGGAGCGTTTTTAGGGTCAATATTCATTGACATGCATTGTAGATTTTCTTGTTGTGAATGATTGTTTCAACCGCGAAATTCTTTATTCCACATTGCTGTTTCTAAACTTTCTGTGTCGAATTTACATATTCTTACTGCATAGTTCTAACTTCCATCTCCTTTCTGCTTACTTCCAAGTTCTCACTGGTACTTTCTCAATGCTTAATTCATCATGTCAAATTCTAACACCTTTGTCCATGCAAACTATCAAAAACAAATCGCATCTGGCACAATGCATATGGAACTTAGCGCATTGCATTTAGAATATAGCATATCGCATGATGAACAACGCACAAAGAATGAAGCACTCGGCGGTTAGCGCCGCCTGTCGTCATAATGATGCAGTAGTAATTGTTGTGGACAAAATTACTACTGCAACATTATGACGACAGGAGGCGCTGGCCGCACGTAGCCACATGATGTATGAGAAACTAAGACCTCCTTTATCATTGGCGCGACCAACAGGTGCCACACTCATGCAGCTGAACACAGACCCCAATGAATTCCCGCACCCTGCCCTGTAAATAATTAAACGAATAGTGAGTCTAGTGAGAGATGATTAATATGAGCCTATTAATAAGATTTCTATGCTCATTAAAATCAATTTTAGATGTGACGTCATGAACACTCATTATAATATAATACACTGTTGCGAATTAAGTGCAATTATCATGACATAGGCCTAAAATTAACATACACAAAATGGTCATTACTTGAGAATGGACAGTGATAATTGAGATGTAAAAAAAAATTCTCAGGAAACTGATGGCTATCTCTTTCAAGGCTAAATATGGTGATCTCTCCAATCATAATTTCTTCATACCGTTAATTTGGCACGATTCCAACTTGTGACAGTAAAGTAGATACACTAGTACTGCGCTACGGTAGTTGTATTGGATTTAACATATAGATCTTATTTACCTGTTTGCCAAATAAAGAGACAACGTAGCACCAAGGGTGCTGCAGCTTACCGGCAGATCATGAGAATTACACAGTGTATTGATTTTCCCAAAAACAAATTGTTACTCTGATCTTCAAACCTATTGTCAAAACATGCTCGTAAATGTTGCCAAACACACATTTCCTGTATGGAATATAATACGAAATCAAGTTACATCAAGTTTCTTTCGTTAATGACATTATTCACACACCGTCGATTTAAAAGCAAACAAAACTTATACACATCGCAAAGGTACTACATAGAGATTTTGAGGAGAATTGTCTGAATAGTTTTTGAGAAAATGGCAGCCAAAGACAAAAATCTTCGTTTCTTTTGACAAAGTAAGGTCGTTTTGACCTTTCAAAGTCATTCAAAATCAAATTCAAGGTCATCATTCAAACTGAAATATATGATTTCCCATTTGAATGTGCCAATACTACGCTGTATCTTGAAAAGTTCTAGGAGTTTACCCCCGCAAAGCTCCCATTATGAAAGAAAAATTGGGTGAAATTTTCCCCAAAATTTTCCCAAAAAAGTCCCAAAAATTTTCCAATGGCAAATAAAAAAAAAGTTTTGGCTGGAAATGGCTCAGAACGAATAGTGGTTCGATTTGGGACAAAAAATCAAAATGGCTGCCACACGCAGACCGGCGATTCAAGGACAATGAAACTTGCCATTGATGTACATGAGGGAGATGTCTTGAAACAAAAAGCGCAAACAGATCAGACAGTTTTCGAGAAAAAGGCCATCAAAGTCCAAAATTAGCCACTTTTCATAAAAAAATGGCCGCCAAATCGGCAAAAACGATTGAATAATAATAAAAAAAAAACGAAAACAAAACGTCTCAGGGTATTAACCCAAGGAATGTTTTAGTAAATTTTCAGAAAAAATCTTCATCAAGGCCCCAAAAAGTTATTTGCCGGACGGACGACGGACGAACGTACCAATTTTTTAGGTTAAAGGGCTTTCACCATGTTAAATTTCCTCTCTCGTGTGAGCCCCTTATCCCCAAATTAATCCCCAAAATACACGTCTGCTCATAAAAAGTGGATTGGGCTATTTTCAGCTTTTCAAGCCCCTAAACCAGAGAGTGTAGACGGACGACGGACGAAAAACCACGCCAATAGCTTATCGGGCCATGGGTTGGTAAGCTAAAAATACTGCACCGGACCAGCGGTCCATCAAACCAAGGTCTTTCCTTCATCCGGGAGTCTTCAGTTTCTCATTCACAATGTGGCCACTCGACCCGCAGCGCTGTCTGTCGTCATAATAGTGCAGTAGTAATTTTGGCACATGAAATGCTTCATTCGTTATGCTTTGTTCTTCGTGCGATGTGCTTTATTCTAAATGAAATGTGCTAAGTTTCATATGCATTATGCCAGATGCGATTTGTTTTTGATAGTTTGCACGGACAAAGGTGTTAGAATGTGACATGATGAATTAAGCATTGAGAAAGTACCAGTGAGAACTTGGAAGTAAGCAGAAAGGAGATGGAAGTTAGAACTATGCAGTAAGAATATGTAAATTCGACACAGAAAGTTTAGAAACAGCAATGTGGAATAATTAATTTTGCGGTTGAAACAATCAATCACAACAAGAAAATCTACAATGCATGTCAATGAATATTGACCCTAAAAACGCTCCATACGCCATGAGCTTTGTGTTCCCTAGTTGTGAGTAGTGGGCGCCTAGAGCCCTGGGGACGATTTCCATGGGGAGGCCCGGGCTGGGAGAGACAAGTTGCTGACTCGGGGGCGTAAGCCCTGTGGATCGCCAGTTCTCTCCCTTCCCGGGACGTGTGACATAGGCTCTGGAGAGCATGTCGAACTGTACGGGGTTCCGTCCCCGAGGCAGACCGCGGCTCGCCAGGCCCCGCCAGTTAACACCGTGGTGATGAACCAGTTTCTGAACGGTGTCCGTAGGCCTGGGAGTGTCGGGTGGGCTGTTACCTGGTTACCGTTAATGCTGAAGTAGTTACCGTGTCCGCAGTGACCTCCGGTGAGCGGCGCCGCCGCAAGGATCCAGAATAGCGGATGCGCGTCCGCAAGGACTCGCGGGGAGAGGACTATCCTCGAGGATCCCGAAGAGCGGACGGTAGTCAATAACTTTACATTGGTGCCGTGACCAGGATCAGTCCGACAGTGTTCCATCGCAGCCTACCGTCACAGTGTTGTAGCCTCCTTTGTCCCTGGGGATCGCTCGCTCCTCAAGGACATCTTAGGAAAATGACGAAAGAAAGAGACCAAGCCAAAGATAAGGCGAATGAACCCAAGGGGGGAGGAAACGGGTGGAAACGTCGCGGACCGCACCCGGTCAAGCGACGACCGCCGTGAGAATTCTCCGGATGACTCCGGCGGTAGGAAGGAACGTGCGGAGACCTCCGTGGACAAGATCCCGTCTGCGGAGTCGACTCCGGCGTCCCTGGCTCCGTCTCCGGACGACGAGTCGCGCCCCGAGGGGCCGCAACAGAGGTTGCTATCAGGGCCTGGCCCTGATCCGGTAGGCGCGGTAGGTGGAGCTGGCAACGGCGCTACCCCGCGCCCGCCTAAGTCCGGACGGCAGTCGTGGCAGGCGACGCTCTTCCAATAGACATCTCCGGATGTCCGGAATCGAGTGGAAGCCGGCGCGAGTACCTCCGGGCAAGCGGACCAGCGGTTCTGGGTGCCACCTCCAGCCGGAAGAGCTCTTGCGAGGGCTCTCGGCGGGGACTCCAGGCAGTCTGCGTCAGGTGGAATGGACCAGCTCACCCACACTCTGAGTGAGCTGGCTCCTCTAGGGCGCTATGACCGCGCCCGGTCACCCCACCAGGGACGATCAGACCGGCGGAACCGTTCCCCCTCTCCGCCGTCACAAGGCAACTCGGGGCCTTTGACGGAGAGGGAGAGGTGGCTGATATCCGAGGCGCTTGTACTGTTCAAGCCGAATCAGCCGCCTCCGAGCGTCGACCCGTCGGCTGTTCTCAGTCAGGGGATGTCTGGGCCAATAGCCCCTCCCCAAGTCCTGCCGAGTCCGCAGGCGCCAGTGGCCCCCGCAATGGGACCCGCGGCTCGGAGGCACCGCGTTGGCGACCGCGTCGACCGTTCTGACGGTTGGAGCGCAAGCCGCGTGGTCGACTTACCCTGGCGCGTACAGTGTGTCGGACAGGCAGTGGCAACAGGCGGCTTCGGCCCCAAGCTTTGCCGCCCCTTCTGGAGCCTACCCAGTAGGTTCGATTGGAGCCCCGCCCGCACCTAGCCAGAGTGGGTTTGTAGCGGGAATGACCCCGGTGGCAAGCGTGAGCTTTCCTGCTCCTATGTCCGCGGCGTCGATGTTTGCTCCGGCAGACTCCGCCGCAGGCACGGGCAGCTCGCGGAACTTGCCGCTGTACACGGACGACCCCGGAGCCGGGACCGCACGTCGGGCGCGTAACAAACGCGATGACGGGCCCGACCACTCTTCGTGGCGGAAACGGTTTAACGGGGATAACGCCGACTTGGAGGACTACTTACTCCAGGTATGGCGTACCGCCGTGTAAGAAGGATGGTCCCAGCATGAAGCTGGACATGTCCTCGCGGGGAGCTTGGAAGGAAAAGCTCTCCGCGTGATGCCGTGTCTGCCGGTGGGAACAGTGACTTTCGGCGAGGTTGCCCGTCAACTCCGCCTGCTGTTCACGCCGACAACCAATCGGCGGCAGTCTGAACGAGAGTTCAAGGCGCGTACCCGCCAACCGACTGAGTCCGTGACAGACTATGCGTTTAACCTGCGCATACTCGGCCGGGGAGCTTTTCCGGACATGGACTCTAGATGGTTCGAAACGATGCTGATCGATCAGTTCATCGATGGCCAGCCTTACCACTTAGCTTACGGGCTGGCCACCCATGAAAAACGATCGATGGAGGAGGCAATAGACTCCGCGCTTGCGCTTGAGGTAGCTGTCCGCCTCAGACAGTTGCCTCCGGCCCCGGCTCCGGCCTCGGCTGTACCCGCGCAGGCGGCGACTCCTCCTCCGGCCAAGGCATCGCAGGTAACCCCGTGGCAGGACCCGGTCGTCCGGGAACCCGCCAGGGAACCTACCCCGCAGTGGGTTAGTGCGGCGGCACCCTCTACAGGGACGCCCGCACATGCGGCACCAGTCGCCGCGCCGTGCTCGTCCTCGGACGAGTGCGACTTAGAGGAATATGACATCGGCGCCGTGCAGATGATTGCGCACTGCGCCAGGATCGAAGCTCCGGGACCCGCAGAATGTTGCGCGTTCACCTCCGGACCAGCTCAGAACCGTCCCTGTTACTTCTGCGGAAAGCAGGGACACTTTTGGCTGAAGTGTCCGGAGTTGTTGGAACGCCTGTGGTCGCGCGGATACCAGGGAGCCCTCCCTGGCCCGCAACGGAGGAGTTCCTTCCGGTCCGGTCCTCCGGGACAGCAGGGTCGGAACCCGCGGCAGGGAAACTAGATCCGGACGAGGTGGCGACCAACACTACGTCCGGGGATAGTTGTTCGGTGGCAAAAGATGCCGCCCCACCCGCTGATGAGCAGGACGAACCCCAAGTTGATATGACTTCTCCGGAAGTAGTCCTTGGAGATCAGTCTAGCTCCTCCGCGGCTGAGGCGGATGGCGAGGACTCCGTAGATGAGCCCAGCGCGTGCGAAAGGTATCGCCCTACCTGCGCGCTGGTGAGGGACCCCTGCTGGTACCTGCCCCTGTCCTTCGGACGGGAGCCGGTCCGGTTCCTCGTGGACTCTGGCTCGGAGGTGACCCTCGTTGCCACCGAAACGTTTAAGAAGGAGCCCGCGCTCCGCAACCTTGAGTTGCGGGATCCCGGACCGTACAAGCTCTACGGAGCGGGAGACAACCGCATCCGTATCCATGGCATCATCGATCTGCCTATTACCCTTGGGGACAAGGTGTATCCGACAGAGGTGATCGTTGCGGATATCGGAGCGGCCGGGATTATTGGGATGAATTTTCTACGGGTCCACCGGGTGACCGCCAACTTTAGCGCTGGCGAATTCCGGATGGGAGAGGACACACACTTTCTCTTCCACTCGGGCCTGATGCATTCATTCCAAATGCGGGCATCGCGCACTGTAGTAGTGCCACCGATGAGTGAAATGATCATTGAGGCGAGGCCGCGTCGTCCCCGCATGCCCCTCGATGGTCGACCGAGTATAGTGCAACCCGTGAGCAGTTTCGCCGCAGGAACTGGGCTCGTGCTGGGTGGGGCCCTGGTCATGTCCAACCCCCGCGCGATGCCCATCCTCGTGGTGAATCCTACGGATGCTCTGATTGTACTGAAGCGCGGATGCATAGCAGCTACTGCTATTCTCGCGTCCTCGAGTCGTGTCCTCCCCGACGATCCTGTCTGCCGCGCTGCGTGCGCGGCGGCGGCCGCCGGAGATGACCCGTTCACCCTGCCGGACCATTTGGAATCTCGGGTTCCGAAGGACCGGTTGGATGAAGAGCAGCGCCAAGTGCTCCGCAAACTGCTGCGGCAGTATGCGGATGTGTTCATGGGTCCTGATGGTGCGGTTGGCAAGACTGACGTCGCCAAACACCGCATCGACCTCGAGGACGAGCGTCCTCTCAAGCAGCGTCTTCGTCGGGCAGCAATAGTGCACCAAGAGGTCATAGACCAGGAGGTGCAAAAGATGCTCGACTTGGACATCATCGAACCCAGTGACAGCCTTGGGCCAGTCCGGTGGTTATGGTGAAGAAGAAGGACGGCTCGTGGAGGTTCTGCGTGGACTATCGGAAACTCAACGATGCCACGCGGAAGGACTCATATCCTCTCCCGCACATTGAAGATACCTTCGATGCCCTGGCCGGGTCGCACTATTTCTGTGCTCTGGATCTGGCCTCCGGGTATTGGCAGGTGGAGATGGAGGAGAGTGATCGGGCGAAGACTGCCTTCGTTACCAAGAACGGGCTCTACCAATTCAAGGTAATGCCGTTCGGGCTCTGTAACGCACCAGCGACGTTCGAGTGCTTCATGGAGATGGTACTTAAAGGGTTCCTCTGGAAGCGATGTATGGTCTACATCGACGATGTCGTCGTGTATGGCCGGTCGTTCGAGGAAACCCTCACCAACCTCCAGATGGTGCTCCATCGCATCCGCAGAGCAGGGCTTAAATTGAAGCCAAGTAAGTGCGAGCTATTCGCGCAGGAAATCCTGTACTTGGGCTTCATGGTAACGGGCACCGGAGTGAGACCAGACCCTGCAAAGGTGGCGGCCGTGCAGAAATGGCCTCCGCCATGTAATGTGGTGGACGTGAGGTCCTTCTTGGGCTTCGCGAGCTACCACCGCAGGTTTATTCGCGGCTTTGCGGAGATCGCGCGTCCCCTTACTATCCTCACGGAAAAGGGCGCCGATTTTGTTTGGTCCGCCGAGCAGGCTGACGCCTTCTCGGGACTCCGGCAGGCCTTGGTAGCGGCCCCGGTGCTGCGGCACCCTCGTCCGGACTGCTCCAGGAGTATGACATGCAGATAGAGCATCGCGCTGGTAAGTTGCACGGCAACGCGGACGGCCTGTCCCGTTGTCATAAGTGCAAGAATCCGGGCTGTGCAGGGATGGCGCCATTCCAGCAAGCCGCGGATTCGTCCTCAGACTCGGAATTGGACGTTCCGGGGAGACCGCAGGCCGCCGCCCCCTCTAACAACACGGCGGCCGGAGCGTTTAGGGCTAATCTCCGCGCGCGGACCCGCCGTTATCGGCGAGGGAGTCCCGCATACGAAGCGGAGGTGCGGCTCAGCTCCAGCGAGTCCTCCTCGAGTCCGGCGGTGTACTCCTCGTGGGTACCCTCGTCCTCTGGAGAATCTGAGTATGAGCGGTCCTTGCCCCCTGTGGTGATGGCCGCTGCGGCGCAGCCGGACGCGACGGACGAGGAGCCTAATTACTTGGGTGGCTACTCTCCGGCGCAGATAGCTGCGACGCAAAGAGCTGACAGAACTATGGCACCGGTAATAACAGCCCTTGAGGCCGGCCAGTAGCCCTCGAAGGATGAGCGAAAGACCTACAGGGAGGAGACTTTGTCTCTAGTATCCCAGTGGGAAAGACTCTCCTTGAGGGATGGCCTCTTATACCGGCGCTATGAGCCACCGACTCCACTGCCTCCCATATGGCAGTTGGTGCTTCCGGCGGAGCTGCGGAAAGAAGTACTCCACCAGTTGCATGACCTCCGGGTGACCGGTCACTTGGGAATCCGGAGGACCGTCCATAGGCTACAACAGCGCTTTCCTTGGCCTGGTAGCGGCTTGGACGTGCAACGGTGGTGCGCAGCCTGCCCTCGGTGTCAAGCTCGCAAAGGAGTTCCGACTCCTGGCCGCCACCCTTTAACCACGGATAAGGCGGGCGCGCCGTTCGATCGGATAGCTTTGGATATACTGGATACCCACCGGGTCACCCCGCGCGGTTTCCGGTACATCCTGGTGATTTCCGACTATTTTACCAAATATACCGACGCCTACCCACTGCGCCGCCAGACTGCGGACGAGGTAGCTCGGTTGTTGGTAAATAGATGGGTGGTGTACCATGGGGTACCTAAACAGGTACATTCGGATCAGGGCACGCAATTTGAGAGCAACCTGTTCCGAAACCTAGCACAGATGCTAGGCAGTACCAAGGTGCGGACCACCCCCTACAGGCCCCAGTCTGATGGCCAGGTCGAACGCTTTAATCGATCGGTCCTCAATATGCTGGCGGCCTTTGTGAACGATCGTACGAATGATTGGGATGACCACCTCCCGTATGTCTTAATGGCGTACAGGTCGTCGGTCCACTCTTCGACCGGAGTTACTCCGCACGCGATGTTGTACGGCCGGGAGCTAAATTTGCCCGTGGATATTATGTATCCAACTGCGGCAGAGACCGGCGCAGTACCCCAGTGCGGTCCGGAGTACGTGGAGTGGATTCGCCGCACCCTGGCGAACGCCCATGATTTCGCGCGCGCGCCTGGACAAGTCGGCCATCCGGCAGAAGCGAGGCTATGACGCCCATGCTAAGGGCAGGCCAGCTTTTGCGAAGGGCGACAAGGTGCGCTACTATTATCCGCCGCTTAAGCAAGGTAATAAATTTGCTAAGCCGTGGATAGGCCCGTTTACGGTACTGAAACAGGTGACAAATGTGGACTACCGGATCCGGAGGGATTCCGATCCGGACAGGGTTCTGGTTGTCCATATCGATAATCTGAAGAAGTACGAGGGCCCGCTTGTCATGGATCCGCTCGTTCAAGATGCGGAACCGGATGATGCTCCCGTATGGGATCCGTCCGGTCAGCATCCGCGGACTCCGGACGAGCGTGTGCGCCGTATGGTGGGCCTCCCGGACCTTTCTGACCCGTCAGATGATGGACTGGGTGGCTATCAGCCAGATGACGGCGATCCGCAGGTACCGTATTCCCTCGAACAAGGGCCGGGGCTTGAATAAGGGCATGCTTGATTAGCCGCCGGGGCAATCGATCAATCTAAAAGAATAAGCGCCGGTGTTCAAATAACCGCCGGGGGGCCATGGTCAACAAATATTGAATAAAAGTTCGGAATTTGCGTGTTTTGTTGCTTTTCCTTCGTATCTCGCATTGACACCAATTCGCTATACACTGTCCTAAATAAACATGTATCACACTGCCGATAATCATATTGAACTTTAGATTGTTTATAAACTATGTTTACCTTCAGATTGATTATAAACTATGGCAGTGGTCTAGAGCTTAACGGTTCGCTTAATCATGTCATCAGTGTTTGAAGAAGACCCGCAGCCTCGACGGCTCGCTGGTCGTTTGTGACGGCTATAAAAACAATGAAACAACGAATACCTCCATAATTTGATCACTTACCATGGCATATAATCGCAAAAGACAGAATTCCCCCGAACCAATGGACTCTGCATAGCTGATCTACGATCACAAATATCCCCCCCCCCCGCACACCACGGTCGTTTAAAAAAATAAGGGCCTCTGCTCGATTAACCGCCTGTTTGAATAGGCACCGGGGATAAGCCCCTCTTCAAAAAAATAACCGCCGGGGCGCTTATTCGAGGGAATACGGTACCCCCACTCCCTCCAGTACCTGCGGATGACGGGCGGCCACGCCGGAAACCACATGCGCCAGCCCGGTATGGGTGGGAATAGCAAGGTGGCCTTGCTCCGCGGCCGGGCTGTACGTCGGGGATGCTAGTGGGCGCTTTGCAAACGCCCATAGGGCGCCCGATTGTCGGTCCGGACGTCATGGGTATGTCCGATCGCCTTGTAAGCGTGCCAGCGGCTATGGGGAGTGATTTTGTTTATTTTCCATCTCATTTATTATTTATGGGAGGATTATAAGCCACAAGTGTGTGCGTGTTCCCGTGGAAATGCTATTCTTACTCATTTATCAGATATATGAGAAAGTTTAGTGATATATCTCTTGTCCTTGGTGCAATAGAGAATAAAAAGAAATCGGGAGATTTCTGCTTTCGCAAGAGGGGTGTAGGAGATTGTGTACATTGTATCAAAGGCTGTATGCCGTGATCTATGAAAAGCATGCAAGTGGTGGTGGATTTATTTCCATTGCTGCTTGGGCGGTGTTAAATTTTTATTTATCGCTGCTGATAGGGTGACATAATCGTAACACCCACAAGTAGTTTGGCTTTTGATACATTGTGTACAATCTTTAACCTGCGAGGGTGATTAACTTCACGTCATTGATCGCCAGTGCGAAAGCTATTGCTAATGACTGCTGTTAATTACTGTAGTATTTTAGCGGGTTCCCCCGGGATGGCTTGTGTACATAAGCCACCCGTATACATGGCACGATAGGAGTCACCGGGGGGAGATGTGTGTATGTGAATGCGATAGTGTAAAACGTTCTTTTGTCTGTCGATCTGGTAGATGCAGTGAATAGACGTTTCCACGGGAACGCGTCATACGATGCGTGTGCAGTATAACTGCCAACACTTGATGCCTATAATCGATGTAACTCGACACTTACTGGTCATTCAAGCGCTCGGCACTGGTGGAGACGGATCTGCGGATCTGACTCCCAGTGTTTGTAGCGATTAGAGCGCTTGATATGTCAGAGTCAAGTGACGGGTGGGGTGATGATGTAGGGAGGGAGGAGGGGTCTCTAGAGCGCACTAGTGTGTACTCGAGACTCCTATCTAGGCCTGAAGATGATGACCGCGAGGTCGTCTCCGAAGGCGAGGACGTGGGTTCTGCGGAATCCAGCTCCGGCTCTGATTCCGGTACGGGAACTGAGTCCGAGAGTGAGGTCACGGAGGACTGCCCCGCAGAGAGTGACTCGGCCACGCCAGGCGCCGAGCAGCTCTTAAATCCGTCGTCTTTTCCTCGTATGGAAGAGATGATGGACTGCGGTGGTGCGGGACTTGCTCGTGTGGATATTGAGTTGCATCCGCTCTCGGAGATGCTTGCGTCTCTGGGTCCGGATGAGAGTACTCGTGCGGAAACCCGTCCGGATGGCCGTAGCCGTTCGGACACCGGTTCCGCCGAGAACTCCTCGTTGTCCGCACCTGCGGAGTCTGGTCCGCACGACCAGAAGGCCCCTGGGACTTGGGCGGAGCAGGTTGACGCGGCTGAGGAAGCCGCATCCCAGGCTCCGGCTCAGGAACAGGAGTCTGGCTCGAAGGAGACCGAGAACCAAGATGACGGGTTTACATCGCCCGTCTCTAGGCGTACTCGCCGTCGAGCCCGAGAGATTGCCCAGAAGCAGTGGAGAGCCCAGCAAGCGCTGGAGGCCTCCAACCGCGGGCAATCTGAGACCGGATCCGACCCGGACCCGGTCTCCTCGCCTCCGAAGAAAAAGAAGAAGAAGCGGACTCACCGGAAAAAGAAGTCCAGCGGTCCCCCGCCTAAAACCGGATCGCAGTCCGGAGGACCTAAGCCGCTGGCGCCTAAGCCGGGCGGCCAGTCAGGGTCCTCCGCCAAACCCGGAGACGCCAAGGCGCCTAATCCCTCAGGATCTGGGGCGGGCGGCGCTTCCGAAGGATCCGGCCAGGGCGCAGGAGGTTCCAGCAAGCGGGTGCCTATCCAGGCGCCGAAAGGAATCTCCTCCTCTTCTTCCTCCGGTAATAAGAGACCTACCGGAGCTGCGGAGGTGGGATCCAGTCCAGTGGATCGAGGGCGTCCCGTGCCGAAGGAAGGAGATCTGCGGTTAGAACTCCTCCGGAAGCGCGCGGAGCAAGACGGGGTCCACCTGTCTGACGCCGCACTGGAAGCAGGACGGCGGGCCTTCGTTGCGCAGCAACAGAGGACCGCGCCCCAACGCGGGAAGAGTGTGCCCCGACCACCCAGGTCGGAGAATCGTTCGGGGGCGGCCAAAAAGAAGAAACGGTCGTCCTCGGAGCAGCCCTCTATCCAGAGGCTGCGGGCCGAGATGGGCCCCGAACTCCCTGGAGTCCGTCAGGGACACATGTTCCTCCCGCGTTATGGCAGGGATCCGCAGGGGCGTCGCACAGCGGACGCCGGTGCGGCGGCCGACACGCCTTTCACACGGCCTCGTCCACTCACGGACGAGGAGCGTGTCGGGCTGCCGCCTAAGACAGAGGACGGGGTAATATGCCAACTCTGTCCGGAATCCCTGGACGGGTATGAGGACCCGCACCAAGCGCTCAACCGGGATCGTAGGTATCCTTCCTACGACCACCTGAGTCGACATGTTGCGGGGTACCACTACCCCTGGATGAAAATGTTCGTCTGCAAGAGGTGTTACTCCAGTAGACCTCAGCAGCGATATTTTCCCAGTTTGGAGGCCCTGAACACTCACCGCGCGGGTGCACACCGCGGTGAGGGACTTCACCCCGTTGGTGATGAAGTGGGGCCTGTATTCAATTATGGATACATTCCACCTAGGGTGGCATCGTTCATGACTACGTCAGGAACAGTGAAGAACTGGTTCTTTCACTGGGGTCCGTGGCGCTTTGCACAGCGCATCATAGACGATGCCTGGAAAGAGTCTGGCGTTGTGTCCGCGGGCTCGAGCTACACAGCTCGCCTGACGGCGTCAATGGGCCAGACTCCGGCGGAGTACCAGGCGGCGGAAGCCGCCCGGACAGCAGCAGAGGCTGTCCGTCAACTGCCGGCGACCCAGGCAGGTGAAGAACGGCACCGGGTGACCATGGTCGTGTCGGAGATGCCGCAGATCGCGGCCAAGACACGAGTGGCTTCTCCTAAGCCGCGCCCCCTGCCAAGGACTCAGGGGAAGGGTTCGTCCGCTGGAAAAACTCCGGCCGGGACGACGCCCCTGCAGTCCCCGGGTGCGCTGACTCAGGAGGATTTCCCGGGCTTGCTCGAGGTGACGGTACCCGCGGGTCCGTCTGAGGGACGGGTGGTGGCAGACACCTCCGCCTCCTCGAGTACCGCGTCGGTGGTCCCGCCAAGGACCCTGCGTGTGACTCCCTCGGTTGCGAGCAGTAGCGGACGTGCGGTACCTCTCTCGAGGTCGGCGTCCGCGTCCTCGTTGGTAGTTGAGGGGACGTCCGCGGGATGGCAAAGCACCGCCTCCTGGACCTGGATCCCCTCGACGCCACGGTGGACGTGCGCCGGAGGCTCGGTCCCACGACCGCCAGTGTCTACGAGACTTTTCGCGAGTCTGTAGGCCAGGCGGTCGGCCATCGTCGCGATGGTATGGACCGGATCCCCGGTGACCCAGCGTTGGTGAACCTGCCAGTGCCCCGAGCCATTCGTGACTTGGGGTCCGCAGGTGTGGCCGCGTTGGTCCGCGCTCGGGAGGAGCACCCCTGGGATCACCCCCAGCGTGGTCGACTCACCCGAGCGGCGGAGTACCTTGTGGCGGAGATGGACAGCTCTCTGGATCGGTTCAGCCGGTGCCGCGCCGAGGCCGCCCGTGTCGCATGCGATCTCGCATACGACCAGGGCCTCATGGAAGGCACCCGGCGGTGCCTAGAGAGCTACCGGACTTTGTCGGCCGTCATTGAGCGACGCGCGTTCGACCAGGGTCGGACCGCCGCTCTTGCCGAGCAGTCCGGGGCATCCGCCCCCGCCCCAGAGGTAGCCGCTAGGATAGAGCACCTGGAGGCTGAGAATGAGCAGCTACGGCGTCGTCTTGATGAAGCCGAGGCCGCTCGGACTCGCCTACTCCAGGGCGTCGATGACCCCGAGTCGTCCGCCCTGAACCAGGCGGCTCTCCAGCGGGCGGATGCTGCTTTGGAGCTGGCCATCTACCCATACCTAGTCCAGGTGTGGGGAGAACGTACGGCCGGTCCTCAGCGCACCCGCGATACGGTAGAGATGTTCTGCGCCATTGCAGATCTCGGCGCTACGTCTCTACCGGCCTCCGTCGTGTTGGCTCCGTCAGGACCCGGGTTGCAGGGCTCACCGCATAAGCCCCTGCAAGCGCCACCGGGCCTGCCTCATCCGCCCGTGCAGCCGGCTTTCTCCATGCCGGCTCCGCTGCTCCCGCGGCTCCGCTTTGCCTCAGACCCGTTCTGCGGATCTGAGGAGCCGGCCAGCAGGGCGGTCGGCAACATTTTTAGAGGTACTATCACTTTTGATCACTCGGTGTGTCGTTTTACAAAATTTCTAAATTTAAAGTTTAACCTTAAAGATATTCCAAAGACTCGACACACCGTCCTGTTATAACGGATGACCTTCCAAGGTCATCACACGGTTTTGGACCACCTCGGTCAAAATTTTAGCTTGTTTATGACGGTTTAGTCAAAATTGCAAAGCGCGTTATAGTTTACTCCGTAAGTCCGGGGGTAGTTCCCCATTCTTCCAAAAGGGACTCTTAAAGTCCTAGTCTGTTGTGCCGTGACTTCCGGGTGTTGCCATCTTGCCTTCTTCCGGACCCCGCCATGCGAAGCCTTCGTCGGGTTTTGGCAGTTTTGGGCGCGGGCGGAACATGTTGGGGACCAACATTGTAAGAAGGGGGTAATGTGGCGATTTTGCCCTAAGCACGCGGCAGGTGATTGTAAACACACATGCCATTTATGTGGCCTTTTCGTACTTGGCCTTGTTTTGACACGCTCCGTTCGAGCGTGCGTTGCCACGGCGACGCATTGTAATTTACGCTCCAGTAAACTATAACAATGGATCGATTAGACCTCGCGTGCGTCCTACAGCTTGTGGTGTATTATATATACACTGGAAGCGACTCGATCGAGGAGATTGTCCGAGAGAGAGTAACTGGGACGCACACGAGGCTCGCCATGAGCTTTGTGTTCCCTAGTTGTGAGTAGTGGGCTCCTAGAGCCCTGGGGACGATTTCCATGGGGAGGCCCGGGCTGGGAGAGACAAGTTGCTGACTCGGGGGCGTAAGCCCTGTGGATCGCCAGTTCTCTCCCTTCCCGGGACGTGTGACATAGGCTCTGGCCAGCATGTCGGACTGTACGGGGTTCCGTCCCCAAGGCAGACCGCGGCTCGCCAGGCCCCGCCAGTTAACACCGTGGTGATGAACCAGTTTCTGAACGGTGTCCGTAGGCCTGGGAGTGTCGGGTGAGCTGTTACCTGGTTACCGTTAATGCTGAAGTAGTTACCGTGTCCGCAGTGACCTCCGGTGAGCGGCGCCGCCGCAAGGATCTGGAATAGCGGATGCGCGTCAGCAAGGACTCGCGGGGAGAGGACTATCCTCGAGGATCCCGAAGAGCGGACGGTAGTCAATAACTTTACAAGACAGAAGAAAAAAAGTAATCAGTCCCCTAAGCATTCGCGCCAGGAGCTGAAGGATGCGGAACAGCTGTCAAAATGCGTCCGGCTTCAAATCCTGCATGCTCTGGCTGTGTGGCAGGGTCAGCCTTTCTCTAATGACGTGCTCTGGGCGAGTTGGCTCAAAAAGTGTGAGCAGAGAAGGTCCATACGACTTCGGGGCAGGAGTAGTGATCCTGTCCCGAAGTGCACACCAGCTTGTCCGTCTGGATCCAAATGATCCATGTTGGAACAGCCGCGAACCAGGAGACAGCGGTCCGATTCGCCCCCCCCCCCCCCCCCCCGGACTTGTGGCATGTGTGGGAAGGAATGCCGTATTGCAGACCGCAGGATGATGGCATATGTTCCCTTCTTCCGACATTCTTCACTGTAAGAGGTGATGGTGACCACCAGTTCCCAGTCTGGTCGTATGACCTTGAAGGATATGCTGACCCACGTACGTGGCACCCACAGCTGTGATTGGTGGGTGGTAATCCATCACCGATCCCCTGAACCAGCATGCCACTAGGTTCATTGAACTTGTCCAGTGCAGGAAGTACACTACACTGCACAAAAATATGCATCCACCATGAACTACACTCCATAGGAGTATACTTCAATGGCAGATGATGTCCACTGGCGTAGGAGCCGGGGGCTCTGGGGGCCCGAGCCCCCTCACTTTTTTGACAGGGGTGGGGGTTGGGGGTTGGGGGTTGGGGGTCGAGAATGTGTTGCCCCCCCCCCCCCCAGATTTTTGCAGATTTTTTGGCATCAAACTACAGATCAACCATTTTGCCCAAAGATCCTTACCTCACCTGTTTTAGCCACCTCCAGTTCGGAGCTCGTGTGTCGCATTGGCTTTACTCACTGCACTACTCTGTAAAAATGGCTATGACCTCACACCCTGGCCCTCGTGCTATAGCTATCAGCCCATTTAGTTTCATTTGAATTGTCTCAGAGCAAGCAAGGCGAGAGGGCGACGGTGAGCGTGGTCATATGCTCCCAGTCCCCTTTTCATGGCTAGAAAATCCGCGAGGACCCCGAGGACAATTCCAATAGGGGCCCAGGAGGGAGGCTGCTTTGATCAGGGGGCTCACACCCCCATGGATTGGTAGTCTCTCGTTCTGGGATGGTGTGTACAGGCTCTGGCAGACAACGGGCTGTCCGGAGTTCTATCCCCGTGACGGACCATCGGCGAGCCAGCCAGCAACATGCCCAAGTGCACGTGTTCTGGGAGCCGCGCCCGTGGCTCTCGGGCTCGTCACTCCAGGCTACAGTACTATGATGATGCAATGTCTGAGCAATGTATCGAGGCCGGACTTGTTCGGCATACCGTTACATGTACCTGGTTGTAGCGCCCGCTGTGACCGTGCCCAAGGTGTGGGGCGCTTGCGCCCTAGGTAGCGGACATCAAATATTACATATAGTTTCCATTTTCAAATAATTCTTTAACTAAATGAAAAATCACATGTCTCAGAACCCCAGGGACTATGCATAATGGATATACTGAGAAAATCATTATGCTTACACTAAGTGAAACAGAGCAAGAATAACAACAAAGTCGCGCAAGATTGACCAAACCTGTCTCAAATATCAACGATATACACAACTGAAAAATGAAAAGACCTGCGAAAGGACTACTGTAACGGTGAAGCAGGGGTGGCAGTCACGGGGGTCGGGGCGCTACATACCCCCACACTCCACACCCCGTCTGAGAAAAGTGTTTAAGAAAACTAAAATTTCTCTGGTTAAAATTTGTAAAATATTTATTCTTATGATTCTAGCGTGAGCCCCCTCTGAATTCTCCAAATACTGGTATGTTTTCTGTTTAAAAATACAAGTATATTTCGTTGAAATGAAACCAAGAAGTAATTCACACACAATATGTGTAGAAGAAACCCCGAAAGATTAAACAAGATCGATATGGTCTTAATTACTGAATGATCAAATAAAGTCAAAAAATATTTTTTTAAAAAGTTATGAAATCTGGGGAATGGAAACCAGGTCAGTTAAGAGCCAAGAGATGTTAAGAATCAACCTCAGACCACTAAAAAGCTCTGGCTTCTGGGGCCCTTGAGCAGGCCCCAGACCCCATGCCGTCGCTGGCTCCCTCGCTCTGCTCAGTTGCGATTTGTGTACTTATATTTTAGACCCCTCTCAGAGTCCAGACCGCTTGCGGGGGAATCCTGCTGCCACCCCTACGGTGGAGGTAAAGTTGAATTGAGTCATAATAACTTTTCAAAAAAGATAATAAAGGATGGAGTGGTTTGAATTCTTTCGGCTTATTTTAGATGATAATTTTCCAAATAAAGAATTCCTTGATACCCCACAAATTCCTTGATACCCCACAAACATAACACTGAACTGGCCCAAGGTACACGCCAGAGTTGCTCTGAGAGAATACCAAATACAAAATTTTCTCGGCGGTCTTACTGCGCCCCCCGGCTCCTCCAGATCAAACATGTTAGGGCCCTCCTCCCACTTTTCTAATGCTTCCTACGCCATTGCCCGGACTGGCCTTCGACCCCTAGAGAAATGGTAGCCACAATGGGGTCTGAGAAGCCGAACATCAAGGCCAAGACCCACGTAGCTGCACAGAAGCTACTTGCTTCGATTGCCTCGAGATGAAGTGCGCCTTCAGGAAATGCTGCGTGGGCCATGGCATCCTCCAGTATCCTGACCATGGTTTCAGCGAGCGAATACCCTCCCCTTCTGACAACGATATTGTCTCTTACGGCAGCATGGGTGGAGTTAGTGCATTACAAGACCACTGCTCCCGCCACTATGGCTATGGCAGCCCCATCTAGGGAATCCGGGCTTCAATCCCTCGGTGAGTGACATCACGGTTGGTTTGTTCGCCAAACCCATGGCCGGACCCTCAGCAGGCCTGCAGGCGGACATGCTGCCGTGGCAAAGCATCGCCGCTCTGGACATAGATGACCGAGACTCTGTCGGGAAGGTCTCCGCCTGGATAGGCTCTTCTGCCACCCAGGCCTATGCGACTCTTCATGAGTCGGTAGCGCTGGTGACGGATCATCGTAACGATGGTGTAAAGTGCATACCGGACGATGTGGACAGATGCTAGTTAGAGCCCTACTGATTGGTGGGCCAGCCGACGCAAACTCTTCAGAGCTACTACCACTTTTGGTCATCAGTATGTTGTTTTACAGAATTTTTAAATTTTAACTCGATTCCAAACACTCCGCAGCCCTTGGCAGGTTTTGGGCCAAGCATGTCGGGGACCTACATTGTAAGAAGAGGGTTATGTGGTTATGTATAAATACTGCCAGCACAATGAAATCTCAGTCTTGGTTCCTGCATTGAGGGTGGGCACAATGGAGAGTGTGATCATGTGCAGCTCCCCATCTCTGTTCTGAGTAGGAGAGCACTTGGGTCCTAGGGACAAACAATTGTGGGCAACCTCATGGGGAGACCATTTGGCTCAGTATCTGAGCTCTGAGACTACAATTCAACCTTGAGGCGGTACCTACAGGCTCTGACAGTCGGTTGGCTTACCAGGGGTCCTATCCCATTGTTGACCTGTCAGCGGGTCCGACCGGCAAACACACCCATGTGCTCGTGTACTGTGAGCCGCCTTTTTTGTACATTTGATCATGAAATCATTTAAACATAGAACAAAGGGTGGTGTAGCTTACCAGCAGACTTAGATCAAACATGTTATGAAGCTTTCATACTGAATGTAGTCGGAGGTCAAGTTCAAGGTCACAACTGATCCACCAAACGGGATTTCCTATCTCCTCGTAATACAAACATTACAAGTGTGACCTGTCTTTTGTTGGCCCATATCGTGCTTTGAATTGTAATCATATTTCTTGTTTTCTAGCATGACTATATCCCCCCCCCCCCCCCCAAAAAAAAAAACAAACAAAAACAATAACATTTGTACGTGACAAAACAAGTCGTGACAAAACAAGTCGCTAACGTCGCAGCCAACTGCTGTGAAACCACCCTGATAATGGCACTCTATCCCATCCTGGTGAGGACGTGAGAGGAGCATGCCGGGGTGAGGAGAGAAGGGGACATCGTGAAGATGTTCGGTGCCATAGTACATCTGGGCACCCTGGGTCGCCCGATTCCATTCTCAATGCCCCCACGGGCATCGCTCCACCTTAAAGTTTGCCGCCTCGAGGTATGGAAGTTGTTTTCCGGGATTCACTTAAATGGAGGATGCCAAGCCATATCCACCCTCACCCATGAATGCGTCTGCAGGATTCCATAAATGGAGTCACTCATGCAGCTCTGCCCTGCCTTGGATCCTTCGGGATCCGCCGGAGCTTGCTGGTGGCCAGCCGACGCAAACTCTTCAGAGCTACTACCACTTTCGGTCATCAGTATGTTGTTTTACAGAATTTTTAAAATTTAATTGGATTCTAAACACTCCGCAGCCCTTGGCAGGTTTTGGGCCAAGCATGTTGGGGACCTACATCGTAAGAAGAGGGTTATGTGGTTATGTATAAATACTGCCAGTACAATGAAATCTCAGTCTTGGTTCCTGCATTGAGGGTGGGCACAATGGAGAGTGTGATCATGTGCAGCTCCCCATCTCTGTTCTGAGTAGGAGAGCACTTGGGTCCTAGGGACAAATAATTGTGGGCAACCTCATGGGGAGGCCATTTGGCTCAGTATCTGAGCTCTGAGACTACAATTAAACCATGAGGCGGTACCCACAGGCTCTGACACTCGGTTGGCTTACCAGGGGTCCTATCCCCTTGTTGACCTGTCAGGGGGTCCGACCGGCAAACACACCCATGTGCTCGTGTACTGTGAGCCGCCTTCTTTGACATTAGAGCGTTGGGGGCGAAGCCCCCAACTCTCTACATGTCTATGTGCTGACTTTTTCATGGAGGTTTCATGCCAGCCTATCGACGCCCGTTTAGGCATGTAACTTTTTGTACACCGACTTCAAATGAGGATTTTCTTCGTCCTTGACATAAAATCTCTCGATTTGATGGCAAGCTTCGAATATTCCACAGATGTATAATGCATAAATCGATGTGTTAGGTTTGAGAAAATTACGCAAAATGGTCAGCTCGTCTGAAAAACGTCAAAATGGCGGAGCCGATGGAAATTCACGTTCCCAGAATGCAAAGCAAATTTTACCGCAATGACGCGTACTTTGGAACGCACAATTTTCTGTGCAGCATTTCGTGCATGCATGTACATGTAACCTTGCGTGTGGCCTTCTTTGGCGTTATGAAGTAAACACAACGATTCGTCTGCGATACCACGACTACATTTACCGTAATTTGACATATTTCATCACATGACAAGGCGTTCCATGCTGGATTGCGAAACCTTTTTATTTTAAACTGTTCTTTTAATTTGATCAGTATGCATGTGTTATCTATATCATGATATCAGATGCAGATACTCCTCATAGCATCCAATATTTAAGGATATTTTATTGAGGTTCAATATCATTTTATCAGGCGTATCTGTTTCATTGAGTTAAAAATAAATGTTTACTTATTAAGAATATGATTGAAGTACGCCTATGTGTTTCATCATAATATAGGGAAAGAATTGGAATCATATGGGGCATGATATGGTTCAGTTTTTTTTGCAGGGGGGGGGGGGGGGTAACATTGTGTAAGATACATTCAGCTATCGTGGTGCTGATGGTGTGCTCGAGCTCTAATGTCGTCTCCTGCAGTTAGCTGCATTTTCTTGTTGTACATTTGATAATGAAATCATTTAAACATAGAACAAAGGGTGGTGTAGCTTACCAGCAGACTTAGATCAAACATGTTATGAAGCTTTCATACTGAATGTAGTCGGAGGTCAAGTTCAAGGTCACAACTGATCCACCAAACGGGATTTCCTATCTCCTCGTAATACAAACATTACAAGTGTGACCTGTCTTTTGTTGGCCCATATCGTGCTTTGAATTGTAATCAAATTCATGTTTTCTAGCATGACTATAACCCCCCCCCCAAAAAAAAAAACAAAAACAAACAAAAACAATAACATTTGTACGTGACAAAACAAGTCAGAATTTTTGTACACAACAGGTCTTTTATTGTAGCTGTGTACATCCAATATACAGCTATATGAGAGCATAGGACTACCAATAGTTGGTAAAGACATGATCTGTACACATTTTCATGGCCCATACTGTGTAGAAAACAATGTTCCTACAGTTGCACTCATACATACAGTCAACCTATCAAACATTTATTTCTTCTAGACTTCATAGAGGAATCAAAATCCATCCACTTACGAAGGTGAAACTGTGATCAAAATGTCATTTGTTTGAATCAATCTTGTTTGTTTTTTTACCTTGTCCATGATATTCAAATGCATAGATGACTTGGAAGCATCAACAAACAAGACATTACTAGTACATAATTTTGAAAGCTGCAAATACCACTGAATTAGGGGAAATGCTGACAGCACATTGATGGCAAATTTGTGGCAAATCACATTGCACTAGGACTTTAACAAAACATCTTATTTTCAAAAGCTGGTATGAATCTTGGACTGTGCGCTCACAAATGGAAACAATTTATGCTACTATACATGCATTTCAAAATGACTATAATTCACCAATACTGAATTTTGTTTTTCACACACGAACCTCGATTTATGCTCATCAGTCGCCTGCACATTTTCACATCACAAACACACACCAACATGTATCATCAAGTGAGGGCTGAATCACGAGAAATAAGAAATATTCCACAACCGAGGGTTGATGTCATGAGAGAAGAGGTGATGGAAGTTCACAAAATCAGTCCTTGCTATTGACTATGTCATCACATACCCCATGAATACATCATACAGTGAACTGGCAGATTTGCATATTGATTATATTCTATGCAACATTTTCCATTGGGGAAGTGATGATTAATACGAGTCACTGATAGACAGTATTATCGGCAGTTTTGATGTCACAAATGACTGTATTATGACGATGATGATGATGATGAAGTAGAGCTGCTACGAATAATGGAACCGTTCACTAGGGTACCACACAATTATATATGTAGGTAGATGAGGAAATGATGTAATAAATAGACAAATGTACAAAGCTACAAATTTGTCACCGACGACATGATTCTATGTACATCATGATGTTTGGTACACATGGCTATTGTACAGTCCTTTTCATCATAAATAGTTAGGACAATGTTCTACAAAATATGACTATGTATACATGAAGAACCTCACAAGGTAAACAATATCGCTTTCCTGGTGATATTGCCCACCTTACATCGCAACACGGTACCGGTAAATAAATAGGCATATTTGTTTTTCGTTTTTTCTCATTCAGCTGCAGAGCAGGAAATTTCATAATTTCAGTTAAAGTTTTGTGAGAATTTTTCACGCAAAAAATCAAAACATGGAGTCAAATACCACCTGCAAAGAATCAAATTCGAGAATCGGTCTATATCAATAACAAAGTTTCCTTCGAAGTAATATCAACGATCCTATAGCTACGTAAAGATATGCGACTCCCATCAAATAACCGTGACAAGGCAAATAGCAGCACCCTCTGGTTTATTCCGTGGGACTGCCTAAACAAATGGGGCAATCTAGACAAGTACAGCTAGGTATTGGCCAATTCCTACCACGTTTAAACGTGATTCCGTCTATGATGTACTGTAATGCATTTTACGTCAAATTTGATGGGAGTTGACTGTCTCAGCGTAGCTATGGATCGTTGGTAATATATATATTGGCCTATTCCTCTTTATATTCTATTTCGTCATACAAAGTCCATATAATGAATATCCTGATCACATAATTGAAATCCAGATACAACATTGAACACAAATTCTGAACTTGCCAACTTGAACATAATGGTGACACACATGTATCTCATACGGTTTAAGCAGTCCAGATTGAACAAGCATTATTGACTCCTAAGTATTCCATGTGTATGTGGTCATATTGTGAACAATCACTAGGCTTTTTTTTTCAAATTCTCTCCATGCATTTACAGGTCAGCAGAAAAATAAACGGATACATCAATGAAAGTAATCTACTGGCAAATTCTACACATCCCCAGAATCCCTCCCCGCCTTTACCCGAAATTCAGGCTGTAGTTTGACTAGAGATCATACATGCAGATGCACATGTACCAATATCCAAGGGAGAAACATTTGCATATTCATGAGAAGCACCCCCTACTCTTCAGTCACTTTGTATGTGGAAATTATCGAGCTACAGACGTAAATGCATTCGTATGTCTACACTGAACACACTTGGAAATTCAACTGAGTATAAAACAGCTACAAAAGTATTATTTTGGTCGAGTACTTGCAAAAGTTTGTCCAAGCATACCTTTTGATCTTCAAAATATACAATTCTATTTCGCAAAACATACCAGCATATGACATAGAGCCTAAACTTTGATTATTCACAGTAATTTAATGCCATCTTTTCACCACTGTCACATGTTCTATCACGAATTTCTTCACAACTTCTCCGCAAGCGGAGTACAAAATCTCAGCAAAATTCATTCAAAAAGTAACGAGCCTATGGATTAAATATTAACCTAACGACATTCATCATATGATGCTTGCGGGAAGTTTATCGAAAGCGTCGCTGTTTCCGGGGGGTTGCTGGGGCTGTGACTGGGGGTTGCCGGGCTCTTTGCTGCCACGACGACGGGGTATCGTGGGGTTTTCCGGACAGCCCTGCGTCCGTAGCAGCTCCACGCACTCGGTGGAACTTGAGCTTCGTGCGTAGAAGAGAGCGTTGCGTCCCTCGTGATCCACCGTCTTCACATTCGCTCCGTACTGCGGAGGGAATCGCAACCAATCAGAATAAGGGAAAAACATGTCGGGTATAGCTGTTTCAGGTCAACAATGGATTTTTGTGAACATTTCTCTTTTCAATTTGTGATTTAATACTCGCATGGCTCATTTTCGATTTATTATCAATGAATTCATTATCAATTTTAATGCACAATGAATAAATGTAATTCCCCCCCCTCCCCCTCTCCCCCACGGTGGATGATGACACACACCCAGAGCAGTAGCTGGACAAGTACGACATTTGCAAGCGCGGCCGCGATGTGTAGCGCCGTCCGTGTGTCTGTCAGGCTGTACGGCGCGTTGACGTGCTCCACCTTTGTGTGCGCGAGAACAAGTGCGGTGTCGTGGATGTGTTGCCGGGCAACCGCGTCTATCAGTTGCTGCAAATATGAGGTCATACATAATTCTTTAATCATTCTCAAATCTAATTTCATTACTTATTTTACACATAAATCTTCACTAAAATGTCCATCGGGACATTTCAACATGGTTGAAATATGCTTGTCATGAATTCTAATCCATTTTTTAATTTTAATTTGTGATTATCCATACTGTTACATGTATATCAAAACACAGAATGCTTCTCAACTGGTTTTCGTATGAAGTAAAATAAATGACAAATGTTTGTTGCACATTTCATAACGTTGCAGCTTCAAGATTTTGGGATAAATAGTTTCTGTTGGTTTGCGGTTTCCATGACAACTCACTACCTGTGGGAGAGGCACGCCGGGGTGCGGCAGTGGAGGCAAAAACTCCTTCTGTTCATACTTGGATCTTATATACTTCTCCTTGTCCTCCCTGTCATTTAAATATTCATAAAATTTATCAACATTCATACATATTCAGTGGTTTTCTCAGTACTATTCAGTTGCAGATGTTTTTCCAAAAGTAAAATACGAAAGGAAATTTACTGAAAGTTGGAAGTTCAAAACTTGTAAAATGCTTGTCTACACAATTATTTTACTCAAATGATTTGGCCTTATTTACGCAATTATTCCACTCAGATGAGTTAACCTTACCTAGAAGATGCTGGAGTTGGTTTCGGTCTGCCTTTTGTATTAGCTTCCCATATACTATTTGCAAGTTGATTCCCCATTCCCTTCATGACAGCTACCAGTTCAGGCCTGAAATACAAGGAACAGTCATTTCTTCACTGACATTCCAGCGTGGAACCGAATCATCTGGAAACAATCTTTCTGCATCACATTTTGCATTTTACTGGAGTTTTAATTCACCGCAACTTCATGTACTATTCACAAGATATCCACAGTATCTATACATTGAACTCACAACCATGATTTTCAACTAAGAAACAGAATTTTGTCAACAAAAAAAATGTAGACAACTTACGGCCATTCGTCGAGGTCTAGTGACCGTACTCGAGATACATGTGTGCCGAGGTTTCGATGGATTCCCGAGCATTCTATACAGATGAGAGCACCGAGGTTTAAGCTGGCCCAGTCTGGGTCTGGAATGGCGGAGCAAGTGAAAACAAAGATTAGATTTTATTTAACTTCTATTCAGAAATATATGGTTCATGTTGTGTACAAATATTGTTTACTGTTTATCAAGTACATATAATCAGAAATATTTTGACCTGCTGATGCATGTGCAGGGAGTTTCAATATCTACCAGACATTACAACAGTGAATTTAACTTGTACTTGATACACAGAACATTTGATATACATTTTTGTATTGGACATTGGATAGTTTAATCACTTGGAATACAAATTTGCTATTGGCTCCCTCTCTAGGGATCCCTGACTTACTTGTGGCGTCGCAGTCCGCACAGTTCTGGTTGCCCTTGAGCCCGCGGATGGCCTGTCCGGAGGAGGGGTCGGTCAGTGTGTTACTGCGACTCTGCTGGCCAAGAACATGTGCAGCATTAGTAGGAAACTAACTGAAAACACAACTCATGGTACTCATCTCTCGACATTGTTACAACAACTTATAAATAGTGTTCTGATCTCTGCAGGTATTGAAATAGTGTTGACTGTTTGGTGAACTACACTTCGGCCAAGACAATTCAAAAATAAAAATGTTTGTGGGATAAAGACATCAGGTTCAAGAGTAAGTAAATAGGTACATGAATGTCCATGAACGCGACTGTTTGACAATTTTAAGCACCAACAGTGTAAACTTCATACATGTTAATGGACAGCATTATATTCAATTTAAATCACCAGTTTGGATGAATGAAACATACCTTTGATTTGTTGCTTTCTACACCTTGAAGACTAAAAAGGATCTGTTGTTCTATACACGACACCCATTCCTCTCGTTCCTGTGAAAGAATTCATATAAATAGTATTCAATAGTGCACAAGCTACTATCTTTTTGAAAATTTCTGAAAGCATTCTAATTTTTTTCAGAAATACCGGTCATTCAAGCAACTTAATTTTTTAAGTTGAAAGGGGGTTTGATTATGGTTACCATGGCAACAGAAGATACTTACTTCAAAGCTAGGAGCTTCAAAATGCCACTGCTTGTTGTCTAAGGAGATTATCATGAATTCATAGCCGTCCGAATCTGGAACAAATATAGATTCGCAATTGAGTAATGTGCAGAAATTCAGAATACACCATAACACATTACAGGGTTCAATTGTACAAGAATTTCTTGCATAAATTTCAGTATAAACTCCCGAACCATATGACAGAAATAAACAGCGAAGCAACTGACTCGATCCTTTGCCCCTGTTGAGCAGGCTCACACATAAAGACATTGATTTTTTCCCCAACATCAACAACAATAGAACCTGTGATGAGACAGTTTTGAGACCAGAGTAAAAGGGTTTTCAAAAATCTTGTTATGTGGTGAAAACCGACTGTGGCATAAAACACCTTACCGATTTTTTTTCATATGGTCTTAAAACACAGGTTCTACTGTTAACATCCAAGCACATTGATTCCTAACTGTACATACACATCCAATGAAAAATCTGACATAAAATGATTGACATTTTTGTTTCAAAAAATTTACGAGCATGCAAAACACGAAACATGCTTGATCTGTGAATTTGAGTGGACACCTTAAACATGTTAAACAGACTTTTGTTTTGATGAGAAAAAAAAATTGTGTCATATAGAACTCCGACTAACACCTTTGACCTGTGTGAAATTCTTATGATTGTGTGGGCATTTATATTCAAGTCATGATATCAGATATATACAACAATATTTTCATCGGTTCATATATATGTACGTTTGTAAACACATAAATAGAGCCAATACATGAGGTCTGGCACTTGAGGTGTTTGAACATATTTTTAAACAAATGAAACTTCGAATGTGGAGGAAAATATGTATAAGATCACAAAAAAATATTCTAACTTAGTTGTATATTGATAGTTTACTATGGTTACTAAATACTAAAATATATTAAACTAAGTCTTAGCTTCAAACTTAATCAATTACTATGAATACAATCTACAACCGAAGTAGGACACTTGACTCAATCGCCTATAAAACCTATCCTTGATAATTCGGTTACCATGGAAACCTTACCGGCACCATCCTGACTTGTATCGAGGTTTTTCGCGCCACTTTTCGCTCGTTTGTGACGTTTTTTCACATTGGGAGTCTCGACTTTGGACCCTGGAGGTACCGAAGTGAACAGATCCATGCCATTTAGCATACCTGGATAGACGAGAGAAGGACATTACTGACAGAGTACGGCAAAAACTGTCCGGGTTTTCATCTGTAAAATAAAGTGGACGTTGACACAGTGACCTCTTGTAAAAGATGGACTTGGTTTTGATGAGGAACCGGTGCATGAAACACGACTCTAAATGTTCATACACAAGTGTCGATGACATCTCAGGTTAGTTCAGCGGTCACCCGACTGATGAATACTATACTTATGACAAAATTGACAAGTCACCATTTCCACGTTTCAAACAAAACCACCTGTACACCAAATTAGTGCAGAGTACCTAGGTATTTCCCTACTGTTCATATAAATGCTGACTATATGAATACAACGTGCTTACCCGATAGGTTTGTGAAGACCAGTGAAGGTGTAGAAATAGAGGCCCAGACACCGAAAGTGAAATATAAGAAACACATGTCAACCAAAGGTGTTAGGGTATAAAATATCTTGTGAGATAGAGAACAAAATGACAGTTTCTGTATACTGAAGACACGGAAGACTTTTGCTGCTAACCAGATTTAAGACTACAGTTTGATATACTTGTGCAATAGAATCTATTTCTATTTTTATGAATTCTGAAACATGACTACGAGATTACTGTTATGACTACATTATGTTTTTGTTAATCTGTTAGCACGGTTAGCTTGTTATTCATGTTACAATATTATTGAACAAGTTTGGCATGCAGCAGAAAGCAATGTCTTTACTATAAAAAAAAAGTTTTGACAAGAAGTGTGTTCTAGAATTGCATGCAACTTAATTCATCATGCATGATCATGCCAGACGAAATAATTTTGTGTGTGGATACGAACAGAAAATTTAACGAAGAGTTTCTGCTAGCTATTGCTATGATTATGTTATAAAGAATTCTATCAAAGTGTTTCTGTTCATGCGGGATCTCGGAGAAAAGAACCTACTCTATTGTGACTGATTAATGTCACATGATTTTAAATGTAACAAAATCATGCTCGACATGGTCAAACAAAATGGAAATTTAGGGTATGAATTCATGCAAGACTGAATGGAAAAACATCCACAAAATAATTTCATAATCAACTGCGATTGATCAAGGAAAACAAATTCTACTTATGGAGAGTATCTATCGTTTGGCAGGCAGTGAATAACACAGAAATACACCAAAAGTTATCTTCAACATCGTGAAAATGTGGAAAGTGCAACATTTTCAGGAACACACAAGTGTTTGATTTGTGCAGCTGCAGACAAGCATGAAAATATAGCAACACTTAAATAAGAAAACACACATTTACTTTCATCACAAAAAGTTACCTGAATCTGGATCTGTGACAAATAAATCAGAACTAAACTGCTTAGAAATTTTGAAATCACGTTTTTTCGGGAAATGCAAGCATACCCAGTATGATTTTTTTCTTTCCAATAACCGTCAGTTTCAGAGAGTCTTCACAGATAGAAGCACAGTGCACACAGTTGTTCCTAACTTACCGGCTTGTAGTGAGGTGTTGGGTATGACGACTGCCTCGTCCACTTTAGCTCCGCCCACCGGCGTCCCGTCCCGAATCTGGTCGAAACCCGTCAGCACGACTCCATCTCTGCTCTTGGTCGCTATGGCAACATAGACACACAATACAGCCCCCGATCAACACCAGGGTGAGAGGGGTTAGTTCAGTTAACTCAGTGGGTTATTTTTTTCAGATGATTATTTCTTGGTGTTCTTCGTGGAAGGAGATACATGTACATGATGTAGTTAAGACTGCAAAAATTTGTCCGAGTTCATTTTTATCCATTGAAAATCTATAGTTGAATATCTGGATTTGTTGGATGGCTGATAAACCAAAACTGATACCTCTTTGAGTTTGTATGGGTGAATTTCAGGGCTAGGAAAGTAGAGATTGAAATCTTGAGTTCAGCGAGATGTTTGATCAAATTCGGAACTTATCACGGAAAATAAAACATAAGGTATACTGGTATACAGCAACAAGGAGACTGTAAGTCAAACATTTGGTGTTAGTCGGAGTTAGTCAGGAGTTCAGCCAAGAACTTTACATTTATGAAGACTGGATTTATGAAGAATAGATTCATTTGTTCATGAACTTTGGTGTGTGGGTAGATGTGCCTAGAAGTCGTTGAAATACAATGTGTGCGAGAAGTTTGTGTAAAATGCATGTGCACGACAAAATGAAGCAACATGCTACAACAAAACATAAAAGTTGTTGATTCAAATACTTCTTAGATTTTTTTAAAACTTTTACAGAAAACAATCATAGCAAAAACATGCACTAAACATAAACAAACAACATGTATAGAAGAAAATTTGTCACATCCATTTACTGAACATAGTGTAAAACATGTATCCCCATGGCTCCAATTACATTATTAGACATTATTTCTCAAGCTTTTGAAAATCCCCCAAATGTTGAAACCAAGATGAACATTCTTTAAAAACATTTCGAAAACTCATGCTAACACGTCCAAAGATACAACCCGGGCACGCCCCAGACCCTCTCCTATCGGTCTCCATGACGACAGAGACCCTGAGTCCTTACCTGGGACATTGCCGTTGGGTTGCGCCTGGCTCTCGGACGCTGTGCGGGACCCCCGCGGCTTCTGTCCAGGGACCTTGACCGTCGTCCGCATCAGCCGAATCTCCTTTGCGTGCACATCATCCATGTAGTCCTGGCAGGAAGGGAATTGATTTGGTTAATATTGGAAAGCTTAGCTGCCTGGGATGCCAACTTATCTACCGGTATGCCGAAAATCTCATAAATTATTTCGTCGATACCTTGATATATACATATATGAGGAATGCATGAGGAATAGTTTAGTACCAGTCTTTCGACTTTTAATCCCATGAAAATTTTTGCCGGAAAAACATAATTTTGGCAGGAACAACATTTTGGACTGCTCTATTTTCAATAAAAATATTTTGTTACAGGAAAACAAAACTCAGGCCAGACCCCCGAGGCCCGATATACTCACGTGGAGCGAGGGGTGGTACATGAGTCTCCCGTCGTCTAACAAAGTAACGTATTTCTTCTTCCAGTCTTTGCTGAGTGGCTTGGCACTGCGCTTGTAGAGGTAGCCTTGTTTGACCGGGATTACGCGGCCGCTGCCCAGCATCTCACCGTTCTTCTGCTTCTTGTCTTCATCCTTCTTCTGCTGGAACAGACGCCATAGCAACGGGGCATGTAGTCATAGCAACCACTTATTTATAGCAACCACCGTCAAATTGAGGGGCAAAATACTTGACATGGCACCCAATATTAAACGGAAATCATTTTGAATCAGTTGAATCATTTTATCCTCTTATGAAAGCAACTTATCTAGATTGCATATAAGCGGTATTCATTAGGAATATATATTAATATTAACGACTACTTGTCATACTGGTAAATAAAAAACATTTATCAAATGGTAAATATTGAATAGTGAAAGGTTTCAGTTTCTGCTTCTTGTAGTATAATAATTCTTAATAATTACAGATATGGCAGTAGAAATATGAGAAATACTTATTCATATGAAAGATATTCGCAGAGTAGATATTCATGAATAGCTTCAGTATGTGGCATATTATCACCACATGGTGCATTATGATTGAGACACAGTAGATCATAACGTTTCCATGATTCACACCACTTATACACCATACACTTCACAATTAAGCCAAAGTCATTCATTCTCGTTCCACGCTCAAACATGTCAAAACATCAGAAAACATTCATACCAGGATTCTAGTTACATACACACGAGATACAACACCATACATGGCAACAACAGAAAGGATGAAATCTAGAAAAGAAAGACTTCGATAAACGGGCAATGGAAAGGATCTAGATGTACATATTTATGTCTGAGAAAGACGACAAAATGATCAATATGAGTGATAAATGTACAGGTATGACTTTATACGCAATTGCAAAATTCTTCTCTAAATCTATTTTGCAGGATGAATTAGCTACACTCATTTTTTCCTTCCTAACTGAAGAAAGAACACCAACACAGTAAGACAAGCTGATCTCAGACGAAATCTTACCGGGGGCACGAGATGGTAGACATACTTCCTAGGCATGAACGGGTCCTGTGCGTCTACCAATAGCATGTCCAGGTCCATTGCTGCAGAATTAACGGTTACCTAGCAACCAATCTATGTAACGCTAAGTCATGTAAGTCAGTAAGACTTGTTCGATGGCTTCCGTAAGATGTAGTCCAAAGTTCCATGCTTCAGGTTACGATCATGTAGATTGTTACGTTTCCTTGTTTACATTCTTTGCTTTTGATGAAATCGGTAGTTTATGTATGTACACCCAGTGGCATTTACAATGTAACCATGCTGACAAATTCACAAGTCAGTCTGGCAACGTTATTATTATTTCTAGAAAGTGGAGCAAAAAGATAGGTGTTATTGGTCACAGGGTCCTTGAAAGTATATGGCAAGCATGGATAATACTGTATTTAGTAATACAATATCCACTTGCTTATGTACCCACAGTACCGCATATTTTTAATCATGAATATAATATCCTGGTATGTATTTGTTGTTTGGTTGGAAATGTTTTGCTCTGTGACAGTTCCTGGGTGTCCCTAATATAAAAGCATGTTTATAATTACACCCACGCCAACTTCGGTGCATTGACAAAATACATATTCCGTGTTGCAAGACGATATGGTGTCAATTGAAAGTCGCATCACAATACTATGTATCCATCTGGCCTTGATTGAGCGGTCCTCGTGACGATAATTTTATCCGTTGACTACCGTATTTCCACGGTAGTTGACATGTACCACTGAATTCATCGCCTGAAGATGTCACTATCAACGTTTATGGTGTCAAGCAGTTATACCTGTTCAAGTGGGGGATATAACCTTTGACCCCCCAGGTAGCTGTACCCAATAATCACCGCTGTTGCCACCATCTACAGGCATGGTCGAAAGTAACTATAGATAAGCCACTGAATTTATTGGCTTGGTATTGCTATTACGCAATATATACAATATCCTTCATGCAACGAACATGGTGACATTCATGTTTTAAGCTGGTTTAGAAGTCATTTTACCATACTATTTGCTAATACGCCCATATTTATGAACAAAAGCAAACAGAGTTGACAGTTGGTAATTCCACTCAATCAATTTATGCTATGACTGTTCAATTCCTAATTTTCCTGTTTTAGCAATCCAATTGGATACTGCGAGTCCTGGAATCAACTGACTATAATCACGATGGCCTCGGGTCGGTAATTAATAGCATTTCTGATCAGCTAGGCTAGCTCGGAGACTGGACTGAATGCCAATTAGTGCGTATCCATGGCAACAAACAAACAGTCCTGATTATATCCTGTTTTCAGCATGTTAATCAATATATACACATCATGCAGTTTCCGTGTTTTCTTTCGAATCCACTTAGTTTTCGGAGCTGCACGGACATGTTGTATTCTTCATAAATGGCATTCCACAGGCAGCATATACATGGACTAGTGATTATTACTTTGCCTGGCTCCTGTGCTAGAAAAATGCTCCCCATTACATACACCAGAAACATCCAACAACATGTGTGTGCCAAATATGGATGGCTTTCTATTAGAGCGCTAGTAAAGTTGTCCTTTGCTCTCTCTACCAGTTGGAATATTGACTTTAGAAATTTTCTACATGAACATCTTCCTGCCGCACACCAAACACCGAAGAAAAAAATTTCCATGAGCAAAAAACCTTCGCAGGAATTTATTCCGAGGCACAAAAAAAAGTCGAGAAGAGAAGTACATCAGCATTCATGTCATTGAGAACTTGAACAATGTTTATATGGGTGCCAAGGCTTTTGTGGGACGTCCTTTTTTGTCACATCCCGAGCACGATCCAATAGTGAGGATGATAGGGGTATTGACACGGGTGGCTAGCCGTAATGTAAAAGGGGCCACACTGACACGGATGGCTAACCGTATTTCTATTTATCATAAGGACCATTTACATAGATTCAACAACACCATTCAAAGACTTCCCTCTATCAAAGGTCCTCGGCCTGGTAGGGCTTTATACGAGACTGCAACAACAAGTGCAACGCTTGTAGGCCTATAGGGCATATATGTCATATAGCATCTATATACTAGTATTATCAGAATATGCAACTCTGAGAAAATATATCACATATCCACAGTGATATAAATCAGATTATTTTTCGAGAATCCAACTTTTGGAAAATTGGACTATCAACATGATAACTGAATTATCAGGGCAATACGAAACCAACCTTGTTGCAATATTATCAGCTCAAAGGCCTGAATTTTGAGAAGCACCCTTAGAAAGTTAAGCAAATCTGAATTGCACTCACACCCTTCATCGCATGTAATGATTCATAAACACAATGCCTTTGATCATGATAAGAATATATCAGAGAAAGCCCCACCTATACATTATTGTAGGGATAGTTTATAATGCTGATAATCATTCAATATAAAACTAATACTCTCTCACTTATGAAAATACATGTACAATTTGCAAAAGGGACGAAGAATGATGCAACTCCTTCCTGGTTCACCATGCTGAAACCACAGTAATGTCAGTTGCCCGCTTTGAGTTAGCAAAAGTGGTTCATTAACTGTGAGATCTACCATCTCAAAGACATTTAAGTGGTACAAGTCGTCTGAATGAGATGGCCAAACCCTACTCTTTTCATTGAATGCAGTACAGAATCTTTTAGAGCAAGACTTGGTTGTTTACTGGTATTCCGTATTTACCCGGAGGACAGATAAAACTGTAACTTTTTTCTATTTCTATCTTTTCTCGTCTTCTTGAATCTGACACCTTCCATAAATTGAAGGAATTTTTTTCCTGTTGATGAAGTCACCAACTACATGTATCAAATACTCTTGCTTTTTTGACACATAGGTAATGCTCAGATGAACTCCGAAAATTGTGAGAAGGGGGGGGGGGGGGGGGGCTCCGTATGTTTTTATGGCATGATGAGTGAAAACTGGGGTGATGTGAAAAGTGGCATCATCTCAAACAAGAGATCTTTGTTTGTAAATGTGTAAATAAGATGTAGACATGACAGTTACACTGTGGAAAACTGCAAACTATTTCTATCCAACTATCAACATACAACATCAGGCAACGATTCACACAAACACACAAATCTGAGATGGAAATTTCAAGCATACACAAACTGACCAACACCATACCGATATTCATACACAACACCGTCATTCCTTCTTTCATTCATATAGCATTCATAATACAGCACTAAACAATGGGTTACATAACATGTATGCTACAGGTAGGACCAGGGTTTAACCTTGGTAACATACAGACAGAAATACATCGTACAAGACAAAGAATGAGAGAATTATGTAAAATTTCAACATTATAAACATGACGGATCATGCATTATATGCTGGTAGGTTACCATGGTAACTATTACAGGATGTATTGCATGTTTATTACCTGGTAGCCATAACAACTGTTATTTATTGTTATTTTTGTCAAAAGCAAGCAAGCAACTGTTAGAAAGCAACATCAGCAAAAGCAAAGCTCAACAGAAAGCGTTTTACAGGTGTTTTAATTAGTGGTTTGAAGAATTCAGCATTTCCAAGTAAGATAACATATCTAATCAGTCACGATCATTTTTCGATTTGAATTATCTAATTGTGAAATAGGGATTGACAAGATAACACATGATTTATCATTCAATGGCAACGGTTTCAACTTTGGATAAAATGACCTTATTCACAGGAATAGAACATTCATCTTGCATTGGAACACTAGAGGGGGTCATTATGATCATATTCCATCATAATGCTCAGCTCTTTGCACTCCACACAGCAATCTGTGCTTGTGAAACAGTGTGCGTGAAAACCACAACCCAATCGAATGAACCCACGATACTAGATATATGAAATATGACTTTCTTTTCAAGTTTACTGTTTAACCATACCACAAAATTATGATGCATTTTGCACTAATCACTGGAATTCTACAGCAGAATGTTGATTCTCATTCGATGGGAGACAAAAGCAGAAAAATTTTCAAAACCCATGCAAAGAATTCATGATTACTGTTATTGTCAGCAGCCAATCAGGGATAAATGTATTCACATGTATACAAAGTCATGTCAAATGCAACAAGGCAGATGAGCGTTCCGAAGCAAAGATCAGTATATACAGGCATCCATTCACGAGCGTCGAGGATTCGTATGAGTTTTTCCTGTCTTAATTAACACCCTCAACGAGGAAACCCCCTGCCGTGGACAGTGTGCGGCTCAAAAACAACAGCAAGAAACAGTGTGATCAACATGGTGAAAAAACTGTGTGTGAAGTTAGAATCCATGGCAACAATCCAGCCAGTCGCCATAGCAACAAACAAGAAACTCCAATTATAGTTTCAGTATCTGCCAGTGGGTGGCAGCACTGTCCACTCACACTGAACAAATGGGATTTCCGCCGGATTTTCCGCCCCGGGGTGGGAGTGCTACTAGGAGTGACAAAATCTGGATAGTCGTACGAGTGATCCTGAAAGCAAAGGTCATTAGGGTACAAGGTCAAGGTCATTGATCGACCAGTAAAATCTACAGAAATGTGAAACTACATGGTTACATATTTAAGTATGCTTAACGTGAATAGCAGTTTTATATCTATGTGCGCTAGCTACCTAAAATCTATAGAATATACGCAGATTTGCTGCTATCATACAAGTTATCAGTTCTTAACTGTGCTAGTGCCATACTTAAACATGTTAAAATGTCAGTTGAACAAATATATAAGTAGTAATATCGAAGTGCATTGGGTGCATACAACTTGAAAAAATCTTCGTTATAAGTTGAAGGGGTTTAAATACACGAGAGTATATACCAAGTGTTGGTTAATATGACCCCAGTTATATTAAGAAGTTTCTTTATTGTGAAGGGGCAATACATATCATATACAAATAAATTCAATGGCGATTCCTTCCATTGAAATCGTACAACCCAATCCCGACATTTCAAAGTAATGGACCTTTGGCACGAGGGAAAATTTTGAAGGCAATACGAGTCTGCATAAATATACACAGCATATGTACATGAAATGTCTATCTAAATTACAGTCTTGATCTACCACTGTACATCTTGAATCATTCAGGTAATTTCTGGTAAAGTTCACACAAAAAAAAATTCAGCTTTTCACCAAAGAAAAAACCTCCCCAAACTGTCCGCATAATCAGTGCATTTCGGCTGATACGATTGGATGCCCACGGAGCGTGGGGAAAGCTGGTAGCGAGCGTAGTGTGTACAAATGCCGCTAGGTGGCACCACTTACAAGGGACAGACTTGATCGAACACGCGGGATGCGACTCAGTATCGGTGTCAGTGGGCTATCCCTCGAAATCTGTTCTCGCAAGAATGTGTCCATTTTATCCTAGCGAGGGGTAAAACAGAAAACATTGACACAAAATATAACGAATCAGCAGGTACAAGCACAATGAAAACCAATGAAGGCATACTACATGTACTTAACAGTGATCGAAGCAAAACGTGTACAGTATATTCTGTGGGGTCACCCATGTTTGCTGTGTGTTCACGGGAATTCAACCAAGCATCGAGTTAATATGTCAGTATTCAATGGGTTTGGGTATTTTATATGCATAGTCCGACATTATTTCTTAGGTTGATGTCGATAAATCTTGGATTTGCATGCGCCTACATTATCTTACAATATAATAACTTGAGAAGAAACTATTAGTGTTTACAGTTGCCTGATGGAGCTGTTGGTTTCTGATATCCTTTAGAATATTCAACTGTGGATGGCAAATACTTTCATTGTACATTCCAATCTTGAAAGTATTCCTAGCTTAACTACATAAGAATACATGTCATAGATATAGAATATACCACATGTGTTAAGTTAGTGAGGAAATTTGTCACCAGGTGGCAGCAGTGCAGACAAGCAGTAGCAGCAAAGCAAGGGGCAGGGTGTCAACGCAACATTCCTAAAATGTCGGTTTTTTATAAATTTATTCAGAATTTGTTTTCATATTTCCATAGATGTAATATGCATTGATTCATAACTAGACATAAAAGCCTATAGGCTTTGTGGCATCCCCCAATTTTTCTTTTCTTTTCTAATGGTGAAACTTGACTGTTATTATAATACATATACCAGGATTATTGAACACATGTGGGAGTGAGAGTTCAAATTATAGCAGTTGCTCACTAGACAAATGTCCATCAGATATTTGTTTTAATCTCAATAGGTATTAAATGTACAGACATGACAGACATTCATAATACAAGCAAAAAGGAAATTATTCTGGGTTCTGACTAAGTAAAACAATGATAATTTGGTCACTGCATGTGGAATACAGCTAGAAAACAAAACAATGCATGTAGTTTCATCCAGATAAACACAGTGCTGTTTTAACTGAATACAATGAACAATTGACCAGCAACCAAGGCCCAGGCAGACCTTCAAAGCTGTTATCTTCAGTTTGGGTCATCATTATATAACCACCTATTGTTTTCTTTAGAAAGGGAAGGAGGGCATTGTTCCAACTTGTTGGTGTTAGTATAGTAAACTGGGGTGAGGGGACAGGAGAGGGGGGGGGGAAGAGGGGCAGTGCATACAAGTCACTGATACATTGCTACATTCATATGCAGATTAGACTGGCTGACAGTGAAGGTGGGGGAGGGAGAGGGGGGGGGGGGGGGAAGGGGGGTATTGCCTTATCACAGGCATTACTGAGCAGGGCTCTCATATACTGCACTGGCTGAGAGGGCAGAGCCTAGCCTCATGCTGGACATGCAGGCTGCAGTCAGTGAATACAGTAGCATGGCTCAGTCACAGTATTACATCTGCATGGGGGCAGGTGAGGGAAAAATTCTCAGTCCAAAAAAAAATACACCCAAAAAATTTTTTCCCCCTGGAAATTGCCTGAATCAAATTATGACATTGACAGGAATCGCCCGATTTTTTTTTCCAAAATGGCCGCTGGCGGCCATCTTGGATTTCGGGTCTCGACTAAAAACAATAGGGGTTAGGAGCAAAGTATTTCGGATGAGCTGTGAAAATTTCGGAAAGATAGATTAAGGCGTTCAAGAGTTATGATCCGAAAACCGAACGGCGGAAGAAAAAAAAAAAAAAAAAAAAAAGAAAAAAAAAAAAAAAAAAACAGACAAAAACATAAGGCCTCCCGATTTTCAATCGGGATGCCTAATTATATGCACAGACTGAAACTTCACATGCTTCTATCATAGATAAACTTTATATCTTAAGCATGACAATTAATGAAGGTTCTCTTCTATCATAATCATGAAAAACATGTTCATGTATGGAATGTATTACCACCTTTAGTGTGTATGGGAAGAAAAGGAGAAATTACAGCCAAATGTCGAACATGAACACCAAAAGAAACCACATTACCATATGTAGTTATTCTCAGGTATATAGGGCTGAAAAATCACCTTAATGGCCAATACATGTACCAAAAAGAACACAGTTTTTCTGAAATTCACACAGGTTTCTAAAAATATTGAAAAATTAAACTTTTATTGTTTTCAAATTTAATTGTGACAAGTGCAAACAGCATCTGGGATAGGTGTGTAACATGTGTAATGAAAGCTCATCTGAGGGTAGACATTGAAAAAAAATTCCAACCAAACACATGAATAAGAAGGCTGGTGGAATTTGGTGTGCAAAAACCTGTAGGTGAAACCAATCCACATTTCAGCAAACGAAAGGCAACGGCGAAAAAGAAGAAAACTCAACAAGAATCAACACCTACAAAACAACAGCAACAAAAACACCAATATAACAACAGCGGGAGCTCTACTCATTCAATCATCCTTACACACTTTTCCCCGAATTTAACCTGGCTTTCAAAATGATCACGTGCCCAATCAACCGTGAACCGAGGAAATAAAAACACAACAACACATCTATCGACACAGACTCGCACACAGACAGACTCACAACCTTCGCTTTTCACACGGTTGCCATGGCAAATGCCAGTAACCAAGGCAACAGGTAGAACTTACGACAATGAGACTAAAGCGGTATCTAGGCTCCTTTCTGCTCAGCAGGGGGGTGAGGCCGGTGGTTGGGGGGTCAGGTCCGTTCTCAGGCTGTAAACAGACAAACGCACGACGCACATGGCTCAGTATCGAGTATGCTAGTCTGATTGGCGCTTGTGTTACCATAGTAACCAGAACTTCGAATGAACATAATGACAGAATAAACATAATATATTTCATTCGTCAATTCTGGTAAAATAATTTCATATTAAATATTCATGTTAAATTTTCGTCGTTTTTAAAGATGGAAAGCAAATCTTCTTCTTAAAAAGAACTTCTGACTGATATTATCATGATGATATTATTTGCATATTTCTGATAATGTTAAATAATATCTGTTTATTTAGATGAAGAAGCTAGATGCAAGTTCTAATCTGTACAATATTAATGAACTACATAGATCTAACACCAACTACATCAGAACACGTGACAGATCTGGTTTTATCTCTGTTTAACTCAGTAAGGGATCATCCCATGCAAATGAGACTCAACACATTTGTGATACACATTTGTGTATAAATGTCTCATTGACATGCAGGTGAATAATTTTGTATTTTTCAAATAATTTTTGTCTTGCACTTTGCTCTTTTAATTGATAAGTGTTTTCTGCATATTGTTTGATGAAAAGTGAAGTGTTATGACTTCTTAAAGTGTTCTTTAGACAATTGGTTAAATGTATGAATTTTAGCATCAACTGTTACGTTCTATCTGTGGGTTTGGATATTCACACACTCGTTCAAATGTTCGAAAAATCAATGCCACTCGTTGACATTTACAAAATGTTAAATCTATATGAAGGCATATGACGAATATTGTACATGGTAGAAAAATTCTTCAGTACATGTTGGTGTGTTGTTAATTCCTAAGCCCTGCAGTAAACTGACACAGGAAAAACTTTAAAAGTATAAAGATGGTGATTTTTAAGATGATTCTGAAATACACATGTAGATATATCGTTTAGATTGTATTAAATGTCTAGGATAATTTCGACATTTATATTCCAAGTCATCATTCCGATACATTTTCTGAAAAATACACACATGAAAATGATGAAAAGAAAACATATCCTGAAGAAAACATCAACAAAAAATCCATACTACATAAAACAATGTCTGTCCAAGAAGATAGAAGTTGACGAAACATCCAGAACCAGGTTGAAGCAGCAAACAAAACCCCAAGTAGCATCAAGAAGTCTGCTGTTATATCGAAGAAACAAAATGAAGGACTAGTACGCAGTTGTTGTGATCATAATCCACCCATGAGCAGCAAGCCACAACTCCACAACAACCACTTTGTATGTCCCTTGGAATACTTGCGACCATAGAATAATGCGAACCCGAGATAGTTACAGAAACAACCTTCTCAACACCGAAGCAGGCACAAACTTGGCATCAAAAGTAAAATCAGAACGAGAAATGTCACAAAATTGGGTATACGAAGTACGCAACAAGCCTTTATTTTTCAGATGCTACCAGCACTTTTAAGAGTGATCCCGAAAGAAAAATTCAAGATTGTTTTCATTCAAATTGTTTAGATATATATGTACAAGGTGAAAAGTAAAACATTCACATGAAAAATCGCACCGCTAAGCTTTACAAAGCCTTTCCATAACTGTCTTATCACCAGGGAAAAAGATTCAAAAGTTAAAAGCTTAATTAGCAGGTTATCAAAATGTCAAATAACTATTAGCATCATAATCACCACCAAAAAGCCAAGAACGAAAAAGGAAAACTTTAAAGCAGAGCCCCATAGAGGGTTGAGGGTGGGGGGTTTCCATCACCGTTGCCATGGTAACTGCATCACTTACAGTCAGGCTCTTGGTGTTTTTGTTTTTGCGCTGGGGCTGTGGGGTTCTAGTGATGAGAATGTTCGGGTCTACAGGCTCCCCGCCCGGCAACGAAGCTCGATGCAAAATGGCCGACCCCTGGCAACATCCGCGTCATGTTTTACAATGCACGGCCAGCCATACATTAGTCGGTTTCCATGGCAGCAAAGCAGTGACACCAGCAGAAGGGAGGGCAGGGAGGGGAGAGTGAAAGGCAAAAATATAACAGAAAGTCACAGGGAGGAAATAAAATAAAATAAAAATGTAAAACATAAATGTACACTGGAACCAACACTCGAGGATAAAATATCAACAGAAAAACTTCAAATCAGGGATATAAAACCAATATATGAATGATTAATAAACACACTACTGATTAATCGATGATAATATAAAATTTCATGAAATATATTTTGTAGGTACATAAATGTTAAAACACACCAATTCCGAGACATGCATAGATATGGTTCAGAATAATCATTTGGATTACAAGCTATAAATCACACAGCACTCATGGGTATATGTATTCAAGCTGACATCACCGCAAACCAAACAAAATATGTTAGTAGTTTTCAGTCTACAATGAATAAAATTTTCATTCTGAAAATTTGAGAGTGCAAGTTTTCATCTGAAGGACCTAATTTTGGTACATCGAGTTGTAAAAATTTTTTTGTTAAAAATAGTTTTGACGAAACAATTTCAGTGTTTTTTTTTCTCTCGCAAGATATTTACATATCAAGTTTATGAATAATTCATGCACTGCGTCAGCATCCTCCAAAATGTTAGATTTTCTGCCTTTCCAGCATACAACATACAGCAAGGCATTCAGTGACCGTAACCCCCAATACTGTAATAGATCTGTAATTTTGGACTTACACTGAACGAGTTAGATTTTTGAACGGTGTTGGATTTGTTTTTCCGAGAAGGAACTGGGGTAGAACTTGGAGTGGTCATGTCTCGAAAATCAAGCACCTACACGAAACAAAATACGAACAAAATGCCACAAAATTCATAATCATGAATACATGTATATATGTTCTATTCGCAAAACAAACTGAATACATATTGCATACACATAATAATGATATAAACCATAGTTAACAAGACATAAACATGAATAAATGGTATAAATAAAGAGCACATACATGTATAAAGATAGCAACACAATATGACAACACAATAATACATATTTATAATGCAAACAAAACAGCCAAAATATTTCCCATATTTTAAACATGTATGCACAACAAATATATTCTATGAACATCAAGACACAGAAGCTAGAGTTCTGCAGATAGAACCATTCTAAAGACCGCAGAAGTCAAGGAAATTCATATAACAGTCATGATTTCATGTAGTCACGATTCCAGAAAATAACACACTGTTGAGTAAAGAACATCAAACAAACAGAAGTATAATCGACATGGGTCACATATTTAGATAGCAGATTACTTTCACAGACACTGTTTTTCTTGAACAGACTGATTGGAGCAAATTATAGCTAAACCTATGTTTCATGTTGTTGGCTTTGTAAGAAATGTATGGGACTTGCCCTGAGTTGGAACTAGATACAAATGATCTGATTTCAATTTCATGGATCAACCTTGTATGCAAACAATGGGATCTCGATTGAATCAAAATAACCAGTTGAGTGAGATGATATGATAGTTTATATGATCTATTCTCAGTGTTTTATTCCTTTTTGCTGTCATTTTATGACTTTATGTCAATTTTGTAAGGGAGGGTTGGTAGGGCAAAGGCAGCATGCAGCTACAAGGCTCAAGCCAATCATCGACATGGACAGCCAGCATCAAAACAGCAAATAAATGTTTCTCGAGTCAGTTCTTATGGCTTCTTGCATTGCGTTGAATGTTTACAATTCCACACCACGACATGGAATAGTAAACGTGTTCACACAGCATAGAACACAAACCAACAGGCACCAAAAGACAGAAACTTGACCTGACACATTGCTCGATATTCTGTCAAATTTCTGTGATGAATTGAAAACTATTCAAAGTGATACAATTGCACATAGCCGATCACTGCGGGCACGAAAAAAAAAAGGTGCAAAAATATTTCCATAAACTGTCAGGGGGAACAAAAAGGTACGTATATCGGAAGCAGCAACATTGAAACCTGTTTTGCGAGAATAAAAAACACAGCCAATTCACGAGAAAATATACAGAAAACAAACCTTCACTGGTCTGACGAGCAAACCACCCTACCTGCTGTTGTTGTTGTTGCTGAATCTGCTGTTGCTGTTGCATTTGCTGCAGCTTTTGTTGCACCTGGAACATTTCGGCCGTCTGGCTGTGGTCGAGGCCGACACCAGGGCCGCTGGTGGGTGGCGGGGGCGGAGCGGTGGTCGGCGGGGGGAGGGGCACCTGGCCGCCCCGGGACGCCTCCTGGTGGTGATATTCGGCCCCCGCGGCCGCGGATGAAGCCTGTCGCTGCTGCTGCAGTTGACTCTGGATCATGACGGCCATCGCAGCTTGCTCCCGCTCACGTTCTTGTTGTTTCTCCCGCTCCTTGTCGCGTTTCTTGTCACGCTTCTTGTCGTCGCTGCGGCCTGTCGTGGCGGAGTGCACGGTCTTAGGCTGCGGGGGTGTGACCTGTTCCCGGAACGGCGGCGAGTGACCCTGTTGAAGATGAACAAGGCTTGATTCATTAGCTGGTGTATGTATGGATCATTATTCTCCACCAACTGCATGATTTTCCTATTTGACGATATGGAATAGATGAGAAATTTAAAATGTCACTCTTATTAACATTATTGTACATATAAAAATGTAGCTATATGATTTTCATGCAATGAAACAACCGTAAATTAATCTGTTGGAGGTTTTTGGTAGGTCATTACATACATATAACTTATATCATTTGTATATTAGAACACATTATGTTTCAATGCACTAGGACTAAGGACTCTACTAATTTCATCCTTCATCATCATTTTTGATACTAGTATCACCCCCAAGGAAGTACAACTGACCTGTACATTTTGTAGGGCGGTGTTGGTAGTAGCAGCGGTCGCGGCAACATTCCCTGACCCCCCTGTAGGCTGACTACTGCTGCTCTGACCCTCGTAACCGGGCTTGTTGCCGGGGGTGGCCCCGCTCTGGGTGTAGTACCCCCGCACGTTGGAGTGGTTCGGGGTGCTAGGCCGTGAGTTGGTTGGAGTCAGGGAGGACATTCGCAGCTGTACCGTCTTCTGACAAGCTGCAAAGACGAGGGAGAGTATACACATGGTGTCATGATATATGTGAAAGTCATACAGTGCTTTTTGAAATCATAATGCAATCTTGTCATAATCATAATGCACAAAGTCTTGAAAGGAGTATGCATCAAAACCAGTGATCACAAAACCAGATAAATATTTTACAATAAACATTAAGACCAGTACAGAATACCATATATGCTAATCAAAAATTTTTGAATCTCATTCAACTGTTTGAATTTCATTCAACTGCATGAACATAGTTTGAATCTCATGAGTTTGAATCTCATTCAACTGCATGAACATAGTTACAACAACTGTTTGTGAATGTGCAAAATATAAAGTACACGGTATAAATTCCGAACAATGACAAAGCTACCAGGGCTGGAGATACAAACCGTCTTGGAAGACTCGCTCTACGTTGAGTCCGTAGGTGGCACAGGTTTCGTAGTATGAGCAGCGTTTGAGGTCGTTAGCAAGCTTGCGAGCGCGCGCATCGTCGATCACACGAGGGTTACTCTCACTGATGGCATCTGCAAGAAATCAAGATTTATCATCATAATTACGCTCTCCTGAATCGATTGAATCATCAAGTTTTAGTGACACATCGTGTATTATTTTAATGACTCTATACAAAGGAAAGTTTAATGACTCTATACAGGTTACAGTACTCAATTTGTGACAATTTGTGGTGTATGTATATTGATGAAAAACAATACTTATCATGCTTATGAACACTATTTATAGGTGAATGCAAAAAAGACCAAACATAACCATGATAACAATAGATCAATAGCTAAAAGCTGAAACAAAATTTACAAAAATCTTTTTTTTCTAAAATTTTAACAGGATCAGTCAGAAATGCTCTCTATTTCTTCAAACCATCCACTTCACATGTCCAACTAAGCCCCACTTAAGCTAGTGTGACTACTTTAACTTACCTTGCGTGCCGACGAGTATGACAGGTATTTCGTTCAAGTTACGGTAGTGTGCCATCTTTGTGTAGTAGGTGTAGATCGCGTTAAAGCTCATTTCGTTCTCCACACTGAACACACAGATCACTGCGTCCACCCAGTTAGTGAACTGTCAATGAACAAAACATAATATTTGTTAGCATGTCAGAATCATTCGGAAACTTCATTTACCTGTTTACCCCAACATTCAGGACAATGATCATAATAAATGTGATGCTTTTTTTCAATTTTGAGTCATACAGGCAGATGTAGAACTAATATCATAAAGCAAATTTTCTGTTCAAAACAATCCAAGAAAAAGAACAATGTAGCAGTTTTAACATTAGATCGGTGATGTATAGAATAAAGTGATGTCACGATTACTGGTATGTCACTGGAAACATAAAATTCACTTTTCCAATGTTTTCCAAAATTGACAATTTTATTGATGTACTTCATGACATGTTTATTGAGTCGACCCAAGAAACTGAACCCTCCTACGTCTGGACTTCCCCAAAGCCAGGGAATTCCCCCACAGAGTGTTACCTGCATCTCTGGAGGTCCCCCCTCGTCCCGGATCAGTAGCAGGTAGCTCTGTGTGTCCAGGATCACCTCCTTCTTGAACCGGCCACCTGGTCACCATAGAAACAGACACGGTCAGTGAATAATGTATCTCATAATACATGTATTTCAGTAGATTTATAGAAACAACATAATTGTGATATACAAATAAACTCACATTGCCAAACAGGACAACAATGCAAATCACACAATATCACAATTTTATCCTATCATTCGAACTGTTGAAATGTACCTCATAACATGCATAAGGCAGAACACTGTTTTTATCATAATCACTGGAGCCAGACAGCTTGCAGAGCAACCAAACAGAACATATACTCCCAACACTCAACTCTGAGGGATTAACTGTTTTCTCATAGTACATTAAGAATTTAGAAGTAGTACGGCCTCTCCTGCACACATATTGAGCTCTGGTTTGGCCATGCCGATGGACTGACCTTCAGGAGACTCGTCCTGCATATAGGAGCCGGTCAGGTACCGGTGGACGAGGGCAGATTTCCCGCTGTTTGTGGTCCCTAGGATCCCCTACAACGGACATGAGGAAATATATAAAGAGGTGAATAAAGTCATCATGGTCATAGCAGACATCCATAAGAGTTTCTTATGGCTTTCTGGTCATAGTGATATGGCAAGGATATAGTGGTTGAACATTTAGTATATAACAACATAGCCCTATCATTTATCAACATCAATATTGAAGGGAATTGACCAGCTTTGCAACTATCAACAATGCTTATAGATATCTTCAGAGTTTTACGGAGATCAATGTGAATCAGAACTCAACGCCATATGACCAATACTGTACCAGTTTGAGATCGGGAACAGCGCGGGCCAACGTCCATTCTTGGCTGTTCACAAAGGAATCTGTATGAAGACAAGAGGAGGAAAAGGTTACCAGGTGGCCTGATGTAACATATCAAAATATTCCCTGTACAGACTAGGGCTTTAAATAAATTTTGGAATTGACACTTATACATATAGGCTATTTATATGAAGAAAGGTAATTTCAGATTTCACACTGAAGAGTGGCGAACAGTTTTTACTTTTCCGTCCAACCATATTCATCCAAAATTGGGAAAGCAGAATCACAAAGTTTTATTTACGTCAAAACTCTTAACTAAAGTAGCTTAGACCCGAAGGTATCTTACGTGGGCGAGGTCTGTCCAGAAGGACATCGTCCTTCTCGAGCTCATGTTTACGACGGTAACGCAGTGAGAAGCGACGAAGCACGTCTTTGACCGGTGCCAGTTTACTCGGACTGGCCGATGGACTGTCATTGCCTGATACGTGGCGTAACCGCACCTTCGCAGGAGAACGCATTGGGCTATCCTTGGAGCGAGAGGTGTTTTGATGTTTGGGTGGTTTAGTAAATGGCTGTTGAGTTTGACTGTTTGGGTGGTTAGTGGGAGATTTGGACGGAGTCGGCAGGTTACTGTTCTCCTTGGCACAGAATGATTCACATGAGACATTACTATGATCCTGGAACACTGTTAGACTAGACGTGGGTTTAGAAGAACCGTTTGACGGGTCCCCGATATCACAGGACTGTTTGTGGTCAACATTCGACCATGATATATGACGAAACAGGCGCGCTCGCAGGGGACGTTTTTGTGAGTTTACTCGCAGGATTTCCCTGTCCGTACTGGAAGCTCGGACTTCTTGAGTCGCCCGGTAAGATCCGCGGAGGTCCACTGCTGAAGATGTCGCCGTCGAGTTCCGCTTGAACCTCGCTAGCAGCTGAGAAGCTTTACTCGGACTCCCGCTGATCTCGTCCTTAGACGGCGACCCTGAGATGTCCGATATCGAGCTGTGCTTGGATCTGAGGAGGGGCGTCCATGATCCCCGAGGAGCCTTGTGGTCCTTCTTGGCCGTCTTGGATCCGAGACTCTCCGAGACTGAGTTATGCCGATAGAGACGAGAGGATTCGCCGCCGTCCGCGGACTTTCTCCTCGGGGGCTTCCCGTTGGCTGAGTTTGTGACCCCAAGGCCACGCCCATTTTCCACACGGAAGTCCATCCCATTGTCAGCTGTCATGTATGCGAACTCACAGGAACTGAGCCCCTGGGACAGGCCGAAAAACTGTGATGACTGCATGGAATGTAGGTCAAAAGTCAAGGGTCAGCAGTGGGAGGTCACACACATTTCTGGCGCATACTGGCGTCAGTCCACTGGCAGTTTCCATGTTCCTGTACGTGTGATATTGTTCTTTCTGAGATATCCTGAGTAGAAGTCATCACCCTGGAGAACCGCTGTGTTACTGCTGCACTTGGACAAGTCATTTCCTGTTTAATATGATTTATAAATAAGTTTTTATGACTATTTCACATGGCCATCATCAATATTTTGGCTTTTCGGTAATTTGGCAAGTTTCCAGCAAGCAAGACTACGATACTTCAACATTCAAGTTCAAGCACTTGACTTCGAATAATGACTGACATGATGAGCTAAGAAAGATTTTGTCTGATATAACCTTCCCGAAAACTTGGCTATTCATCCTTTTGACTAAGATACATGCATGAGAAAATTGATCATAGATAGGACTGTCCCATATATATAACCATGTTTTGAGCGTACAGTGTACCGGTATAGAACATTATACATAACCACCTGCCCAAGGCCCCAAGCTGTTGTTGAATATAAATTACCTGGTATGTCACAGAATTGCTGACAAGTCGGTGACAATGGTCTCAACAGAAAATTACGGAATGCTCATAATGTATTTGAGTACGTGGATGAGATAACACTAGCACTAAAATGTGTCAACGTTATCAAGATCTGTCAGCTATTGCGTCACAATTGAAACATTACCTCATACCTATCACAAGTACCCATCAAAGTCATCAAGCAAAAACACTATTTCTAGCATTCACCTTATTTTTTCAATGGTTTGACAAATCAGCTGTTGACAGGCACATCAAGTACCAAGAGTCTAGATCATAGAAGATACATGCTGGTGTCATTCATACATACATGTATACATGGTATATGTCCAGCTAGATAGACCTGAAGTGTTTTATCTTACAACTTCTTGTAGCACTGTTGTGATACTGTGAGTTATCATGATTTCCCTTGGCTTGACCTTGCCTGACCAATGAAAACCAACAAGTAACAAAGCAAGAAACCGATGGGAATATTATCATATGAATGTGTAAATTGCCAGCGAATTCTCTTGCTGCTTGGAGAGTATTCATGTACAATGGTCTCCCTCAGATAAAACACCCCTCAATAAAGACTTCCCTCTCTGTAAAGACTTTTTCTTGTGGCACTAGGATGATTTATCATGTAAATGTCTAAACGAACCCCTCTAATAAGACACCTCCTGAAACCTGCATGCAGTTTTGTGGTTCACAACCCTGTTCTCAGTTGTGGATATGGGTCAAGAGTCAAGACAATGTAAAGAAAGGTTAACCTGCTTTCATCATGTTCATGAAGCCAGCCGACATAAATCTAATTTATATCGGCTAAACTGTTCAAAGGACGAGGTTAATACCAGAGGCATGACTTGCTTGCTATGGCAACAATATAGCACTATCCACTCAGGGCAGCCTGTTATCATGGTAACACAGTTCTTCCTGACACACATATATTATACATCCATTTATTCCTTGACCAAGCTGAAAGATAGATGATTTTATTTCCCGACTGGTTGCTGTCTGGCTACACAAGCTCAGTAGTCGTTTAGAACCGTCAAAACCATAAACTTTGGGACTGGACTATAATTTACACGAGATATTCATGTGCCTCTGGGAGTGATGAATATTTATGCTAGCATGCTGTTCCCATAGTAACAAGGGCCTGGGGGAGCAGACAGCAATTAATTACTTGCTCTTAAATATTCTTGTCAGCACAGAGGTCAAAGTATCAGTAACGAGCAAGTAAACTGTGAGTTTTCCAGGTAAATATTGAATATTTTTCTATATTGCGGGTCATTAATCAACTAGAAAGCGGCAATGCATCTGTTTCCACGGTAGCCATACACCAGTAACTACGGCAACAGATGTCTGATGACAGGTTATATACAAATCAGCTGCAATAACTTGACCAGCAGTCAACCTTACAGTAGATCCCAACTAAGTACAGTATGACAGGCAAGTGCAGAGATACCGGTATGTAAATTGTACATGATTTTCCCTAGGAAACAAGTTTTTGGCTTAAATCTATGGGGATACATGTATATACACTGTACGTGTAAGAATCCGCCAATCGTAGTCAATCATGTTAATCAAATGAATAAATTGCTCCTCATGACTTGCAACGTAGCAATCAATAACCTTGAGATTCGATAATCAATCAGTTCTTCAACTCCCTTTCTCAAATATCCCAATGCAAATCTATGCCAGAGTGCCACAAACACCTACCATGATGTATCACTCTAGAGCTACATGTAACCCCAATCTTCAATGCCACATCCTGTCAAATATTGACTCTCCATGGTTAATTGACAGTTAATTCCCATCATTGAGTCTGTATTTGACCTGGGGAAATATTTTTGACAAGTGACTACCTCAGATCACTTTGATGTATCACAATTATTGCTATGAACTTGACCAAATTGTGAAATTCCATTATACTGTATTATGATGAAGGGCAGGGCACTTCCCATGCTTAGATTAGAATTTGAGCATGGACTTGAGCAAATGTTGACAGTATAGCTGTAGCATTCACTACATGTATCAGACCCAGTGACCGAGAGACGAACCTCACCACTGGAAGTTACTAGTATGGCAGAATTAGGGCATGTCGGGGCTGACATAAAAAGTTAACTCTGAATGGCAGCCAATTTCCTGGCATGATAATTATTCAGTGCCAATGCTAATCATGTGAATAGACTAATGACAGTCTGAGGCAGTGTTGTTCATCTCAGTGAATGAAGTCCCATTTATTTCATCCTGTCACTGATCAGTTTGCAGTAAGCATGTCACATACAATATGCATGTGTTGTCATTATTGCAAGACTGGCAGATGGCATTCACAAAATAAATCATCAGGATTAATATTTGTTTCGGACTCGGCAACGTTGACGAAACATGCATATTACAACACAGATTCTCTTCAAATTTGTTTCCCATGCATCATCAAACATATTAGCAGTATGTTAAAAGGGATGATTGCTGATTGTGTAAGATGAATAATACATGTCCATCCAGCCATGATAGCTCAATTGGTTAAGGCGTCAGGGTTGAGTGCGGGAGGTACCGGGTTCAATCCTTGGCGCCGGCGCTGAAAGACTTTCATTGGGGGATCTGTTTCACCCATCAGTAAAATGGGTACCTGGCTATAGACAGAGATGGCAATGTGTATGAATACTGTATGTGCACCAGAGATGGTTGCCTAAGTTACAGCTGTATGCCTCCCGGGAGGTTGAAAATGTGTCGGAATGAACAGGTCTGCCAGGGGTAATAATTGTAAAGCGCTTTGAGCATGTTGTACATGGAAAAGCGCTATATAAAAGCTTGCAATTATTAATTATTATTATGTGCATTCCCATTAAACATATTATTAATCCCTACATGGAGAATATACTCGTCTGTAAAAGACTGTTATCATTATTCTAATTTCCATATGGTGATGAACTGCAGGAAGATGGCCGATGGCATCAAATCCATTATCCAGTAATTGATGTTTATCCTTTTCTAGCCTAAATATACATGATATATGGCATGAGCAATATGAATGTCATAATCGTGAAAATTCCCCTCATGACATGATAGAGAAGGACTATTCCCAATCCGCACAAAATGTCAGCTGATCCCCAAAGATCCTCATGCACGGTGGAAAAATAATTCACACAATGTAAAACTTGCCAGGCGCTGGCATAAAACACATCGTCCCGTCTTGAAGCAATATCGCTAGTTGCCATGGAAACCGTAACACTCCTACACCTCGCATCTTCTCCTAAAGGTGTTAACACACGCATCTTGAACAGCAGCCAGCACAGTGAGAAAGCAAATGATTGTCTTCTACACGTTGGCAAATAAACCCCTTTCTTTGCTGTGAGTGTATTGTATTCCATAATACCCCAAGTGCGCCAAGAGAACGGCTGCACGGGTGGCTCAACTTGGCAGGGAGCAGGCACCCCTTGGCTGTTAACAATGAAACATCTCAACAGGTACAGTTGTACAATGTAACCATGATTTTATCTCATGCGTTGATCACCATTTTCCCAATTTATATGTACATGTCCTACTGTATTTACCATGGAAGAATTTTTTTCAATGAACGATCTGTATTGATCAAGTTTCCGATGTAAACAACACTGTGAACTAGAAACATACCATCTACAGTTACTTGTGTATGTAAATTCTAGTGGGTTAAAACCAGGGCAATGTGTAGAAATCACCACACAGTGTTTTAGCCATCAATAACCAGCAGCTGGTGTAGCAGGGGTATAAAAAATATGGTGATATATCACAATGTTATACACCTTCACACATAGTACTAAATGGGGTGGTGATAAAAATACTAATTAATAGAATACATACCACTGGTTCGTTGTATATCATCTGCAAAGCTCTGACCATCTAATACTATTAATAGGACTGCAAAACAGTGAGTTTACAAGCTTGGAAAGAAGTCTTGTAATCGGGAACGACCATGATGTGAATAACAATCAAGTCTGGCACTTCCTGAATGGCAAGGGGAATATCGGGTCTTTGGCAGAGTTTGTCTTACAGAATAAACAACGCCCGATTTCTGCAAGGTGCTGAGAAAATAACCTGATCTAAAACAGTCACAATTGTTCTAACTTCACACTGCTGCAGTTTATCATATTGCTGAAAATTCCAAATGTATAATGAGAACAAATCATAGGTGTACTAGTAGTACGGAGATAGTTGCTATGTTTGTGCATTGAATTTTTTTCACTTTTTAAACTTCTAGAGGTACAATGTCTTTCGGAAGTGTTCCCCATCACACATACTATCTAACTGATTCTTTTATGCATATAAGTAGAAATAGATAGATGATTTAGGCTATTAGTCCATTATTGTATCTAGTGTTGGGACGTGAAACCATGGAAACGGAGAAGCAGAAATAGAAAATTGGCAAAAATATTCTTTTACGAGAGGATTTACGACAAAGAAACATTCAACTGTGAGAGCTGTTCTGGGAATATGAATGTTTGATTCGTCTCGATGTGAATATTACATGTACATGTGAATCCTGACGTTGCATTCACAGAGACGGCAATAGTCCTGTCTAAAAGCAAGTCTGTGCAAATAACATCCTTTGTTATTCTCATATGAAAGGTAACATTTTCAAACACCACAGAAAAATTTTTGCTTCAGCAGAGAGAAATTACATGAACACAAATGTCACCAACATTTGGAAAATATCACAAAGGAATATTATGTGTCTGGCCTCTGGCCCTCCACGGACTTACATTTTCACCATGTTAATGTGGTATTTGCATTGCACGAAAGCAGCTCGCCAAAAACAGCTAAAAAGTTTGCCGACAAGGAATTAGCAACAAAGGGTCTACCTAATAAAATTTTACCAATCGCCTTCTATGATAATGTCCTAAAACGCTACCGATATACTTCTGTAGGAAAACTGCGCAGAACAAAGTATGGTTTTACTATATGGACACTGAGGCTACGCATGATTCCAACGATTATCACAGTCTGATTTGCTTTGCGAATGTTGCCGCATTCACATTTCGATATGGACCTCACTAGCGAACCATTATTTTTATCCGGCCAAAAATTGCCAGTCGATTGCTTCAGATTTAACAAAACTATTCAGTGATTAAACCTTCCACTGCCAAGTTTTATTAAGCTCGTGTATCATGGCGCTTAGTACCTGTTTCCATATAGATCTCCCTAGTTACAGCAGGGAGCGTGCTGCATCTAAAAACCTGGGATTCGCGGCAATCTTCCCAAACAAACTGAACAAGCAGCTTTCACGCCCTAAAACAAACTGGTTTTTCTGATCGGCAGCGTTGCACTTTCAAGGTTTTTGACACATTCGGCATAGGGGAGTGCCTCGTCTTTCAACATGAGAACAGACAGGGAGGAAATGCGTGAGTAAAAACATCATGATATCAGAGTTCACATCATGAAGAGCAAACTGTCAGCATCCAAAGTTCTTCCTCACATGCAAAAATACGAGTACAACTTTCTCTTCATATTGAACTGCATACCCTTTTTTCCACACTGATAATCCCCATATTAACGATATTACATGCTGAATACTAGTATATCAAAGAGAGCATCCCTGAAATTTGGGAATGAAACTGGTATCTCCACATAGCAAATCCTGTCATGGCTTATAGCATCTGAGGCTGTATACAGAGATCAGAGCTCAATACTTCTCACTGCTCTAAGCCCCGTCTATGACTGATGAAAGGTTCCTTGTAATCAAACATATCAGCTTGGCTGATCAGGAGAAGGGAGAGAATGTTTGTCATTCCATGCACAGCTAGGGGGTATATCACTGCCACTATCCATAGCGTGAGGCAGGCAAAGCCCTGTAGAGTATCTGATATTTGTGGTCAGAGATTGGCACTCCCAGGTATTGACTCTGACGTGATTTGCTGAATGGGGTTTTATGGGTTTTCAATTTTATGGATCAAGACAGGACTTCCAAATTCACTAGATCTGACATTGTGTTATGCAGCTTGGCATGCAAAGGAGATATGGAACCTCCGAGTTGGAAATAGATAAGACACCATGCAAGGTTTTTTGGTAGGATAACCCACTAATTGTCATTTTGTCATGCCAGGAAATATTTGTTCTTGCTTCTACTTACTATGATAGTACTATCATAAACCTACTGCCCTAACCATGGTTCCTCTATGGGCACCACCCTGATTTAATTGTCATGTAACTAATGTCTGTGCTGCCTTTTCTCCAAGCACATTTACTTAATCTGCTTGCACATGGAAGGGGCTGATTGTAACCACTCATCTGGTCTTGTGTATTTCAGATTTCACACAGTCTTGCTTGCTGGAATTATCTATTCATACATCATTAAATATTATTCCAACAGAAACGACATAATAATTGAAAAGCAGATGTGGAAGGAAGTTACATGTATGAACACAATACAATTTAATTTACCTGGATCCAAAATGATATCCAGAAGAATCAATTTGAGTACATTTCAACCAAGTTTGAATCACTCCATATGTATATTATCCATGTTCAAAACTTGCATGATCCATTTTCCATTCCTTGTGCAATACAGTTTACAGTTCAGTTCTGCTGAATCCAATTTAAAAAGCTATCAAATATCCAGTCTTGGTCTAGATTAGATGCAGATGTGTGTCCTTTATGTATCAGATGCAGAGCCAGATGTCAGTACCAGCATATCATGGCTGACATACTGTATGGTACATGTACTGAGGTCAACTCAGACTGCAATTTCACTCCACATGTCCACAGGATTCCAGCACGTTTTTTGTTCTGGGAAGCTTCAGTGTCCTTATGCACTGTACATGTATCTTCCTGTAAGAGAATACGGAATCACGCACTGTGCTGAATTTCCCTCGTGCTACTCTCTCAATTTATCTCCAATCTGTATCTGCACAAGCACGGACACACTCAGGGCGCAGGGCGACACTCAGGGGGAAATAGAGGCACAGTTACATGCAGGAGTCTTGAGCCAAGGACGCTGGCCATAAGCACACACACAGAGGCACATAACATCACAGTGGCATAACCCACAGGGGTACATAACTCTCAACTCAATTTATCTTTCTCTCTCTCTGTTTCTCTCTCACAGTCTCTAAGTATACAGTGCTAACCACCAAGAGTCTCAGTAGAGTTCCAACCATGCACCAACAATCCTCAACAATGAATTGTTTAATCACTGCTCCCGGCTAGTGATGTTATCTGATATCACCTCCTTCCACTACTGAGAGACCCTGATAACAGGCCGCCATGGAAACAGGCAGAAAACAGCCTGTCCCACACACAAGAGGCTGTCACCCACCATGAGGCAAGGCAAACTCCTAGAGATCCACTGACTTCCTCAATCCATAGACCCCAACACAATCACAGCAAGTGGTAGAGACAGGTGTCCTGTAACATAGTAACTCCAGTCTCCTACCCTACGTAACCCAGGCCAGGCATCCAGTGCTAGGGATGTTGTGTGAAGCACTAGACTGGTAGAACTAGCAGCCGCTATTATGCAGGCAAAATAGGAGCAGATCTTGACTGCAGTGCAAGAATTGAGATGCCCTAAAGGTGTGATCATATCCAGTGACAGCAAATATCCTGCACTTGGGCCGTGGCGCAATGTGATCCGACTGGTGCGTGTGATGGAAATCTGTGCATCTGCTGGCACTAGAAAACCTGCTTGAGACATTTGCAGGATATTCATGTATGAAACACCGCAATAGTCAGATCACCCAGCATGTTACCACATGATGTATGGAGAGGCAAAACCCTCAACATGTCCGTGAACAAGATGCATGCCAGCAGGCTAATATATAACATCTTTATTGCAATGTGGGGCAGTGCGAACATAAAATACAACACTGAGGCGTGCAGCAATACTTCCCACAGCTGCCAGTAGCGGGCAGTTATTTGTTTACATTCGCTACTGGTCAATAACTGGAGGTGAACAAAATGCACGCATATAATTAACAGGGTAGCTATCAGGGACCCAGACATCAATATATGGATTTGCAAGTATATTTTTACTGGCACGCTAACCAAATCAATATTATCACACTAGAACACAGCATACACGTGCCACAAACAATGCCTTATCTGTAAAACCAGCAATGGCCATGTAAAAACCCATCGGGGAATAAAAAGCTGGGACTGTTTGGACTACTACATGGTGAAACAGAGAAGTAAAACTAATGCAGTCCATAGAATGCATATAAAATGCCATAAAAGGATGCAGAGAATGAGACATTTCCTACAAAGGACGGTAGATAGATGGAGGCCCATATAAAGCAATGTCCCTACCCGAGACGACCTTATATAGGAAGGTGTACCGCTATAAAACCACTTGTGAACAACCTGATCGGGCATGATTTAGTGAGAGTGATCTGCGACCAGTGGCCGTAAATAATGTAACAGACATCTCACAGAGAAACAACTTTATGATGTATGGGCCATTGATTATAGAAAGACGTGGGATTGCAAGGTGGATGGGAAATAATGGGGTGGGGGGTGGTGGTTGGTGTGCAAAAATACCTGCATCAATGCTTGAAGCATCAACAACATTTTGGTGGTAAGAATAGCGATACTGAATGCATGAAGGATTCCCAAAAAATACTTGCGGATCAAAATGCTTATGGAAAGGAAGTAAGAAGACTAAGATGTCTGCTTGAAAGGTTCATTACCTGACTGGAATGTTAGGTACAAGTGAATACTGTATGTCCATATAATAAACAGGCACACACCAGATCTAAGTCACCCTTCAAGCCTGCAATCTAGGAAATCCTTACTTGCTCCGTGACTGTGCAATATGGGAATTTAACGCTACCAAGAAAGGCAACAATATTAACTTGTGGCAGAATAGATCGGTGAAGTCGTTCTACACCCCGAGTGAAAACTGATTCTAATTTCTGCTTTTCTATGGGGCAATCCACATTCTCCAAGATTGAATTAGAATCGTGAGGTCGTCTGAAGATGTGGCAGAGATGTCGCGCCACTTCCACCCATATTGATCACCTCGCTCACGCTGACCCAGACATGGGACAAGTATGAGTCAAGGCATGGCTACTTCGGGGAGGTGGGGGGGGTGGTACAATGTAGAAACGAAGGAGGCAGTGTCCCGAAGTCCAATGAATGAAGGCATTGCAGAGTTGGTGACATTAACCAGCGCAAGGCAAGAATCCATGGAAATCCCTGTGTGTTTGTGTCAATTCCAGAGAGTGAGAACTCAATTGTATCCAAAAAGTGTATCTGACTCTCTAGCAAAAGTATACGTCCACCATGAAGGATAGATATTTATACAGCTCCAGTCCCATACAACACCAACAGAGATAATTGCAAATAATTCTCTACTCAATACATCGCTGATCACGGTCCAGAATAGAATGGTTCAGAATAGAATGGTCCTCAGCCAACAAGCCCCTAATATATACAGCAGTACGCCACAAAACAACACCTTAAACAACACCGTAAACTAGCCATCATTCAGCACTGAATCACGACAGGCTTGTCGAGCCTAATGAAGCGTGACTCGTAACAAACACGTTGATTAACCATGCCCAGTGAGTTTATCCATGAATGCCCCAGCCTATAAACTAATCAATACATGTAGCTGCAAAAATATTCCCCCTGCAACAATCATGCAAGGGGCCAACAGGCAATCCATATAACACAGGGTGCTCCATCATGGTGTAGGTATCCATATTTCACTGATTCCACTCTCACTGACAAGCCGCAAAGGCTTGATTATCGACAAGCAATGCCTAAGATTCTTCTGCCATGAGAAATGGACAGTTTGTAACTGATCCATGGTTCCATCCCACTTTTACAACTGACAATATTGGCCTATGGCTCTGACTGCTTGGCTCAGCAGGATACAATCTAGGGTTCCACGGATCTTGAGGGGGGTACCGTTGCAGTAACAGCCACAGAAAACTCGTAATCTGACATTTATCGCCCTCAGTGCCGGGCCTGAAGGACAGGTGGCGCTGTGTGCAGTATTGGTTACCTGGGGAGCTTCCAGTCAATCTGTAGGCATAGTACAATGTATGTTGTATATCCCATGTATCAGGTAATACTAAAATGCCTCAATCAGTATTTGCAAACCATTTGAAAGAAATGGCCATGCAACATGTGTAATGTCCTGAAAACATGAAAGTTTTGGAAAAATCCATTTTAGTTTTACATGCGGAAAATCATGATAGCAACAGCAATGATGACCACAGAACTTCCTCGTAATCCATGTGATCCTGAGCTATATCACTAGTAAATTGCAATATTAGGTCTTTTCAGAAAATAACAGTAATTTAATTGAACCTGATAAATACCAACCACAACCACCACAAGAAAAGCAGCAATATTTTCTCTAGCCAATGTTTACCAAGAGTTCCAGCTAATTAGCCACAGATTATCCTACATCTGTTCATCTGTCTGCTGGAGTGATTCACAGTTTCACTCAAGCATGACAGGCCTCCACAGCGCAGCACATAGCCCAGGGGTGTGGTCCTGTGGGGTCAGTCCTAGTGTTGTAACCATGGTGTCAGTCCACCCTGTTCCATGGCAACTAGATGACATTTGTGTACAACACAATGCAATTTCAGTATATCCACTCCAACGTGAAATACGGATATCAGTGTGTTTTGTTTACATATATTGCGTTGAAAATTATCCATCACATCATAAAACTCATCATGAAGAGAGGAAATTCCACGAAGTCCTTTCCATGAAATGCACAGCTCCACTCCAATATCCTGTGCAGCCGGGAAGTAGACAGGGTGGTCCACTAAACTCTAGGGGACTGAGGCTTTGGGAAGGGGGAGAGGCACAATGCATGGGGTGGCAGCTTATACCCCACCAATCTACCCCCCCCCCCCCCACCCCCACTGAATATGGATAAACTAGGGAAATATGAACTGGGAAAGGGTGGGGGAAGGTACTGAGCATGCCTCAATTGTGTATGATGTGCCTAATCCTTAGAGTTGGCAGCATGCAAGCAGGCGCCTGTCCCTTCCAATATCCGAGAGTGTAATGCCGTGCAGTGCATGCTGATGCCATTGTAGATGTATTGATCTCTGAGTTGTGCTGTGTGCTGGGAGGGGGGGGGGGGGGAGGAGGTGGCTGGAGCTCTGAGGGGATTAGCGTTTAGTGGACAGACCACAGGGAGACAAAACATGTCACGAGGGATCGTCATTAGCGGATTGATACATCATGCATGCACGAATCCATGAAGAAGTTGGTGGAGAATTTTGTCCTTTGGACTGGGATCGACACCAGGAAATGAAATTTTTGTGTCGTGTCTGGGTCAAATGGTGTGTCAACCAGACATGGACACATTCATGGGCAATGGGTGGGGCAACAAGAACAAAAGCTGGCAAAGGAAAGGCTTAGAAATGTTTACCCTTGGATGAGGATGCAAGGGACATGGACCACTGCAGCTTGACCTCAAGGCATTTTACTCCCTTCAAAGGACTATAAAGTAGTTACCGTTCCCAAGTGAAGCACCATCTGGAAGTGTGAAATGCACAGCTGAGCTGAACAGCCAGTCAGTATCATTTCAGGCTTCCTATCTTCCATACATGTATCAACAGAGGAGCAGAAAGCAAGCGACCAGCCAGACACTGTTACATAACCATCTACCAAGGCTGTGGTCTCACCAGAGATGTGACCAACAGTGAGAAGTGATCAATCATTCTAGATCTGCCACCACTGATAGTAAGCCAAAGGACCTAATCAAGTCATCAACTACCACACAGAATGCTGTCTCATGGCACATCTGCCTCTTCAAAGTGAACAACCTCTAATTATACGTTTGTCAACCAGGGCTGAGACGCCAGCCTGACGTTTATCATTACAGAATGGGTCTTACTTTTCCTTGCACACATGAAAGTTCTAACTAAAACAATGCTACCTAGCTTTTACTGTAAACTCCAATTATATGTATATGTGATGGTAGAAATATGTATACATGCCGTCCATCCTTTCATGCTACATGTAGCATCAATTTGCAGTTCTACTTGTAACTATTTTGGCTGTTGAATGTCTGCAAAGCATCAGTTGCAACACCAAATTACCTCATTAGAAGTCAAGCACCAAATAAATATTACATCATGCTCTCCTACAGCTAAATGTTCTGCAACAGACGAACATTAAACCACTATGCTTGGTACATACAAAGTCACAGCAGAAACAGAGTTAACTTTCTCCTTTGATCAATTTGTAAGTTATGGATACCAGAACCATGACTAATACCACAAACCCCAATTAAAACCACCACTAAAACAAAACAATTGGCAATGCTTGACTCTAGGGCAGTTCTGACATAATTAAAACTTCACAAGCAATTTAGAAATCATTCCAGCCATTGAAAGAACTCCCCCCAAAAAACACAAGTTAGCTTGAGACAGCCTGTTCAAGGTTATCAGAGTTGGAATGGGGCAGGATAACTCAATCGTTTTCCCCCATCTCAATCATTGCAACCACAACACAAACATGCACTTTTCTATCATTTTTTCTGTCTTTTTTTGTTTGTTCTGTCTATTTTTTTGTCCTCTAGTTTTTCACTCCGGGATGATTGCATTCGCACTTCTGTTCAGGAAATATCCCCCCAGTATAATGAGATCCATACGAGGTATTACGGAGATTATGAAAGCTTGGATCCAACTCCCAAAACACATCAGCAGGAGTCCGGGAGCTTGCTGGGAAAACATCAGGAGTAAACTGGAGGCAACCTGTATAAACCACTGTGGCTGAAACAGTATGGATGGCATCCACCGTTCAAGCAGGGGTATCTGACTGCTTGGATAAGGAAAGACATTCCCTGCAAAAAATGCTCAGGCAGAAGGCTGCACAACTCCAAAGACACCAGAAAGGGCGGAAGGAAATACGGAGGAAGAAGGGGGACCGTGGAAGATATGGCACCTATGATTTGATGCAGGGACATCTGGCATTCGTGTTTGACATGTTACCATGGCTAGGGGGGCCTGGTTACCATTGTAGACAGACATAGTGGCACCAGGGATCCATGTGGCTGTCATTGCTCCCTGGTCAGTGTAACTGGTGTCCTTTGTTCATGGAACAGATCTAGATGTAGGACCTGGGGTCATGTCCATGGTCATCTATACAGCAATGCCTCAGGGGTCGGATGGACTAACATGTATATGTATATAAACAACCCGCAGTATATTGGTCTGTTTTCTGAATATTGTACACCAACAGGGCATGAATGACAAATAAGCATTTTCATCTTCCATGATGTTTTTAACAGGCATGACCCCAACATCAGATAATTTCTGCATCGAGCATATTCAATGTATCATATGTATTGATGTACAAAATGAAGCTAGCGTTTTTAGCGTCAAACAAACAATGTATTACTCCTGAACACTAGATCATTATCTTGATCACATGCCAATCACCAGACAAGAATGCATACACACGGACGCTATGAATTATACAGGCCATGGTGTTATCTCGAAAAACACAAATAAATGGCATCATAACTTATCAATAGGTCACACCATTGATATGGAGAGACAGAAGAATATTTATTCACTCTTTGAATCAACATCTAGGTACAGCCTGGTGCTAATACCTCCTCAAATCCCCAACACAGACAACAAACTAATGCCATCATGCCCAGTTCATTTTAAAGACATGCAAGGATGCCTGTCAAAAGCTATTTGCCTGGAAGGGGATGTTGTAGGACTGGAGGGGGGAGGGGTGTGACTCACCCCAGGGAGAATGTAGATAATGCCGAGGGGTGCCCAAAGATCAATATCTGCCATTGTGCTGGGGAAGATCATCTCTATTCACTAACAATACTTAACACTGGTAATTATCAATATTTGTGACATAATAAACTCAAATCAATAGGAAACTTCATTGAACAGCATGATACATGTTCAATTCTTCTGATTTTACCAAATTTAGCAACAAAAAGTCTAAGCTAGTTTCCTCATGAATTGGAAAGAAATATCCTCAACAGTGCTGCCACCTGGGGAGTGCACATGAAGTAAGGCGAATATTGTTGAAAAAGGTGCTGCCCCCTGGTGAATAACAAAATTATAGACTGATTGAGGTGATACTCGTTTTACTGAGCACTGTAATAATCCTCTGGCACATGTATCAACAAGGAAATGCATTTATTTAATCGGCATCATAAACAATCTGATTCACTTTAATACATACTACCAGTAGCATGTAATTGAGGATCCACATACAGTACCAATTGGTATCATTTCTAATTTTCTACTGTAAATTGTGTATGTAATATAATGCACTGTTTCCAACAGTGAAATTAGCTTTTTGCAGGTCTATAATTATAGTACTTCCAGACCAGCTACAGGATGATATAAAAACGTTTTGTGGAAGGATAAACATTGTATCCAGTAGAGGAATGGAAAGATCAACAAAGATTACAACGAACAAAAACAATATACATGATATGAGAAATAACAATTTTCTTTAATTTACATGAACACGTACATGTAGATCTACAGTTATGCCTTGTCATTTTTAGAACAAGGCAAATTTTCTTCGCATTTTTACATCAGTAATTATACTTGACATTGTACATGTGATGTGGGAACATTTTTCCTCACACAAGTAATCAAGTATGCATTTTTTATTCAGAGCTACTCATCAAAATACTACATCCATGGCCACAATTACCAGTACATGTACAATACTACAAATTGTACATGAATTTTATATATTTCTTGTGGCGGATCTCGTCAAAATGTATCTGTGCAAGTAACTGAATAACAATAAGTTCCAATGTGAAATTGATATGGGGGAATATCCATCATGATCATCGAACAGTAATTATACAAATATTTCATTTGGCATCTTGTATTCAAAGTACATGTAGTATCATCTCTCAAGCACATATATCTATTTATTACCCCATTTCTGATTCCCAGTCAGATTCAAGGTATGATGAACTTAAAGTACTAGGAACATGAAAATATGATGCGAACTCAAATGAGAGACTTGGTTTTGCTGAGTAAAATGCAGTTTACTGCATGTCAATATCTCTGTTGGTTAAAAAGTTATGGCCATTTGAATGTCACATTTTGGCAGGTTTTGACATATGCTGGATTGAACACTTCTGGATTTTACGAGAAGCTAATTAGTATGCAAATGAGGTATTCGTGACGTAGAAGGGGGACTATTTTTAATTAGGCAAGTTTGAGTCTTAATATAATTGATCTGGTCAGAATTATTGCAAACCTAAACTTCAAACATTGATAGGCATGGTCAATAATCAGTGTTGTTCAAAGTGTTTCTGTTGCCATGGTTACTATTCACCTGCTGGAGTCCCTAGCAACCATTGGTTACTATGGGTCCTAACTGCCAGAAATAGGGGTTTTGACAGAATTTGATTATTGCACATTAATTATGCATGTGGAGTCAATCCATTTTCACCTTTGGTTTTGTTTGCTTAACGATATGACTGTGGATATGGGCCACAGCAACCCTGGTTGCTAGGGGCCTTATATCGATACTGGTGACCTTGGCAACTATCCGGATGTGAAATTCATTGACTATCAATTATGTAGAGCATGTGGAATAAGCTTTGTTGAATAGTTGCAATTTCTTAATACTTTAATATGCCATTAAAACCATCTAATTAAAAAATGTTCCCCCTGTGACGTCATGCATACAAATTTGCATATTAATGAGCTATATGATTTTTCAAATTGTAATTTGGGCAATTTGAACTTTGAAGCACTGTAACTTTTGAAGGAATCGAGATATTCACATGCTGTAAAAACCGTTCTGATCAGCTCACATCGTGCTTTAATCTGAGCTCCCATCATATTTTCATGTTCCTAGTACTTTAACTAACACAAGTACAAGGTGCTTGATGCACTGGCTACAGGCTTTGCAAGAAACCCCTTCAACTCACCCACTCCCACCCCCAGCTCCCTGTAACTCCATTCCCTCCCCTCTTGGCCCAGGACAGCAGATGAACCATGATTTATTCATGCGTGGCGGGCCGGGCCGGGATATCTCTGGTTTTCTGGAGGCCTGGCGAGTTCACAAATAATCCATACTTTTCATTATCTCAACTTCTGTTGCCAAGTATTTTTTTTTCGGTGGGTGGATTTTTCTGTTATGTATTCACGCATGTTCACATTATGTATTGTGAGTTTGTGTGTCTGTACTGTTGCAAAAACATGCATTCTTCAAAAAGTTGTGACTCAGGAAAATTATCGATATCTGATCAAAGTTATCTCCCATCCTGTCTGGCTTCGAATCTTGAATGAATAATGCACATTTCGTGTCCGCACAGAGATAAAATTGTGAATTTTTTTCCTACATATATCCTGTCCCATACGACATGATAAACTACCAACAATTTGTAACACAACCCATGTACTACATGTTATAGTACTCACAACTTCAGTTCACAAGCGATCAATTACCAAGGATGTTATATAAAGAATCTCCTACATAAAATCATAAAACCATACATGTACATACTAGAAGATGCCCTACATAATTCAATATTCAAGGACAAAAACCAGAGTACTAGCATCAAGTGTACATAGCATTTTTTAATTGCCAAAAAAGTGGCCAAGTTCACAATATTTTTTTTTATCTAGGTCAACAGGAAACACGAGACTTTTTTACTTATAATTTTTTGCTTTATAATTACGAAGGCTACGGTGAGACCCCATGCGGTCCTGTTCAGGGACAGCCATAAAACTTGTCATCAGTGTGGAATTTCCGTGCGTTTCCTGGATGAAAAAATTCCTTTGCCAGATGCTAGCAGCTGTGTTCTCTACTGTTCGATCTTCTATCTACAGAAGTACGTGTTTTGCTGCCCCAGCATCTCAATGGTATTCAATTCATGATGTGTTTATCATTGAGAATGATGATGTGGTCTCCTTTACTACAAAAATCTAAATCTGAGCTGGCAAAGTTGAAGTTCCTGTGTATGTTTTTCCTGTGTATGTGTATAAACAATCAACTCAAACTGCTGAACATTTAACTAGTACAGCACTAAGTTAATAAACTAATAGTATCATATTATATTATGTTAGGAGCATGTAATTCTGGTACCGGTATTACAAACAAACAAATGTCTCCTGCGAACGCGGTGACTGATAATTCATGTTTTGGCTACATGACAAATTTGACTCTAGGAACTAAGTAGGCATACTTCGGTATGTATGTTAATTTATGAATGGCTATATATGCAACTGCTCGGGATTTTTTTCGATCAATTTTATACATGGACCGGAACAAATAACTGTAGACATTCAGATTACAGCCACTGTCGTTTTATGTACAGTTATAAATTCATGTACACATGTACTGATATGGTTACAAGGTTGAATGCCATTATATCTGTGCACAAATCAATAAACTGACGAGATATTCACCATACCATTTTTTCGGTGAAAAACCATAACATGGTAACCGAGAAAAAGCCTCTATAATAAAAGGAGCAAAGTCACAACAAAGTATGGTACATGAACCATAGTTTGAATGTATGTATGCATTGTATGAGTCAACCTGTTATGCATGACAATCTGTTAACATGGTTAAGCATGTTGGGAAAGTAAGCTTCATGCTTAAGAAAATACTTGTTCTAAAACTTCACACCAACAAAGTATAACTACACAAATACAAACTAGACGCTTCCGGTCGCCTACGACCGCTTGGGTGTATCCCCCATAGCCCTATCATCCATGTTGCCCCAAATAAATCACTGATGTACATTGTGAGTGTGAAACCTTTCAAGCTTATTGAAGGTCGAATTCAAGATCACCACTAAAATCACTGCATACGAATTTCCATTTCGACATGTTCGATAAAATAAAGAAATTACAGCCAGATAAAAGTTTTCACCCAAAGTTATACTTCAACTCAGAATATTTGACAAACTTGGTTCCAAGTTGAAATTCAAAGTAAAAGTTGACCAAAACTGCATTTCAAGATGACGAAATAGGAGCCAGATCAAACTTTTCACCATAATTTAAATTTTAATTCATAATAATTATGTGCCAAACTTGGTTTCGAGCTGAAATTCAAGTAAAAGTTTACCAAAACTGCATTTCACGATGACGAAATTGGAGCCAGATCGATTTTTTTACCATAAATTATATTTTAATTCATAATATGTGCCGAACTTGGTTTCAAGTTGAAATTCAAAGTAAAAATTGACTTTAATGGTAAAAATAATGTTAACTTATCCGGTTACACCCATGAAATCTCTACTGGACAAAACTTTTAAATTGTTGAGCTCAATAATAAATGTTTCTTGTCTTAACTATTTTTCTTAAGGTCATTAATAGACTTAACTGGTAAAAATGATGTTAACTTATTCGGCTACAGCCAGGAAATCTCTACTGCACAGAAGCTTTACCTTGTTGAGCCCAATAAGAAATGTTTCTTGTCTTAACTATTTTTATTGTGGTCAATAATAGACTTAACTAGTGAAAATAATGTTAACTTATTTGGTTACACCTGTGAAATCTCTACTGGACAAAACCTTTACCTTGTTGAGCTCAATAATAAATGTTTCTCATCTTAACTATTTTTATTGTGGTCAATAATAGACTTAACTAGTAAAACCAATGTTAACTTATTCAGTAATATTGTTCTGTTTTCACCAAAAACATCAGTTCTGTATTCTGAACAAGAATCCAGTGCAATTTGCTTTCATAGTACAGGTTATTGGAGTGATCACACATGTCAAAGTAGGCATTTTAATTGTTGTAATAAGTTAACCTCTCAAACTTATTAATATTTATTCGATCATTCTGAAAAACAATAGGTTTCGTGTGATGGTCTTTCTCATTGAGCCTGTGCGATTTCATCATCATTCATCGAAAACTCCCACCCGTAGAGCGTTCACAACCCATGTGTGTCAAACAGGCTAATTTGAGCACAAAATGTTACGCCAATCGGCTATTTTGGTTGCTATGGCAACCAAAATCGATAGGTGTTGAGATCTCACCATAAGTCATGTCCATATAAAATATTATCAAAATCGGTTCAGATTTGTAAGCTGTAGCGCGTTCACAAGAAAGTGTCTGCGGACGCGGACGCGGCGGCGGCGGCGGCGCGACGATCGTAAATCCATAGTATCCGCCGAACTTTGTTCGGGGGATACAATAACTGCATGGGGTATAAAACAGAATCATGAATCATCATTACTGATTACATTGTAATACATGTACAACAGAATCTGTACGGAAATAAACCAATAGGATACACCACTAGCACAGGTCATCGCACTCTGGGCAGTACAGTTTATATACCAGTTCAGATCTTATACATCTAGCAGATATCAGTATGTGTGATACAGAAGTTTAATATAAACATAAAGGTCTGTAAAATGAAGATTGATGTTTGTGATTCCAGAAGGAAAGAAACAGAAACATGTATTATATAGAAATGTATTGGTTAACACGTTTAGATAAAATCATATTGTGTCTGTACATCAATAGTAAATTTTTCAAGTTCTTACATTTCATTTTCAACAACAACCTTTTCAACAATGACAACTGTACCGTTTGCCTACGTCATCACAAAATTCAATGCCTGCAAATAGATACAAGATGTTCAAAATGTCTGCAGACATTGGGGGTCTTACAAGACTTACATGACGTGCAACGATGTGGGAAAGTAGTTTCAACTGTTACTTTTCAGACACACTTGGATCGAGATTAATTCAGCTTGAGCAAAATGAAACACAGAATGCTGAATTTGAACAGTATGAAAAATTGAACTTCGTTTACAGGTTTTACAAGTGAACTGTGGTTAACGATTAGTGATTTTTATAATTGATTATATTTAGTGAGTTACAAGTACATTTGTATCTGTATGTATGATTGACACACACGTCAACTTGTGGGTATCCTCTTCTTCAAGTACTATTACAGTGGTCCCCCTCAGATAAGACCCCCCTCACGAAAGACTTCCTCCTCTGTAAAGACTTTTTCTTGTGGCGCTAGAATGACTTTAACATGTAAATGAACCCCTCTAATAAGACATCCCCTTAGATAAGACCTTAATTTTGTGGCAGAAGGGTAGGTCTTATCTGAGGGGGACCACTGTATACGTATACGTATATATGATCTGATCCATGTATCTGATATAGATGATTGATACAATATTGATATGTTCTTCTACCTCAAATATATTGAATGATGCTTCTAGTATTAATATTACTATTATTATTAGATCTATGCAAAATGAGTTGTGAATTGGAGCAATACTCATCAAGTCAACGAAGTATTTATCTTCGATGTTTGATCCCCAGACACAGTGACACTATCTAGTGCACGTATTCAATCGAGACAAAATCGAAACGATCTTTGAAGCGGCAGTAAAGCCAGCCATCCCTAGAAACGTTAACGACATCCCTTATACGTGAACATAATAAACCAAAATGGCCTGAAAAGCAAGGCATACGTATACGTGGATGCGTAAATAATGCGTAAACGACATCCGTGAAAGTCCACTATGTACAATAATCGTATACAGATGGTTAAAGGACGGAAAAATCCTGAAAATGAAGTGTATCTGTGTCGAAGTCAAGCCAAAGGCAGGTATTTCCCAGTTCTTCTGGTGGGCGAAACAATTCAAGCTTTATAAACGCAGATGCTATATCATGTATAAATGTCTATACGCATTTATGGAATGCTGGAAAACGAACAGGGCAATCAAATTCATTTACGGAAGACGAATAACGAATGTCGTTGAAGTGTCTGGATTGCTAGCTCGACAAGTTATTTAGGTGTGTAACTGGTTAAATTTCCTCGGGCCGAACCATAGTCAATACTAACATACTAAGTTATTATATCTACTAACCATTTGAGCGGCTACTTGTTAGACATGGGTCCCACTTAATACACGAAAAACACGTTTTTAGTGATGTTTTTGGGGACTTGTGAAATGTTTTTCGTGTACGGTTTTCCTACTTGGTAAAGCCCCTAAAAACTTAGATAACTATGGAAATTGGTCCAATAGCTGAAATGATTCGTTTATACGCCCAAAAAGTAATATTTTCATACAATACTGGCGCCGCTCAAGTGTTTTTATTGACCGGTAAACGAGTGTGTCATCGCCATCTTGAGGTGGCCAAAAACTGTGAATTTCGTTCTTGCTAGGTTGATGTTTTTAGGGTAGCGTCTGTATGAATACTCCATGAAGACATGTGTATTATTATATATTGCAGGTTGCAAACGTAGTTGGAAGTGTACCTTACAAAAAGCAAAAGAGAAGATTTATATGAATCTATATTTATGTTCTTGTTTGTACAGCCCAATCACATGTTAATGTGATTAAAATCAATAGATGTGGGCCAATGCATGCCATGATCGCATTAAACTATCATTAAAAAGTATTGTGTGTTCGTTGTTTTCCATTTGTTGCGTTGTGTTTATTGCCTTTCACATTCAAATCAATATTGGGTTAAGGTTAAAAACAAGAAAAATTAGGCCAAGGGCCAAAGATAGGTTACCGGACAATGTTTAATATTTTAGGTATTAGCCAGGTCACTGGTTGAATTCAAGGTCAAGAGAATATTCAGCATATATAACATTAAGCATATATCATGTCCACAGTTGATTGCTAAGCTGTAAGTTCAATAATCAGAGAGAGATTAGCAATTTTATGCTGTAGCCTTGAAAATGAAGGGGCAAAGGTCAAATTCAAGGTCATCAAAATATTCAGTGTATATCATTTTCTATATCATGTATATCATGTCCACAATTGATTCCCAAGCCATACAGTCAATAGAGGAGCAAGATATGAGCCAGTTTGTCCTTGGACCTTAGAAATGAGGTCAGAGGTCAAATTCAAGGTCACGAGAATATTCAGCATATATCATTTCCTATATGTCCACAATTGATTCCTAAGCTGTAAAATCGATAATAAGTGAGATATTAGCCATTTTGTCCTGTGACCTTGAAAATGAGGTCAAAGGTCAAATTCAAGGTCATGACAATAATCTGCATATATCATTTCCTATATGTTCATAATTGATTGCTAAGCTGTAAAGTCGATAACAAGCGAGATATTAGCCATTTTGTCCTGTGACCTTGAAAATGAGGTCGAAGGTCAAATTCAAGGTCATCAGAATATTCAGCATATATCATTTCCTATATGTCCACAATTGATTCCTAAGCTGTAGAGTCGATAATAAGCGAGATATAAGCCATTTTGTGCTCTGACCTTGAAACTGAGGTCAGAGGTCAAATTCAAGGTCACGAGAATATTCAGAATATATCATTTCCTATATGTCCACAATTGATTCCTAAGCTGTAGAGTCGATAATAAGCGAGATATAAGCCATTTTGTGCTCTGACCTTGAAAGTGAGGTCAGAGGTCAAATTCAAGGTCACGAGAATATTCAGCATATATCATTTCCTATAGGTCCACAATTGACTCCTAGTCTCTAATCTCAATATCAAGTGAGATATTAGGCATAATGTGTCCCATTATAAAGCATAGGAGAATTTAACATGGGAAAGTCCCATTTGAGCCGAGTTTGGGCCAAAATGGCCCACTTCGAGCGATTCAAGCGCAACGAAATTTATAGACATTCATAGGAGTACATATGAGGAGTGTTATTTATCAAAAAGAAAAAAAGTTACTGAACAGATTTTGAGAAAATGGCCGCCAAAGTCCAAAATCAGGCATTTTTCGTCGAAAACGGCCGCCATTTTGAAAAAAATGCGAAAATCAAAAAACTAAAAAATTAGCCCAAGGGCTAAGAAAGGTTACCGGACAATATATATTTTAGATATTAGTATTTTGTCCCGTGACCTTGAAAATAAGGTCATTGGTCAATTCGAGGACACGAATAATATTTGGCATAAGTCATTTCTAGTATGTCCACAATTGATTCCTAAGCTGTAAAGTCAATAATAAGCGAGATATTAGCCATTATGTCCTGTGACCTTGAAAATGAGGTCAAAGGTCAAATTCAAGGTCATCAGAATATTCGGCATTTATCATTTCCTATATGTCCACAATTGATTCCTAAGCTGTAAAGTCGATAATAAGCAAGATATTAGACATTTTGTGCTCTGACCTTGAAATCGAGGTCAGAGGTCAAATTCAAGGTCACGAGAATATTCAGCATATATCATTTCCTATATGTCCACAATTGATCCCTAAGCTGTAAAATCGATAATAAATGAGATATTAGCCATTTTGCCCTGTGACCTTGAAAATGAGGTCAAAGGTCAACTTCAAGGTCATCAGAATAACCGGCATTTATCATTTCCTATATGTCCACAATTGATTCCTAAGCTGTAAAGTCGATAATAAGCAAGATATTAGACATTTTGTGCTCTGACCTTGAAACCGAGGTCAGAGGTCAAATTCAAGGTCACGAGAATATTCAGCATATATCATTTCCTATATGTCCACAATTGATTCCTAGTCTCTAATATCAATATTAAGTGAGATATTAGGCTTAATGTGTCCCATTATAAAGCATAGGAGAATTTAACATGGGAAAGTCCCATTTGGGCCAAGTTTGGGCCAAAAATAGCCCACTTCGAGCAATTCAAGGGCAAAGAAATTTATACATGTCACAGAGGTACATATGAGGAGTGTTATGCATCAACAAGAACAAAAGTTACTGAACAGATTTTGAGAAAACGACCATCAAACTCCAAAATTGGTCATTTTTCAACGAAAACGGCTGCTCTGACCTTGAGACTGAGGTCAGAGGTCAAATTCAAGATCACGAGAATATTCAGCATATATCATATCCTATATGTCCACAATTGATTCCTAGTGTCTAACCTCAATATTAAGTGAGATATTAGGCATAATGTGACCCATTATAAAGCATAGGAGAATTTAACAAGGGAAAGTCCCATTTGGGCCGAGTTTGGGCCAAAATGGCCCACTTCGAGCGATTCAAGCGCAACGAAATTTATAGACATCATAGGAGTACATATGAGGAGTGTTATGTATCAAAAAGAAAAAAAGTTACTGAACAGATTTTGAGAGAATGGCCGCCAAAGTCCAAAATCAGGCATTTTTCGTCGAAAATGGCCGCCATTTTGAAAAAAATGCGGAAATCTGAAAACCAAAAAAAACCCTTTCCTGGAAATATTTTTAGGTATTTTTGTGCAAAATTTCAGAAAGATCGGACCATATACTTTAAAGATAAAAATGTGAACGGACGGACGGACGACAGACGACGGACGGACGACGCACAACGGACGACGGACGACGGACGCAACGCCATGCCAATAGGTTATCGGACCATAGGTCCGGTAACCTAAAAATATAAGACATTCACAAATGGTTGTGTTCTTGTCTTCTTTGGTCGCGTTTTTCTTTTCCTTTTTATAACAACGACTGTTTGTCACAGTCATTCCTGTCACAAAATGTTCCGCCAATTGATTGACCGTGAAGTGCGTCCGTGAAATTTATTTGCAATTACCCTTTGAGGGAATACTCGAAAAAAACAACACCTACTCTGTTCTACTAAACAATCAATTATCAGTTTTCCCCAAAAACAATTCTCCCATACACTAAAAACAATTCGTGTCCCCAAAAACATTTCTCCCAGACACTAAAAACATTTTCCCGTACACTATAAGCCTTCCGTGTCCCCAAAAACATTTCTCCCATACACTAAAAACATTCGTGTCCCCAAAAACATTTCTCCCATACACTAAAAACATTTTCCCGTATACTATAAGCTTTCTCCCATACACTAAAAACATTTCGTGTCCCCAAAAACATTTCTCCCATACACTAAAAACATTTTCCCGTATACTGTAAGCCTTCTCCCATACACTAAAAACATTTCGTGTCCCCAAAAACATTTCTCCCATACACTAAAAACATTTTCCCGTATACTATAAGCCTTCTCCCCTACACTAAAAACATTTCGTGTCCCCAAAAACATTTCTCCCATACACTAAAAACATTTTCCCGTATACTATAAGCCTTCTCCCCTACACTAAAAACATTTCGTGTCCCCAAAAACATTTCTCCCAGACACTAAAAACATTTTCCCGTACACTATAAGCCTTCCGTGTCCCCAAAAACATTTCTCCCATACACTAAAAACATTCGTGTCCCCAAAAACATTTCTCCCATACACTAAAAACATTTTCCCGTATACTATAAGCCTTCTCCCATACACTAAAAACATTTCGTGTCCCCAAAAACATTTCTCCCATACACTAAAAACATTTTCCCGTTTACTATAAGCCTTCTCCCATACACTAAAAACATTTCGTGTCCCCAAAAACATTTCTCCCATACACTAAAAACATTTTCCCGTATACTATAAGCCTTCTCCCATACACTAAAAACATGCCGTGTCCCCAAAAACATTTTTCCAGACACTGAAAACATTTCATGTCCCTAAAAACAAACCTGAAACATGTATGTCTGCTTAAAAACCAGATCGATTTATTACATGTATATTACATTTTATTTTGCCGTACAGAATCCAATAATATGAAATGCTGATGATAAAAAGAGTATCTACTATCTGGATTCATATAACAATACGAATAGTGTAAATATCAAATATCTTCATCGTATGATGATGATGCCACATTTCCGTACTGTCCTCTGTTGACGTTATGATGACTTAGACCCCAAAAACATTTTCATGCTGATGCACCGGAATAACGTGTTCGTTCGTCCGATGGCGTTATGATGCATTTCTGTAACGACTATAAATACGATTAATTCAACATAAATTGAGTGTATTACGCTGCTATACTGCACCAATTACACTGATATACCATTATTGACGCCTAAAGAATAACTGTCAATACATTAGGAGTCGAAATAAAAAAGAAAAACAGTACACGAAAAACATTTCTCATGTCCCCAAAAACATACTAAAAACATGTTTTTCGTGTATAAAGGGAGACCGGTTAGACATAGATCTAGACTATCGACGCATAGATAGATCCACACCTAGATCTAGGTGTCAAAGAAAGTTGAATGCCAATGAACAATCTGATGATGTTGTAATGTTTGTTTGAAGAAGATGTGTTTTTGAGATGTCAAAATTGTACAAAAACCGCGCGTTTCGTCACCTCTCACTGCATTACCAGTTCGTAAATATTGAGACAAATACGAATGTCATGTAGACTATTAGGGCTTCAACAAGTACTCGGTTAACCGGTTACGGTTCGGTTACAGAGTGTAACCAGGGATGGGGTCAAATACGTATTTGCATTTGTATTTGTATTTGAAATACACTAAATCTCGTATTCGTATTTGTATTTGTATTTGGCAATTTCAGTACTGGCGTATTTGTATTTGAATTTGTATTTGAGGACTGTATTTGATGTATTTGGAATCAAATACAGTCAAATACACAGAAGTGAATTTTTTTGTGGCGTAACTTATATTTTCTCGTGTAGATGTAAATTGGATAACCAATGATAATGATCTGAAGGGGAAATTTATGACAGCGACAAAAAAAGCCCACTGAATGCGTCAAAAATACGACTCAAAAACGACGGATGACTAAGAAATAAATATTTGCATTTGTATTTGTATTTGAAGAAATGTATTTGTATTTGTATTCGTATTTGGTCGGCTCTGGAAGTGTGTATTTGTATTTGTATTTGAATTTGGCTTTGAGTATTTGTATTTGTATTTGTATTTGACAATCTGTATTTGACCCCATCCCTGAGTGTAACCGGTTACAGATTTTGTGACCGGTTAATCGTGAACGTACTTTGCACGCTAGTAATTCAGCCTAAAACACTTCAAATCAGTCAAATTTCCACCCAAACGCACTGAATTGGAGTGATTCATCACTCTCCGATCCAAATAGAATGTTTATTCATCATAATATTGCATACTTTCATGTAAAACCGACGTCTAATGTCAGGTTTTAGGCGGGATTTTGACCCGTTTTTGACACGGAGATTTGATAAAATGCGAACTGCGAAAAAAAAATGGTGTTTCTTTGGACAATATTTAGATCTAGCTCTATATTTTTGGACGAGTAACCGGTCACGGTTCGGTTACAAGCTAACGAGTAACCGGTCACGAAATTTTGTACTCGTTGAAGCCCTATAGACTATACAGATTATGGGCGTCATGATCTGATGATGTGGGTGTTATTATCATACTGACCTTCGATGCACACAACATGTTCCCTGATCTGCTGCTGAATCAAGGGATCGGGAATGGCTTCAATCAAATCATAAATGGAGTAGATACTTGGGTGGACACTTTCAAACCGCTGTATTTCTTGCCGTATCGACAATGAGTTTGACGAATACGGATGCGAGTGGCCTCTAGGGTTCATAGTCATCTTTAATGCTCGGTAATTATGTCATCCTGATGGAAATAAGCGACGTATATCCCTTCAAAACCACACATTTCTTGACCGTCTTTTTTTCAAAATGGCTCTATTTTTGTCCACTGCGCATGCGTGACACCTGCTCTAATGCGCATGCGCTCTATTTCAATGTTTACTTCCGTATCACACGTGGTTTTGTTTACAAAAGTGTTGTATTCACAAAAGAACATCTTCTGAATGTTTGCATTATGATTTCACTGTCCCATGCAGAGCACTGTTCTGGTGTATGACATAAATCGGTGATATAACCATCATCAGTAAATGGGTATACTCAAGTTTGACACAAAATATGACATTGTCATATTACATGGAAATTATTTAAAGTACTAGGAACATGAAAATATGATGTGAGCTCAGATTAAAGCACCATGAGAGCTGATCAGAACGGTTTTTACAGCATGTGAATATCTCGATTCCTTCAAAAGTTACAGTGCTTCAAAGTTCAAATTGCCCAAATTACAATTTGAAAAATCATATAGCTCATTAATATGCAAATTTGTATGCATGACGTCACAGGGGGAACATTTTTTAATTAGATGGTTTTAATGGCATATTAAAGTCTTGAGAAATTGCAATTATTCAACAAAGCTTTTTCCACATGCTATACATAATTGATAATCAATGAATTTCACATCCGGATAGTTGCCAAGGTCACCAGTATTGATATAAGGCCCCTAGCAACCAGGGTTGCTATGGCCCAAATCCACAGTCATATCGATAAGCAAACAAAGCCAAAGGTGAAAATGGATTGACTCCACATGCATAATTAATATGCAATAATCAAATTCTGTCAAAACCCCTCTTTCTGGCAGTTAGGACCCATAGTAACCAATGGTTGCTAGGGACTCCAGCAGGTGAATAGTAACCATAGCAACAGTAACACTTTGAACAACACTGAATATTGACCATGCCTATCAATGTTTGAAGTTTAGGTTTGCAATAATTCTGACCAGATCAATTATATTAAGACTCAAACTTCCCTAATTAAAAATATTCCCCCTTCTACGTCACGAATACCTCATTTGCATACTAATTAGCTTCTCGTAAAATCTAGAAGTGTTCAATCCAGCATATATGTCAAACCTGCCAAAATGTGACATTCAAATGGCCATAACTTTTTAACCAATAGAGATATTGGCATGCAGTAAACTGCATTTTACTCAGCAAAACCAGGTCTCTCATTTGAGTTCACATCATATTTTCATGTTCCTAGTACTTTAATTGTCAACAAAAAAATGTTTTTTTAAGGAATTCAGAAAAACTGTATTATTAAAATAAATTAAATGAATACAAAAATGATTTGAAGAGTACATGGAAAACATTAAATGAAATTACACAAAGAAAAAAACGTAAACCAACTGTATCCAAGAAATTTATTTCAGGTGATCAGACAATATCTGATGGAATTGATATATCAAACCATTTTGGTAATTTCTTTACCAATATCGGACCTTCTTTGGCCAAAGAAAAGAGAGAAATGTCCTGATAAATGTTTTACTGTTTTTTTTTTTGTTTTTTTTTTGGGGGGGAGGGGGGGGGGGGTAACAGTGTTACACATTCTTTATATCTCAACCCTGTCACCCCCTGTTCGCGGCACAGCGGTAAGTAAATTTTTGACGTTATCGGTTCTAAATTCTTGACGTAATGCGCAAAATTCTTGACGTTATGCGCGAAATTCTTGACGATATCTTTGTTTATGTTTTTTTCCATCGCGATCTCAGCATGAATTATCTAACTTTGTTCAGGTAATTAGCAAGTGGGTGACTATATATTCGATTTATGAGTTAGACGAAGCATTATGGCATCCCAATCACGCGCTGAGATGTAAAAAAGTTGAAGATCGTGCCTTGCACTTATCCGAATGTACTAAATGCATTTTATTTCCATGCAATACATCAGCTATGTACTGAAAATGAGTTTTAGCATATTGGCAGTTCATTTATGATTAAGCATTGAAAGGTTCAGAGCCCAGATGTTAAATTAAACATACCTGTCAGTCGTTTTCCACCAACAATGATAAGTTCGGTATTATTGACGTTAGTTCGTCATGCTTGACGTTATTGAAAGCCATGTTAGAAATTTTTGTCGTTTTCTTTGACGCATAATTGAGTAGTAAAATTGAATTAAAGAGTGGTTTTCTCTTGCAGATGACAAATATACGATGCTACATATATAAAAACAAATTTGGAAATATCTATGACGTATTACAACATGCAAGAAATGAACATCCCGACACATTCTAAGATGTCATATAATATGTAGATAACATGGTAACAGAGTTTATTCCCATACGAAAGCGCCACACCAATATCTATGCAGTTCGTATAGAACGTCATACAATCAGTCACATCAAAGTAAATGATACGGCAAATTGTGATTTGTGAACACCCTCAGCCAAATTATCTCCCCCGAACCTACTTAGATGTGCCATATCCTTGCCAGACCGCCAGTACTGGTTTTTGGCCCTGAGCTTTCGTAGCCGTCGGCAATTATGTTAGAAAAACATCCTAATAAATTCATGCTCAAAACCAATGTATCACTGTCCATCCCTACAATACAACACATTTCTAGTGGTAACTTTGTTGGCGTAGTTATATAACGCAAATTGATTAAAATTGAAATAAATAATTGAAATAAATAACTGGCAGGAGAATACATTAAGGAACTGTCGCACACCAGCCGCAAACTAATTTAAAACAGCACTTAATTTTGTCACCAAATTCAAGACATTAATATTAGCAGTATATTTGTATGAGATTGCCGAAATGTCTCGGCTTTTATTGCAAATCCGCGAAATCTACACCAATGTATGCCTATGCTGAATCTAAGAGTCGTCGGAGAAGTCGGAAAATAAAACATAGCACCAAGGGTGCTGTAGCTTACCGGCAATCATGAGAAACTCAGAGTATTTATTTTCCAACATATAAAATGTTACACTGATCTCAAACTCTAATTGTCAAAACATGTTCGTAAATGTTGCTGGAAACACATTTTCTGCATGGACCATAATACGCAATCAAATGACACATCACAAAGGTAGATAAAGAGAATCTTATACATTATTTTGAGAAAAACTGTCTGAATAGATTTTGACAAATTGGCCACCAAAGACAAAATTCATCGTTTTTGACCTTTCAAGGTCATTGAAGGTTAAATCCAAGGTCATCACTCAAACCGCAATATATGATTTCCCATTTGAATGTGCCAATACTTAGGCTCTATCTTGAAGTGTTCTATGAGTTTACTCTGCACAGCTCCCATTATGAAGGGATTTTTTTTGCTGGAAATGGCTCAAAACGAATAGTGACTTGATTTGGGACAAAAAAAATTTTTTTTGCCGACCCGTCAAAAAATCAAAATGGCCGCCACACGCAGACCGGCGATTCAAGGGCAACGAAACTTATACACATCATAAAGGTACATGAGAGGAATGTTTTGAAACAAAAATCTCAAAACTGATCAGACAGTTTTTGAGAAAATGGCCTCCAAAGTCCAAAATTAGGCAAAAACGATTCAATCAAAAAAATTTAAAAAACGTCTTTAGATATTGGCCCAAGGTATGTTCTGACAAATTTATGGGGGAATTCATCATGTCAAAAAAAAGTTACAGACCCGGACGGACGACGGACGGACGACGGACGACGGACGAAATACCACGACAATAGCTTATCGGCCCAGAGGGCCGGTAAGCTAAAAATACACATAGGGTGATGTCCACGACCATCGGTCAATCAAATATACCCCCAAAGGACTTTCTTCACGCTGGGAAAAACATTTCTGTTGTGTACATAATATATTTCTAAGCCATGAAATGAGTACACGGTTGTTATGTAGCACCATGACGCTTTATAACAGGTTAAACGTCAACATATATTAAATACTTATCAATAATACATTTAATACTATAATTACATTTTTCTTTCTTTCCTAAACATGTTTTTTCTTTAAATCAATAAAAACCAATATCGTCAATCATGACTAACTTCTCTGTGATATAACGTCAAGAATGATTAACTTGTGTAATCATAACGTCAATAATTTAGCGCCGTACAAAATTGGGGATGCGTGGGTTTCCCTATTAATAACCACTTTTTCCGCATGTAACATCATTGTAGAAATTACTGATGAATCAAATAGTCATTACATATACTTATTGACCGTTTTTTGCGCCTCTTCGAGAGCTGGAGAACAATATTTAGAGTTAACCATCGAACGCTCGTTGTATATTACTTACAATGGTGCTTGAGTCCACAGTTGGACTACATATCAAGATATATAGTATATAGTATCTGCGAGCTGTGCGCATAACTATCACGATATTAATTGTTCCATATCAGGTTTACTTCATTATTAAACGTACTCAATTGTCCTTTCTGTTTCTACACAAAAGTATATCGTCAGGAATTTCGCGCATAACGTCAAGAATTTTGCGCTTACGTCAAGAATTTAAAACCGATAACGTCAAGAATTGATTTACCGCTGTGCCGCGAACAGGGGGTGCTGTAAGTGAAAATGAAATCTTACTATACTCTGATTTTTCTAACTTGTTTACACCGGTTTTTGACGATATCTTTGCGATGCTAAATGGTATCGTTCTATAATTTGGCATACTTCACCTCGGAGACAAACAGCAATTTTCTACCAAATTTCAGACTTCTATCGCAATAATTGCAGAAGTTGGCAATCTACCCCAATGTTAAATTTCAGCCAAAAACGGGATCTCGAGAATCTGAGCTTATTCAAGTGTTTGATCCTGTTAACATCCACCAGGATTTTGAAATATTGTTTTATTTTAGACCAGATGACACATTGGGGGTGTATTCTACACAAACATGTTGATTTTGAAAGATTGCACAACTACAAAACCGAGCAAATGCACGAAATTGTGTGCGGACCCAAAAATTCAATGACAGGGCTAAATTTAACACAGGGGTAGATTGCCAACTTCTTCAATTTTCGTGATAGAAGTCTGAAATTCAGTAAATAATTGCCGTTTGACTCCGAGGTAAAGTATGCCAAGTTATAGAACGATACCGTTTAGCATCGCAAAAATATCAGCGAAAAACTGTGTAAACGAGTTATAAAAATCAGAGTATAATTGTCTCTAAATTTGCAAACAAACGATCTTGTGGACAAATCATAAGGAATATGATGACGCCTCTCTGCTACCTATGTAACAAAAAATTTGAAACTGGTTTATTCCCAAATCTCATGAAAATTGGCTAAAAAATACCATTATTTAAACATGTTAAAAGTGGAAGTAGAAAGGAATTTTCAAACTATAAGCCAGTAACCATCCTGCCACAATTCTAAAAAATACTTGAAAAATTGTTTTGTAATCGTTTGGTTTCATTTATGAAATCCCAAAATTTACTGTATGAAGGTCAATATGGTTTTAGAGAAAACACTCGACTGCTCTAGCCCTAATGGAATTATTTGGAGAAATAACTTCTAAGTTAGACCACAAAATGTCCACAATTGGAATATTTAATGATTTAAAAAAGGCTTTTGATACAATTGATCATTCTATTTTAATACGAAAATGATGACACTATGGTGTCAGAGGCATTGCTTCCAGTTTTTTTTTTGGGGGGGGGGGGGTAGGGGCGGGGGGGGGGTAGGGGCGGGGGGGGGGATAGGAGAATGAATTCAATAAACTAAGCTTCTTCATTCTCCTTTTCAACATTATGTTCATTTATATATTTCATGTGTACATGCGATATGTGAATGTTGAAATAAACAAGTTGAAATGAATTGAATTGAAATCTGATATGATTTTTGGCGATGACTTCGTTTAGGATGGTCGGATCAATTTGAAATCTTCGGGGAAATCTTATATGTTTTCTTATTTGGCACAAGCCATATATTTTCACCAAATTTCAGACTTCCATCCTGAAAACTGAAAAAGTTGGCAATCTACCCCTATGTTAAATGTTGAAAACAAATCGGATTTCAGGAATTCGAGCAAATTTGGGGATTTCACGATCTTTATTCCGCTAAGAGACGTACTATGAGGAAAGTTTTTGAGTTAAAAGAATCAAACAAGTGTATTCTAATAAAATATAATTCTTGCAAAGTACTGTGTGATGTGAACATAGAACAGCATGCCAAATTCTGCTCAAACTCGCATATATTTCATGTTTGATGTGAAATTTAACATTGTAGTAGATTGTCAACTTCTTTCAATTTTCAAGATAAAAGTATGAAATTTGGTGAAAAAAACACGGTATTATGCCGAATGGAAACAAACAAAATTTCGCATTAATTCGACCATCATAACCGAAGTTGTGGCCAAAATTCATATGACGTTTTGTGTTGAACTTGACTTCATAAACTGTTGCAGGTAATATTACTCCCCGAGATAGCTGACCAAATCACCTGTCCGAGGCAAACTTATCATCAAGGATAATATCTTCCTTAAAAAACCCAAAAGTTCCAAAAAAACTACCTGCTGACCCAGGTAGACGTTGCCAGAAATCTCTCACATTTGGATATTTACCTTGATAAAAATATCAACTGTATCTAATATAAACTACTCAATGATTCCATAGAATAGCTATGATAGTCCTCCATGGCTCTGACATATTTATTAGCATATACACACTGAATTTCATGAGATATTCGCCCAACACGAAAATCCCGGATTTTCAAAACGTTCGGTGACCGTTTATTTGCATGGACTATTCTGTACAAAAAAATGCAGCAAATCTATCTTTGCACATTTTGTCTTTTTCTCCATGAGTTTTCTATCAAACAAATAGCGCAAAACAAGTATTTGGTTATTTAATCAGACTTTTATAAACCAACCTAAGATTCGTACCTGAGGTGTTCCAGAAAGGTTGATGACCTTGGAAAGTCATCATTAGAAAAGGACAGTGTGTCGAGTCTTCGTAATACAAATACATATACATTTAAATTTTAATATTTTGTAAAACAACGATCAGGAGACCGAAAGGTTGTGTATTGGTATGAGGTCCTGACCATCCCTGTGCTAGCCCACCGCCCGGACTCATGGAGGATCACTCAGGCCTGGGCAGCAGTAGGCCCATACTGCTCGCACATATGGGCCGGAGATTGACGCAGTCCATGAAAGTGTTCGGGAGATACCTTCAGCCACAGCCTTGCTAGGGCGCTTCGGCAAAGCCACGCAGGTTTCTATATTCATCATCTCAATGATGCGAGACGCTATGTTCAGCATCTCAGACACGATGGTGATCGTTCGCTCCACAAGGTTGGGCTGCTGGACCGGCACAGTATGCCTCACAGCCTGGAAGCATGTACTCATGTGGGGTCTGGTCCATGGTGGCCAACAGGCCAACAGCTCAGAAACTGGAGCCTGCTGACACAACGGTACCAGAGTCCTTTCATGTTCTCAGGACTATTCGTCAACCAGCAAAACCACGGAAAGTGGTCCGGCTGGTGCAGGCTTTGGCTTAACTGTGCCAGACAGCAGTCCACAAGATGCGGATAGGTTTGCCAGACAACCTTAGTGCGAGAAAACTATTAGAGTGGTGACACATGATTGTGGTATTGTGGCGCAAAGTTCCTGACTGCTCATACATGCAAAACACTACCAAGTAGTGAGAGCGGCAGAAAGTGGTACAAGAACTATCGGAAATGCCTGAAATCTGTCTCTTGGGTGATCAAAAGTCACCAATTGCACGTCCGGACGAGCGGATTGCACTTGGCAATGCAGTTCAGATAAGTCGTATCAGTGGGTCTGGATATATCATTGGGTTCTGGAAGACCTACCATATGGCAAACACTGACCGGAAGTGACCAATATAGGTGAATCATCAGATTCTGCAGCCTGTATCAGCAGTTGAAGCATGATCGGACCTTCATAATGCTTCAGGTTTTCAATGTGGGTAACCAGTACCCAGTTAGGATGAGAAAACCGATGGGTCTGGTAGTAGTAGTAGTAATTATGCACCCCATCTCCTTCCACAAAAGCTGGCCTACCCATAGCATGAGCGTCATAGCCGCACTTCTGTTAGATTTGTCACAGATGGATACATAATTGGTATGCTATTTGGAGATGGTCATTTACAAAGCTGCCATCAGGTTGAGGAAATCAATTGAACTGTTCGACCTGCACCTCAGATTGAGCCCTGCTTCCCGGATACGATGGGGACACCAACTAATGGTTGGTCAGTGGTCATACACGAAAACATCGTTGATGTACATCATGCACATTTTCCAGAGACACCCTTTTAGTATGATCTTCATCAAGTGCTCAAACATCGTGGGCACATCACAGAGCCTGAACTGCGATTCGTTGAACGTGTACAGGCCTTTCTTGGTGAGAAACACTCTTCTATCTGAACCTGCAGCCTGGAGGCCAGATCAAGCGCACAGAAATGGTGTGATCCAGCCAGCAGATCAAACATTTCCTTGATGTGTGGGAGAGGATATGATTTCTTCTGCATGACATGCTTTAGCTCAGGATTAAATCTATGTAAAACCTGCATGAGCCCTACTACTTCACCATAACCATAGGATTGGTACAAGGGATATCACTGGGTTCAACGACGCTAGTTCGATCATCTTTTGTACCCCGCAAATAATGACCTCTTCATGTATGATAGACGCGGATGGTCGCATTGACAAGGAAGTCAATGCGATGTTTAGCAACGTTTGTCTTGCTAGCAGCACTGTCCAGACCATTGAACACATCCGTAACTGCTGTTTTGTCACGTTTATCACTCGTTGAAATGCAAAATTTCAGATGATCCAGCTGAGTGGCTGGGTTGTCTCCGGTGGCTGTGTGGGCGCAAGTGGCGCTGCACACCAGGTCGACAGTATAGATTTTGCATGACATCGCAAGCATGCATGTTGCAGGAGCAAACCCACAGTGTAGCACAATGGGAGCGTCCGTTGGGTTCACCACGAGAATAGGGATTCTGCTGGGGCATGATTTGATTTGACAAGAACCCCACCGAGTGCGAGTCCCATATCCTGTGCAAAATTGCTCACTGGTTATACTATACAAGCCCGACCATTGAGAGGCATGCACATGCGTCATGGACCCTGCTCCACAATAATCTCGCTGAATGAGCTTGAATGACTAGGTAGGAGAAGGAAGTGAATATACTTACCCATATGGAGCTCATTGGCACAAGTACAAAGGACCCAGTAAACAGAGGACCACTCCAACACTTCAAGACACAGGAACCAGAAGTGGCCCTGCTTCAAGCAGTAAAAGCAAGAGCAGTTGGCACCAAGGCCAGAGAAGGAGTAGCATTGTGCCAAGCTTTTGCACCATGACAAGATTGTATTCTCTACTTCGTATGCCTCCTCCTTGGCCGAAGTGATCAGACTGAACTGTCAATGATGATTCTCCAGCCGACCATGGTACCATCAAATCATTTCACCGCATGAGGTGATCGGGCCACTTGCTGTGCAAGTGGCAGTCAGACAGACCAAAGCAAAACTCCCACTTTAGCCAGGACAGAATATCTGGTGTTCACCATGGATGCCTTTCCACATGCATACTCAGTTATAGCTCTTTGAACTAGCCTCTGTTCTCACTCAGACAGTTCCTAAGAAGGCCATTTTTGGTATGGAGATAGTGAATGGGCTCTCCCATCCTATTGCATATACTGGTTAGGCAATCAGCCACATTCGTATTGGACATACACATTCATCTCACCCTAGATGTGACTTAGGCCATTGACTGCGTCCGGGAAGTACTGTCCACGTATGTGACCGCTGTCCACAAAGGAGAACACTCGTGGCTGCATTGACAGACTATTTGACCAGAGTCTGACCTGTGCTGAAGGGCGGTGCCAACAGAAACTTGTTCTGGGTGCCCGTGTAGGCACTGATCGAAGGTCCTGACAGCTGCGCTGGCACTCTTGGCATAGTGTGCAGTCTAGTGTGAGCATATAGAAAGCCGTATGTCTTAGCATATAGTCATGGTGGTGGACAGTTGACGGTAAAGTAAGGTGTGGCAATGAACGCACAGAGTATTAGTGTTGGGAGAATGACGTGAAAAAACGTCATTTTACATGATTACGTACTTTTAGCTGATTGACTTGTGTTGCTAGAGACTGGAGACATTGAAAATATCCTGATAAAATAAGCGTCATTCAACACTGACCCACTGTTTTTTCACAAGAATTTCTTCAGAATTTCGTTATCTTTCAGAAATTTCAGCAGCTGATCATGCTGAGCAGTCTAATTTGGTGTACAGTTTGGACAGTAAACCAAAAAGTTAGCCTGTTTGGCCTATAGTAACTTTCTGGCTAAATTACGTCTGACCGCGGCCATCTGAACGTTTTGACGTTTGCTTTTGTCGAAAATCGGCCTATGATAAACGTCAGAGTCTGAACGTCAGATATTATTATAGTATCTGTGTAAATGTGGATAGATAGCAATTTCACCAATGACTATATTATTATCTAAACCAGATATTCCATCATCTTTGATATAAAATATAGTTATTAAACTTTAACGTGCTATGGGGTTGTGGCTGGTGAAGTATTAATTCACAAATCTCTTGTATTGAGTACAGTTCTCACTAGAAAGCCTTTCATAATGCAGTGCCAAGAATATCCCTGAAAACGTTCAGTTCCAACATAGGAATAGCACCCCGTGCTAGAAAAAATGCAAGTGTTCATCAATAATCATGAAAGTGTTGTTCCTATGTTAGCCAAGATGCCTAAAAGAAAATCATTGGCACTGGCAGAATGGGTGAAAGCCCTTGAAATGTATAAAAAAAACAATGCTCACACAAAGTTGCCACTGCTTTTATTCTCGCAGTCCTTACTATGGCTGTTTCAGTATATACAGGTATGACTGTAAATACAACATTGTACATTGGCGATAGTATGAATACATATAACAAAATAACAGTCTGTAATAATTCTGAAGTATTTATCAGCAAGTGGACTAATATTCACAGTAAGTATGAAATGTGTTACTTCAGTGCAAAAGTCTTCTGGTCATTCTAAGGCAGTTGACATCATTCACAGTGACAAATAGATCTTGATTTATTTAAAACGCCCATAATCGGAACATAAATATACTCAAGTATGCGATAATGTGAAAAATATATAAATAATTATCAAATGTACTAGGTGTTTACAGATTGTTTCGCATTGGTGTATATGAAATCGGTGTGAATCTATGTATCAAACAATCAAACAATTGGGAGTGATTTAACTCAGTGTGTATATAGGCTCATACTCATGTGATTCTATGCTAAGACCAGAGTCATGCTTGGATGTCATGCTGTCAATGCCTTGTTTTCTCACAACATATCCCGGTGTATCCATTGGGACATACTCGGCCTTTTTACATGTAACGTCTCTACAGGTTGCCATGTCTTTTGTTGATTCATGAACTGTACTTCCACGTCTTTGCTCTCCAGTGAATGGGTTATTGCTATCGAGTTTGCAGTTATGACTGGGACTGTTCTCCAAATCACGAGGCGGTTTTGTGAATCGTATTGGGCCAGGTCTGTACTTGATATCTGGTAGAACACTCCTCACTTCTGAATTGCAATAAACGGGCTGACAAACTTCACATACGCACAAGTTGGAGAAGTATGTGGTGTTGGGCAGAGTTGGTGTCAGGTATTCAGACGGGATGTTTTCAAGCATGTCACCGTCAGGTTTAGGTTCAGCTATGTTACTGTGTATTTCTATTTCGCCTACAAATGCATGGTTGGACACACCACTCCCTTTCGGCTTGTGTGGCGCCAGTGTCGCTGGGATGACGTCATATGTGCCATCGTCGTTCTGCCCCTGAACAGGTTCATTGTTATAAAGCTCCATAGATGTGGTAGTTCTCTTTTTGTTGTTACTTGTATGGCATGTCAATACAACAACAAGCCCGATTATTGCCACAACTGCAACTGAAGAAGTCACGGATACAACAATAATAAACATGTCAGAAGACCTCGTTTCAACGTCATCATCACCGACTGTGGTAAATTCAGTACAGCGCTGTATTTGACACTGGTTAGACGTCACACAAAATATATAGTCGGTGTTTGGGTGAAGTTCATCCATGTGAAATGAGTCAGGTTGTTGCTGCACTGCCTCGATCTTTCGTTTGCTAGTACTACCGAACCTATGTATAGAACCCGCGAGATTACACTTCCATTGAGGCGAGTCTGTGATATCAATTTTGAAAATAGCTGACGTTTCTGATATTTCCTTCATTGATATGTCGACGGATACATCACCACATAACTGTTCAAACATAGATTGGGAGATAATTCCATAATCGTCGCAGAGAAATCCAATATCTCCAGTTTCTATGTCATATTGTACTGTTCTGTGTGAATCATATGTTATAGAACATGAAGTATGAGGCAGAAGCTTCACCATTGACGTGTTAAGCCAATCCTGCAATCGGTTGGTATCACAAGTACAAATGACGTCATTTCCTCTCAAATCCATATGCCTGAGTGTTCCCAGATGCTGGAATATTTCTCGACTGGGGTAATGCAAGTAATTATCTGTCAGGTGTAGATATTCCAGAGAGTTTAGTCCCACCAAACTACTGTGATCCATTGCTGATAGACTGCAGTGTCTGACATTGAGAATCTTCAGGTTTTCCAATGGTTGAAATACCATGTACGGCAGGAAAACAATAGGGTTGTCGGACAAGTCTAACTCTTTTAATCCTCTCAAGAAACGTATGCTTTTCAAGATTTGCAGATCCAGTTTATTTCTAGACAGGTTCAGATAGTACAAGTTGTGGCAACTTTGTATCAACCTACAAAGAGGAACAGTTGTTGTCAGTTGGTTATTGGAAAGTAATAATTCCCTCAACTGACAAGTTCCTTCCCCAAATATGTCAGAATTGACAGTTGACACCGAGTTGTAAGATAGATCCAGGTGTGTCAAACCAAGAGGACCAGAGAGTGCGCCAGCCTCGATCACTTGCAGCAGGTTGTGGGAGGCATTGAAGTCACTCAGATGCTCGTAGGTTTTGATTGTCCCAGCTCCTGTAGTAAGATGATTCGAAAATTGCATGGTAATTTTATCACACAATTGTATTGCTAATATACTTTTGAATAAAGATTCTTCAGGGAAACGTTTTCTGGGAATTTGGTTCATAGATGAAATGACTTAATTCGCAAACGAAATTGCTCTTTCAATTGAGATCAAAGACAAAATAATTTAATTTGCTTTAAATTTGTATTAGGTTAACTGATGAAGTGCGTGTAAGTTCATTCATAGACTCACCTAGAGATATCAGTAGATTGTGAGATACATCCAACCTGACAACATTCACTGGAAGTTTCTGTGGAAGTTCAGTGATATTTCGATGAGAACAATCCACATTGAGACCGCTGGCTTCACAGTCACAGTGAACTCTACATGCGGCGACATTTAGTTGTACATTACTAAATATCACAACTATTATAAAGTATCCAAAGTTATCCATCGTCATGACCAGTATGAAAATACCAGTTTTGTTCAAAGAATGACAAGCAGTGTTATTGAGTTTATTTTCCCTTTCAATATGTTTCCACAAATCACGTGTGCATTTATAAATGTGAACAACCTTTTGTTATCACTGATTATCATTTCTACTGAAGACGCCTAACTTGTTTGATCGACATCAAACTGATAATGCTGACGGGACTCAAGGACACCTCTCCATAATCTGGCTAGTTACATGTTATTATCCATACCATATCTAGAAGACAACCGCTTGTCAACACACACATAACATGCTAGTAATCCAATTTGAAATATCTGTATTATGCCACATATATACATGACAGGGATTTTATATTTTTCATCATGTATGTCATCACGGGCATAGCACATAAATATATGTATATAATTATAACTGCACGATAACAAATGCCAATCATTGAGATTAGGGGAATTTCTTACCGAACTCATATCAAGCCATGACCAAATGTGCATGTACATTCAGCCATATAGTTGTATTGATGTTACTAGTATATATACATAATTGATTTACATATTCCTTTAGAATACCTGGACGATCAATATGCTGTGTTGATAATACACAGTAAACTAACATGCCCTCAAAGAGCAGAGAAGTTCAAAATCAATATTATTGGGTGGCCTGAACGAAACATTACAAGGAAATAAATAAATTATCAATAAATTTCTCAGCCTAATTTGTTTTCGAGTACATGCCATTGTGAAGGAAATTCCATGAATAGCTGCATTTTGGGTGGAATATTTGGTTGACAATGATAATTATCGATCCTCACAATTACCAGTAAAAACATTCTACTCCTCAATGTGCCTGATAATGAGCACAGTGTGAGCCCAACGAGGCTGAAACAGAACAACAACAATTAAACACTAGCTACATGCACAAATCGATATTCATTGATTCAGATACAGTGGAGATGTTTGTGTGTTTTTTAAATTATTATTGACACAGTATTATATAGAGTGTGGTTGTTACATCCACAAAATGGCAATGAACAATTTACATAATATCTTTACAGATCAGACCATATGTCATAAAATTAACATTACTTTGAAATCAAATTGAAAACAAAATGTATAATACCTATATGAAATGAAAAAGCCCACTTAGCATTCCACTTCGGTAATCAGTAATTGTGATCTTAACATTTGACTATATATACATAAATGATTTGCTTCTTGCTTTATGTGTTTGATTTTTCATTCATTAGTTTGTCCCGGCTCGGGTGGGAGCAACCCCTAATCAATCTTCTGTACTGTGTTTTGTGAAATGTACTACAGTGATGGAATTCTAATATTCACAATATGCTTTGAGGCTGGTGTCACATTTTATCCAGACCAGTGGATGCTGTGTTCCATGATAAGTGGTCCTGAGACACTTTACATCGCTCTCAATAGCATCCGGATTCCCAATTCCCAGAAAAGCTGGCAAATGATCTCCATTCACCCAGATGACGTTGTTCTGTTTACCGTGCCCACCCAACCAGCCAGTCGTACCTTTGGTGGCACATGAACGAGGAAAAAAAACATGTGTTAAAACAGGTTGAAACTAATGATGTGTTACAATATTTAATGGATTATAAAATATATATATATTTCAGTTAGTGCAATCAGTTGTAACTGCCAAGTCAGTCAGGCCAAGTCTGCCTATTTTCTTCGTTTTCAGCAGTTTTTATGCCACAAGTGAACCAATAACTCACCTGACTGGTCTCTCATCTGTACAGCTATGTCCTGCTCTGCAGGTATTTGTATATCCATCAAGTGAGCTGAGCCATGAATTTCTTCGCAAATGGCATCAGCTTGTGACCATTGTACATGCTTGGTTGTGATAGCATAGCATTTATTTGCAGTCCAATAGAAATCCATATTCTTTGGACAGGTCCCTGAAATGCAAATTATATCCAGTTTTCTTTTTGTGGAATTAACTTGTATCCACCCACAGCATAAAGATACTCAAAATATCGAAATATATCAAATGTGAGTCTGGTTTGGCTCACCATAGCCTTTGATTGCATTGGTCATTGGTCATTGGTTTCGTTGCTAAAGCGTCCATTTTACGGTTATCACTTTGATAACCAAGTGGCAATAAATTGATACGAATTTAATATATTTGATCATATCTGTTTATCAAATGGGAATACGATTTGCTCAATAACAGTTCATATGCAAAAAGTCATTACTTACAGTAGTGAGTCCATCCTTCCTCATTCACGACGTTGTATTTTTGAACACCCTTCAATAAGTAACACTCCCCATTGTCGACGTCCCCATGCATGTTGAAGCTACGACACTCTGCGTACATACGGCATGCTCTCTCACAGGCTCGGTGGTTGGTCTTTCCAATGCTCTGCAAAACTTCTCCCTTTCCTCTCTGGCTACTCACGGCAGTAAACTGTTTGTCACATGCTGCCACTAACTGCACACAGAGCAGAGCAGTAGCTAGATGAAATGAAATCCACACGTTTCTGTCCATGTTGTCATCACCTGACCAACGATGAATCCAGCTGAGAATATTCAGAGAGATTGTAAATCATTACATCTTCGTGTATGGATCTATGCAATTTGTATTGAACCGAATCTTATGAATGGTTGCAACATTTCACGACTGTGAATCACAATACATATTGCCCGTATTTGTTACCTGTACTTATGATGTGGTGCATGAATCTTAGAGAACAGTTAACACCTGGAGATCCTGAGCTCGGAATTGACTGTGGATATTCACCCATGAACATATTTTACTTACCTTAATAAGATTCACAAAAGAACCGTTTTATCCAACACAAATCCATCATGTTAGAGGAAATTTCATTTTGCACATCAACCTCACAATATGAGTGATCCCTTTCACCATAAAATCATTCCCATCAAATACATGGCCGATGAATAATATCTGGGGTCATCCTTTGGCAACTCATCAAAACATGGTGGTAAACAATTGTACATAATATATTATCAACACTGTGGAAGCTGCCCTATATAGCACGCCTCATCATTCTTTCCTAAATAGATGGCAATTGCTATTATTACCTCAGGCAAATTAATACAATGCATAATTTAGTCAAAATTGTACGACGAATGTTCAGCTATCAAAACAAAATAAGTCAATAGACCCTGTGTTTCATTCAATACTGTGAATAGCAGGGAGATGAAAAATTTTCCGCGAGTTTGATCTGAAATGATGTGAATATACATAAACTGTGTATACAGGTGTAATGGACGTTGCCATTTGTTTACATTAACGACAACTTCCACAAAGCTGAATGGATTTTAGTTGTTTTTACAGCAGCACCAGCATTTCTCTACGGTTTTCTGATGTTCGATATAGTTGTTGTATATTCTGTGTGAAATGCCAACAACGATGCCAATATTTCAGAGTTGTTTGTCTCAAAATACATGTAGATCTTTAGATTTGTAGTTCACATTAAAACACTTTTGGCTAACATTAATGAGGAATTGTTATGAGCCATTACATGAAATGTGACGTACCCCTCTATGGTATATTTGATAAATTACGTTAATCCAGAAACTTTTGATTAATGGAATGTTATTGTTCTAGAGGGGGGGGGGGGGAGGTTTCGCAAAGAGTGTCTTGGAGATAAGCGGCACCAGCATTAACATCTCATGGGCTATTTACCACTCATATTTTTTAATGAGGTTAGCAGTGATTATTGGTGCCAATGTTGAATTTATTTTTATTTACTTTGATTGCAGATGACTTTCTGAATCATTGACTCCCAAAGTGAATTCAGTTTAGATGAGAAGAGCAGGGACTATCATAACGGCCACACCACTCACCTTTTAGCTCCTTCGAAGTCTACTCCTGGTACTTGATGTAGTTGGTATTGAACTTTTCATGGGAAGAGTGTAGCTGTTCCTGTAGCTGCTGGTATTGCAGTCCCATTATGAAAACTTTGTTCTACCTCAGTAAATCATGCTTTATTCTCGATCTCATGACGGTATGCTAGTTGGTGGTGAGTTGACACCAATTTTTATCTGGTCAGGTCTGGCACAAAGGCAAAGAAAACTTCAAGGTGCTCAGCTACATGGTCCAGAGCCCAATTGCTTATCGCACGGGTGAGGAAGGCAAATTCAAGTTTTAGAAATCTTGGTTTGGATAGAAGAGAGAGAGAGAAAAAAATCGATGAGGGCTCTTTGTGGACCTGTCTGCAAGCCTAATCAGCTGGCTCAAGGAATTACAAATTCAAGCTGCAAAGGTTTTTTTCATAAGCAAATATGGGCACATATGTCACATACTTGCGAAAGTTGCTACATTGGCTCCTTGTGGAGCATAACATCACATCAAAAAATGCAGTGTGTTGCAGGAAGACGCTCAACAGCCATGGACATGGCCTGAACTTCTGATGGGTACGGCTGTCAACAAATGGATAGATGGATGGATAGATGGATGGATGGATAGATGGATTGATAGATTTTATTTCAGAACCACAGAAAAACGCGTGAGAATACAAATGACAATATCAGTTATATGGTTCTGAGCTGTGGGATTGAAGTCTCAACAGACTGTAAAAAACCTCTGACACAAAAAGTAATGAGCGCACAATACTGATATTTGAACATATATACAAAGAGGCATCCCACAGCTCGATGAAAAATAAAAAACCTCAATAGAATATATTTGATAATACTTATTATGCATTCATTCAATATATATATTCATGCATCCACTCCCACCTACACCCCCGCCCCCACACAACCCCCTCCTCCCCACACGCACACACATGCAATACAACAATACAATGCAATTTTAACCATACACCGCTCTACAGGTGGTCTTATCCTGCGCGTAGGAAATATATTCCAACATGCCTATTATGCATTAAAGTCATAGTAGCAAGGTACCATTATATGGTTTTATACCTGTTCACATCAAGACATTGTGGACATTTGGTGATAAACAAGGTGTTCGCGTTAATTGCTAACTAATAACAGCGACATATAATGGAGTATATTGAGCCAGTAATACAATCGCCTTCTCCAGCCGATGAAAGAAATACCTTCGGCAATTTCCGTAATCGTGACGTCAGTTGAGGCAGAATGTGCTTTGATGGCTCGACAAAAACGTAAAGTACGTAATTTGGTGGCCAGCTCAAGGACGGAAAATCACTTCAGAATGCATGCGATTCAACAGAAAACACGCAAAAACCAGCAAATACTGGACATCTTGCAGTTAAACAAACCTCCGTTCTGGGTGAATAAATAGTGCTGATTCTAAATATCAAGACAAGAAATGCCGTATTTCTTCCATCTCACCCCTTCACTTGAATTGTCAAACATACATCAGGGGAATGAATATGCGACATGGAGTTTACCTTGCTGGCTACATGTACTTTCAGGTCTGCCTCAACTGACGTCACCAACCACGTGACCCACACTAAAATATGGATCAAAATCTTCGGCAATTTACGGAAGGAGTGCCTATCTGGTTCAATATCTCGAAACCCATTGATTGTATTGGTAAAATTCGTTCAAATTCATTGAAAACTATTCATATTAGACTAAATGAAAAGCACTTTCATCGGCATGCTACTAGGTCTTTAACACAAAAATCTGTTATTGCATCAGCCCATCCACGCTCTCTGCCCCCCCCCCCCACACACACATACAGACAATCACAACTACACACACACATATATTTGGACATTTGTTGTCTATATTTGTCACATGGTGCACACGCCGGGCGCGCCCCAAACCTGACCCGCGCCGCCACTCAACACCCCAATCAAACTTCAGTCCGCTACTCACCCGCCGCAGTAACTCCGCAACACATGCCGCTTGAAGTGTGTAGAGAACGCCTTCATGTTGACAAGTGTCTGGTGAATATTAAGATAAAGGTCAGAATTCAGGTTATTCCAAATAATAGGTCCCCTTTTTACAATTGATCTGCAAGCAACTTTGCTATTTAAGTTGGATGATTTTCATTTACATGTAGCAGAATGACGTGTGTTGTGATCATGAACATGGAGCGAAAGTGTGAAAAGATTTGCAAGGGAGGCAGGCAGTAAGTTTAATATATGAGCTAGTATATATTTAGAGACATACATATTGTATAGGTCCTGCAATTTCATAATTTGTAGGGATTTAAAAAGAGGTTCAGTATAATATTGGTGCTGCTATATTGGATGAATTGACATATTAGTTGATGATGTCTTCACCATTGCCCTGCATTCTCTTGCAGTACAACAACGTTGCCTTGAGCTGTACGATATCATACCACTCAACATCCTCTATCTCAGTTCTGTAAAAGTCTGCATCTTTCCAGATCATTGGAAGTATTGAAAACAATCCACATAGCTTACCATTTGTGCTTGCCATTTTGTTGAGTATGACTTTTTGCTGTTAATGCTTCTAGAATATCAAGGCAACTGAAATCCAACAACGTTTTGTCCGGCGCAAGCTACACCAACATGTTCTGCATAATTGGTCATGATTTCCTGTGGTGACATTCAACTTGTCTCGGATGTTTAATCATCAGGACGTGTGTATCATAAATATAGGAATATATTATTATAAAGGGAGAGATTATCATCGACTAGCTCGCCTAAGCCAGGCATTCAAGGTATACATGATACCGTCTTATATCCGGATATGTGGTAGGGCCAACTTCGAGTTTTGGACTATCTTCAAACAGCTTAACGTTTCAATTGATATTCTCACTTGAGGTTTAGCATTATGGAAATAATTCCGACTCAGATTACAGTGTTCAAGGCGAAATCGAAGACAGAGGATATCATGTACAGTTACAGGTGCAATTTCATCGACACTGTATGGTTTTCGAAATGATATCAATATATGTAATTAGCTGACACTTGAGTTGCATTCGATTGGGGATAGCCTGACAGAAAATATTATTTGAATCATATCTCGTATTATGTATTCGTACTAATTATCAGATTTATCCTGTAGGGAAAGTAATGGAAACAAATTTGTACTAGTTTTTCTAAATGTACATGCTCACGACATATTACTAATGAATGCGGCAGTACCTTTATTTTGTTGCATCAAAATCCTACAAAGATTTCAAAGGCGATATATTATAAGTTATCATGGCCTTCAGACCCCAATACGGCGTGATATCTGCCTGAAGTCACGATATACCACGAGGCCGCAGGCCGAGTGGGATATGCTGACTGAAGGCAGATATCATGCCATATTGGGGTCTGAAGTCCATGGTAACGATTTTATCATTGGATTATATGGAACTCTCCAAAACGTCATTCCGTATTACCCGCCTGAAACCCACGATACAGAAAATATCGTGGGGTTGTTTCACAGTTCTACAAATATACGGCGTGGTATTGTCGGGGAATTGACCAATCAGGATGGCGCATTTTCAGCAATCCGATGATAAATATATATATCCTATATTCATATGACGAAATACAATGTTTATTATTTGCCCAATATGCACGCACGTTTCACAGGAGGAATGAACATATTCTGGATATCATTCAGTATAACAAATGTTATCACCAATTGGAAACTCAGCCATATATTACGCCTCTCTATGTGCACGGGAAATTAACAAACACTCGTACTATATTGTATAATGTGTATGAATGGCATGGTTGTGTAATTTTCTGTAGATATCTGTCAACTGAAGATGATCTGTTTCCATATGTGCAAATCTGGTACCATCGTGGTAATATAGTGGTAATATAGGTAGCATCGAGTACAAACTCAGTCTCGGTCACATCGAGTACAAACTCAGTCTCGGTCACATCGAGTACAAACTCAGTCTCAGTCACATCGAGTACAAACTCAGTCTCAGTCACATCGAGTACAAACTCAGTCTCAGTCACATCGAGTACAAACTCAGTCCCAGTCACCTTGTCATTCGCATAAAATGGTGCATCAGTACATTCGTCTTGCCAAAACTATATACGCAATCACTGACCACACATGACATACTGGATTTGGTCAACGAATATAAATGATACATATTTGGCAATAATGTGAACACAATGAAAGCACAATACATGTCACAGGAAATAATTTGCACTGAACGCGGGCTACATTGATGTGATACTACACTGGCGTGAGACATCCTATTGCTGATTGGCTGTCAGCAATAAGAGGCAGCTTAATCTGAACAATGATAACAGCATGCAGTCATAGAGTGACCTTTTACGTATATATCGCCTTTGAAAATAAAACGTAGCATTTCCAATGATTCAGCATATCCAGTTCCTAGTGGTATCTCAGCGGCCCTCAGTGAAAGAGGTAAAATGTGGAAGAGTCGAAATTCCCCTAGACACCATCAGGCCTTGACGACTAACATTTGATGATGTCCATCATGTTTTTGTATTTAAGATATGCAGCAACACACCATCAATATTTCTTTAAAAAATTATACAATTTCTGAAATGAACAAAATAGGGAAATGGTACCGTTCAATACAGGCCCATGACAGCTTTCATTAATGGCAAAGGTAAATATATACTGTGAAAGTTATGACGCCAGTTACTAACATACTCACTAACTCACTGTAATTAGTATGTTATTTCAAGTATCTCAGTACCAGCAGGAAAGGATGCATTCAGTGTATCCATAATGCCTCCATACAACAATCGCACAACGAGGAGAAATGGGTATTCTCAGCTTCAGCTCCCATTATAGATTTGTTAACATATGTACATGTTATGATGGATTGCCAAGAATGATCTAATACAGGTTGGATTATTTGAAAAACAGAAGCCCTTTGAGATGAAATATCTAAAGAAATTTAGGAGGAACATTCAATCTAGTATTCATTGTTCTGATTTCTAAGTTCATCTCACATGTGGATTCATGATATTTTTTTATCTCCTGGTTTGGAAGGGAGGCAATTATCAGAAATAATAGAGGTACTGATGCACATCATGATTTCATGAATTAATCATGATGATTGGATTAATCCCAGTCGTTTCAACATCCCCACAACACTCAGTACGAAAGTCATGTAAAATACATATATCCTTTCCACACAGTGTAGTTCTATTAGCTAAATACATCTCATTCACATCCATTAAATTTTCCAGAAGATTAGTACAACATCCCGGAGGCTACTGTACAATTATTCATCAGTATTGAACACTCTAACAATCCTGACATTCGGATGCCATGTTTATCATACTACATGTACGTTCATACCACGCAACACTTTCTCACTTGGCATCATGGCTGATGTGAGCACAAGTGAACTGTTGTTTTCACAAAATGACAGTAGCAGAAATGGTCGCGCTACTAGGTATATCAACAGGTTCTTCATATAAATAGCTAATGTGAGATCATAAATCAACCAAAAATTAATCAACCAGTAAACGTTCGTGATGGACAGCACTATGTGCTGAGCAGATCGCGGAAGGTGCTTATTTCTGCTGGGTGACTGGTGGAAAAACTCTTTGAATCTGATTGAAGCCAATCGAATGGCAAAATGGGCAAAAACAAGTGGGTTTTAGTACTTGTTGTGCTCTGGATGAAACTTATAATAGCATGTGACAAACAGTTCACTGCAACTATTGGCCAGAGAGGACAAGGAGAAGTTCTACACAGCGTTGGCACAACAAGCCACCGAGCCTGTGAGAGAGCATGTCGTATGTACTCAGAGTGTCGTAGCTTCAACTTGCATGGTGACGTCAACAGTGGGGAGTGTTACATATTGAAGGATGTGGATAAACACGACGTGGTGAACGAGGACGGGTGGATTCACTACTGTAAGTAATGATTCTGTAATTTGATACTTTTGGCGCAGGCACAGCAACACTATATCAACGGGAGGTTTAAAATAATTCGACCTTAGAACATAGACTATATCCTTAGAGCATTAACACGCCAAACATTAGAACAGAATTATTAGAGCCCTAGTTAGAAGATGTTGAGCTTTTATATTTGAAACGTCCAGGTGATGCAGTGTTTCTGTATGTGAGCAATAATTAAAATTAACATATGACAATCAATGTTTGGACACTACATGTAATGGCTTGGCACATCCGTAGATGATGGCCTATTTCTGAACAAATCAGACTCCCATTGGTAATTAGTTTCTCGAACACTGCATCGAATCCCTGTTGTAAGGTAATATGGTCAGTATTTTACAGAAACATTATTTCATTCACCATGTGTCGGCATTAGCTTCCAAAACGTTAGCCTTACATCATTGACAAGAACATGACCTAACTTCTAAACAAAAGAACTAGGTCGGTCAACGCTCTGGCAGATTGTTGCTAGTGACGGTAATGCTGAGCCTCATGCAATATTCTACATTGAGATAAAAATTACTGTCCATACAAAACAAATCAGCGAAAATTGTTGCCAGTCTATATCTCAAATTGGATTATAGTCATTTTACGCACCACATTATCGATTTCAGGGACTTGTCCAAAGAACATGGATTTCTATTGGACTGCAAACAAATGCTATGCTATTGCAACCAATCGTGTACAATGGTCAGAAGCTAATGCTACCTGCAATGAAATCCATGGCTCAGCTCACTTGATGGATCTACAAACACCTGAGGAGCAGGACATAGCTGTGCAGATGAGGGACCAGTCAGGTTGAGTATTGGTTTACTTATGCCAGCAATGTTGCTGGACCGAGTAAGCCTTTGATATAATCCTTCAAATATAGTCAAAAACAATAACATCCGTTGCTTTCAACCTGTTGTGTCACGTATTCTATTGGTTTCTATTTTACAAAAGGCATTATTGGCTGGCTTGGTGGGTATACTGAACTAAACAACTCTGTCTGGTTGAATGGAGATCGGTTGTCTGACTTTCTGGAAATCGGAAATCCTCATGATACTTTGAGTAATGCACGGTGCATGAGGATGACTCGTCGTGGGGTACAACTTCCTCTGCATTGGACATATTGCAACAAGGGTTTCAAAGCATACTGTGAATATTAGAAGAAAGATTGTCACACAAAATTTACATCGAATCCCTGCCAGCCACTGTTATTGAATGTAGTATAAAACATTTATATATCCATTTCATACTGCGACATTGTGATATGGAGAGTTGACGATCTCTTGTATACATGTATATGGTCGTTCAGGCGACCTAACAATACTGATATTTTACTCCCACCTACTCCCCATTGTGCATGGAAATCTGCTGTGTATAATGTACACACAATATGCCAATGAAGCTTCAGTACACATGCGAGTAAACCTTTTGTGTATTTATCATCAAGAGTTCTTTTATTGTTCAGGAGTTCAATTCATATATCGCCAAGTCTTGAGCACCTTTGCAAATGACACAGTTGGAAAGGAAAGGTATGTTCCAATAAGTACACTAGGGCTGAGAACGTTAAGTTATCAGCATCAGGTACAAGCGCGAGCCTGGTCTGAGCTTATACACCCCAAAACGGCGGATTCACCAGTCCAGTGTCTAGTAATTATTGATCAGCGATTACTCGGGGGGCATGCTGACACTGCATTGTTTCACTATTTATCGAAATGGAAGATATCCAGGGTAAATGATTAGCATGATTAGGACCATGTCAGATACTGCACAAGAAATGTTAATGCATGTTATTATATACCCTCTGGTGATATTGAAATTAGTTGAAAACAAAAATAAAGACGCATATACTAACTAGTTTACACCATATTTTTGCTGATATGTTTGCAATGATATAATAGCACCATAATAAAACTCGGCATACTTCAACTGTGAGTCACAAAATGCAATCTTCAAGACTTCTCGAAAAGTTAGAAAGTTGATGATTTACCCCAGTGTTAACTTATCCCAATCATTGAATTTTTTAGTCCGCACACAATTTTGTAAATATATTCGATTCTATGGCGGTGGAATCTTTCGAAATCAATATGTAGAATAGATCGAAATGCGTCTTATGGTCCAAACTCACAACAATATTTTGAATCCTGATGGATGTAAACACGACCAAATCTCTGAATATGCTCAGATTCTCGAGATCCAGTTCTGGACTGAAATTTAACATTGAGATGGAGACCCAAATTTTCCGATTTACATATCAAATCACGAACTATATGATCAGACAAGGGTTTAAATACGAGTATCTTCTCCCGTGAAAAATATTCCACATATTACTCCAACATATATCAAGACAACACAAGGAAGAGTGAAAAGATTGTTTATTTCCCAAGACAGGAGGGTCAATAAGTGGAAAGGACAAAGGTTTTTCGTGTAAATTATCGCGCAAAAAACACATAACTGAAGCAAATCAGCTTTACACGAGACCCTCAAGTCCTAGTACCTACTATGTATTTCCATGAAGTTAACTGCAAAGATGAATATTGAGTTTGTACCGAACAACACCTCTACACTCAAATAACACATCAACACAAAAGCACACGGTAAAGTTAACTTTTAATTGATAACCATGCTTTGACGCGTTGCACGTGGGAACATAGTAGATATCCGCGGTGTGTTGAGTGAGCGGTGAGGCGCAAAGTGGCAGCTTATCGCATGCCAGCATCCTTGAGGGCCTGGACGGTGTTGGCGCCGACAGTCCTCCAGCCGGCGGTATCACAGGCGCCTCCAAGCTTTTCTTGCAGGAAGGGAACCAGGCAATCGTACATGTCCTGTCAGGGCATACAACACAAACGGTCAAAAACACTAAACACAAAAGATGAAAATGTATTGCCTCATATATCATGTATATATATGTGTAGTCGAATTTAGACATTGTGTACAACTGTATTTGTAACAAAAAGTCGACATCGACATATTCTATTCGAAATTGCTTGACCAAATATCCAATTACTGATTTAGAGAATGTGTGGTATGAACAATTATTTAAAGGCCACAAAACTGGATAGGCAGAAAAAGTAAGATATATTCTCCAATTACTATAGAACTAACCTGGAACTGCTTAAGTCCAAGTTCACTGTGCTCTGGCATTTTGGCGAGCTTGTCACCATCAGCGGCAGTGACACCTCGCTCAGCCATATCCAGGAGCATGCCAACGACCTTTTCCACGTGCGGGGCAAACTCGGGCACACTCGGCAGGGACTCGAGGGCCTTTCCCCTGTAGTGCTTTTCATCTACTCTGATGCCCCATACAAATATACTGATAATATGTGGTAAATATGGTTAATTTTCTGACTTATAATATTTTTGTGGAATTTGGTGCCATTATTGGCAGACCTGTTTTTATACTCATATGACTCAGATTTTATCCAACATTTACAACGAGGAGGTTCTAAGAAACTAACATGTAATTTTAATTTCACTTTCCGATACATAGGCAATGTATTGTCGCTAAATAATCCCAAGTTTGGTGATTATTTTGATGTCATATATCCTAAGGAACTTGAAATTAAGGTAACTAAAGACTCTTCTTCCAACCATCTAGACCTGAGGTTTTAGATTGATAATGATTCTAACCTGTCAACTAGATTATATGACAAAAGTGATGATTTCAATTTTTCCATAGTCAATTTCCCTTTTCTAAGCAATAATCTCCTATGTCACCAGCATATGGTGTGCTTGTTTCCCAACTTATAGGCTATTCCAGAGCTAGTTGCAAATATGAGGCTAGTTGCAAAAAATAGACTAGATCTATTTTCATGTTAATTGTGGGGAATTCATGACGGGTGCCTAGTGGAGCAGGAAATGCTCACTCTTTCCGGAACATCTGGTTTCACTTCCTAATGGCCATTTTTGGGGTTCATGAGTTTCCCTGTCATTTTTTTTCTCTCACTTCGTATGCCTGATATGACTTTCTGTCCCTGGACTATGAGATTGGATAACGGACCATGTTTTGTTTGCTCGGAAAACTTAATACTGGGTATTGATTCTACGTGTATTTGAAGAAAAATGGTTGATGGTTTTGGGTCATACAGAATGGATACACTATCATTCGAGCCCTAACACAGCAGACTGAACGAAAACAGTCGATATTCATGCGCAGTAGATGTATTGATTGCAATGAATTGTTCTGTTATTTACATCGACTCTAATACAGCACCAAAAATATCAGCAGCATAATATTTTTTTCATTGAAAATAAAAGTGCAAAAATTTAGTTTTGCAACTTTTATCTTCTTTTCGATTTTTGTCACTAATGATGCTTTGAAAATTGCTAAACTTTCGTAATCAGACAGCAATAAAAACGATATTGTATACCTTTTAGGACACAAAATGTTTTTGTCATGAAACCGCGAAATGTCATCATGAAACTTATCATCATTAGATGGTTCACGGAATGTTTTTTTTTCTGCACTGATTCAGTGTCATTCATCCATTGACATTGACTTAAATATATTCCAAAAGGTAACGAGTGTTAATTCGTATTCAATTAAATGTCTAAATGGCTGGAAGTATAGATATCAGTCTAATAGCGACAAAATTATTATAATTATTTAGTTAAACATTGTCTTTTACATTAAGAAACGTTTACACTCTGATATAACTGAAGACCAATGAAGGTGAAGGACATCAGACTTCAGGATCAAAAACGGACTCCCATGGAATGTTTATATCATAATTGATATTTAGCATAATTGATATCACTGGTTCCTATGACTAACATCTAACATAGTTGGCATAATTATCTGATTACCAGACACACCACACGAATAAAGATAGATAAATGACATTGTTATTCAAAATTGTGTATAGTAATTCTGCAAAGCCGAAACAAAAACAATCGGTTATTTATAGGTACAGGAAATGTCAACTGTTCGGCGTTTTTTGTGCAATTTTCTTTATATCAAAACAATGGCATTTTCATAGACAAACTATGCGAATTCGGCCTTGACTCTTTATCATTTGGTGCACTAATAGATCAAAATGACCAGCAGGTTTATCAGAAATTTACCATTGGAAAAAAACTTTGTCATCCTGTTCGAAATGTTCACTCTTTTCTTTTCACACTTCTGTTATTGATGACGAATGGAAATTGATAGATCGCCGTTATAATAAACTAGCAATATGAATGATCTCATATATTGATCTAGCCACAGAATACTTTTTCAAAATTGTAATTTCACTTTCCTATGAGGAGGTAACACATCAATTTCCTGAAAATTCCTCTTCCTTTCCAGCCAACGTTACTAATGTTTCATGAATGTTTCATGTTTTAAACAGGTAGATTTCACCTAAATTTGCTTACACCGGTGCCTGATGCGATCCAATTTTGTTGTAACTAGAATAGCTAAACTCTTAGCATGTACAAGCAAATGTATGACATCATTTCTTCTGCTGAACCTGTATATTTATAATTATCCCCCCAATAAGATAAAACTGAAATGTTAGAAAAAATATGAATACAAAGTTCGACTGACTTTGATCAGTGGTTCCTCGGGGGAAGGCGATGAAGTCAAGAGTTGAAGTTCGAACTGAGACTTGCTTTCCTGCAGAGCAAGAAATTGAATGGGGAGCCGTCCTCACGGACCTGTATATATAGGCCGACCCTGGGAACAGTCACGTACACCCTACCGTACACCCGTGCGGGGTCTATTGTGACAAAATGCCAGACACTCGTGGCATATATTTGGGTGTTGTTGATGTGCGGCAAATAAATCCAAGTCTGGAGCATATAGACCGATTGCAAAATCTGTCATTATTATTCTTTTTATTTAGGGGCCGGTCATTATTTATCAGGTGGGGGGGGGGGGGGGTTGGGTAAAAACTGGGGGGGTCACACTTTCATTTTCAACATTATTGGGGGGGTCATACTTTTATTTTCTATGGGACTGGGGGGGGGGTCGGAGTTTGAAATTGAGTTATTTTGAGAAAATCTGAATAGTAAAATAGTTAAATAATTAGGTGGAAACAATACACTCAATATCAGTACATGGACTGATTGGAGTACGTGATGGAATTTCATAACATATTCAGTAAACCCATTTTCTCACTGAAACCGGATCCCGCAGAGGACCATTCAGGAACACCAACATCGAGAGAAGCTGCAATCCGTGTGCATCAGGGCTCAAAATTTATAATTTTATCCAGGAGCCAAAGACTCCTATTTTGCTCCTATTCAACAATTTTTAGGAGCCAATTGGAGTCTGGTTTTGCCCTCAAACACCTGTCATAATGAAGTGCCCATATATAGTATGCATACAAGTAGTAATTGTTGTAATGGCATTCACACTTGAAGCGAAGGAATGGTGGATACACAAAGAGCACAAATCATAATACCGTATTGGTCATAATAGTAGCACAGCGAGCGAAAGCAACACCTCCTGCAGCAGCACGCGCAAAAATGAGGTCAAACTTGAGGTCAAATTTATGAAAATCACTTAATAATGTACCTATAGCCTTCAATCATCTTTATTATGATTCAAATAACATAAATATGTGAATTGGAACACTCCAAGATTTCATTAGAAAGATATGAAGTGAATTACAAGGTCACAAAAATCGAACATTTTGGGGGAAAACAGGGGGGCGATCTACTATTAGGGCACGTGCCACTTTTAGGACCAATTCGGTACTCACTGACCTTATAGTATCATAATACTGGTGCGTTATAATTGTCATCAATTGTGAAGCATAGCCTTATATTCATACATGGGGATTGGGGGGGTCATACTTTTATTTTGGATCTTGGTGGGGGGGGGGGGGGTCATAGATTGGTTTTCAATATCGGTGGGGGGGTCAAACTTTGAAAACTCATTTCTCAGAAAAACCATCCAACCCCCCCACCTAGTAAATAATGACCGGCCCCTTACGAATTGATATTGATATGTCAGTTAAGAACTGGCAAAGAGGGTCAAAACACCATGTCTCTGTAGGCCTATTGATTTTTCTGCACCAGTGACGGGGTGCAAGATGATATGCGAAAAAATATTTTTTAGCGGATTACATATATATTTCACACAAAGATGTTGTTTTGCAAGTCGAGTACTATGCTACATTTGTGAATATAGGAGCCTAAATGTAACTGATGTAGCATGTCAAATTTACACTGACAAACTACTATGCATATTTTTTTGCTTTGCGAGAGTTGTAGGGGTTTCTAATTGATAGGAGTCTGGAGAAGGTCTGGGAATCGTTCCATTTTGGGCCTGGAAAGTATCTGAGTTTGTTTTCAACAAAATAGTGTTAACCCTTTGATGATAATTGCAAGATGTCATGACTACAGAAGTCCAGACTCAAATAACGTTCGCATTCCCCACATTGAAAACAAGCTACGCACACATGTCCTTTACTACATATTGTGACGCTTACTCGTTTATATTGGGCTACAGAGAAATAATAATGCATGGAAATAGGCGTTGCATTTTTTTCTTACAGTCACACACAACCCCTGTTAGACTGGCAGTGCTCATATTACAATTCTGCTCTTGTTGTTGTCCGCGACATGTATTGATGTGGACTTTAAGATTATAGACAATGGATAAAAATTGCTTTCTGTCTTGCACAGAACACGGTATGGAAGGCGTGAGATAGCGAGACTAACCAGGTCGCGTCAATAGGCATCTAAATGGGACAGGGAGTATTTGTTTTTGTTAAATTTCATTGATAGAGCATGAATCAAGTACATAACCGTCAAAACGCACATTATTGGAGATGCATGCAGAACGAGACAATCAGAGATTGCAGGCCCTCGCCCTTCCAGATTTATTTAATAAAATTGGAGAAAGATTACCCGTATACATCCGGCCTAGGTGATAATCAGGGATCAAATTGGCGGGAATTGGTCATAGAAAAAAAAACACAAGTCATGATTATTGACACAGGTACAGTTCTTGTTGATTTTTCTGTCTTGAACATATTCTTGACCACTACCTGAATTCTTGATACTGACCTCCCCAACATCGCCATCTCTTCAAATTTATACTGCATTCATTTTATTTAATATTCCATAGGATATCGTCTGTTGTTTTGGAATTACCACTACTTGAAATATTACGAATCAGTGATTTCAGCTGATGAACCTTACATTTTCTACCTTGGGCGATAATGGGAGATTTTTATCATATGACCATTGGTCATACAGCGTATGATGGGGATTATTGATCGCAGGAAAATATAAAACTAATAGGGGAAATTAGTCAGGAATATAAGCAGAGTTATTGAAACATTTCGATTTTGACCTTTTTGTGACTTTGACCTTGTCGCTCAATAGTGAGCTGTAAAATTTCACAGTATTGTTTCTATCATCCAGATACGTCTCCTGAACGAAAACTGGTTGAAGCCATTGAAAACTGCCTTCACAATATGGTCTTGAATCTCAGAACACTCAAAAGTCGTAAAATGGTGACCAACAAATTTTCGAGCTTGGGCAATAATGGGGACTCATCTATCATAAACTATATGATCAGGAATTGGGCAAAAAAAAAATACAAAAATAGTTTGAAAAATTAATATTGATTGCAAACCGAGTAAATGCAATAGCCTAAACTGTTTGCACGTGCGAACGTGATAGTGTTAAATGCTTCCACGTTCGAATGTGCTAGCTTTTTGCTGGAAAAGACATAGAATTTTTTTACGCGCATGTCACCTATGGGCTTCCGTACGTATGTATTACGGTTAACCATCGTTGGCTTTGATTCCATTTTGAGAGTGCTTTGCCTGTACCACGGTGGCTAGGCGTTACGCTTTATTCAAGGAGTGCTGCATAAAATCGTGAGTATAACGCGTCATTTAGAAGGATATGACAGCCTCTGGGTGTTATACAATGGATTAGACACTGTGTGTATACACATGGTAGGTGAGTTCCTTCGGGAGTTCCTTTTGGTTTTTTGCAGCCTACTGTTACACTATTTTGGCTCCACCATGACTTTCATATCAAAATAACACTCACTCTTACTCCCAATAATTCAGGAGCAACAGTGTTCCTCCGTATACTTCAGGTACGCTTGAACCTCTGGAGTCGGGTCCAAAAAATCTCGAAGCTCTCTCACAGTATTTGTGTTTATTCACAAGATTAAAATGTAAAACCTCATGGAAACAATCAGAAATATTATTAGGAGAGGTGAACGGGTCGGTGTTTAGCATGGAGAGGTGAACGCATGTGAAAATTTCTCTCCACATCTTTGCATAGAACAAACATAATTTAAATGAGTTATGACGAAGTTAAAGCAAAGCTAAGTATATCAATTGAAGTGCAAAAGACTAAATAATCTTTTCGTGTGGTTCTGCTTGAGAAAGAAGTCGCTCAGCAACTTGAGCGGAGGTCTGCAACTGACACCCTCTGGCTCGACACGTGCGTGGCCACGGTCAACAATGTAGATCTAGATGCATGCAGCGAGAAAAAATGACTGAACGTGCTGAATTAGTGATGCAAGTGAACCAACCGCTGATGACAGAATTCCTAAAGGAACGCTCTGAAGTGAGTTCATGGACACCAACTTCAAACGATACAAATAAAAAAAGAAACAGGTCTGAAGTGTCTCCACTAGCTGACAACCAGAACAAGATGCCCAGAGAGGAGGTATGCTTGCCAGTGTTACCAGAAGATTCACCAACATGGGCGCTCACTATGTACAGCGGGCTACAGCTAGCTATCGGCAAGCGTTATGATGAACTGTCGACAAAAATAAATGACGTGAGTACCAGCATGAGCATACAACAAAATCAAATTAAAGCCCTGGAGCATGAAACTACAGTACTCAGCCAGAAAATACAACAGCTGGAAGATATACAGAAGAAAACGCATGACAAGATACTCAACCAAGAAATGTACTCGAGACCTGGGAGGAAGTGAAAATGAGAATGTTTGTGACAATTGACAAAAAAAAAAAATAAAAAATGTGTCAATATGATATGTTGTCAAATCACGAGCTACCATGATTAGGCAGATTCATGTGATTGTGGACGACTTTGAAGACCTATATATGACAAATGTACCTCAGGCATATGTTTTGTGTCCACTGATTTACACCTGAAAGGTCACGAGCGACTGCTGGCTAGTGGTCACAAAGAAATTAAAATGTTAATGTCGTGCATTATAATGCAGTATTATATACTAGTATGCAGTAGAAAAACAAGATGAATCATTGCATCCAATTATTTTAAAAATAAGTTAAAAAAAAAAAAAGTTTGTGTTCAGAAAATATTCTATGTTCAGAAAATATTCTCATGAAGATGTGCTGTAAAAAAAAAAATTAAAAAAAAAAAAGTGTATGGAATCATACTTACATGTATTATTGTATATATAGCTATGAATGGTATGGCTACGATGTGAATAGGTACATACAATAGTATGGGAAACTATGTTATCCAATCTATGTAGTGTGTAGGCCTACTCATATTTACCTATGCTCAGAGAACTTTTTTTTCTGAAGTTGTACTGTTAAAAGAAATTATATATACATGTATGCACATCACTCCTACTGTATATCTAGCCTGAATGGTAAGACTACAAATGTGAATATGTGGTTAGAAGCTGATACTGATTCGGACCCTATGACCCGGCAACCCATTTGTACGTTATGGCTGTAATTAATTAAAAATTGTCTACTCTCTTGATGAGACACTGGAAATACTAAAAATATGCTACGTGTACATACACGCACATGTGTGCTTGATGCCTTGACGATGGTTGTGATTATCAGTTAAAATAGTTATATGCATTTATTGATGTTCAAAATGTACTAGACATCGGACAATGTACGAATGTTTTGGAAAACCATATCAGTGGGCTAGGTTTTGTTTCATTGGTTGGATAATCCAATGAATCATGAATGTTTATGTGTGCTCGAGAATTGTCTATAGGTATATGTTTAGCTCAAGACATAGGAGGTAAAGACCGATATTAATTTACATGTATACTGGTTGGAATAAGTTCATATCAATTTAACGATATAAGGTTTAGTAATAAGAAGTATTAAGGACTCATTTTTGAACTTGATGAAAAAGAAAAATGAAATATTGCAAAGAGCTGGGAGAAAGTCACTTTTTGCGTTCAATTATCCGTCAAATGTCATGTCATTTGTTTCAAGTGTAGATACAACACTGTGTCTATACTACAACTTATCTTTACCTTTTTTGCAGAAAATATTCCAATGTCCCACATGTTTTATTGTTCCATGGATTCAGGAAAGACAATTATATAGTACATGTGTATTCGAAAACAACGTCTGTTATTATAATATATTGTATACATGCAGTCATATATGGATACTAACTATGTGAAATGCATATCAATGAATGTACGGGGGTTACGTGATAAGACAAAACGTAGAAAGGTGTTTCAATGGATTCAATTACATGAACACGATATAATTTGTGTCCAGGAATCTCACTCAAGTCCTGATATGGAGACAGTATGGAAAAAAGAATTTGAAGGAACAAATATTGTATTCTCATATGGTGCAAAAAATGCTAGAGGTGTAATGATCATGTTTAAGAGAACTGTATCTATTGCTATTCATGAAACTATAACTGATGGTGATGGAAGATATATCATAATGGATGTCACAATTGGTGAAAAAAGGTTTACCCTGGCTAATGTGTATGGCCCTAATAGGGATGATAGGGAGTTTTTTTATGAAAGTTTATACGGATGTTGAAAGTCTCCCGAATGACAATAGAATAATTGTAGGTGATTTCAATCATATTTTAAATCCAGTATTAGACAAAAAAGGGGGACGTTATGACCATGCAAATATTGGAGCTAGAGAGGTAACTATGAAATACTTAGAGGAATGTGAAATGGTGGATATTTTTAGGAGGCAAAAACCAAATATTAAAAAGTTTTCTTATCATACCACAGGCCCAGATATCGTGTTCACTAGATTAGATTTAGCCTTGTATTGAAAAAATACAGATCTCAAGAGGAGGACATTGCTGTAAGGAAAAATAGGGAATGTGACTATTTAGAGAAATGGAGAGGCTTTACCGAAATGTAACTTAACCGTATCGTACATTCATAAGATTGTATCATTCATTTTTGTATAGGCTGCATATGTACTTAAAAAACAGTATAATTGTAACTCAATGTGAGTCTGTGGAATATGTTGTACTGCGGAATATTGGAATAAAAAAAAAAAAGAAAAAAAAAAAAAAAAAGAAATATTATTTTTGAAAGTGCTGTGATCCTTTTGTTGAGATTAATATATTTAACAAATGATAACAGGACCGAGCCCACTAATAACTACCCTCTGTGGGTCTGTTTTTACCCAAACTTAGAAGACCAGCACGACGCGCTGGCCAATGATGATCGGGCAAGAATTGCGGCCTGTTGCAGGTTCACAAAATTTTTTTTTGCAGACGTGGATGCTGACGCGGAGGACGAACGCAAATCGTTTGGGGGATACAACTAGCGTGAATTGAACAATCAGGGGAGAAGGTGACGACTCTTTGTGGCTGCTTTTGCCAAATGCTGCTTTTGCTGAGAATACACAAAATAATAGTGATACAATATTATGGGTATGTGGGAAATCTTATATGGTGCATATCCTGGTAACTTTAAGTACACATGACCTCGAGTATTCAAAATTGACATGTCCTGTAACCTGGATATGGTTGCAGCACGATGTATAAAGTGGACATTAGAGAAAAACGATTGGATACAGACCTCAAATATTTATTATGAGCCTTTACCTCACAGTATTTCTCATGCAGGGGATAATGTGGAATACTTATATACACCGAGTGTGTCGATGTATATACTGGGATACATACAACGTTTGTGAATCCACGTGAAGCATCAAACAATTAAGAGTGATTTAATCATTTCAGTGTGTTGATGGGTTCATACGTATGTAAATCTAGGCTCAAACCAGAGTCATGCTTGGATATCATAGTGTCAATGCCTTGTTTTCTCACAACATATCCTGGTGTGTCCACTGGAACATACTTGGCCTTTTCACTTGTATCGCATCTGCAGGTTGTCATATATTTCTCGTGACCCGAGAATCCACGTCTTTGCTCTCTAGTGAATGAATTATGATATCGAGTTTGCAGTTATGACTGGAACTGTTCTCCAAATCACGCGGATGCCTCGTGAATCGTATTGGTCCAGGTCTGTATTTGATGTCTGGTAGAACACTCCTCACTTCTGAATTGCAATAAACGGGCTGACAAACTTCACATTCGCACAACTTGGAGAAGTCTGTGGTGTTGGGCAGAGTTGGTGTCAGGTATTCAGATGGGATGCTTTCAAGCATGATACCGTCAGGTTTAGGTTCAGCTATGTTACTGGGTATTTCTATTTCGTCTACAAATGTATGGTTGGACACACCACTCCCTTTCGGCTTGTGTGGCGCCAGTGACGCTGGGATGACGTCATATGTGCCATCGTCGTTGTGCCCCTGAACAGGTTCATTGTGATAAAGCTCCATAGATGTCGAAGTTCTCTTTTTGTTGTTACTTGTATGGCATGTCAATACAACGACAAGCCCAACTATTGCCACAACTGCAACTGAAGAAGTCATGGATACAACAATAATAATCATGTCAGAAGATCTCGTTTCAACGTCATCAGCACTGTCTGTGGTAAATTCAGTACAGCGCTGTATTTGACACTGGTTAGATGTCACACAAAATATATAGTCGGTGTCTGGGTGAAGATCATCCATGTAAAATGAGTCAGGGTGTTGCTGCACTGCCTCGATCTTTCGTTTGCTAGTACTACCGAACCGATGTATAGAACCCGCGAGATTACACTTCCATTGAGGCGAGTCTATGATATCAATTTTGAACATAGCTGAAGTTTCTGATATTTCCTTCATTGATATGTCGACGGATACATCACCACATAACTGTTCAAACATAGATTGGGAGATAATTCCATAATCGTCGCAGAGAAAGCCAATATCTCCAGTTTCTATGTCATATTGTACTGCTCTGTGTGAATCATATTTTATAGAACATGAAGTATGAGGCAGAAGCTTCACCATTGACGTGTGAAGCCAATCCTGCAATCGGTTGGTATCACAAGTACAGATAATGTTATTTCCTCTCAAATCCATATGCCTGAGTGTTCCCAGATGCTGGAATATTTCTCGACTGGGGTAATGCAAGTAATTATCTGCCAGGTGTAGATATTCCAGAGAGTTTAGTCCCACCAAACTACTGTGATTCATTGCTGATAGACTGCAGTGTCTGACATTGAGAATCTTCAGGTTTTCCAATGGTTGAAAAACCATGTACAGCAGGAAAACAATAGGGTTGTCGGACAAGTCTAACTCTTTTAACCCTTTCAAGAAACGTATGCTTTTCAAGATATGCAGATCCAGTTTATTCCCAGACAGGCTGAGACAGTACAAGTTGTGGCAACTTTGTATCAACTTACAAAGAGGAACAGTTGTTGTCAGTTGGTTACTGGAAAGTAATAATTCCCTCAACTGACATGTTCCTTCCCCAAATATGTCAGAATCGACAGTTGACAGCGAGTTATAAGATAGATCCAGGTGTGTCAAACCAAGAGGACCAGAGAGTGCGCCAGCCTCGATCACTTGCAGCAGGTTGTGAGAGGCATTGAAGTCACTCAGATGCTCGTAGGTTTTGATTGTCCCAGCTCCTGTAGTAAGATGATTCGAAAATTGCATGGTAATTTTATCACACAATTGTATTACTTATATACTTTTGAATAACAATTTTTCAGGGAAACGATTTCTCGGAATTTGATTCATAGATGAAATGACCTAATTCTCAAACGAAATAACAATTGAGATCACAGACAAAATAATTTAATCTGATTTAAATTTGTATTAGTTTAACTGATGAAGTACGTGTAAGTTCATTCATAGACTCACCTAGAGATATCAGTAGATTGTGAGATACATCCAACCTGACAACATTCACTGGAAGTTTCTGTGGAAGTTCAGTGATATTTCGGTGAGAACAATCCACATTGAGACCGCTGGCTTCACAGTCACAGTGAACTTTACATGCGACGACATTTAGTTGTACATTACTAAACATCACAACTATTATAAAGTATCCAAAGTTATCCATCGTCATGACCAGTATGAAAATACCAGTTTTGTTCAAAGAATGACAAGCAGTGTTATTGAGTTTATTTTCCCTTTCAATATGTTTCCACAAATCACGTGTGCATTTATAAATGTGAACAACCTTTTGTTATCACTGATTATCATTTCTACTGAAGACGCCTAACTTGTTTGATCGACATCAAACTGATAATGCTGACGGGACTCAAGGACACCTCTCCATAATCTGGCTAGTTACATGTTATTATCCATACCATATCTAGAAGACAACCGCTTGTCAACACACACATAACATGCTAGTAATCCAATTTGAAATATCTGTATTATGCCACATATATACATGACAGGGATTTTATATTTTTCATCATGTCTGTCATCACGGGCATAGCACATAAATATATGTATATAATTATAACTGCACGATAACAAATGCCAATCATTGAGATTAGGGGAATTTCTTACCGAACTCATATCAAGCCATGACCAAATGTGCATGTACATTCAGCCAAATAGTTGTATTGATGTTACTAGTATATATACATAATTGATTTACATATTCCTTTAGAATACCTGGACGATCAATATGCTGTGTTGATAATACACAGTAAACTAACATGCCCTCAAAGAGCAGAGAAGTTCAAAATCAATATTATTGGGTGGCCTGAACGAAACATTACAAGGAAATAAATAAATTATCAATAAATTTCTCAGCCTAATTTGTTTTCGAGTACATGCCATTGTGAAGGAAATTCCATGAATAGCTGCACTTTGGGTGGAATATTTGGTTGACAATGATAATTATCGATCCTCACAATTACCAGTAAAAACGTTCTACTCCTCAATGTGCCTGATAATGAGCACAGTTTGAGCCCAACGAGGCTGAAACAGAACAACAACAATTAAACACTAGCTACATGCACAAATCGATATTCATTGATTCAGATACAGTGGAGATGTTTGTGTGTTTTTTAAATTATTATTGACACAGTATTATATAGAGTGTGGTTGTTACATCCACAAAATGGCAATGAACAATTTACATAATATCTTTACAGATCAGACCATATGTCATAAAATTAACATTACTTTGAAATCAAATTGAAAACAAAATGTATAATACCTATATGAAATGAAAAAGCCCACTTAGCATTCCACTTCGGTAATCAGTAATTGTGATCTTAACATTTGACTATATATACATAAATGAATTGCTTCTTGCTTTATGTGTTTGATTTTTCATTCATTAGTTTGTCCCGGCTCGGGTGGGAGCAACCCCTAATCAATCTTCTGTACTGTGTTTTGTGAAATGTACTACAGTGATGGAATTCTAATATTCACAATATGCTTTGAGGCTGGTGTCACATTTTATCCAGACCAGTGGATGCTGTGTTCCATGATAAGTGGTCCTGAGACACTTTACATCGCTCGCAATAGCATCCGGATTCCCAATTCCCAGAAAAGCTGGCAAATGATCTCCATTCACCCAGATGACGTTGTTCTGTTTACCGTGCCCACCCAACCAGCCAGTCGTACCTTTGGTGGCACATGAACGAGAAAAAAACATGTGTTAAAAATTTAATGGATTATAAAATATATATATTTCAGTTAGCGCAATCAGTTGTAACTGCCAAGTCAGTCAGGCCAAGTCTGCCTATTTTCTTCGTTTTCAGCAGTTTTTATGCCACAAGTGAACCAATAACTCACCTGACTGGTCTCTCATCTGTACAGCTATGTCCTGCTCTGCAGGTATTTGTATATCCATCAAGTGAGCTGAGCCATGAATTTCTTCGCAAATGGCATCAGCTTGTGACCATTGTACATGCTTGGTTGTGATAGCATAGCATTTATTTGCAGTCCAATAGAAATCCATATTCTTTGGACAGGTCCCTGAAATGCAAATTATATCCAGTTTTCTTTTTGTGGAATTAACTTGTATCCACCCACAGCATAAAGATACTCAAAATATCGAAATATATCAAATGTGAGTCTGGTTTGGCTCACCATAGCCTTTGATTGCATTGGTCATTGGTCATTGGTTTCGTTGCTAAAGCGTCCATTTTACGGTTATCACTTTGATAACCAAGTGGCAATAAATTGATACGAATTTAATATATTTGATTATATCTGTTTATCAAATGGGAATACGATTTGCTCAATAACAGTTCATATGCAAAAAGTCATTACTTACAGTAGTGAGTCCATCCTTCCTCATTCACGACGTTGTATTTTTGAACACCCTTCAATAAGTAACACTCCCCATTGTCGACGTCACCATGCATGTTGAAGCTACGACACTCTGCGTACATACGGCATGCTCTCTCACAGGCTCGGTGGTTGGTCTTTCCAATGCTCTGCAAAACTTCTCCCTTTCCTCTCTGGCTACTCACGGCAGTAAACTGTTTGTCACATGCTGCCACTAACTGCACACAGAGCAGAGCAGTAGCTAGATGAAATGAAATCCACACGTTTCTGTCCATGTTGTCATCACCTGACCAACGATGAATCCAGCTGAGAATATTCAGAGAGATTGTAAATCATTACATCTTCGTGTATGGATCTATGCAATTTGTATTGAACCGAATCTTATGAATGGTTGCAACATTTCACGACTGTGAATCACAATACATATTGCCCGTATTTGTTACCTGTACTTATGATGTGGTGCATGAATCTTAGAGAACAGTTAACACCTGGAGATCCTGAGCTCGGAATTGACTGTGGATATTCACCCATGAACATATTTTACTTACCTTAATAAGATGCACAAAAGAACCGTTTTATCCAACACAAATCCATCATGTTAGAGGAAATTTCATTTTGCACATCAACCCCACAATATGAGTGATCCCTTTCACCATAAAATCATTCCCATCAAATACATGGCCGATGAATAATATCTGGGATCATCCTTTGGCAACTCATCAAAACATGGTGGTAAACAATTGTACATAATATATTATCAACACTGTGGAAGCTGCCCTATATAGCACGCCTCATCATTCTTTCCTAAATAGATGGCAATTGCTATTATTACCTCAGGCAAATTAATACAATGCATAATTTAGTCAAAATTGTACGACGAATGTTCAGCTATCAAAACAAAATAAGTCAATAGACCCTGTGTTTCATTCAATACTGTGAATAGCAGGGAGATGAAAAATTTTCCGCGAGTTTGATCTGAAATGATGTGAATATACATAAACTGTGTATACAGGTGTAATGGACGTTGCCATTTGTTTACATTAACGACAACTTCCACAAAGCTGAATGGATTTTAGTTGTTTTTACAGCAGCACCAGCATTTCTCTACGGTTTTCCTGATGTTCGATATAGTTGTTGTATATTCTGTGTGAAATGCCAACAACGATGCCAATATTTCAGAGTTGTTTGTCTCAAAATACATGTAGATCTTTAGATTTGTAGTTCACATTAAAACACTTTTGGCTAACATTAATGAGGAATTGTTATGAGCCATTACATGAAATATGACGTACCCCTCTATGGTATATTTGATAAATTACGATAATCCAGAAACTTTTGATTAATGGAATGTTATTGTTCTAGAGGGGGGGGGGGAGGTTTCGCAAAGAGTGTCTTGGAGATAAGCGGCACCAGCATTAACATCTCATGGGCTATTTACCACTCATATTTTTTAATGAGGTTAGCAGTGATTATTGGTGCCAATGTTGAATTTATTTTTATTTACTTTGATTGCAGATGACTTTTTGAATCATTGACTCCCAAAGTTAATTCAGTTTAGATGAGAAGAGCAGGGACTATCATAACGGCCACACCACTCACCTTTTAGCTCCTTCGAAGTCTACTCCTGGTACTTGATGTAGTTGGTATTGAATTTTTCATGGGAAGAGTGTAGCTGTTCCTGTAGCTGCTGGTATTGCAGTCCCATTATGAAAACTTTGTTCTACCTCAGTAAATCATGCTTTATTCTCGATCTCATGATGGTATGCTAGTTGGTGGTGAGTTGACACCAATTTTTATCTCGTCAGGTCTGGCACAAAGGCAAAGAAAACTTCAAGGTGCTCAGCTACATGGTCCAGAGCCCAATTGCTTATCGCACGGGTGAGGAAGGCAAATTCAAGTTTTAGAAATCTTGGTTTGGATAGAAGAGAGAGAGAGAAAAAAATCGATGAGGGCTCTTTGTGGACCTGTCTGCAAGCCTAATCAGCTGGCTCAAGGAATTACAAATTCAAGCTGCAAAGGTTTTTTTCATAAGCAAATATGGGCACATATGTCACATACTTGCGAAAGTTGCTACATTGGCTCCTTGTGGAGCATAACATCACATCAAAAAATGCAGTGTGTTGCAGGAAGACGCTCAACAGCCATGGACATGGCCTGAACTTCTGATGGGTACGGCTGTCAACAAATAGATAGATGGATGGATAGATGGATGGATGGATAGATGGATAGATAGATTTTATTTCAGAACCACAGAAAAACGCGTGAGAATACAAATGACAATATCAGTTATATGGTTCTGAGCTGTGGGATTGAAGTCTCAACAGACTGTAAAAAACCTCTGACACAAAAAGTAATGAGCGCACAATACTGATATTTGAACATATATACAAAGAGGCATCCCACAGCTCGATGAAAAATAAAAAACCTCAATAGAATATATTTGATAATACTTATTATGCATTCATTCAATATATATATTCATGCATCCACTCCCACCTACACCCCCGCCCCCACACACCCCCCTCCTCCCCACACGCACACACATGCAATACAACAATACAATGCAATTTTAACCATACACCGCTCTACAGGTGGTCTTATCCTGCGCGTAGGAAATATATTCCAACATGCCTATTATGCATTAAAGTCATAGTAGCAAGGTACCATTATATGGTTTTATACCTGTTCACATCAAGACATTGTGGACATTTGGTGATAAACAAGGTGTTCGCGTTAATTGCTAACTAATAACAGCGACATATAATGGAGTATATTGAGCCAGTAATACAATCGCCTTCTCCAGCCGATGAAAGAAATACCTTCGGCAATTTCCGTAATGGTGACGTCAGTTGAGGCAGAATGTGCTTTGATGGCTCGACAAAAACGTAAAGTACGTAATTTGGTGGCCAGCTCAAGGACGGAAAATCACTTCAGAATGCATGCGATTCAACAGAAAACACGCAAAAACCAGCAAATACTGGACATCTTGCAGTTAAACAAACCTCCGTTCTGGGTGAATAAATAGTGCTGATTCTAAATATCAAGACAAGAAATGCCGTATTTCTTCCATCTCACCCCTTCACTTGAATTGTCAAACATACATCAGGGGAATGAATATGCGACATGGAGTTAAGGCTGCACACCTGGGTTAGAAGGCCCTATATAAATCAATGTAAATTTTCCCACTTCGGACCCTCTTATCTCTATCAAAGGGGAAGAAAATAAACTTATTGTTCATTTTTTCTGACAGCTACATCACTGGGCTGTAATAAAAATGTCATTTCGTCATATGGTCACACGCTCGTTTTTTCGCTAAATCTAAATGAAAAAAATCACCAGTTTCCGCCCGTTTTGCCGACGAGCGTATGACAGCCAAGGTCCCCTCGAAACATGTGTGTTCGGCGTAGGAATACCAGACATTTAATGTTTTGTCAAAACGACATGTAGTGCAATGTTCGAAGCTTTTTAGCTGCAAAACACCACTAGTTATATGTTCAATATCCACAAAGACTGCATACATGCCTGAAATCCAAGGTTTTTTTAGGCACTATTTGATTGGGTACACGGATGTTCATCGGAGGAATCCCAGGTGTGATACCTTTACCTTGCTGGCTACATGTACTTTCAGGTCTGCCTCCACTGACGTCACCAACCACGTGACCCACACTAAAATATGGATCAAAATCTTCGGCAATTTACGGAAGGAGTGCCTATCTGGTTCAATATCTCGAAACCCATTGATTGTATTGGTAAAATTCGTTCAAATTCATTGAAAACTATTCATATTAGACTAAATGAAAAGCACTTTCATCGGCATGCTACTAGGTCTTTAACACAAAAATCTGTTATTGCATCAGCCCATCCACGCTCTCTGCCCCCCCCCCCCCACACACATACAGACAATCACAACTACACACACACATATATTTGGACATTTGTTGTCTATATTTGTCACATGGTGCACACGCCGGGCGCGCCCCAAACCTGACCCGCGCCGCCACTCAACACCCCAATCAAACTTCAGTCCGCTACTCACCCGCCGCAGTAACTCCGCAACACATGCCGCTTGAAGTGTGTAGAGAACGCCTTCATGTTGACAAGTGTCTGGTGAATATTAAGATAAAGGTCAGAATTCAGGTTATTCCAAATAATAGGTCCCTTTTTACAATTGATCTGCAAGCAACTTTGCTATTTAAGTTGGATGATTTTCATTTACATGTAGCAGAATGACGTGTGTTGTGATCATGAACATGGAGCGAAAGTGTGAAAAGATTTGCAAGGGAGGCAGGCAGTAAGTTTAATAAATGAGCTAGTATATATTTAGAGACATACATATTGTATAGGTCCTGCAATTTCATAATTTGTAGGGATTTAAAAAGAGGTTCAGTATAATATTGGTGCTGCTATATTGGATGAATTGACATATTAGTTGATGATGTCTTCACCATTGCCCTGCATTCTCTTGCAGTACAACAACGTTGCCTTGAGCTGTCCGATATCATACCACTCAACATCCTCTATCTCAGTTCTGTAAAAGTCTGCATCTTTCCAGATCATTGGAAGTATTGAAAACAGTCCACATAGCTTACCATTTGTGCTTGCCATTTTGTTGAGTATGACTTTTTGCTGTTAATGCTTCTAGAATATCAAGGCAACTGAAATCCAACAACGTTTTGTCCGGCGCAAGCTACACCAACATGTTCTGCATAATTGGTCATGATTTCCTGTGGTGACATTCAACTTGTCTCGGATGTTTAATCATCAGGACGTGTGTATCATAAATATAGGAATATATTATTATAAAGGGAGAGATTATCATCGACTAGCTCGCCTAAGCCAGGCATTCAAGGTATACATGATACCGTCTTATATCCGGATATGTGGTAGGGCCAACTTCGAGTTTTGGACTATCTTCAAACAGCTTAACGTTTCAATTGATATTCTCACTTGAGGTTTAGCATTATGGAAATAATTCCGACTCAGATTACATGTACAGTGTTCAAGGCGAAATCGAAGACAGAGGATATCATGTACAGTTACAGGTGCAATTTCATCGACACTGTATGGTTTTCGAAATGATATCAATATATGTAATTAGCTGACACTTGAGTTGCATTCGATTGGGGATAGCCTGACAGAAAATATTATTTGAATCATATCTCGTATTATGTATTCGTACTAATTATCAGATTTATCCTGTTGGGAAAGTAATGGAAACAAATTTGTACTACATGTAGTTTTTCTAAATATACATGCTCACGACATATTACTAATGAATGCGGCAGTACCTTTATTTTGTTGCATCAAAATCCTACAAAGATTTCAAAGGCGATATATTATAAGTCATCATGGCCTTCAGACCCCAATACGGCGTGATATCTGCCTGAAGTCACGATATACCACGAGGCCGCAGGCCGAGTGGGATATGCTGACTGAAGGCAGATATCATGCCATATTGGGGTCTGAAGTCCATGGTAACGATTTTATCATTGGATTATATGGAACTCTCCAAAACGTCATTCCGTATTACCCGCCTGAAACCCACGATACAGAAAATATCGTGGGGTTGTTTCACAGTTCTACAAATATACGGCGTGGTATTGTCGGGGAATTGACCAATCAGGATCGCGCATTTTCAGCAATCCGATGATAAATATATATATCCTATATTCATATGACGAAATACAATGTTTATTATTTGCGCAATATGCACGCACGTTTCACAGGAGGAATGAACATATTCTGGATATCATTCAGTATAACAAATGTTATCACCAATTGGAAACTCAGCCATATATTACGCCTCTCTATGTGCACGGGAAATTAACAAACACTCGTACTATATTGTATAATGTGTATGAATGGCATGGTTGTGTAATTTTCTGTAGATATCTGTCAACTGAAGATGATCTGTTTCCATATGTGCAAATCTGGTACCATCGTGGTAATATAGGTAGCATCGAGTACAAACTCAGTCTCGGTCACATCGAGTACAAACTCAGTCTCGGTCACATCGAGTACAAACTCAGTCTCAGTCACATCGAGTACAAACTCAGTCTCAGTCACATCGAGTACAAACTCAGTCTCAGTCACATCGAGTACAAACTCAGTCCCAGTCACCTTGTCATTCGCATAAAATGGTGCATCAGTACATTCGTCTTGCCAAAACTATATACGCAATCACTGACCACACATGACATACTGGATTTGGTCAACGAATATAAATGATACATATTTGGCAATAATGTGAACACAATGAAAGCACAATACATGTCACAGGAAATAATTTGCACTGAACGCGGGCTACATTGATGTGATACTACACTGGCGTGAGACATCCTATTGCTGATTGGCTGTCAGCAATAAGAGGCAGCTTAATCTGAACAATGATAACAGCATGCAGTCATAGAGTGACCTTTTACGTATATATCGCCTTTGAAAATAAAACGTAGCATTTCCAATGATTCAGCATATCCAGTTCCTAGTGGTATCTCAGCGGCCCTCAGTGAAAGAGGTAAAATGTGGAAGAGTCGAAATTCCCCTAGACACCATCAGGCCTTGACGACTAACATTTGATGATGTCCATCATGTTTTTGTATTTAAGATATGCAGCAACACACCATCAATATTTCTTTAAAAAATTATACAATTTCTGAAATGAACAAAATAGGGAAATGGTACCGTTCAATACAGGCCCATGACAGCTTTCATTAATGGCAAAGGTAAATTTATACTGTGAAAGTTATGACGCCAGTTACTAACATACTCACTAACTCACTGTAATTAGTATGTTATTTCAAGTATCTCAGTACCAGCAGGAAATGATGCATTCAGTGTATCCATAATGCCTCCATACAACAATCGCACAACGAGGAGAAATGGGTATTCTGAGCTTCAGCTCCCATTACAGATTTGTTAACATATGTACATGTTATGATGGATTGCCAAGAATGATCTAATATAGGTTGGATTATTTGAAAAACAGAAGCCCTTTGAGATGAAATATCTAAAGAAATTTGGGAGGAACATTCAATCTAGTATTCATTGTTCTGATTTCTAAGTTCATCTCACATGTGGATTCATTATTTTTTTTTATCTCCTGGTTTGGAAGGGAGGCAATTATCAGAAATAATAGAGGTACTGATGCACATCATGATTTCATGAATTAATCATGATGATTGGATTAATCCCAGTCGTTTCAACATCCCCACAACACTCAGTACGAAAGTCATGTAAAATACATATATCCTTTCCACACAGCGTAGTTCTATTGGCTAAAAACATCTCATTCACATCCATTAAATTTCCCAGAAGATTAGTGCAAGATCCCGGAGGCTACTGTACGTTATTCATGAGTATTGAACACTCTAACAATCCTGACATTCGGATGCCATATTTCTCATTCTACGTTCATACCATGTAACAATTTCTCACTTGGAATCATGGCTGATGTGAGCACAAGTGAACTGTTGTTTTCACAAAATGACAGTGGCAGAAATGGTCGCGCTACTATGTATATATACCCGTTGTTCATATAACTAGCTAATGTGAGATCATCAATCAACCAAAAATTAATTAAACGTTTGTGATGGACAGCACTATGTGCTAAGCAGATCGCAGAAGGTGCTTATTTCTGGTGAGTGACTGGTGGGAAAAAACTCGTTGAATTTGATCGAGGCCCATCGAATGGCGAAATGGGCAAGGAGAAGTGGGTTTCATTTTTAATACTTGTTGTGCTCTGGATGAGACTTATAATAGCATGTGACAAACAGTTTACTGCAACTATTGGCCAGAGAGGACAAGGAGAAGTTCTACACAGCGTTGGCACAACAAGCCACCGAGCCTGTGAGAGAGCATGTCGTATGTACTCAGAGTGTCGTAGCTTCAACTTGCATGGTGACGTCAACAGTGGGGAGTGTTACATATTGAAGGATGTGGATAAACACGACGTGGTGAACGAGGACGGGTGGATTCACTACTGTAAGTAATGATTCTGTAATTTGATACTTTTGGCGCAGGCACAGCAACACTATATCAACGGGAGGTTTAAAATAATTCGACCTTAGAACATAGACCATATCCTTAGAGCATTAACACGCCAAACATTAGAACAGAATTATTAGAGCCCTAGTTAGAAGATGTTGAGCTTTTATATTTGAAACGTCCAGGTGATGCAGTGTTTCTGTATGTGAGCAATAATTAAAATTAACATATGACAATCAATGTTTGGACACTACATGTAATGGCTTGGCACATCCGTAGATGATGGCCTATTTCTGAACAAATCAGACTCCCATTGGTAATTAGTTTCTCGAACACTGCATCGAATCCCTGTTGTAAGGTAATATGGTCAGTATTTTACAGAAACATTATTTCATTCACCATGTGTCGGCATTAGCTTCCAAAAAGTTAGCCTTACATCATTGACAAGAACATGACCTAACTTCTAAACAAAAGAACTAGGTCGGTCAACGCTCTGGCAGATTGTTGCTAGTGACGGTAATGCTGAGCCTCATGCAATATTCTACATTGAGATAAAAATTACTGTCCATACAAAACAAATCAGCGAAAATTGTTGCCAGTCTATATCTCAAATTGGATTATAGTCATTTTACGCACCACATTATCGATTTCAGGGACTTGTCCAAAGAACATGGATTTCTATTGGACTGCAAACAAATGCTATGCTATTGCAACCAATCGTGTACAATGGTCAGAAGCTAATGCTACCTGCAATGAAATCCATGGCTCAGCTCACTTGATGGATCTACAAACACCTGAGGAGCAGGACATAGCTGTGCAGATGAGGGACCAGTCAGGTTGAGTATTGGTTTACTTATGCCAGCAATGTTGCTGGACAAAGTAAGCCTTTGATATAATCCTTCGAATATAGTCAAAAACAATAACATCCGTTGCTTTCAACCTGTTGTGTCACGTTTTCTATTGGTTTCTGTTTCACAAAAGACATGATTGGCTGGCTTGGTGGGTATACTGAACAAAACAACTCTTTCTGGTTGAATGGAGATCGTTTGTCTGACTTTCTGGAAATTGGAAATTCTCATGATGCTTTGAGTAATGCACGGTGCCTGAGGATGACTCGTCGTGGGGTACAACTTCCTCTGCATTGGACATATTGCAACAAGGGTTTCAAAGCATACTGTGAATATTAGAAGAAAGATTGTCACACAAAACTTACACCAAACCCTGCCAGCCACGGTTATTGAATGATGTATATAGAACATTTTTTCTTTCCATTTCATACTGCGACATTGTGATATGGAGAATTGACGATCTCGTGTATACATGCATATGGTCGTTCAGACGACCTAACAATATTGCTATTTTACTCCCCATTGTGCATGGAAATCTGTACGATGTATGATGTACACACAATATGCCAATTAAATTTCTGTAAATATGCGAGTAAACCTTTTGTTTATTCATCATCAATAGTTCTTTTATTGTTCAAGAGTTCAATTCATATATCGCCAAGTCTTGAGCACCTTTGGAGATGACACAGTTGAAAAGGAAAGGTATGTTCCAATAGGTACACTAGGGCTGGGAACGTTAAGATGGTGAAACCCTGCCGATTGTTGGCAGTAAATTTCACGACTTTAGTACCGCATATAAAATATGAGCATTTGTCACAAAACTTCTGGTAGTCCGAAGTGACTTTTTGCAGTTGGAGTGAATAGAGGAGTCATTTTCTTGTTTCAGAAAAATACAATCTTCGACCTGAAACGTCTGGATCATTCCGGATCATAACGATAAAGTTGGTACATCCGTTCTCAATATCAACCACGTAATCTTTCGAATACATCGACTTTTTACATAGTGGAGCAGTCAGTGTCTATGAGCCGAGAATTACTTTTTGAATTTACCGCCTACATTTGTCACAAAATGCCCGACTGTCTTTGACACATTTACGAAATGCGCCATTTTCAAAATATCACCTGGATTTGGACAACACACAGACTTGAAATATCATCTATTATTTTGATGATTTTCAAAGAATAGCTGACTTACTTGGGATTGGTACATTGTAGACTCCATAACGAGCTATCCACAGCCATGTGACATTGCGTTTTCCCCCGTAAAATTGAGTCTGAACATCGGCTACTTTCAACGTCAGGTGCCACGAAATCGTGTTTACATATTTCCCAGGTCAAAGTTTAATGTATCCTTACGCGAGACTTATCTTTGGTCATGTCGATTCTGGTAATCTGTATAATCCATTGATCACACCAAATAATCCACTTTCTGAATACTGAACGGGACTACAGCAGGAAATGTTCGCAGTACGACACATTACATGTGTTTTGTAATATCAATTGGTAGCGGTCATCCTCGGAATATTTCCTTCGGTTGTGAAGACCATATTTTGCGACTATGAGATTCGGTAGCTTCGTCTCCAAATGTTTTCCCGCGAGGCACCAACAGTCCCATGTGTTATGCATGTATATCGGCATATGACGGAGGTAATCCCAGAATTATGTACATAATCGAAGACATATTAGTTCATAGACAAAGAATTGTTGTAGATCGGGGAATGACAAACACTGAAAACCATGTTTCCAGACGATAACTGACATATCGCTCACCACGTGAGTTTGTATTCGCTTTGTATTCGCTTTGTATTCTGAGAAAGCCGTTGAAATCCGTGCACGGAGTTTTGAGTTCAATGTGAAGAGCAATACTCACTAGCTGCTCAAGTCCAGTCTCGGTCAGTGATCGCATGGAACCACACGGAAAATCGTCGAGCACATGTCCTGGGCGGATTATTAACCCTCTTTCGAACCTTCTTGCAAATTGGGAGTTCATTTTCACAAATAGGTAATATAATATTATATTATTCACTCGGTGGTATTCCCACTGTAAGGACACTTCTGATTGGGCGATTTGTACCACGTGACAATCCTACATACTCAATGTTGGACGGCGAAAGTCTATATTGGACGGCAAAAATGTATATTGGACGGGCGGGTGCTTATCAGCAAATCAGAGCGTGTGTTACATGTGGGTTCTCCCCACTCTGGGTTTCTCCTACATTCATTGGTAAATAATATAGCAAATGTTGGATGTTGAGAGTCGTCCAATATACAGTTTACGGGATTCAGAAATGTCATATTGACCTCGGCTGCGCCTCGGCCAATATGACATTTCTTCATCTCGTAAACTGTATATTGGACTCTTCAACATCCAATATTTGTATAATATTTGTTCAGGTACGTACATGTAATTTAAGCATTCTGTATATTGGAGCCCCGTCTCTATCAACACTGATCAAGTATCTATGAGTACCTATTCCATAAGTTCGTGGTTAAATACATTTCGATAACAAAATGAAACTGTATGTAGATGTATATCTATATGTATGTCAAGAAATTTAAATCGGGTGCCCTGATTGGCACAAGTATATAAGGTAATTATCAATAAGCAGCTATATGAGTTGTTCATATCACCAACATATATATATTTCTCTAAATCAAGAAGTTTGCATCAAGGCAATGTGAATGGTATCAGCAACAGAATAGAGTGCCATGTGACAAATCCATCATCTCATATTTTTCTGACTCCAGATGACTCCAGATATTGCTGACAACTCCACACCACTTTCCTGACAGCTCAGCCAGAAGACAACACAACCAGAAGCTCCATAAATCCTGGTTCAAGTCTCAATCAGAAGACAGGCAATAGCAGCTCCACACCACTTGACTGATCCCCCAATGACAGGCACCCAGGAGCATTCATTCAGTTGGCCAACAATATGGATGTCAAAGCATAACAACAACTTGTGTTTTGAAGTTTGCACCAATATATACATGTATATTAAAACAATATATATATAAATTCAAATTAAGTGCATGTTGGATCTGTAATTCTGAAACACCTGTACAGAATTGCACACCACCATTTTGGGTATTGTAATGTCACTATGAGACAATTGGATATCTTATACAACAGCAATTTGGGGATTCAATGGCCAATTAATAATATTTTCATATTTTATATTTTAATGGATAAAGTGGCCAACACATTGTATGTATCAAAAATTTGTTATTGATACACATGTGTGGGTCAGAAATACAATATGAAGAGTTGAATGGCAGTGTATCAAGTGGCCATGTGCAATATTGTTTGCCAATTATGATAAATTCATTATCTTTTTGATTGGTATTATATTTGATTTATTTTGTTCTTGTTTACCTTCCATGTACAAACTTTGTAAGATAAACATATGGATAAGGAGTATACTACCAAATACACTATTTATTCATGACATTTCTTGTCTGGTATGTTTGATATCATACCTGTGATCCATGTATGTCAAAAGATGAATTGTACTAATAAAATGCTACCACTGTGTGAATTTCACATCAATTATGTTGACACAACCCATGTGCAATAATGATACTTTAATGTCACATGTAATCATGATGACAATGAATCAAAAGCCTGGTGATATCTACATTTACATGTTATTGGGATCAGGATGTATCCTGTATATCTAGCTTGGGGTTTGTGTTCTTTGTATGCATAGACCGACCATTATACACAATAGGGTCAGTGAAGACATACATGTACTGTTAGTTATTCGATGAACGCAGGGTGTTATGAATTATGCCAAATGCAAGAAGATGTTACTTCCCCAGAAGTTTTAAACTTATAACTGTCACTTTGGAAATACGGGTGATTATTTGCATTGATCAGGTGAATAGAGTAGTGTCATGGCCCAATGCACACATAAGCCCTAGCATGTAGCAGTCTACATGTAAAGGCCAGTGTGAATTGTGCATAGTGGAGCATATGATATTGAAGTATCCCTCTCACTGTGGCAGTGTCTTGAAGGGTTAAAAAATAGTGCCTGTGCTGGCCACTTGGGAAAATTTTTTAGTTGTCCATAAATGTCTGAAGTTCAAAAATCATTTGTGATGCAATGGATTAGAATTTCAAAACAATATTTCTCGGCTCATAAACTAGCATATGTAGTAATGCTCAGAAAAATACTAGGAACATTCGTAATCGACTTTTTCCACAAGAACGGATGTCCCGAAAATTTGGTAGTCAATTTCACCAATTTTAACATAACATGCATAATAACTGCGCGTAAAATGCTTTAAATTAGTTATTAACATGATAATATAACATTTATGTGAAATATGTGTTCATTTCTTCAAGAAAAACCATTTTCAAAAATATTCAGTGCGCATCACTGACTAAAATATGGCGAGGGTAACAACCCCTTAAATTATCAGCATCAGGTACAAGCGCGAGCCTAGTCAGAGCTTATACTCCCATACAAATGAAATGAAATGTGCTGAACAAGGGTTAGTCTACATATATTTTCGTTACTTTGTTTTATATCTTAGTTCGACGTCATGCATAAATACTACCCTGATACAAAGTAACTGACAGGATCCATAAACCAACAGTGAATTATAGATAAATCTTGGTGGCATAAACTCTTCGACGAACATAATACAATCAGTCGAACTCCATACCAGATTCAGGCGAGACAGTCAACGTACCAGCAACGGTTATTGAGGTAAATATGTTTTTATCCACTTGGTGTTCCCAACGGGGTGGGTTAGGGAAGTTCAGAATTGATAACACAAAGTGATCTGTTCCACTATATTTACCAAGAATAAATTATGACATGACATAACATGTCTTCCCCATGTATACTGGTGAGAGGAAATAACAGCATTCCGGGTCGATGAGGACACCGAGGGCCATTGCTCTTTACGGCGAATTCATCAGTCCATTGTCTAGTAATTATTGATCAGTGATTACTCGGGGGCATGCTGACACTGCATTGTTTCACTATTTATCGAAATGGAAGATATCCAGGTAAATGATTAGCATGATTAGGACCATGTCACAAAAATACTGCACAAAGAATGTTAATGCATGTTATTATATACACTCTGTTGGTATTGAAATTAGTTGAAAACAAAAATAAAGACGCATATACTAACTAGTTTACACCATATTTTTGTTGATATGTTTGCAATGATATAATAGTACCATAATAAAACTCGGCATACTTCAACTGTGAGTCACAAAATGCAATCTTCAAGACTTCTCGAAAAGTTAGAAAATTGATGATTTACCCCAGTGTTAACTTATCCCAATCATTGAATTTTTTCAGTCCGCACACAATTTTGTAAATATATTCGATTCTATAGCGGTGGAATCTTTCGAAATCAATATGTAGAATAGATCGAAATGCGTCTTATGGTCCAAACTCACAACAATATTTTGAATCCTGATGGATGTAAACACGACCAAATCTCTGAATATGCTCAGATTACCGAGAACCAGTTCTGGACTGAAATTTAACATTGGGGTGGAGACCCAACTTTTCCAATTTACATATCAAATCACGAACTATATGATCAGACAAGGGTTTAAATACGAGTATCTTCTCCCGTGGAAAATATTCCACATATTACTCCAACATATATCAAGACAACACAAGGAAGAGTGAAAAGATTGTTTATTTCCCAAGACAGGAGGGTCAATAAGTTGAAAGGACAAAGGTTTTTCGTGTAAATTATCACGCAAAAAACACATAACTGAAGCAAATCAGCTTTACACGAGACCTAGTACCTAATATGTATTTCCATGAAGTTAACTGCAAAGATGAATATTGAGTTTGTACCGAACAACACCTCTACACTCAAACAACACATCAACACAAAAGCACACGGTAAAGTGAACTTTTAATTGATAACCATGCTTTGAGGCGTTGCACGTGTGAACATAGTAGATATCCGCGGTGTGTTGAATAAGCGGTGAGGCGCAAGGTGGCAGCTTATCGCATGCCAGCATCCTTGAGGGCCTGGACGGTGTTGGCGCCAACAGTCCTCCAGCCGGCGGTATCACAGGCGCCTCCAAGCTTTTCTTGCAGGAAGGGAACCAGGGAATCGTACATGTCCTGTCAGGGCATACAACACAAACGGTCAAAAACACTAAACACAAAAGATGAAAATGTATTGCCTCATATATCATGTATATATATGTGTAGTCGAATTTAGACATTGTGTACAACTGTATTTGTAACAAAAAGTCGACATCGACATATTCTATTCGAAATTGCTTTAGAGATTGCTTCCAATTACTGATTTAGAGAATGTGTGGTATGAACAATTATTTAAAGGCCACAAAACTGGATAGGCAGAAAAAGTAAGATATATTCTCCAATTACTATAGAACTAACCTGGAACTGCTTAAGTCCAAGTTCACTGTGCTCTGGCATTTTGGCGAGCTTGTCACCATCAGCGGCAGTGACACCTCGCTCAGCCATATCCAGGAGCATGCCAACGACCTTTTCCACGTGCGGGGCAAACTCGGGCACACTCGGCAGGGACTCGAGGGCCTTTCCCCTGTAGTGCTTGAAGAACTTCATGTTTTCAGGGTGTTTCCTTATGAAGCTGGAGTAAGTAAAAAAGGGGAAATCTCAGTGGTTGGGTCCATGCTATTAATGTTACTCTATCGTAAGTTCGTCAATCCTTTTCCTGGTCACAGCGCCAATGCAAAGGATAGAGACCAACCATGACAAAAAAGTGTACCACATTATTGCCTGTGAAAGAATACTATGCCACACACGCAATATCTGTGGTGTCACTATTTGTGTCTCTCCAATACGTCATAACTCATGACAAATAATAGTATTAATCATTACAAAGATAATTTTATTACCATAATTATTATAGATTCTGATGTGATATTCGGCGCGTTTATTAACAAGGTGCGTTTGTGATTCACCCAATCATTTATCAATGGAATACTCACTACACGAAGAAGGCCTGAGCTTGGTTGGACAGGTCGCCGCGGAGAGTTCTACAGTTGTCATACACACCCATGGTTCTGAAATAAATCTAGATATATAGAACACTACTGCATACACTGTGAAGTTTCACACACGGATCCCAGAAAAAACACCATCAGCATTCATAAGTTAAAGCTGATGAAAATAAGTACAAAAGGGTACCATCATACTTCACTGACACTGCCGCTCCATCTATATCCTACTCATATACCAAATCTGTTGCTTCCAAGATATTCAACTACAAACAAACATTGAATGATTTATATATTTATTATCTCTCACAAAACCCACCCTCCTGCACTTGCATTAACTCTCCATTCATACACGATCCAGTTGGGCATGTTTTTTCAGGCGATCTCAATATAGTGGAGAATGAATCATTGAAAGACATTTTGCCCAAAGGTCCCAAATATAGAGAGCCCGCGTCGATTTCAAGGAGATACAATTTCAAGTTAATCATGGATGTAGTTTGTCATGGATGAGGAGCATGCCAGGGAATGGACAAAGTGAGAAAAGGCAAAAACTAATTCTCTGTCAGAATGGGTCAAACAGATTAGGTCATTGGTAAACAAACGCATTAATATTTTGTCCAAGTCAGCGACTCTGATGCCCCATACAAATATACTGATAATATGTGGTAAATATGGTTAATTTTCTGACTTATAATATTTTTGTGGAATTTGGTGCCATTATTGGCAGACCTGTTTTTATACTCATATGAGTCAGATTTTATCCAACATTTACAACGAGGAGGTTCTAAGAAACTAACATGTAATTTTTATTTCACTTTCCGATACATAGGCAATGTATTGTCGCTAAATAATCCCAAGTTTGGTGATTATTTTGATGTCATATATCCTAAGGAACTTGAAATTAAGGTAACTAAAGACTCTTCTTCCAACCATCTAGACCTGAGGTTTTAGATTGATAATGATTCTAACCTGTCAACTAGATTATATGACAAAAGTGATGATTTCAATTTTTCCATAGTCAATTTCCCTTTTCTAAGCAATAATCTCCTATGTCACCAGCATATGGTGTGCTTGTTTCCCAACTTATAGGCTATTCCAGAGCTAGTTGCAAATATGAGGCTAGTTGCAAAAAATAGACTAGATCTATTTTCATGTTAATTGTGGGGAATTCATGACGGGTGCCTAGTGGAGCAGGAAATGCTCACTTTTTCCGGAACATCTGGTTTCACTTCCTAATGGCCATTTTTGGGGTTCATGAGTTTCCCTGTCATTTTTTTCTCTCACTTCGTATGCCTGATATGACTTTCTGTCCCTGGACTATGAGATTGGATAACGGACCATGTTTTGTTTGCTCGGAAAACTTAATACTGGGTATTGATTCTACGTGTATTTGAAGAAAAATGGTTGATGGTTTTGGGTCATACAGAATGGCTACACTATCATTCGAGCCCTAACACAGCAGACTGAACGAAAACAGTCGATATTCATGCGCAGCAGATGTATTGATTGCAATGAATTGTTCTGTTATTTACATCGACTCTAATACAGCACCAAAAATATCAGCAGCATAATATTTTTTTCATTGAAAATAAAAGTGCAAAAATTTAGTTTTGCAACTTTTATCTTCTTTTCGATTTTTGTCACTAATGATGCTTTGAAAATTGCTAAACTTTCGTAATCAGACAGCAATAAAAACGATATTGTATAGCTTTTAGGTCACAAAATGTTTTTGTCATGAAACCGCGAAATGTCATCATGAAACTTATCATCATTAGATGGTTCACGGAATGTTTTTTTTTCTGCACTGATTCAGTGTCATTCATCCATTGACATTGACTTAAATATATTCCAAAAGGTAACGAGTGTTAATTCGTATTCAATTAAATGTCTAAATGGCTGGAAGTATAGATATCACTCTAATAGCGACAAAATTATTATAATTATTTAGTTAAACATTGTCTTTTACATTAAGAAACGTTTACACTCTGATATAACTGAAGACCAATGAAGGTGAAGGACATCAGACTTCAGGATCAAAAACGGACTCCCATGGAATGTTTATATCATAATTGATATTTAGCATAATTGATATCACTGGTTCCTATGACTAACATCTAACATAGTTGGCATAATTATCTGATTACCAGACACACCACACGAATAAAGATAGATAAATGACATTGTTATTCAAAATTGTGTATAGTAATTCTGCAAAGCCGAAACAAAAACAATCGATTATTTATAGGTACAGGAAATGTCACCTGTTCGGTGTTTTTTGTGCAATTTTCTTTATATCAAAACAATGGCATTTTCATAGACAAACTATGCGAATTCGGCCTTGACTCTTTATCATTTGGTGCACTAATAGATCAAAATGACCAGCAGGTTTATCAGAAATTTACCATTGGAAAAAAACTTTGTCATCCTGTTCGAAATGTTCACTCTTTTCTTTTCACACTTCTGTTATTGATGACGAATGGAAATTGATAGATAGCCGTTAAAATAAACTAGCAATATGAATGATCTCATATATTGATCTAGCCACAGAATACTTTTTCAAAATTTTAATTTCACTTTCCTATGAGGAGGTAACACATCAATTTCCTGAAAATTCCTCTTCCTTTCCAGCCAACGTTACTAATGTTTTATGAATGTTTCATGTTTTAAACAGGTAGATTTCACCTAAATTTGCTTACACTGGTGCCTGATGCGATCCAATTTTGTTGTAACTAGAATAGCTAAACTCTTAGCATGTACAAGCAAATGTATGACATCATTTCTTCAGCTGAACCTGTATATTTATAATTATCCCCCCAATAAGATAAAACTGAAATGTTAGAAAAAATATGAATACAAAGTTCGACTGACTTTGATCAGTGGTTCCTCGGGGGAAGACGATGAAGTCAAGAGTTGAAGTTCGAACTGAGACTTGCTTTCCTGCAGAGCAAGAAGCTGAATGGGGAGCCGTCCTCACGGACCTGTATATATAGGCCGACCCCGGGAACAGTCACGTACACCCTACCGTACACCCCCGCGGGGTCTATTGTGACAAAATGCCAGACACTCGTGGCATATATTTGGGTGTTGTTGATGTGCGGGAAATAAATCCAAGTCTGGACCATATAGACCGATTGCAAAATATGTCATTATTATTCTTTTTATTTACGAATTGATATTGATATGTCAGTTAAGAACTGGCAAAATGGGTCAAAACACCATGTCTCTGTAGGCCTATTGATTTTTCTGCACCAGTGACGGGGTGCAAGATGATATGCGGAAAAATATTTTTTAGCGGATTACATATATATTTCACACAAAGATGTTGTTTTGCAAGTCGAGTACTATGTTACATTTGTGAATATAGGAGTCTAAATGTAACTGATGTAGCATGTCAAATTTATACTGATAAACTACTATGCATATTTTTTTTGCGTTGCGAGAGTTGTAGGGGTTTCTAATTGATAGGAGTCTGGAGAAGGTCTGGGAATCGTTCCATTTTGGGCCTGGAAAGTATCTGAGTTTGTTTTCAACAAAATAGTGGAAACCCTTTGACTATAATTGCAGTATGTCATGACTACAGAAGTCGTGACTCAAAAAACGTTCGCATTCCCCACATTGAAAACAATCTACGCACACATGTCCTTTACTACAGAGAAATAATGATGCATGGAAATAGGCGTTGCATTTTTTTCTTACAGTCACACACAACCCCTGTTAGACTGGCAGTGCTCATATTACAATTCTGCTCTTGTTGTTGTCCGCGACATGTATTGATGTGGACTTTAAGATTATAGACAATGGATAAAAATTACTTTCTGTCTGGCACGGAACACGATATGGAAGGCGTGAGATAGGGAGACTAACCAGGTCGCCTCAGTAGGCATCTAAATGGGACAGGGAGTATTTGTTTTTGTTAAATTTCATTGATAGAGCATGAATCAAGTACATAACCGTCAAAATGTACATTATTGGAGATGCATGCAGAAGGAGACAATCAGAGATTGCAGGCCCTCGCCCTTTCTGATTTATTTAATAAAATTGGAGAAAGATTACCCGTATACATCCGGCCTAGGTGATAATCGGGGTTCAAATTGGCGGGAATTGGTCATAGAAAAAATACACAAGTCATGATTATTGACACAGGTACTGTTCTTGTTGATTTTTCTGTCTTGAACATATTCTTGACCACTACCTGAATTTTTGATACTGACCTCCCCAACATCGCCATCTCTTCAAATTTATACTGCATTCTTTACATTGTGGAATTATCACTACTTGAAATATTACGAATCAGTGATTACAGCTGAGGAACCTTACATTTTCTACCTTGGGCGATAATGGGAGATTTTTATCATATGACCATTGGTCATACAGCATAATTATGATGGGGATTATTGATCACAGGAAAATACAAAACTAATAGGGGAAACTAGTCAGGAATATAAGCAGAGTTATTGAAACATTTCGATTTTGACCTTTTTGTGACTTTGACCTTGTCGCTCAATATTGAGCTGTAAAATTTCACAGTACTGTTTCTATCATCCAGATACGTCTCCTGAACGAAAACGGGTTAAAGCCATTGAAAACTGCCTTCACAATATGGTCTTGAATCTCAGAACACTCAAAAGTCGTAAAATGGTGACCAACAAATTTTCGAGCTTGGGCAATAATGGGGACTCATCTATCATAAACTATACGATCAGGAATTGGGCAAAAAAAATACAAAAATAGTTTGAAAAATTAATATTGATTGCAAACCGAGTAAATGAAAATTATGTGATTTTAATTATTTTGCTTGCCATGGCAACCAATTTTACTCGATTTAGACAAAAAATGAGAAGGAACGAGCCATTGTCATACCGCGTCATCCTTATATGTTTCAAGTTGATAGGACCATTCGTTGTCGAGTTATGGGCTCGGACAGAATGACAAACAAACAAAAAATCGGCCATAGGCTAAGCTTGGCGAAATAATTTACACATTTGTTTACATGTAGAACATTTACACAAATTTACACATTTATTACATCCCTTGAGCCACATACAGCATGGGAAACTGACCCATTTGAAACACCTCCTAGTTTATATGTGTGTAAACATGATACTACGGACATCACAAGATTGTGATGATTCCAATGAAAAACCTAAAATCAAACACTTTTGCAGTAGAAATAAAACTGACTGAACATTTCAATCCGAAGATACAATGGCGACTTCAGGGGCGTTAGTATTATAGTTGACATCCTGACAATGTGAAAAAATTGATTCCTCACATGTTTACAAGCTAAAACCATTTCTAAAAACCACTTCTATAGAAATATCTATAGAAATATCTATATACAGTGAATTGCTATATAGAAATATCTATATAGCAATTCACTGTAAGGAATCAGGTCAAATTGGAATGCACACTGATATAATGGTAAATCTTCATAAGCAAATGCAAAATATAAATAAGTTTCGGAAATTGATAATATGAAGTTAAGAAATATCCCTGAATTACACAAGAAAACATCTATCAATGTGATCATGACATCCATCCAAACGTTTACTTTTTTTCAGTAATTTGACAAACTTGGTTTTAATATCGTATTGTAATGGTTCTAAGGCCGATTTTTGCTTCAGATAACCAGTATGTCATAGCTGTTACAATAAGTTAGCGATATTAACTAATTAATATGAACACTACAGCCATAAACTCTCTGCCGGACGAAGCTTTGTCTTGTTCAGTTCAACAATGAATGTATCTCACCATGACTATTTTATTGTGGGCAATAATAGACTTAACTACTAAAATGCATGATAGCTCATTCAGTAATAGTAACCCGTTTTTCACAAAACCATCATCTGTCGCCAATGAACAATCAACCAGCAGGATTTTTCATTTCAAAATATAAGCCAATTTTATATCTACTGGGGTATGTGTATGGTAAGGTGACGAAAGTGGAGCCAGATCGAACTTTTCACCAAATGTTATATTTGAACTCAAAATATTTGACAAACTTGGTTTTAAGTAGAAATTGCAAGTGAAATTTGACCAAAACTGCATTTCAAGATGACGAATTTGGAGCCAGATCAAACTTTTTACCAGAAGTTATATTTTCACTCAAAACATGTGCCAAAATGGTTTCAGATTGGAAATCAAAACATGAGTTGACCGAAACCGCATTTGAAGATGACGAAATTGGAGCAAGATCGAACTTTTCACCAAAAGTTATATTTCACCTTAAAATATTCGACAGACTTGGTTTCAAGTGGATAGTCCGAGTCAAGGTTTACCGAAACTGCATCTCAATTAATATTTGAACAACATGCATTTGAGGAACTTGGTCTCAAGCAGATATTCCAAGTAAAAGCTGACCAAAGTTGCATTTCAAAATGACTTGGAGCCAGATTTGGAGCCAGATCGAATGTTTCACTGAAATTTATGTTTCAACTCGAAATATTTAAGAAACTTGGTTTCAAATGGTAATATAATATTATTTAGTAATATAAATGTTACTACAGCCATAGAATCTATACTGATCATTTTTTTTACCTTCTTGAGGCCAATAATAAATGATCCTCGCCTTAAATATTTTCATTGTACTGAGTAACACACTTAACTTACAAAGTTAATGAAAAGTTATTCACTAATATGAATGTTACTACAGCTATACCATCTCTGCTGAAACGTCCCTCTATTTTGCAGAACCCGATAATGAATGTTTCTTGTCTTAACTATTTTTCATGTGCTCAGTAATAGACTTAACTAGTGAAATTGATGTTAACTTTTTGAATAATATAGTTCTGCTTTCATCCAAAATATCAGTTCTCTATACTCTCTCGAACGTAGAATAAAGTTCAAAACTACCACGTTCGCATGTGGAAGCATTCAGCGCTATCACGTTCGCACGTGGTAACTTCAAAACTTATCAGGTTCGCACGTAGAAAGGTTTTGGGCTTCCACCTTCACACGTGGAAAGTCCAAAACTATCACGTTCATACGTGGAAACATTATATGCTTTCACATTCGCACGTAGAAACTTTAAAACCTACCATGTTCAAACGTAGGAAGATGTAGGTTTCTACGTTCACACGTAGAAAGTTTCAAAGCTACCACGTTCACACGTGGAAACATTTATACCTTTCCACGTTCGCACGTAGGAAGAATTAGGTTTCTACGTTCACACATAGAAAGATTCAAAGCTACCACGTTCACACGTGAAAGCAATTGATGCTACCACACCCAAATCTTTGCAGATGCGAACGCAATAGCCTAAACTGTTTCCACGTGCGAACGTGATACTGTTAAATGCTTCCACGTTCTAATGTGCTAGCTTTTTGCTGGAAAAGATATAGAATTTTTTTACGCGCATGTCACTTATGGGCTTCCGTACGTATGTATTACGGTTAACCATCGTTGGCTTTGATTCCAGGAAATTTTGACAGTGCTTTGCCTGTACCACGGTGGCTAGGCGTTACGCTTTATTCAAGGAGTGCTGCATAAAATCGTGAGTATAACGCGTCATTCAGGAGGATATGACAGCCTCTGGTTGTTATACAATGGATTAAACACTGTGTGTATACACATGGTAGGTGAGTTCCTTCGGGAGTTCCTTTTGTGTTTTTGCAGCCTACTGTTACACTATTTCGGCTCCACCATGACGTTTATATCAAAATAACACTCACTCTCACTCCCAATCATTCAGGAGCAACAGTGTTCCTCCGTATACTTCAGGTACGCTTGACCCCCATGGAGTCGGGTCCAAAAAATCGTGAAGCTCTCTCACAGTATTTGTGTTTATTCACAAGACTAACATGTAAAACCTCATGGAAACAATCAGAAATACTATTTTTGTAAGTGCTGTGATCCTTATGTTGAGATTACTATATTTAACAAATGATAACAGGACCGGGCCCACTCATAACTAACCTCCGCGGGTCTGTTTTACCATGTTTACCCAGACTTAGAAGACCAGCGCGACGCGCTGGCCAACGATGATTGGGCAAGAATTGCGGCCTGTTGCAGGTTCACAATTTTTTTTTTGCAGACGTGGATGCTGACGTGGAGGACGAACGCAAATCGTTTGGGGGATACAATAAGCGTGAACTGAACAATCAGGGGAAAAAGTGACGACTCTTTGTGGCTGCTTTTGCCAAATGCTGCTTCTGCCGAAAATACACAAAATAATAGTGATACAATGTAATGAGTATGTGGGAAATCTTATATGGTGCATGTCCTGGTAACTTTAAGTACACGTGACCTCGCGTATTTAAAGGTAACATATCCTGTAACCTGGATATGGTCGCAGCACAACGTATAAGTGGACATTAGAGAAAAACGATTGGATACAGACCTTAAATATTTATTATGAGCCTTTACCTCACAGTATATACACCGAGTGTACATACAACCTTTGTGAATCCATGTGAAGCATCAAACAATTAAGAGTGATCTAATCATTTCAGTGTGTTCATAGGTTCATACGTATGTAAGTCTATGCTCAGGCCAGAGTCATGCTTGGATATCATAGTGTCAATGCATTGTTTTCTCACAACATATCCTGGTGTGTCCTCTGGAACATACTCGGCCTTTTTACATGTAACGTGTCTTGTCTTTTGTTGATTCGTGAACTGTACTTCCACGTCTTTGCTCTCCAGTGAATGGGTTATTGATATCGAGCTTGCAGTTATGACTGGAACTGTTCCCCAAATCACGAGGATGTCTTGTGAATCGTATTGGGCCAGGTCTGTATTTGATGTCTGGTAGAACACTTCTCACTTCTGAATTGCAGAAAACGGGCTGACAAACTTCACATACGCACAACTTGGAGCAGTCTGTGGTATTGGGTCTTTGCAAAGTTGGTGTCAGGTATTCAGATGGGATGCTTTCAAGCATGGTACCGTCATGTTTAGGTTCAGCTATGTTACTGTGTATTACTATTTCGTCTACAAATGCATGGTTGGACACACCACTCCCTTTCGGCTTGTGTGGCGCCAGTGTCGCTGGGATGACGTCATATGTGCCATCGTCGTTTTGCCCCAGAACAGGTTCATTGTGATGAAGCTCCATAGATGTTGAAGTTCTCTTTTTGTTGTTACTTGTATGGCATGTCAATACAACAATAAGCCCGATTATTGCCACAACTACAACTGAAGAAGTCACGGATACAACAATAATAAACATGTCAGAAGACCTCGTTTCAACATCATCATCACCGACTGTGGTAAATTCAGTACAGCGCTGTATTTGACACTGGTTAGACCTCACACAAAATATATAGTCGGTGTTTGGGTGAAGTTCATCCATGTGAAATGAGTCAGGGTGTTGCTGCACTGCCTCGATCCCTCGTTCGCTAGTACTACCGAATCTATGTATAGAACCTGAGAGATTTAAGTTAAATTGAGGCGATTTTATGATATCAATTTTGAAAGTAGCTGACGTTTCTGATATTTCCTGCATTGATATGTCAACGGATACATCAACACACAACTGTTCAAACATAGATTGGGAAATAATTCCATAATCAACGCAGAGAAAGCCAATATCTCCAGTTTCTATGTCATATTGTACTGTTCTGTGTGAATCATATGTTAGAGAACATGAAGTATGAGGCAGAAGTTTCACCATCGAAGTGTGAAGCCAATCCTGCAATCGGTTGGTATCACAAGTACAAATAACGTTATTTCCTCTCAAATCCAGATGCCTGAGTGCTCCCAGATGTTGGAATATTTCTCGACTGGGGTAATGCAAGTAATTATCTGTCAGGTGTAGATATTCCAGAGAGTTTAGTCCCACCAAACTACTGTGATCCATAGCTGATAGACTGCAGTTTCTGACAATGAGAATCTTCAGGTTTTCCAATGGTTGAAAAACCATGTACGGCAGGAAAACAATAGGGTTGTTGGACAAGTCTAACTCTTTTAATCCTTTTAAGAAACGTATGCTTTTCACGATTTGCAGATCCAGTTTATTCCCAGACAGGTTAAGATAGTACAATTTGTGGCATCTTTGTATCAACCTACGAAAAGGAGTAGTCGTTGTCAGTTGGTTATTGGAAAGTAAAAATTCCCTCAACTGACATGTTCCTTCATCAATTATGTCAGAATTGACAGTTGACAGCGAGTTGTAAGATAGATCCAGGTGTGTTAAACCAAGAGGACCAGAGAGTGCACCAGCCTCGATCACTTGCAGCAGGTTGTGGGAGGCATTGAAGTCACTCAGATGCTCGTAGATATTGATTGTCCCAGCTCCTGTAGTAAGATGATTTGAAAATTACATGGTAATTTTACCACACAATTGTATTACTAACATACTTTTGAATAAAGATTCCTCAGGGAAACGTTTTCTGGGAATTTGGTTCATACTTAATTCGCAAACGAAATTGCTCTTTCAATTGAGATCACAGACAAAATAATTCAATTTGTTTAAAATTTGTATTAGGTTAACTGATGAAGTGCGTGTAAGTTCATTCATAGACTCACCTAGAGATATCAGTAGATTGTGAGATACATCCAACCTGACAACATTCACTGGAAGTTTCTGTGGAAGTTCAGTGATATTTCGATGAGAACAATCCACATTGAGACCGCTGGCTTCACACTCACAGTGAACTCTACATGAGGCGACATTTAGTTGTACATTACTAAATATCACAACTATTATAAAGTATCCAAAGTTAACCATCGTCATGACCAGTATGAAAATACCAGTTTTGTTCAAAATATGACAAGCAGTGTTATTGAGTTTATTTTTCCTGTCAAAATGTTTCCACAAATCAGGTGTGCATTTATAAATGTGAACAACCTTTTGTTATCACTGATTATCATTTCTACTGAAGGCGCCTAACTTATTTGATCGACAACAAACTGATAATGCTGACGGGACTCAAGGACACCTCTCCATAATCTGGCTAGTTACATGCAATTATCCATACCATTTCTAGAAGACAACCACTTTTCAACTCACACATAACATGCTGGTAACCCAATTTGAAATATTTGTATTATGCCACATATATACATAACAGGGATTTATATTTTTCATCATGTCTGTCATCACGGGCATAGCTTATAAATATACGTATATCATAATAACTGCACGATAACAAATGCCAGTCATTGAAATTAGGGGGATTTCTTACCGAACTCATATAAAGCCATGACCCTACAAAATATGCACGTACATTCAACCATATAATTGTATTGCTGTTAGTAGTATATATACATAATTGATTTACACATTCCTTTAGAATACCTGGATGATCAATATGCTGTGTTGATAATACACAGTAAACTAACATGCCCTCAAAGAGCAGAGAAGTTCAAAATCAATATTATTGGGTGGCCTGAACGAAACATTACAAATGAATAAATAAATTATCAATATATTTCTCAGCCTAATTTGTTTTCGAGTGCATGCCATTGTGAAGGAAATTCCATGAATAGCTGCACTTTGGGTGGAATATTTGGTTGACAATGATAATTATCGATCCTCACAATTACCAGTAATAACGTTCTACTCCTCAATGTGCCTGATAATGAGCACAGTGTGAGCCCAACGAGGCTGATACAGAACAACAACAATTAAACACTAGCTACATGCACAAATCGATATTCATTGATTCAGATACAGTGGAGATGTTTGTGTGTTTTTTTAATTATCATTGACACAGTATTATATAGAGTGTGCTTGTTACATCCACAAAATGGCAATGTACAATTCACATAATATCTTCACGGATCAGACCATATGTCATAAAATTAACATTACTTTGAAATCAAATTGAAAACAAAATATATAATACCTATATGAAATGAAAAAGCCCACTTTGCATTCCACTTCGGTAATCAGTAATCGTGATTTTATCATTTGACTATATATACATAAATGAATTGCTTCTTGCTTTATGTGTTTGATTTTTCATTCATTAGTTTGTCCCGGCTCGGGTGGGAGCAACCCCTAATCAATCTTCTGTACTGTGTTTTGTGAAATGTACTACAGTGATGGAATTCTAATATTCACAATATGCTTTGAGGCTGGTGTCACATTTTATCCAGACCAGTGGATGTTGTGTTCCATGATATGTGGTCCTGAGACACTTTACATCGCTCTCAATAGCATCCGGATTCCCAATTCCCAGAAAAGCTGGCAAATGATCTCCATTCACCCAGATGACGTTGTTCTGTATACCGTGCCCACCCAACCAGCCAGTCGTACCTTTGGTGGCACATGAACGAGAAAAAAAACATTTGTTAAGACAGGTTGAAACTAATGATGTATTACAATATTTAATGGATTATGAAATATATATATATATTTCAGTTAGTGCTATCATTTGTACCTGGCAAGTCAGTCAGACCAAGTCTGCCTATTTTCTTCGTTTGCAGCTGTATTTCTGCCACAAGTGAACCAATAACTCACCTGACTGGTCTCTCATCTGTACAGCTATGTCCTGCTCTGCAGGTATTTGTATATCCATCAGGTGAGCTGAGCCATGAATTTCTTCGCAAATGGCATCAGCTTGTGACCATTGTACACGCTTGGTTGTGATAGCATAGCATTTATTTGCAGTCCAATAGAAATCCATATTCTTTGGACAGGTCCCTGAAATGCAAATTATATCAAGTTTTCTTTTTTTGGAATTAACTTGTATCCACCCACAGCATAAAGATACTCAAAATATCGAAATATATCAAATGTGAGTCTGGTTTGGCTCACCATAGCCTTTGATTGCATTGGTCATTGGTTTCGTTGCTAAAGCGTCCATTTTACGGTTATCACTTTGATAACCAAGTGGCAATAAATTGATACGAATTTAATATATTTGATCATATCTGTTTATCAAATAGGAATACGATTTGCTCAATAACAGTTCATATGCAAAAAGTCATTACTTACAGTAGTGAGTCCATCCTTCCTCATTCACAACGTTGTATTTTTGAACACCCTTCAATAAGTAACACTCCCCATTGTCGACGTCAGCATGCATGTTGAAACTACGACACTCTGCGTACATACGGCATGCTCTCTCACAGGCTCGGTGGTTGGTCTTTCCAATGCTCTGCAAAACTTCTCCCTTTCCTCTCTGGCTACTCACGGCAGTAAACTGTTTGTCACATGCTGCCACTAACTGCACACAGAGCAGAGCAGTAACTAGATGAAATGAAATCCACACGTTTCTGTCCATGTTGTCATCACCTGACCAACGATGAATCCAGCTGAGAATATTCAGAGAGATTGTAAATCATTACATCTTCGTGTATGGATCTATGCAGTTTGTATTGAACCGAATATTATGAATGGTTGCATTTCACGACTGTGAATCGCAATACATATTGCCCGTATTTGTTACCTGTACTCATGATGTGGTGCATGAATCTTAGAGAACAGTTAACACATGGAGATCCTGAGCTCGGAATTGACTGTGGATATTCACCCATGAACATATTTTACTTACCTTAATAAGATGCAGAAAAGAACCGTTTTATCCAACACAAATCCATCATGTTAGAGGAAATTTGATTTTGCACATCAACCTCACAATATGAGTGATCCCTTTCACCATAAAATCATTCCCATCAAATACATGGCCGATGAATAATATCTGGGGTCATCCTTTGGCAACTCATCAAAACATGGTGGTAAACAATTGTACATCATATATTATCAACACTGTGGAAGCTGCCCTATATAGCACGCCTCATCATTCTTTCCTAAATAGATGGCAATTGCTATTATTACCTCAGGCAAATTAATACAATGCATAATTTAGTCAAAATTGTACGACGAATGTTCAGCTATCAAAACAAAATAAGTCAATAGACCCTGTGTTTCATTCAATACTGTGAATAACAGGGAGATGAAAAATTTTCCGCGAGTTTGATCTGAAATGATGTGAATATACATAAGCTGTGTATACAGGTGTAATGGACGTTGCCATTTGTTTACATTAACGACAACTTCCACAAAGCTGAATGGATTTTAGTTCTTTTTACAGCAGCACCAGCATTTCTCTACGGTTTTCTGATGTTCGATATAGTTGTTGTATATCCTGTGTGAAATGCCAACAACGATGCCAATATTTCAGAGTTGTTTGTCTCAAAATACATGTAAATCTTTAGATTTGTAGTTCACATTAAAACACTTTTGGCTAACATTAATGAGGAATTGTTATGAGCCATTACATGAAATATGACGGACCCCTCTATGGTATATTTTGATAAATTACGATAATCCAGAAACTTTTGATTAATGGAATGTTATTGTTCTAGAGGAGGGGGGGGGGAGGTTTCGCAAAGAGTGTCTTGGAGATAAGCGGCACCAGCATTAACATCTCATTGGCTATTTACCACTCATATTTTTTAATGAGGTTAGCATCGATTATTGGTGTCAATGTTGAATTTATTTTTATTTACTTTGATTGCAGATGACTTTTTGAATCATTGACTCCCAAAGTGAATTCAGTATAGATGAGAAGAGCAGGGACTATCATAACGGCCACACCACTCACCTTTTACCTCCTTCGAAGTCTACTACTTTTACCTGATGTAGTTGGTATTTAATTTTTCGTGGGAAGAGTGTAGCTGTTCCTGTAGCTGTAGCTGCTGGTATAGCTGTCCCATTATGACAACTTTGTTCTACCTCAATAAGTCATGGTTTATTCTCGATCTCATGATGGTCTGCTAGTTGGTGGTGAGTTGACACCAATTTTTATCTGGTCATGTCTGGCACAAAGGCCAAGAAAACTTCCAGGTGCTCAGCCACCTGGTCCTGAGCCCAATTGTTTATCGCACAGGTGAGGAAGGCAAATTTAAGTTTTAGAAATCTTGGTTTGGGTAGAAAAGAGAGAGAGAGAGAAAAATCGATGAGGGCTCTTTGTGGACATGTCTGCAAGCCTAATCAGCTGGCTCAAGAAATTACAAATTCAAGCTTCAAGGGTTTTTTTCATAGGCAAATATGGGCACATATGTCACATACTGCGAAAGTTGCAACATTGGCTCCTTGTGGAGCATAACATCACATCAAAAATTGCAGTGTGTTGCAGGAAGACGCTCAACAGCCATGGACATGGCCTGAACTTCTGATGGGTACGGCTGTCAACAAAGCACAAATAGAAGTCACTGATGGATTGACTCTCATATAAGGAAGTGCCTCAGTACTTTTCCTAGAAAGCCTTCGCATGGCCCAGCAAGTGATATATTGGACCAGAAAAGTGAGTGAAGTATCAAGTTAATACGTCAATCGTGACTTCAATCTATTGTTATCTATACACTGTATTAAAGTATGCTGTTCCTTTGATTTCACTCTATTGTCACTCTGATAAGGCCTAAAAAAAATGATTTTCCGTTTCTCGTCCTCCTATTTTTTTTTCAAAACTGGGTAGGGAGGCACTTCTTATTTTTTATTTTTGGTGGGACGACATTTCACACATACTAAAATAAATTTGATTTATTGATTGATTAAAAAAACACTTTAATGCATTCAAGCCTAAATACGCATTCAAGACGCATTCAAGACGCATTCAAGCCCAAATAAATCAAGCCTGATGAATTGAAATCATGTGTAACACATGACTTGAATGATTTCATTTCTAGAGGCTTGATTTATTTGGGCTTGAAAACTCTTGGCCGGGCACATTGGCACCACTGGTGTGCCATCATTATAGCAGTCAGCACAGACAGGATGATTCTGTGTACTAGTGATGGTATTTTGGAAAAACCGTCAGTTGATACTATTTTCAATGATGAGTAATTGTTGAGAACCGTTCTATCTGTTAATATGTCCTTCGAAGTGAAATATGACGAATATAGTAAATCAATTCTTGATCACAATTGTGTATTATAGAGCTTTAAGTCGGGCTAGCATGCTGATGACCGGATGAAATCATGCAACGCAATAATACTACAATAACAAATATACAATTATTGAGCACATTATTTATTTATTATAATTCCCGCACAGGGATTCTCATGGATGTTTGTATAATCAATTACTTTGATCTATTTAGTAATATTCACAGAATGCTGTAAATATCTTCCCACAAGTCGTCCACACCAAGAGTCTTTTATTCCAGGGTTTTGGTTGAGATGTTCTAAGGCATTTATGTCGTCAATTATATCATCCGGATTATGGGTGTCTAAAACTCAGACGATCGCCAAAAATTGCTTATCATCATGGACTGTCATTAAATAAATCTGACCATTACTATTAGTCAAGGATTTCGCATTAGAACGCAAAATCTTTGTGAGAAACGCGAAAAAATTAAGTTCGAATACGAGGTGATGCAATTTTTTTTTCACTCACGAGTGTGTCGTCATAGAGCCTTTGTATTAACGTACCTAATTGGGCCCTCATCCCTACAACTATATCCTGCTCCTCTGGTGTTTGCAGGTCCATCAGGTGAGCTGAGCTATGGATCTCCTTACAAATTTGCTTGTGACCATTTTGCACAATAGGTGATACCATAACATTTGCTGTCATTCCCAGACTTTTTCATATTCTTTGGGCAAACCCCTAAAATGGAAAGTGTAGTCTGTGTTTAGAATAATAATTAGTCCATTTCGGGACATTTGGTAGCATATTAGAAGCAACAGCATCTATTGATGACTTTCATGATATAAATACTGGTAAAGTTATGTGCATCCTATTACTGAAAAAGTAGCCATCCTTGATAAAGGAATGAACATCGTTAATGATTAGATAATATTTCATAACCCTAATAAATTAGATGGGATACATTACAGCTGGACATATAGTTTTGGAGAGAGTTGAACCCTTACCTTAGCATAATGTACTGAAGTTTATGGGTGAAAACATAGAAGTAGTAATACTTTAACAAATTTAGCTGTCGTAGCAAGTGATTACTTATAGTAGTGAGTCCACCCGTCCTCGTTCACCACGTTGTATTTATCCACACCCTTCAATAAGTAACACTCCCCATTGTTGATGTCACCATGCAAGTTGAAGCTACCATACTCTGCATACATACGACATGCTCTCTCACAGGCTCGGTGGCTGGTCTTTCCAATGCTCTGCAGAACTGCTGCCTTTTCTCTCTGGCCACTCAGGGCAGTAAACTGTTTGTCACATGCTGTCGCCAGTTCCATCCATATTCCGGCTATTACTAAAACTAAAATCCACTTGTCATGGTTCATACTGCTTTCATCAGATGAGACCAGAAATGGATACGAGACTACGACTGACAGAAAATGGCAGTGTGATGATATTAGGAGTCAGTTCTTGTTAGTAGTTATCCTGTTGAATATCCTGCTGAATATTGACGTATAAAGATGCAAATACCTTGAACCTGCAGCTCTGATAAAACAACAGTATCCCAGCTCTTGTTTGACCTATAAGTGCACAAGAACTAGTACATGTTTTAAGCATGAAAAGTATGTGGTATGCTTTATCTACTTCATCTCAAGGCTTCATTATGAGCATATTATAATATACGAGGCTCCCTGTCCCTGAATGAAGGATAATTTCATAGAATTGTTTAGATTGTAATACTTTGTTCATAATCGGAAAGTAGCAATTTTGCATCAGTCTTATTGAATCGATAGAATTATACCCAGTGTCTTGCAACAAGAGGATTTGAAGTAATAAATAATGTTAACATTTATTGATCACCTGTTTGCTAGGATATATTTCTAATCAAACTCGCTGTACACCCCTGTTTCCACTGTTGTAGGATTAACTACGACTGCCACAATCTGGCGCTATATTATAGCATTCAATTGAATGACTGGTACCTATTTAATTCTAGTTGGAGATAGTCACTCAATGGTGCACATTTTCCATAAAGGTGTTAGTGAATTAAACTGTTTCAGACTGATTCTCGAAACCATGACCTTTGCCTTCTATTATAAGGTCAAGGACGTTTTTCTGTTGTGTTTAAACCAGTTGACAAAAGGGTAAAATATGAAATGTTTACAAATGCCATTATAGTTTTTGTTTTAAATTTACAGACCGTGAAAGTTCCGGTGGTATCCTCCCTTGCCAAAATACCTGTCAAATACAGGTAGCTTTGGGGCTTAATTACATGGCACGTTTTGATGAAATTTGAAGTAGGGCAATATCGTGAGTGAATAACAAGTTGGAAAATGTTAGAATGTGACAGGACTCAAACGAAATGAAAAAAAAAAGATAGCTCAGTGATTCATATATCTGGAGAAAAAATGTTGCATGGTGATCACAAATTAGTCCATGTGTTCAATAATTATTAAGTTTAGTGGGCATAATTCTTCCCAGTGCAAGTCAACAATAGCTCTTTCTAGTTTTGTTTTCCTTTATAATCCTATATTTTGCCCATAATCCACTTTAAAAACGATGAAACCAAATCAAGGTTTTCATTAAATAATAACGAGTTTATGCTTCATTTTGTCATCTGAGTAAGGGCAGTGTATATATTACATATTTAATGTACAATGCTTACACGTTCACTTGTTGCAAGGGAGATGAAGCAAACGTTTTATTTCAGTGACCATCAATGAATCTGGTTTTCCACTGTCTTTTTTGCATTTGGGGGCTGGACTAATACATTTGTATCATTTATGCATATGTTACAAAGTGGGGGCCTACCTGCAGACTCAATTTACTGTAAATTGTTTATATTAGTAATAACATAAACGGATTCCATTTTTTCCTCTCAACAATTTATATCCCACAAACAGTTTACTGCCCTGAGTGGTAAGATAGAGAGAGAAGCAATTTTACAAAGCATCGAAACAACAAGCCACGGAGTCTGTGAAAGAGCATGTCGTATGTAAACTGAGTTTCCAAGCTACAACACACATGGTGACGTCCACACATTCCAATTCTACATTTGTTATTTGTGTCTGAATGTGTCTGAACAATGAAATTTGACAACGTGGTAGTCTGTATATTGCACGTATATGTTATGGAAGTTATAGTAGTGTTATAATGAAGCGTTATGATGCAAATGTGTATCTTGCATATTTGTCATCGCGTACATCGTCCTTTGTACTTTCGTCATTTGTAACTTTGTCATTTCATTATTCGCTGACCGATCATGATACACGAGGGTGCTGCAGTTCATTTACATGAGCCCGAAAATACAAAATATAAATGAGCACTTCGCCACTTATGGTACTGGCACAATACTTGTCTCGCTCTCAGAACGCTCAGCCGATTTCTATAGGTTACAGAGGTACAGTAGTTATCACTCCGTTTTAAACTAAATAAATTTTAATTGAAATTTAATTCAACTTTTCTTTAATTTTTTTTTTTTTATTTCCTAAATTTTAAAATTTTTCGTACAAAAATGAAAATTCAAAAATTTTGAATTCAAAAATTTTAAATTAAAAAATTGGATATTTTCTGCATTCAAATTTCAATCTTAAATTTTCACTAAAATTTAATTTAATTTAATTGCTTCAAATTTTTATAAATTGAAATTTTTGAATTTTTAATTTTTTTTACACAAATTTTAAAATTTGAAATTTTTAAAAAAGTTTGATATTCGAAATTTAAATAAAAATTTGATTTCAATTTGACTAAGTTTTTAAATTTTTCAAATTTTAATTTAACAAATTAAAAGCTTGAATTTTTTTTACATAAATTGTTTTTTTTCTTCAAAATTTGGAAATTTGAATTGGAAAAATTTAGATATAAAAACTGAACAAGTTTTCACTTTTTTAAATTTGAATTTTAATAAATATTAATTTAATTTTAGTGAAAATTTTATTTAAATATTAGTTTCAAATTTAATTTAAAAGTTTAATTTAAAATTCAGTTTTGATTTAAATTGATCCCGCTATCCAAAACGAACTCATGGGCAAAAATCATTTGAGGATTTGTCCTGAACTTGATTCTACACGTAGAGAAACTAAGTAATAACTGATAAATGGAAGTTCATTGGTCGCCGCATCAGCGGCGGCCTATATCAAATACAAAGTTACTTGAACTTCCGGTGCCGCTTAGCACAGTGCACCTTTTTCCACCTGCCGCTCAGCGCACGAACCGATATTCTAGCACAAACATCATTCAATTTTATCAGTTTATTTGACTGACGATCTCACAGCAAGAATTTTGGCCAACGCATTTGTTTCATGCGGCGACCACTCTTGCTACTCTGGATCCCTGACGTTTACTTGTACTTATGTGTTGGGCTAATCCACAAAGTTGCTACTCTTGTCTCACTTCCGGTTGGGGATCCTTTATTTTCACGTATTTTCATGAAATTACAAATTACAAAGTTTGCAATAATGAAGTGTGTCATCGCTTGCACGATGAGAAGCATAAAATAGCACAATAACCAGGATATCATAGGCCTAACAATGATTAGAAGCGAGAATGTAATTATACCTCACAAAGTCAATTGAAAGATAGAGCACAATAAAAGAAACAATTGATGAAGACATGTAAAAGGAACAATTGAATAAAAACATGTGAAAGGAACAATTAGCATGTCTCCAAGTTGCATATTATGAATAGCAGAATACAAGCATATGGAATATTTGAATGAACATTTATAAAACGAATGCAAAGTGTTTTAGCAAAGAAGAGAACAAATCACGCATTACGAGTAAAATAATATGTTTATATATATGAAAGAAAATATATGACATATCATGAACATAGACATATCATGTCATTTATAGACATATCGTGTCTATAAATTTGACCCTAATACTCTTCCATAGACGTTAGCAGTGAAGAGTGTTACTTGCTGAAAAGTATTCAAAAACACAACATCGTGAATAAAAAAAATGTGCACACATCACTGATGTGATGATTTGGACAGAGGCACACTTATATACTATATAAAAATAATAATTCATGAAAACGCCAATGATTGCAATTCCGAATATGGACAACTAGCCAGCATGGAACTTGAACAACGAAACACCCGTTTTTGCACTGTCTAAAAAGTGCCTACTGTGAACTATATAATTAGCATACATGTAATTGTCTCAAGTCTATCCCAGTTGATAACAGAAGGCACTGAGTATTCATCAGAGCTTCCGTCTCAGTCAGGTGTAGATGGAAATGATTTCTATTAGCCAAGTTAATACAGCAATGAAAACCTATTCAATTTTTATCTGAATACTGACAATATACAGTGAACTCCCGTTATTTCAAAGTCGCATATATCGAAGTATTCACTTCGACAAAGCAGATTGTTGGTCCTGTCCAGCCTCCATTCAATTACATTACAAACGAAGCCGGATATAATTAACGAAACGGATACATTAAGATGTCGCTTATATCAAACACATGCGCTGGTCCCAACGCCATCATATTTATTGAATTTGCTATGTTTAAAGCGAAGTCATTGAAGCCGGTCAATCTCACACCCCATTGGTTTTTGACAATCGTGCCTCAGAAAAATAAAAAAAGGTCACAAATATTTTGATGACGCCTAATTGGCACATTATAGTTATGAACATACATTTGGTGACAGTATATCTTAACATTACAGATATATGATCACTCAGCATGTCTCAACATTAGTAATAATAAAAGTCTGCCTTTAATGAACATAAAAGCTTCATGACAAGGATTATGGTATATTGATGTATCGAACAAATTCCTCTAAAAAATATTGGAATCGAAAAAGACTTGAATTAGAAATATAGCCGAATCATTCCTGTTGACAATCACACTCGTACCATTGGGGACATACATTGTGCAAAATTTAGTTGCCCCTATTGTACACTTCATGAAACAAAGCGCCCGAACATACGGGTCCAGAAATTGGAAGAAAACTTTTCATTCTTAAGAAATTTTGTGTTCTTAATTCCAACTAATTTTGCTAATGTAATTTTGATTCTGGACAACAAGAACAACAACAATATCAACAACATGAAACTGAATACGAATTATCTAAAGATGCCTAACCGTTCTGTCATTGCTTCATTGCCTCATTATTTATTTACGATATGACATTATCTACACGGCCACTCGATATATAATTGACATGGCTCATACTTCACTTCTAGATTGAAATAATACAACACAATATGAAACACAATACTTCCATTATACATGGTTCAAATTACCACTTTTATTCATTGTTCTTTTAATATTCTGGTATCTTTTTATATGCACACAATAGCTTCAGTTCATAACCAATATTCGAATGAACCTCCACCTCAGGTGATATGTACATAGGCACTTTGCTTGGATACAACTACCACAAATCACTTCAGTGTTCTTGCATATATGTATACTCTTGAACAAAGTAGATATGCATACTGTACAAATATCAATGATTTTGCCTCCCTCCCAGGCATGGTATGTCATGAATATCCCTAGTTATTCTTCAAGCCAATATTCTCCAGAAAATAGACAAAATGATGCTGGAAGGTTGTCAAATCTAGCAGGAGCATCATCAGTCCTGGCGACAAAGAAAGTGTCACAAATAGACAATTTTCTAGACAAATTGAAAATGCCTACCACTTTATTTCTGCTAGAGGTTCGAAGACAAGTTAGATACGCTTTCTCCCATGAGATAACATATGCAGGTGCATGAATGGTACCGTACCTATCAGAGCCAGTAAGCCAATGGCAACGTAGGCTAGACCCTTGGCTGAGGTTCGGCGATCAGCCTCAGTGAATATAATCTCGTCAGCTCGGCGATGTTTCAGGGATACTGTTGTGACTGTATAGAGATACATGCCTTAAATTAGTAAACGTTCAGATATTTGCCTGACTAATCTGAAGTGTCTGTTCAAACTGCAATGTTTTATTTGCATAAGTGTTTTAATTTTGAAAGACACTAATAAACAAAAAAAATGGCACTATTAAACACTGAAACAGCTTATAACCTGGACATTCTGGCAAGTCACATGTGTTGACCTCAGTAACTTCATCATCCAGACACTTTTTGCCACCATGCCATGGTCCATTGCATAGCCTCGTTCTGACTCGGTGTCCCTGGCCACACGTGACCCAGCACTCTGACCAATCAGACCACATGGCCCATGCGCCGTCCACGGGACAAGGTGTGGTCTTGCACGTGCCCACCTCCACAGCATAGCCTTCAGCGTATCAGACAGAACAGAACAGTCAAAGTGAAACATGCTGACTCATTCTGGACACTGACTTGGATTTCAATAACTGAACTGTCAACGCACTTTTTTATGTTGAACACTGATTTAAGTCAGGCAATCTAACGAAAATGTACCGGGAACCCCCGTAAATAAGCCCTCCCGATAATTGGCCAATAAGCGTAATAACGGAAGAGCTTTCCAAATACGCCCGGGGCGTATTTCCAGCATGTTTTCGTTCCATGGTAAAACCGAAAACGTAATAAAAATAAATAATGCGAGTTGACCATTTTACCGAGGCCTACATATAATATACGAGTTTGACATCGTTTCATACCTACATATAATATTCAGCTGCTATATTCTCTCTCCGGTATAATGTGGTATCATATTTTCTGAGAAAACAAATTTCGCCATTTTCTTTTTTATCAAAGCTGTATCGACAGTAGTGATAAATTCCATGATGTGAAGAATGTACATAACACATGTAAGTGCACATTGCTACAGCGCAGCCTCCCGGGCGTATTTTCGATTTCAATTCTATAGTTCTCTGAGGGCGATCTTCCGTAAATACGCCTGGGGCTTATTTACGGGAGCCCCCGGTAGGTACAAATGTACCTATAAACGGATGTATTGGTCAGGTAATCCATCAAAGGACGCAGCAGGAAAAATGTCCCAAGCAATGACACACTACCATGCACATTTACATGATACTACCGATAGTGACGTTCCTCGCAGATATTCGGTACTGGCATATGTTCGTTCTCGTCTCCTCTTCCAGACAGAGATGAAAGCGTACACGACTTCCTCCACCACAACTCTGTGAGCACTCGGACCATGGAAACCAGTCACTCCAGAAAACGTCTGGGATATCTGTATTGGTGATACAATTCGAATTATTGATTGGGAAATGGGAGTGCTGAAACAATATTTGTGAACTGCACACAGCTTACACTACTTTACAACACAAAAATATCATACAGTGACATCTAGCCATTTTGATGACTTCTACACGTCAAGTGAATGTCATAAAGATGTTTACCAAAGGCCTGGAAGCATATCACCTGGAATAAATTGGTTTAGATGTAAGAGAGGAATCGTCTGATTGTGGGTTGTGGTTGGCAGAACCATTGTTGTGGATGGATCGTCAAATGATGTGGCAACTCCTGATGTTGAGTGGTCAGTGGTCACAACGTCTTCGACTGCAGTAGTAATGGGC